>JAQQAC010002629.1:17296821-17333475 GCA_029783875.1 Phataginus tricuspis | reverse complement strand
TATATACCCAGGAGTGGAATGACTGTGTCATATGTTAGGTAACCCCATGTTTAACCTTTTGAGGGAAGAACTAGTCTGTTTTCCAAAGTGGCTTCACCGTTTCACATTCCCATGGGCAGTGAATTCCCATTGCTTCACATCCTGCCAACACTTGTCGTTATCTGACCTTTTGATACTAGATTCTTATGCAGTTGTTCTGTGGTAATTTACAGTGTTAGCTCAAACCAGGAAGGAATGTTTATTTCGGTCTGAGTTTGTTGTATTGCTTCTGTGCAGAGGCAATCCCATCTGCTTTGAGTACCTGGTCCAGAGGTTGGCTGTGAACTAGGTGACTCGTGCAGGAGCCCGAGGGCCACAGCACCTTCTTGCCTCCAAATTGGGTTGTGCCAGTGGGTATAGGGTCTTTTCCTTTGTGACTGGGTGTGTTCATTCACTGTTCCTGCCTCTTTTTTTTTCCTCTCCCTCCTTTGCCAGGGACCTGGAAGCCAGAGCACAGAATGAGTTCTTCCGGGCTTTCTTTAGGCTGCCGAGGCGAGAGAAGCTGCATGCAGTCATGGACTGCTCCCTGTGGACACCGTTCAGTCGCTGCCACACTGCTGGGCGGATGTTTGCCTCTGACAGTTACATCTGCTTTGCTAGCAAAGAGGACAGCTGCTGCAATGTGATCCTGCCGCTCCGAGAGGTAGCCACCACCCTGGCTGGGCTCTTGAGCCTGCCTGTCCTTGAGCCCTTGGTTGCTGTGAGACTGGACTTGGCCGAGGTGGGGGGAGTACCATGTTTTTTCTGTGGTTGCTATGGCAACCTGAAATTTGCATAGACGTAAAGGGAAAGAACGGGATTCTAACCTTGGCATTACTGATAAAGCTGTTATTTAAAAGTGCATACCTATCAATTACAGCTTTTCCAACAGCTCTTAGGGATGAAGCCCCTCTCTTCACCCACAAAAAGGGAACAGAAAAAAGGCAACCTACAAAAAGTATCACCTTTTGAAAAACATGTCAAATTTCTTAGCTTTTATACCCTTCTGGAACTTCAGTTGAGAATGTACAGAATGCTTCCTTTAATACGGGCCAGGTTCCTTCCTACTATAAAATTCTGTAATTCTCTTCTTGGAAATGGACAGCAGCCTGAGTCTACTTCTGGATCTTACGAGCTCAGTCCTTTGGTTTCAGGCCATGCCTGCCGTAACAGAGCTCCCAGGTCCACGTCAACACCTCCAGGTCCCTGCTGTTGTAGCAGGTGGAGAAAGCACTGTTCTTTGGAAAAAACCTCAGTTTTTTCATTCATGCACTCTCCTACCTCCTTGTCATTTTTCTGCAGTAGATGTCTTCATTTTACATTCTCAGTTAAGAGTAAAGTAAGAAAGAGGAATTGTCTTTCTTATTGTCATTTTTATTGTAAAATATACATAGTATAACATTTACCATTTTAACCATTTTTAAGTGTCCCACTTCAGTGGCACCAAGTACATTCATGTTCCTGTGCAACCATCCTGGAACTTTTTCTACTTCCCAAACTGAAACCCTGTGCCCATCAAACACCAACTCCCCATTTCTCCTTCCCCCCAGTGCCTGGCAGCCACCATTTTACTTATGTTTCTGTCAGTTTGACGACACTAGATCCCTCATGTACATGGAATCAACAGTAGTTGCCCTTTTGTGTCTGGCTTATTTCACTTAACCTAATGTCCTCAGCTTCACCCCTGTCGTAGCAGGTGTCAGAATTCCCATCCTTTTTAAGGCTGGATACTATTCCATTGCACATGTAGGCCACCTTTTGTTCATCCACTCACCTCCTGATGGACTACTTGGGTCACTTCCACCTCTTGGCTGCTGCGAATGTGCTTCCTTCTGTACTTTCAGACCTTTATCCCAGTTTCTTATTGCAGTTATTTGGTTTTGCCTCTGTCTCAGGGTATTTCCTGAATATGTAATGACATGCCTGCCTCCCTTCTCTCTTGCTGCACCTTGTGTGTGTAACTGTTTGCAACAGGTGGTGAGCATCGAGAAGATGGAGGACACAAGCCTGCTGCCAAACCCCATCATCGTCAGCATCAGGAGCAAGATGGCCTTCCAGTTCATCGAGCTCAAGGACAGAGACAGCCTGGTGGAGGGTCTGCTTGCGAGGCTGAAGCAGGTGCACGCTGACCACCCCGTGCACTACAACACCTCACGAGATGAGGACATGGTATGGGCCTCAGAAGAGTTGAAAGTCCCCTTTTTCACCCCACAAAGGGCAGTGCACACAATGATGATCCACTTGGGTACAAGAAAAATAGGTTAGAGATGAGTAGGCCTGTGTATTGGACTGCAGTATCATTTCTGTAAGATACACTGGGGGTCTAGAGTGAGTGCTACACAGAGGACATGATGGGGAGTCACCTCACAGGTTGGAGGGGCTGTGGGGCACCCTGTTTACAGGTTCGAGGGATTACGGGGTACACTGAACCCCCACAGAGGTTAGTGGGCTGACGGTGCCCCCTCCATGTGTCAGGCATTGTTGGGGTATACCCACCCCCTCAGAGGGTTGGAGGGTTTGATAGGGAATCAACCCACAGGATTATAGACACCCTCTCCCCAGGTTAGCAGCTTCAGTGCCCCCCCACCCTGTGTTTGGAGGAGATGATGTCATTTGGGGCCGAAAGAGAAGTTCCACTGTCTAGAAGGGGGGGCAGCTGCAGAAGTAGCCCTTGCACTTCCCAGGTGTCCCTGCCTTTCCTGACCTCTTTCCATCCCATCATGATAGGGAGGAAAGGAGATAAAGTCTCAGCACCCTTGAGCTTCTTTCCTGAGCCGAGCTGGTCCTCCTTAGTTCTGCAGGTACCGGAGAAGCAGTGCCCTCCTGGCCCCAGCTTGGCCCCGGCCTCCGTGTGCCGCCTCACCAGGAAGGAGTGTGGATCACGTTCCTTCCTGAGGGGCAAATCCGCTTTTCCCTTGACTCATAAAGAGGCAAGCGTGGCTAAGTTTGTGATGTGCATGCCTCCAAGGGCAAAACAAAGACCATCCTTGTAATTAAGGCAATGACTTTCTTCTCTCTGTCTCATATTTTACTTCTATACAGACTTCCCCCGTGTTTCATTCAGCGAGCATGTGTAGTGACCACAAGTTTGGGGATCTGGAAATGGTGTCTTCTCCCAACAGCGGGGGAAGTGGAACGGAGAGGATCCCGTGGCTGTCCCCTGCGGCCCTGATCACCGGCTGCCGGTGGTCGGCCACCCAGAGCCTGGATGCCAGCATGGTGGGTCGCTGGGTGCTGGCTGGGGGGCCCCCATGGTCTCCCAGCGGGCCACCTGCCCAGGAGGGCCCAGGAGAGTTGGCGCAGTGCAGGCTGCCAGGCTCCTGTCCACCTCTCATGGGCTCCACACAGAGGCTCAGCTGTGCCGGCTGCCCAGCTCGGCTGGGGACATCAAGGGTGCAGCCCTGCAGTGAGGCCACTGCTCTCCCACCTGCCTGTAAGGGGCTCTCTCCTGGGGCCCTGGAGCCATCAGCGCCGTCCCTGCTGGGTTCTTCCAGCTGCAGAGGGTGTCGGGGTGGGGGTGGCTCCCTCCTGGGGCAAAAAGTGTCCTGTCCTCCAGTTTTATGGGACTAAATATATTTCCATCCTCTTTACTTACACTTTTCCTCCTCATAGGGAGAATATGAGGGAAATTTCAGGTACAGTAGGGTAAATAGTTGTACTTTGAGATGGTCCAGTGGCAGGAGGGAAGCTGTGCTGTGACCAGGGTACCTGGGGTGGCAGCCTCACCCCAGGCTGCATCTCGGTCACTTAATGGACTGTGGAATCGATTGTTCGCTTTATTCATGCACCTTCTCATATGCTTCATGCAGAGATGCTCAGTGAACTCTTGTTGACTAAACATGCAAGAATAATGAATAGGTAAACTTCCCCCATTACTGGAGAGTATAGATAATTAAACACCTTGTTTAAAGGCACTAAAAATTCCTGCCATTTAGGGGTAATTTTAAAGGATTTTTAGTTGCCTAGAGAAATAGTGTCTTTCTCGTTGGTGATAATGAGAACAATGTAATTTTTTTCAGGTTTCAGTTTTTCCTCTGGCTATCAGGAAGCTCAGACAAAATTATGTGATACCCACGTGCTCCTCTTTGCCCTGTGAGCTGACCTCTGCTTCAGCTGCTGGCTTGGTGTCCGCATCCTGAGAAGCTTCCTCTAACATGCCCCCTCCCACCCCACCCATCTGCTTTGGGCTGCGTTAGTGTTTGGATAAATGTATTCTTACTACCAGCTTTGCCAAGAAAATGACATTTTATTTGTGTAAATGTTCCCACTGGGTTCTGAACTCCCAAAGGGCTGGTGCTGTGTGTTACTCATATTTACATCTTCTGTGCCTGCTAGAGGTTCAAAAATGTGTGCTGAACAAGTTGCCTGTCAGGGTTGGTGCCTCTGTTAACAGAGACATCCTTACCATCACGGACTGTGGATGGGCTGTGGTGGGAGGTGTGGGCAGGCTTCTTTGTACATCAGGAATTTTCCATTTCCAGTCCAGAGAACAGATAAAAATAAGCCTGTGGAACGACCACTTTGTGGAATATGGCAGAACTGTGTGTATGTTTCGCACAGAGAAGATCCGGAAGCTTGTAGCCATGGGGATCCCCGAATCTTTACGCGGCAAACTCTGGCTCCTTTTCTCAGGTACGTGCGTCTGGTGTCCTCAGGTCCGACATTAGGCCAGATGTCTTTGGGTTCCTCCAGGACGTTCCCAGCCGGGAACTTCGGCGCCTTACCATGTCTGCTGCGGGACCTGGTTGATTTGCCCGAGGCCTCTGGGCTGTCGTGTCCTCCTTGGTCACTGGCTGAAGGGATCTCCTCTCCCTTAAAAATGACTTTGTGAATCTGTACGTAGTCCTGGCAATTCAAGAACCCCTCGAGGTGAAGCATCTTTCTAGCTCATGAATTCTGAAGTAGACTAAACAACAGCCCTTCCTAAATTGTTCATGTGTGTTGAGATCCCTCTGCGCACTTTTGTTGTTCCTTCTTCCAGGAGCACACGGTGTGTCCCCGAGAGCAGAACTGAAGACTTCTCTTCTGTCCTGGTTCCTCCTGTAACACCTGGCTGTTCAGTGATGGCCTTGTGATCAAAAAACCTCCTTTTTAAAATTAAAAATCTCTCCTGTGTTTTCCTATTTGATAAAAATACTTTCTATTCCTAATTGAAAAAAATGAAGAGGAGAGAGCAAAGAAAGTAACAGTCATAATCCCAATACCAGGGTGACACCTGTTAATTCCATTGGCTTCCCGTCTTCTGGGTCTCTTCAGTGAGCATGCGCGCGCACGCACGCACACACACACACTCACACACACACACACTCTCTCTCTCTCTCTCTCTCTCTCTCTCTCTCTCTCTCTCTGAAAGACTGCATAGTTAGTTCATCAAGGGCTATCTTTCCCACAAGAGAGGGTGTTTCCTTTGTTGAAAGAAAGATCGCTGTCGTGCTTATGCTCTTGCGAAGTAAGTGCCCATCGGTACATGTGAATGATGCCAGGGTGACTCTTTACCAGATGTGGTGGGAATCAGTCATTGCCGATGGGAGGGAGGGCTGGGAAGGAGGTTTATCACACTAAACCGGATCAGAATTAAAAGCCATTCACTAGCAGTCAAAGGCGAAACTGGGCCCCTTCTCCTCCCTGCATGGGGCTGGCGTCAGGACTGGCACCCACCTGCTGCCCGTCCTGGGCAGGGCGCTGGGTAACCCCAGGTGCCGTGGTGCTGGTCCGTGTGTGGCTGGAAGCCTTGTGGGGTGTGGAGTCGCCCATCCCCTGAGGCCATCTGCCCCTTGGAGGTCTGGGCAGGAGCTCGGCAGGGGAGCTGTTTGGTCATCTGCTCGGATGAACCCAGCCTTCAGTGTTTCCTGTGGGCAGGCAGCTTGTTGCCCCTTGATACTTGTTGACATTACTTAATGATAATTGCACCTTCTTGTGCGTTTCACACACAGGTGATCAATAATTGCTTGTTGAATTAATGCATGATCGCGCATATGTGTCTGTGTACGTAAGTGTATGTGTGTGTGCATGTGTATATACACTACTGTTACAGGGAATACAGCGTATTAAAAGCCCATTAATAAAGCTATTTCTAGTATGTGCATCCTCCTCTCCATATAAGGGTATTCTTAGAAAAGCCACATTCTTTCTTCCTTTTTTGTTTTTGGCAGAAACAAAGTCCATTTGGTTTTGTGTGTTCTCAAAAAATTCTGTCCCTCAAGCAATGAGATTCCACTGAGGTTGTCTGGCAGGACAAGCTCCTCCCCATGTTGACACTACCTGGAATTCAGTCCCCCTGAAACACTGCTTTTCAATTGCCAGATGCCGTAACCGAGCTCGCCTGCCATCCTGGTTACTACAGTAATCTGGTGGAGGCATCCATGGGGAAGTGCTGCCTGGTGACGGAGGAGATAGAACGGGACCTGCACCGATCCTTACCGGAGCACCCTGCCTTCCAAAACGAAACGGGCATCGCCGCTTTGCGGAGAGTCCTGACGGCCTATGCCCACCGGAACCCCCAAATCGGGTACTGCCAGGTGAGGAATGCACTGAGGGGCGGGGATCCTTTAGCCCGTGGCTCGTGCTGACCACGACGCTCCGGGGCCTGGCTTGCCACGCGGTACCCAGGGCTGTCATGTGAATGCTCCGTCCTTGGCACCTTCCCCTAAAGAATGTGTGGAATGTGTGCCTGGGGCAGTCACCCAGGCAGATGATGAGAGATGGGAAGCATCAGCCATGTCTGAGCAGAGCAGTGCACCTGCTGAGCCGCTGTCCACGGCAGGCAGATTCCACCTTCGCTGCCCCTCCAGGCCTCTCTGTGGACCTTTGCCTTTCTAGACCTCTGCAGAGGTTACAGGCATTATTTTAAAAATGGCAGTGCTCTTTTGGGAGGAAAAAGATGTTTGGGACAGATCACTGTTCTTCAGGAACTAGAGCACAGGTGAGATGTCTTCCTGAGTTCAGTTGGGACATTAGCCCAGTCACTTGGGTGCAAGAAACAAGTGCAGAGTGAAAACCAGGAAGCTAAAACAACAAAAAAACCCAGGGCATGACAGGATTCGGGAAGCTTCCAACATTAGAAAATAGGAGATTTTAAACTTTGTTTTCCTATGGATATGCAAGGTCAATGGTGAGTGAAGTCGTGTGTGTGTGCATGTGTCTGTCTGTCTGTCTGAACACACAGAGGATAGCTGGACTTGGTCTGAGCTGGAGGCGTGTGCCACAGCTAATCCCAGCACTGCCTGGTGGGGATGTGGTGGAGCGGCAGCTGGTCACTCAGCCTGCTGCATCCTCTGAGGACCATGTTGGTGTCCTGGTCACTCCACCTGGCAGGTGACAGCATGTTTGGGCTACACTGGGTCTTTGCCTACCCAGACTTGACTTCTAGGGATCACTTGAGCTTGTGTGTTTTGTAACATCTCTGTGGTACTGTGTGGTCTGGTCAGTAACTGTCCGTCCTCTGTGAACCCCTGAGCAGTCCATGAACATCCTGACCTCCGTTTTGCTGCTGTACGCCAAGGAGGAGGAGGCCTTCTGGCTGCTGGTTGCTGTGTGTGAGCGGATGCTGCCCGACTACTTCAGCCACCGTGTCATTGGTAACTGCCTCCCCCTCTGTGCCTGCGGAGTAGTGACAGAGCCTGGCAGACACTTGTCATCATCCTGGTTATGAAATCCCCCGTGCCACTCAGCTAGTTTCTGCAGAAACAGTTTGGTTCTTGAATTTGCAGGACCAACTGGTGTAATTCTCTGCAGAGTTTTGGCACGATGGTGGAATAAAGTAACCTGATTACTCTTGCTATGAGCATGTGTGGGTTTTGGATAAAAAACAAATTATTTTACCTGGATAGCTGAACTTAAAAGAGGGAAAAAAAAATTCCTAGGCTCAAGAAACAAGTCAGAGTGAAAACTGGAGAGGTTTGTCACAGATGCTGTGCCTGGCAAGGGAAGGGCGTCTTGTGCTTGGTCCACGGAGCTCGTTCAGACAGGCGATCCCTTCTGCCCAAGGGGAGGAGGCAGGCAGAGCAGTGCTTGGGGCTTTCAAGGCCCAGGCCGAGAGAGCAGGCTTGGGAAGCTCCCCGACTTGCATAAGTTGAGGGTAATTGGCTCCTGTGCTGCTGGGCCCTGGGCAAGCCTGTGACCCCACAGTACGCCAGCGCTGGGTGCCTGTCTTTTGTGTGGTTGAGATGTGAAGCTGCATTCTCTCTGTGGTCCAGCAGCCTCCTAGTGGAGGAAAGGACAGAAATATTGCTTCAGCCTGGTGACACTCCTAGGGATACTTTTTAGTAATCCGGAATGAGAGATGGAGATTGTCTAAGATAGGATGGCAGCAGTGGGAACAGAACAAAAGAACTGATTTGAGAGCGAATTTGGCAAGAGATCGATGTGCAGGCAAGGCAGGGAGAAGACACTTGAAGGCCCCTGTCCTAAGAACTGAGGGGGTGGACATGGCAACCCCTGGGAGGAAGGGGGGCCTGTTGGCGGTGGGGGGGCATGGGGATGGACGTTGGGGGGCAGCCGGGAAAGAGGGGTCTGCTCCATGCCTCTGGCGGCCTTTGAGGTAGGCCTTTTTTCCCTGGGTGGCTTCATGTGCCGAGTAGTTAACTGGCTTGCTTCCCTTCTCACTTTGTATTGTGGGAGGCAGTTTCATGTACAGAGCAGCAAGGAATAACCCCAGGGTCATTGGAGGCGTGTTGTCAAAGCCATCGTCAGTTGACGAGTGTTGCTGTGGGAACCCACACCCAGCATGAGCAGTAGGCCCTCTGTGATGTGCGTGTACCTGTGTGAACACCGCCCAGTACAGGGAGGGGCGTTTTGCACAGGCCCACAAAGCTCCCTCTGCCCCTTCCCTGCTGTAGGCACAGGTCCTGACTTCTATCACCATTGATTAGTTTGGTCTGTTCTTAAACATGGCACACATAAATGTATACGTTTGCTTGATATAAATGCAATAACAGAGAATGTTCTCTTTTGTGTCCGGCTTGTTTCACACAGTGTGGTGTTGCTGGTGACCAGGAGTGTGTCTTTATTGCTGAGCAGCTCTTCACTGTGCATTCACACCGTGGTTTGTTTACATCCAGCCACCTGTTGATAGACACTGGCGTTTCCAGTTTTTATTATGAGTGAGGTTGCAGTGAGCATTCAAGTATAAGTCTTTTTGTGAATACATATTGTCAGTTTTCTTGAGTACTTACCTAGGAGTAGAATTGCCTCATCATAGGTTGGATGTAAGATTATCTTTATAAGAAACTGTCAGTTTTCCAAAGCAGGTATAATGTAGTCACACATGTCCTACTCAGAGCAAAGTTTTGGAGTTCCAGTTGCTCTACATCCCTATTAACACTTGGCATTGTCTGTCTTTTTAATGTTAGCTATTCTTGTGGGTGAGAGTAGGTATATTTAATTTGCATTTCTCTTATTAATGATGTTGGACATATTGTTCTGTCCTTTTGGCCATTTGATTATCTCTCCTGAAGAGTTTGTTCAAATCTTTTGCCTACTTAAAAAAAAAACAGTTGTTATTGTCAGTTACTGACTTCGTATTACAGAGTTGCAGTTCTTTATTTTGACTACAAGACCTTTGTCGGGTGTATGTTTTGCGAGTATTTCCTCTGAGTTTGAAGTTTCCATTTTCATTTTATTAATGGTGTCTTTTGAAGAACGCCAGCCTTTAATTTCAGTGAAGTCCAGCTTATAATTTTTTTTATGTTTAGTGCTGCTTGTGTCCTAAGCAATTTTGCCTTTTTTACTATATTTTCTTTTGTAAGTTTCATAGTATTAGCTTTCTGTTTCGGTTTGTTACACATTTCAAATGTGTTCTTCTGTATGGTGTGAAGTAGGAGTCAAGGTTCTCCTCCGCTCTGCAATACCGACTGGGCACTCTGTTGAACACACTCTCCTTTCCCATTGAATTGCCTTGGTCAGAATGTCAGACATCAATTAACTAAGTGTGAGTCCCTTTCTGGACTCAAATTCTCTTCACTGTTCTGCTTATCTCAGATTAGTTTAAATTTCAGGCTAGCTTCGAGAGTGAGTCCCTCCCTAATGGAGCCTCCGTGGCCTTCCTCTGCCAGGGGCCCAGGTAGACCAGTCTGTCTTTGAGGAACTCATCAAGGAGCGCCTCCCTGAGCTGGCGGAGCACATGCACGATCTGTCAGCTCTGGCGCCCATCTCGCTCTCGTGGTTCCTGACTCTGTTCCTCAGCATCATGCCTCTGGAGAGTGCGGTGAACGTTGTAGATTGCTTCTTCTACGACGGCATCAAAGCCATCTTCCAGCTGGGACTGGCTGTGCTGGAGGCTAATGCCGAGGACCTGTGCAGCAGCAAGGACGACGGCCAGGCCCTGATGGTTCTCAGCAGGTGGGCGCTGGTGCTGCTCTGTGTGGCTTCTGGGGTGAGGTGGGTGGCAGCTGGGACACTGGGAGATGGGCGACGGGGACAGCAGGGACCCAGCTGGGCTGTCGCTGTGGGAGTTGCTTTCCACACTGCGACTGTCACTCTGTGGTCTCTCAGAGCTGATTGCCTGGGGGACTGTCACCCTGTAGGGGAAGAGCGTGTCCTCTCTCACTCCCTTCACCAAGTGAGCCAGCGTAGAGAGAGGAGCAGAGGGTGGGCAGTGCTTTTCTCTGAGGAGATTCAAGTGTCTGCAGTCTGAGTGGGCTCACAGGGGCCTTGAACAAGGTGGTGGGTACCTCAAAACGTTGGCCTCGTGCAGCCAGCTGGAGGTTTCAGACGTTTGTGTTTAGGGTCTCTTGGAGCCCAGGGTGAGTTGTATTGGAAATGAAGGGTTCCAGAATATCGTGGACGTTTACAGTTGCACGTGTGCACAGAATTTTGTATTTACTTCACTGGAGAGTCCCAGATGCCTGGAAACCTACCCGTGGAGTCCAGATTGACAAGTCTGACTTTAGGGATGGATATCTCTCTCTCTAAAATGAGCTGGGAAGTTGCTACGCTGCCTCCTCCCAGCAGTTGGAGAACCATGTTTGAAGGGGCTGCGGTGCATCAGCTGGCCGCTGTGAGGTGGCTGATGGCATGCGGTGTCAGGGGGAGGGTGGACCCCTGCTTAATGGTGGGTGGTGTGCTCAGGTTTCTAGATCACATTAAGAATGAGGACAGCCCTGGACTCCCTGTTGGCAGCCACCATGCCTTCTTCTCCGACGACCAGGAGCCCCATCCTGTGGCTGACATTGCCGACCTGATCCGGGACTCCTACGAGGTAACTAGCCCCCCCATTCCCACCGCCTTAGACATTTGTTTGGAACATGGACTTTGAGGGAGGTTTTCTGGACTACCTCACATCCTTGTTTATATACAAAAAGGGATTCAAGGAGTATCCCTTCTGTCCTTGCAGAAATTTGGAGACCGATCTGTGGCGCAGATTGAGCACCTGCGGTGTAAGCACAGGGTCAGGGTTCTGCAGGGCCATGAAGACATCACAAAGCAGAACGTGGTGAGTAGCTGGCCTCACACGGGGAGCAGCCAGTCGCTAGCCTGGTGTGACCCCTGCTGGTCTTGTAATGAGAATGCCAGCCTTTTCTTTTCTTTTTTGTTGGATTGAGTTATAAACTTAATAGGGTGACATGGTGCAGAAATAGCATGGGTTTTAGAGCCAGATAGATTGTGAGCAAATCAACCACTGTGAGCCTCAGTTTCCCCAGTTGTAAAAGAGGACAATAATACCCAGTGATAGGATTAAAGGAGGCATATGCAATGCTTAGCACAGATGGCCTGTGGTGGTAGTTGTTCAGGAGGAACTTCCTGCCCAACCTCTATCTTTGCTAGCACGTAACTTCCGTGAACATACACATTTGTCCTGAGCCAGTGATGTGGGAATTGGAAGATAGCACAAAGTGATCTGTGTGCTAGAAAGGATCAGATGAACTCCCTGAGGGAGGCTTGCACCTCACCTGTTGTCCCATCTGCAGAGAGAGTCCCTGTCCTGGACCCTCCCTGGTGCAGGCAGAGGACTCACTCCATTGCTCTTTATTCTTTCCTCAAGCTCCGCGTTGTTATCCCAGACGTCTCAATTCTTCCCGAAGACCTAGAAGAACTCTACGACTTATTCAAGGTATGAAAGTCAGGGAAGATGAGGGAGTGATAGGCCCTGCGCCCGTCCACCTAGTCAGCCTGCGGGGGGTGAGCGTGTGGGCAGCCATGGGTGCTGCGGATCCATTCCTCACTGTTCCGCCCTGAGTTCCCAGTGCACAGGAGATGGGCCCAACTGTGACCCTTATTGAAATGTTCACCTTGTCTACTTTAATTACTCACGTTTTTATATTTCTGTGACTGGTATGAATCTAGTTTACAGTCTGTTTTCCCTTGATTTACTAATACTTTTCCTTGTTGCCACATAGTCTTATTCATTTTAAAATAACTTAATAACATATCATATGGTGATACTTAACATACCAAACCATATTTCTAATATTTGGATATTTAGGTGGATTCCCAGGTCTTGCTCCTTAAATCACGCTTGCAAAGAACACTTTCAAGTGCCTTGTTAGAAATACTCTTGCTCCAGACACTAAAAATGAGGCAGGGAGGCAGATGTATTGATTCACACACCTGGTAATGAAGGAGGAGGCAGGACAGCTGCAGGAAGCCACCCCGCACTGAGGAGAGTCCGTTCCTGGTGGAAGCTCGGAGTGCCTGTGGCCTCGGAGCTGAAGTTGCCGGGATGTTTGCAGTAGTAGCTGAGCAGAGCTGCAGAGGCGGGGGAGCCCACCATGGGACTGTGGGGCACAGATGCCCCAGTCTCTGCTGTGGGCCACTGGCTCAGCCGGGCATGCCTCATTCATAACAAGCAGGGTGTGTGGGGAGGAGACTCACACCTGTGTCTCTTGGAGACACCACCTGTTTTTTTTTTTTATTAAGGTATTATTGATGTACACTCTTATGAAGGTTTCACATGAAAAAACAATGTGGTTACTATATTTACCCATATTATCAAGTCCCCACCCATACACCCAATGCAGTCACTGTCCATCAGTGTAGTAAGATGCCACAGATTCACTGTTTGCCTTCTCTGTGCTACACTGTTTTTCCCGTGGTCCCCCACACCATGTGTACTAAACATAATGCCCCTCAATCCCCTTCTCCCTCCCTCCCCACCCACCCTCCCACACCCCTCCCCTTTGGTAACCACTAGTTCCTTCTTGGAGTCTCTGAGTCTGCTGCTATTTTGTTCGTTCAGTTTTGCTTTGTTATACTCCACAAATGAGGGAAATCATTTGGTACTTGTCTTTCTCCACCTGGCTTATTTCACTGAGCATAATACTCTCTAGCTCCATCCATATTGTTGCAAATGGCAGGATTTGTTTCCTTCTTATGGCTGAATAGTATTCCATTGTGTATATGTACCACATCTTCTTTATCCATTCATCTACTGATGGACACTTAGGTTGTTCCATATCTTGGCTATTGTAAAAAGTGCTGCAATAAACATAGGGATGCATATGTCTTTTTGAACCTGAGAACTTGTATTCTTTGGGTAAATTCCAAGGAGTGGGACCCCTGGGTCAAATGGTATTTGTATTTTTAGTTTTTTGAGGAACTTCCATATTGCTTTCCACAATGGTTGAACTAATCTGCATTCCCACCAGCAGTGTAGGAGGGTTCCCCTTTCTCTGCATCCTTGCCAGCATTTGTTGTTCTTAGTCTTTTTGATGCTGGCCATCCTTACTGAACACCACCTGTTTTCAAGTTACATTGTTTCCTTTGTCTCATGAAGAGAAAGTAAGCAGTCCAAGGGCTCTTGGCTCCCCAGCCCTCACCTCTCTGACTTTCAAGGAGGAAACAGAATTCTAGACCCATGAAAGCAGGTACTAACAAATGCATTGTTTAGCATAAAAAGTCTCATGACTCTTCTCAATTTGAGATAGTAAGACTGGTCACAAATCTGATTTCATATACTTTAAAAGATTGCTTTAACTTAATAATAAAAATGAAATTCATTGATTACTAATCATTCATCTTTATTACGGAGTATATGAAGAAGATAACACCTGACCCTTGTTTCCTGTTTGTCTTTCCTTTGAATGACATGGGTGGCACTTGATGAAATTTAATATTTGTAGTTAGCTCTACAAGTTTTTCATTAATGCAGGAATAACTACAAATACTAACCTACACTATAAATACAAGATAATTTTCAAAATATACTTCCAAAGGAAATTGCAGTAGTGGAGGCCATAACCGTGGGGTTCAATGCAGTTGAACCAGTTGAGGCGCCTCCTCTGTGCAGTCCCGGCAGCGCCTCCCTCTGGCAGGGGTCGGCATCACGTACCGCACAAACACCCTCTCAGACCTCATGCTCTTCCCCGTCCCTGAATTTATTTCCTTGGCTTTCATAGTCTGACTTCCTGTGGTTTGATGCTTGTTTAAGGATGGCGGGGCATAATATTGTCCAGCTGGGTTTTACATGCTGAATTTTATTTTCTCAAGGGACAGGACCACCTATATAGTGATACCCTTACATTGTTTTGTAAGTATGTGGTAAGTTCTTAATAAGGAGTCCATTCCTTAGCTTCATTGCCTCCTTCTCTAAGCCTGGAATGTATAGGGATGACCATTCTCTATGTTAACCAGAAATAGTCAGCTCTGACTATCTTCTTTACGTGCCCTTTCTTATTAATGAAGAACAATGTGGTTGGCACTTAATAACATCTGTTTTTATTGTTAATTTAAAGCAGGCTTTTTTTATGCTTTACTGCAATTCTTTTTTTCTTTCCATTTGGTTGCCATTCAGCACTGCATAAACTTAAGGCATAAGGACTTGACTTACATATATTGTGAAATCATTAGCACAGTAAGTTTAGTCTATAGCCACCATCTTAACAGACACAAAGAGGAAAGCTTTTTTCCCTGTGAGGAGAACTCTTAGGATTTACTCCCTTGGCAGCTCTCCTGTGTCCCACGCAGCAGTGTGACTATAGTCATCGTGCTGTCTGTTACATCCTGTAACTCCAGGGAGAGGCAATCCCGGGCCAAAATACCTCTAAAAACCGAAATCAGTTAAAGGGAGAAATAAAGTTTAAAACCCATTTATTGCTTACAAACTGCAGTCTAGATCTGTCTCTCTCCCCTGCTCCAGAAGAAGCAATCAAGGCAGCCCCTCCCCTTAACCTCTCAGGTTCAGACACATCCTCAGTCTTAGGTTCAGACACACCCTCGGTTGCCCAGGTAAATAATTACCCATTGACATGGAGACGAACTTCTCCCCACCCCTGAGGATATGGAAATGCACCAAAGCCAGGCTAGATGTTCTGGAAATGTTATAATTTTACCCACAGGCCACCCCTTCAGAAATCTCGCCTTACAATCTACTCGTTCCCCTTCTGCAATGGTCCCTGGGTGAGAAACTGGAGCATTGTGACCAGACTAATGACATAAAAATAGCAACAGCAAAAATACAACAATCCTCAAGCAGGAGGATTCAGCTAGGGTCAAAGTCTTTTGCAGATTAAGTCCATAGCTCGTTCATTCTATAGGCAGGCAGTAGCCGAGGGTTCAGAGCAGTCATCACACGGCAGCTGCAGCCAGGGGGCGCATTCAGGCCACAAGGACTGTAGGACAAAATAACCTTAAGGGCAATAAGATACATGTTTTAATGACACCAGCATAGACAAATCTTGTCCATCAGGTAGGATACATGCAAGAGAGTGGTCCTGTGATAAAATGGTGGCAGGAATGGGATTTCGTCCTGGTTTAGTATACCAGACTTTCAACCCCCTCTCTGTGGGAGTTACAGATGGGTCAATAAATAGGGCTACAGGAGGTATATGTACTGGCCATAAAGATAAAACAAAACTTCCCCGCAAGATGCTCTTACCTCCTGGATGTTTTGGTTACACTACCGTGACCTTTGGGGGCCACTCAGCTGTTATTCCAGGAATATACAGGAGGCCAGCTTTGAGGCCTTTCCCCCAAGGTGCCAGAAGGGCCAGCCATCACTGGTCCATGTGTCAGAATGTCCAGGGCCAGGTGTATTCAACAGTGTCTCCAGGGCTTAATGCAGTAGGGGCTGGCAGCAGTGTTGCTCTGCTGGCTATATCCTGGCTTCAATAACTCTTCTTTGGTTTGGAGGTAAAACTGTATAGGAGAGGCAGCAGGTGTGTGAGCATATCCACAGTGCTCAAAGCTCCTTTATGTGGCTTCTCATTCAAATGCTGCAGCACTGTCCATAGGCCAACTGACCAACCCTGTAGACTATTGGTGTGTGACTTCAGGCCAGATTTCAACAAACTGTTGTACCTCTCTATCATCCCTGCCCCAGCAGGATTATATGGTACACACAATTTCCACTTTATTCCCAATTGCTGCACCCATTCTTGCAACCCATGTCCAGTAAAGTGGGTGCCTTGATCGCTCTCAATCACCTGCGGTCGGCCATAGGCTGCAAAGAGATGCTCCAGGCCCCTCTTGGTGGTTTGCTGATCTGCATGACGTGCAGGAAAAGCGACCAATAGTCCAGTAGCTGTGTCCACACAAGTCATGGCATACCGATATCCTTCTGATATGGGCAGAGGCCCAATATAGTCTATTTGCCACCTAACAAGGGATATTGGCCCCTTACTATTATCCCATGTTGCTGTGCAACTCAGTGTAAGTCCCTCTTAGAGCACACAAGGCACTCCTTCTGGGCTCTGCTGACTTCTCCAAAGGTCAATGTCAAGCTCCACCTACGGGCTACAGCCCACATTGTCCTTTTTTTTAATCATTAATTAATTTCCCTTTATTAAACCTAGATTTATAATTTTTTAAGTATTATTGATATGCACTCTTATGAAGGTTTCACATGAAAAAACAATGTTGTTACTACATTTACCCATATTATCAAGTCCCCACCCACACCCCATTGCAGTCACTGTCCATTGGTGTAGTAAGATGCCACAGATTCACTATTTGGCTTCTCTGAGCTACACTGTCTTCCCCATGACCCCTCACACCATTTGTACTAAAAATAATGCCCCTCAATCCCGTTCTCCCTCCTTCCCACCCACCCTCCACCACACCTTCCCTGTGGTAACAGCTAGTGCCCTTCTTGGAGTCTGTGAATCTACTGCTGTTTTGTTCCTTCAGATTTGCTTCGTTGTTATACCCCACAAATGAGGGAAATCATTTGGCACTTGTCTTTCTCTACCTGGCTTATTTTGCTGAGCATAATATCCTCCAGCTCCATCCATGTTGTTGTAAATGGTAGCATTTGTTTCTTTCTTATGGCTGAATAGTACTCCATTGTGTATATGTACCACCTCTTCTTTATCCATTCATCTACAGATGGACACTTAGGTTGCTTCCATATCTTGGCTATTGTAAATAGTGCTGCAATAAACATAGGGGTGCATATGTCTTTTTGAATCTGAGAAGTTGTATTCTTTGGGTAAATTCCAAGGAGTGGGATTCCTGGGTCAAATGGTATTTGTATTTTTAGTTTTTTGAGGAACCTCCAAATTGCTTTCCACAATGGTTGAACTAGCTTACATTCCCGCCAGCAGTGTAGAAGGGTTCCCCTTTCTCCTCATCCTCACCAGCATTTGTTGTCCTTAATCTTTTGGATGGTGGCCATCCTTACTGGTATGAGTTGATATCTCACTGTAGTTTTAATTTGCATTTCCCTGATGATTAGTGATGTGGAGCATCTTTTCATGTGTCTGTTGGCCATCTGAATTTCTTCTTTGGAGAACTGTCTCTTCATATCCTCTGCCCATTTTTTAATTGGGTTATTTGCTTTTTGGGTGTTGAGGCATGTAAGTTCTTTATATTTTTTGGATGTTAACCCCTTGTCGGATATGTCATTTACAAATATATTCTCCCATACTGTAGGATGCCTTTTTGTTCTGTTGATGGTGTCCTTTGCTGTACAGAAACATTTTAGTTTGATGTAGTCCCATGTGTTCATTTTTGCTTTTGTTTCCCTTGCTCGAGGAGATGCATCCAGGAAGAAGTTGCTCATGGTTATGTTCAGGAGATTTTTGCCTATGTTGTCTTCTAAGAGTTTTATGGTTTCATGACTTACATTCAGGTCTTTGATCCATTTTGAGTTTACTTTTGTGTATGGGGTTAAACAATAATCGAGTTTCATTCTCTTGCATGTAGCTGTCCAGTTTTGCCAACACCAGTTGTTGAAGAGGCTGTCATTTCCCCATTGTATGTCCATGGCTCCTTTATCATATATTAATTGAGTGTATATGCTTGGGTTTATATCAGGGCTCTCTAGTCTGTTCTATTGGTCTATGGGTCTGTTCTTGTGCCAGTACCAAATTGTCTTGAGTACTGTGGCTTTGTAATAGAGTTTGAAGTCGGGGAGTGTAATCCCCCCAGCTTTATTCTTCTCTCTCAGGATTGCTTTGGCTATTCGGGGTCTTTTGTGGTTCCATATGAATTTTAGAATGATTTGCTCTAGTTCATTGAAGAATGCTGTTGGTATTTTGATAGGAATTGCATTGAATTTGTAGATTGCTTTAGGCAGGATGGCCATTTTGACACTATTAATTCTTCCCATCCATGAGCATGGGATGTGTTTCCATTTATTGGTATTTTCTTTAATTTCTTTCATGAGTGTCTTGTAGTTTTCAGGGTATAGGTCTTTCACCTCCTTGGTTAGGTTTATTCTTAGGTATTTTATTTTTGATGCAATTGTGAATGGAATTGTTCTCCTGATTTCTCTTTCTGCTAGTTCATCATTTGTATCCTGCAACTTTGCTGAATTCAGTTATTAGATGTAGTAGTTTTGTAGTGGAGTCTTTAGGGTTTTTTTATGTACAATATCATGCCATCTGCAAACAGTGACAGTTTAACTTCTTCCTTGCCAATCTCAATGCCTTTTATTTCTTTGTGTTGTCTGATTCCTGTGGCTAGGACCTCCAGTACTATGTTGAATAGAAGTGTGGAGAGTGGGCATCCCTGTCTTGTTCCCGATCTTAAAGGAAAAGCTTTCAGCTTCTCACTGTTAAGTATGATGTTGGCTCTGGGTTTGTCCTATATAGCCTTTATTATGTTGGGGTACTTGCCCTCTATACCCATTTTGTTGAGAGTTTTATCATGAATGGATGTTGAATTTTGTCAAATACTTTTTCAGCCTCTATGGAGATGATCATGTGGTTTTCGTTCTTCTTTTTGTTCATGTGGTGGATGATGTTGACGGATTTTCTAATATTGTACCATCCTTGCATCCATGGAATAAATCCTACTTGGTCATTGTGGATGATCTTTTGGATATATTTTTGAATTCAGTTGCTAACATTTTGTTAAGTATTTTTGCATCTATGTTCATCAGTGATATTGGTCTGTAATTTTCTTTTTTTGTGGTGTCTTTGCCTGGTTTTGGTATTAGAGTGATGCTGGCCTTATGGAATGAGTTTGGTAGTACTCCCTCTTCTTCTACTCTTTGGAAAACTTTAAGGAGGATGAGTATTAGGTCTTCACTAAATGTTTGATAAAATTCAGCAGTGAAGCCATCTGGTCCAGGAGTTTTGTTCTTAGGTAGTTTTTTGATTACCAGTTCAGTTTCGTTGCTTGTTATTGGTCTGTTGAGATTTTCTGTTTCTTTCTGGGTCATCCTTGGAAGGTTGAGTTTTTCTAGAAAATTGTTCATTTCTTCTAGGTTATCCAGTTTGTTAGCATATAATTTTTCATAGTATTCTCTAATAATTCTTTGTATTTCTGTGGTGTCCGTCATGATTTTTCCTTTCTCATTTGTGATTCTGTTTATTTGTGTAGACTCTCTTTTTTTCTTCATAAGTCTGGCTAGGGGTTTATCTATTTTGTTTATTTTCTCGAAGAACCAGCTGTTGGTTTCATTGATTCTTTCTATTGTTTTATTCTTCTCAATTTTATTTATTTCTGCTCTAATCTTTATTATGTCCCTCCTTCAACTGACTTTGGGCCTCATTTGTTCTTCTTTTTCTAGTTTCGTTAATTGTGAGTTTAGACTGCTCATATGGGATTGTTCTTCTTTGCTGAGGTAGGCCTGTATTGCAATATACTTTCCTCTTAGCATGGCCTTCTCTACATCCCACAGATTTTGTGGTGTTGAATTATTGTCATTTTTCTCCATATATTGCTTGATCTCTGTTTTTATTTGGTCGTTGATCCATTGGCTATTTAGGAGCATGTTGTGAAGTCTCCATGTGTTTGTGGGATTTTCCATTTTCTTTGTATAATTTATTTCTAGTTTCATACTTTTTGTGGTCTGAGAAATCGGTTGATACAATTTCAATCTTTTGAATTTACTGAGGCTCTTTTTGTGGCCTAGTATATGATCTAATCTTGAAAAATGTTCCATGTGCACTTGAGAAGAACGTGTATTCTGCTGCTTTTGGGTGTAGAGTTCTGTTGATGTCTGTGAGGTCCATCTGTTCTAATATGTTGTTCAGTGCCTCTGTCTCCTTACTTATTTTCTGTCTGGTTCATCTGTTCTTTGGAGTGAGTGGAGTGTTGAAGTCTCCTAGAATGAATGCATTGCATTCTATTTCCCCTTTTAATTCTGTTAGTATTTGTTTTACCTATGTAGGTGCTCCTGTGTTGGGTGCATAGATATTTATAATGGTTATATCTTCTTGTTGGATTAACTCCTTTATCATTATGTAATGCCCTTCTTTCTCTCTTGTTACTTTCTTTGTTTTGAAGTCTATTTTGTCTGATGGAAGTACTGCAACTCCTGCTTTTTTCTCCCTATTAGTTGCAAGAAATATCTTTTTCCTTGCCTTCACTTTTAGTCTGCGTATGTCTTTGGTTTAAAGTGAGTCTCTTGTAGGCAGCATATAGATGGGTCTTGTTTTTTTATCCATTCAGTGACTCTACGTCTTTTGAGATGTGCATTCAGACCATTTACATTTAGGGTGATTATCAATAGGTATGTACTTATTGCCATTGCAGGCTTTAGATCTGTGGTTACCAAAGGTTCAAGGTTAACTTTCTTACTATCTAAGAGTCTAACTTAACTCACTTAATATGCTATTACAAACACAATATAAAGGTTCTTTTTTTCCCCTCTTTATTCTTCTTCCTGAATTCTTTATATATTAGGTATCATATTCTGTACTCTTTGTCTATCCTTTGATTGACTTTGGGGCTAGTTGATTGAATTTTGTATTTGCTTAGTAATTAACTGTTCTACTTTCTTTACTGTGGTTTTATTACCTCTGGTGACAGGTGTTTTCCTTGTTGAGTTCCTTGTGTTGGGAGATCTGTGCACCTCCATGGCCTGAGGGACTATCTCCTTCCCCACATTGAGGAAGTTTTCAGCAATTACCTCCTCAAAGACACTTTCTATCCCTTTTTCTCTCTCCTTCTAGTACCCCTATAATACGAATATTGTTCCATTTGGATTGGTCACATAGTTCTCTCAATATTCTTTCATTCTTAGAGATCCTTTTTTCTCTCTGTGCCTCAGTTTCTTTGTATTCCTCTTCTCTAATTTCTATTTCATTTATCGTCTCCTCCACTGTATCTAATCTGCTTTTAAAACTTTCTATTGTATGTTTCATTTCTGATACTGTGTTCCATAATGATTGGATCTCGGACTGGAATTCATTCCCGAGTTCTTGAATATTTTTCTGTACCTCCGTGGGCATGTTTATTATTTTTATTTTGAAATCTCTTTCAGGAAGATTCATGGGGTTGATTTCATTTGACTCTTTCTCTGGTGTATTTATGATTTTGCTTTGAACCAGGGTCCTTTGACGTTTCATATTTGTATGTGGTGCCCGCTAGTGCCCGGAAGTTCTACTCTCTGGAGCAGCTCAGCCCCTGTAGCAATGTCGGTGGTCGCAGGGGAGAGGTGTTGGTGCCTGGGGGGAGGAATGAGCTGTTTCCTGCTTCCCGGCTGCTTTGCCTGTCTCCACCATCAGAACCAGTTGGCCGAGCACACAGGTATAAGCTTTGTGTTTGTAACTGCTGTAGGTGGGGCTTCCCTCTGGCCAGCCTTATGCCAGGGTACGGTTTGCAAGCCAGGTGTGCGCTGGCCAGGAGGAAGGTGCAGTAGGCTGCGTGTCATGGAGGGGGGCCTTGGAGCTCTGTAGTCATCCAGAGGACTGGAGTGCCTGAAGATCGTGAAAGTTCCCAACCTGCTGGGTAGAGTGTACCCGGACAATTTTGTCTACCTGTACTTTGTCCTCAGCAGTAAGCTGTGTGCAGTCCTTGCCCCTTTAGCAGATGTCTCGCTGTTAGGAAGTCTCTCAGACTGCCTGCCTTTCTTTTGTCCCAGAGCAGCCAGATATGGCTCCCTGTTTTCTACAAGCGGCTGGAATCTCCTTCTCTCCTGGTATTATGCCTATTTTAGCTTTCCAACTCCCCTAATCACCAGAGCACCATGCGATGTAGGTTTGTGCTTCTAGAGCAGATCTCCAGAGCTAGGTGTTCAGCAGTCCCAGACCTCCACTCCCTCCCCGCTTTGTTTCTCTTCCTCCCGCTGGTGAGCTGGGGTTGGGGAAGGGCTTGGGTCCTGCTGGGCCTTGGCTTTAGTACGTTACCCTGTTCTGTGAGGTCTGTTCTTTTCTCTGGGTTTATGAAGTCTGGCGCAGCCCTCTTCCCTGTTGCTCTTTCAGGATTAGTTGTATGAATCATATTTTCGTATTATATGCGGTTTTAGGTGGAGGCCTCTGTCTCACCTCTTAAGCCTCCATCTTTAATGCTCCCCTACATTGTCTTTTGCCCCGTGTGCAACAAACACTGATGTAGCCATTGGGCCACATCAGAGGCAGGCTTTCCTTCCAGCCAGTGCACCTGGGCCAGTGTGTCTGCTTCATCATTCCCTGGGGATGCCAGAGGCAAATGGCCAGTCACACGATATACAGTAACAGTCTTAGTCTGACCACAGGCCCATAGGTCTTTCCACAACTCTTGCCCCCAAAGGGGCTGTGACCAACCATCCAGTTGGCATGATACCATGTTGGTCGCCACAGGGTCAAGCCCCAATAGACGGCCCAACTGTCAGTGCAGACAACTATGGGGAAGGCTCCTGGGTGATCACAAGCCATACTGTCCACAACTTGGCCCACTGACTGCTCTTCCCCTCTCCATCCATATTATCTCAGTCTTAGGATGGAAAGCCAAAGCCCTCCACTTTGGGGGCTGCCCATGACTAGAACTGTCTGTGTACCAAGAATCTTCAGGTATAGGGGCTTTTTCCTCCTGATAAGGAGTCTCAGTTACCAATGGCTCTAAAGTAACTTCTTCCTGCTTTCCCTGGTATAGGTCACTGGTCCCAATAAACATTGGAGTTCTCCACTTAAGGGGCTAGTAGAGAGGGCAAGGCATTGCTGTAAATGTGTGCCCCATTTGGCCAGTGTAGGTTTCTGTGCCACACCATTCCATGGCCTTTGGGCCCAGTCTTGCACCCACCTCGTGATGGAATAAGTGGTTATTACCTTGGTTGGACCTGTTCCAACGATGGGCTCTGTAGCCAGCAAGGCATGGTACACAGCAGCCAGTTGATTCTCTATCAAGGTGTACCAGACCTCTGCTCCTTTCCATAGTTGTGACCAGATTCCAATACGTCGGCCTGTCTGTTTAAGCCGCTGCCAAAGACCCCATCCATAACCATCTTCAGTTACATGAACATCTAGTTCACAGGGCCTTGAGTCCATTACATTGAAGGCCTGTACAGCCTTGAATGCCCACTTGGCAGCAGTAAAAGCAGCTGCACGTCTCATCCCAGTCACACCTGATGCCCTTTCATACCAAGTGCTATAAGGGCTTCAGAATTTATGCGGATAAACACTCTCCAGTAGCCCCAAAGACCCAAAAACTCTTGTAATACTGCCACAGAGGTAGGGGTGGGGAAAGCCTGGATCTTGTCTATAACTGCTTAGGAACAACTTTAGTGTGACCCGACCAGACAACCCCCAAGAATTTCAGACAAACCAGGTCCCTGAACCTTGGTGCTGTGCACAGCCCATCCTTTTTCCTATAGATGTTGCAACAGTCTAGGAACTGCCCCTTCTAAATTTGAAAGAGAATCAGATGTGAGCATAATGTCATCAATGTGGTAATACAACCACACTGTTTGCAGTTTCTTCCATGTGGCCAATTCCTGGGCTCCAAGTCCATGACAGATGGTGGGACTGTGGAGATATCCCTGTGGAAGGACAGTGAATTTCCACTGCCAGCCTTCCCATGTGAAGGCAAACTGTTCCTGGCTTTCCTGTGTTGTGTCAATAGAGGAGAAAGCATTAGCAAGGTGTACTACATAATGATATGTTCCCAGCTCGAGGCTGAGGATGTCCAGAAGGTCTGCTATAGAGGGGACAGCAGCATGCAAAGGGGGTGTGACTTCATTCCATTCCCTGTAGTTTACAGTCATACGCCAGGAGCTGTCTGGCTTTCTCACTGGCCATACCGGGGAATTAAAAGGACTATGAGTGGGCTTTATGATGCCCACCCTCTCCAACTCCTGTAGAGTTTCTCCAATTTCCTTGTACCCCTCAGAAAATTTATACTGCTTAATATTTGTCACCTGCTGAGGTGCAAGCAGAGTTAGAGGTGGATGCCTAGCATGTCCCCTCAGAACTGCCTTTACCACATGTACCCTCAGTCCGAACTCACCTGCAGTGGTCTGTAACCACAGGCCTTGCAGAATATCTACCCTCAAAATGTATTCAGGGATGGGAGAAATGTACATGGTATACTCCTTCGGGGGTAAACGCCCTATCCCCAATGAGATTTGGGCTTTCTTCACTCTAATTGCCTTATCCCCATAGCCATCTATCACACCAGGGGTCCTGGGAAAATGCTCAGGGTTGCCATGAATCAAAGAACACTCAGCTCCTGTGTCCACCAGCACCAGGACATGTTGTGTATTCACAGGGGACCAATGAATTGCTAATTCTACATGTTGCCTCTGGTCCCCACCATGTCCAAGGTGGGGACTTTGACCTCCCACCTCAGTCGAACTGCAGTCCTCCTGTGGGGGTGAGGGCTCAGGAGAATCCTGAGTACTGTCTCCCATGGAGTTTTGCAGGGACACAGGCCAGGCATGAGGCCTTGACTCTGGTTTCCGTGTCCTGGACCTCAGTGGCTGGAACTGCTGCTCTGGCTTTAATTGGTGCCACAGTTCTAATATTCTATTGGGATGCCCATAGAGTTTTTCTTTCACTACCCCGGCCTTTATCAAATCGACTGACATCTGGGTCCTCAGGACCCTCACGGGGCCTTTTGCACTTCTCCTTTCAGTCGTGGCCCGTACTTCCCTCCGTGCCCTTATTGTTTCAACCTCCCCCAGGTCTGCTAAAGTACAAGTAGCCTCACTTATGGGTTGCCCTAGGTGGGGGGCAAGAGTATTCACCAGGGACCCAAAGAGAGATGTGGGAGCTGTATGCAGCGCCAGATTTCTCATTCCTATAGTGAACACGTCCTCATCAGGGCCCTCCCTGGGGGCCCATGTTATAGATGATATTTTTCATACCCAATTCCCGCAGTAACTGTTGGAGCTCTGCATACATTTTCCAACTACTGGGAAAATATGGTAAATCACCCTGATTAGGCCAAACTACCCTGATGGCAGCTGTGAGCCTTCCAGGAGTGTCTGATACCCTGAGGCATGACGGGCATTTTGCAAACGCTGCGGGAGGGAAGGGTTGTCATTCCCTGAGTCGTCAGGGAAGCCATTCTACTCATCTCAGTACTTGATATGACAATTTTCTCCATCCTGGTATTCCAGAGATATAAAAGCCATGTAGGCAGAGATTCTGATGGCCTCTACCTATACCGGATGCTCATGTCCACCAGCTCATCCTGGGTATAGGGGCGGAGCAAGGAGTGGTCCACAACTTGGGGAGGTGGCTGCTCCTCTCCCTAAGGAGCCTGCGGTTGTTTTGTTTTTATATTCCTAATTACAGCTGGGCAGGCCTTTAAAACAGAAGATGGTAACTCCGGTGGTGGCCTGGATAGCAGATCCACCAATGGCCCCGCCTCCTCCTCTTCTCCCTCGGGCTTCTCCACCAGTGGCTCCTCCTCCACCATTTCCGGAGCTTAAGGCACCACTCTTTCCTGTCCCTCCCCCATGGCCTCCTGCAATATGGCTTTTCCTGCTGCCTCCCCTCTTGCCGCTAAGGAGTCTTCTAGGAGCATAACCTTTCTTTTCAGTGTCTCTCTTCTTTAATAGCATCCCATAGGTTATTGCCCAGCTCTTCCAAGCGATGCCGAAGTGTGTCTCTCTCCCGTCTAAGTCCCTTTCTCTCCTGTATAACATTTTCCTGATGAAAAGAGAACCTACAATGCCAGCCGCTACACGACCCCCTAAGGTCTCAACAGTCTTCCAACTCACAGAGGGCTAATTTTGCAGCTTCTGATGTTTCCACCCTTCCCCAGTCCTGGGGAAGGCCACACCCCTCTAAGAGGTATTTTACCCTAGACCAATTCCCCACTGGGGTTCCCAAATTGGAAGCCCCACGCTGGGGGGATAATAACAGGTGAGGCGGCACCCTCTGCCACTGCATCCACTGGGGCTTCCCCACCATCCACAGGAGCAGTCCTGCCAAAAGTCGCACCTGTTATGACAGATTTCGGGTTCAGACGAATCCTGCCGACTATGCCAGATGTAAGTCTGGGGAGAGGAAATCCCAGGGCAAAATACCTTTAAAAACTGAAATCAGTCAAGGGGAGAAATAGAGTTTAAAACCTATTTATTGCTTACAAACTGCAGCCCAGCTCCATCTCTCTCCCCTGCTCTGGAAGGAAGCAAGCAAGCAAGCAATCCCCTCCCCTTAACCTCAGGTTCAGACACGCCCTCAGTTGCCCAGGTAATTATCCATTGACATGGAGATGAACTTCTCTCTACCCCTGAGGATATGCAAATACACCAAAGCCAGGGGAGATATTCTGGAAATGTTACAATTTTACCCACACCACCCCTTAGGAATGCCTGTTCATATGGAGATGCACTAAAGCCACGCGAAATATTCTGGAATATTACAATTTTACCCACAATCCCCAGGACGTATTTCTTTTAGAACTGGAAGTTTAGAACTGGAAATGTGTACCTTTGCCCACCTTCCTCCACCCACACTGACTGGCGGTCTCAAACCTGAACTCTTTTACTGTGAGTTTAGTTTTTGTTTTGTTCTTAGATTCTACATATAAGCAAGATCATACAGTGTTTGTCTTTGCTTGACTTATTTCATTTAGCATAATACTTTCAGGGTCTGTCCATGTCATAAAGCAATCTTTTAAATTATGTAAGTTCAGATTTGTGACTCCATCTCCTTTTCTCTGAAATTGAGAACAGTTTCATTAATCTTACATCTCCACATAAGCTGTGAACAGTGTAATACATCCTCAGTGTTATATCCTGCTCCTGGAAAAACCCAGGACTGGTGCCTTACATATTGCGTAAAGCTGTTCTTATTAATGGTCAGTTAAATTTGTTCACTGTTGCTGGCTTATCACGCCCTCGAGAGCATTTGGTCTGTTTAATATTATTTTACTTGCTTCCATGTTCTAGTTAAGACTTTTCAAAACTTAATTAAAAAACACAAAAACAAAATTATACTTACCCTCACCATTAAAAAAAAGAAAAAACTTTTTATTTTATTTAATTTTGGTATCATTAATATACAATTACATGAGCAACATTGTGGTTACTAGATTCCCCCCATTACAGTCACTGTCCATCAGTGCAGCAAGATGCCACAGAGTCACCACTTGTCTTCACGCTATAGTGCCTTCCCCATGCCCCCCCTCTACATTATGTGTGCTAATCTTAATGCCCCTTATTTCCTTTACCCTCCCTTCCCACCCATTCCCCACAGAGTCTCTTTCCCTTTGGCAACTCTTAGTCCATTCTTGGGTTCTGTGAGTCTGCTGCTGTTTGTTCCTTCAGTTTTTGCTTTGTTCTTATACTCCACAGATGAGTGAAATCATTTGGTGCTTGTCTTTCTCCGCCTGGCGTAATACCCTCTAGCTCCATCTATGTTGTTGCGAATGGTAGGATTTGTTTTCTTCTTATAGCTGAAGACTATTCCATTGTGTATATGTACCACATCTTCTTTATCCATTCATCTACTAATGGACACTTAGGTTGCTTCCATTTCTTGCCTATTATAAGTAGTGCTGTGATAAACATAGTGGTTCATATGTCTTCTTGAAACTGGGATCCTGCATTCTTAGGGTAAATTCCTATGAGTGGAATTCCTGGGTCAAATAGTATTTCTATTTTTAGTTTTTTGAGGAACCTCCATACTGCTTTCCACAATGGTTGAACTAGTTTACATTCCCACCAGCAGTGTAGTAGGGTTTCCCTTTCTCCACATCCTCGCCAGCGTTTGTTGTTCCTAGTCTCTTCTATGTCGGCCATCCTAACTGATGTGAGGTGTTCTCTCATTGTGGTTTTAATTTGCATTTACCTGATTAGCGATGTGGAGCATCTTTTCATGTGCCTGTTGGCCATCTGAATTTCTTCTTTGGAGAAGTGTCTGTTCATATCCTCCGCCCATTTTTTAATAGGGTTTATGTGCTTTTTGGGTGTTGAGACGTGAGTTCTTTATATATTTTGGATGTTAACCCCTTGTCGGATATGTCACTTACATATATATTTTCCCATACTGTAGGATGCCTTTTTGTTCTGCTGATGATGGTGTCCTTTGCCGTACAGAAGCTTTTTAGCTTGATGTTGTCCCATTTGTTCGTTTTTGCTTTTGTTTGCCTTGCCTGAGGTGATGCATTCAGGAAAAAGTTGCTCATGTTTATATTCAAGAGATTTTTGCCTATGCTTTCTTCTAAGAGTTTTATGGTTTCATGACTTACTTACATTCAGGTCTTTGATCCATTTTGAGTTTACTTTTGTATATGGGTTTTTAAATTTATTTTTATTAAGGTATCATTGATATATAATCTTATGATGGTTTCAAATACACAAGTGTTTCAACATTCACCCATCAAGTCCTCACTCCCTCTATTGCAATCACTGTCTATCAGCACAGTGAGATGGTGTAGTCACTGTCTTCTCGTGCTGTACTGCCTTCCCCATGACCTACCTATATTGTGATTGAGAATTATAGTGCCCCTTAATCCCCTTCTTCCTCCCTCCTCACTCACCCTCCCCTTTGGTAACCACTAGTCCCTTCTTGGAATCTGTGACTTGCTGCTTTTTTGTTCCTTCTGTTTTGCTTTGTTTTTACACTCCACAAATGAGTGAAAAAATCATTTGGTATTTGACTTTCAGTGCCTGGCTTAGAAAAATAAAACTTTTAAGCAAAAAATGAAAAGTCTTATCCAGTTGCAGCTGTAATTCCACCTGGTGAGGTAATTACTGTTAAAAATATGGTAGATTCTCTCCTGTATTTTCCCCTTACTCTGTATCTTTGTAGACAGACATGCACACACACTCGTATTCTTTTTTCCCATTTTCCCATATAAAAATGAGATTATGCTACACTTGATGGCCTCTGATTTTTTTATTGTGGACATTTTTCTACAGTAGCTACAGATTTTGTCTTAGTCTTTTTCAGTTTCACTCTAGGGCTGAACCATAATTCATTTAAACATTCACCGATTGAGGGACACTGACATGGTTTCCAGTGTTTTGCTGCTCTGTAAGAAGAGTGCCGTACTGAGCATCTCATCCTTTCTGTGGACACCCGTGCTGCTGTTTTGGTAGGATGGGGTTCTTAGGGACGCACAAACCAAATTGGAGTCAATACCGCAAAAGTGTTGATGATTTTCCAAATTTCAATTCCACTGATGATGTCTAAGAATGCTCATTTCCTACACTTTGTACCCACCCAGCATTTAATATTATGGATCTTTAAACATTTTGCTAGTCCTGTAGCAGATTGCATTTCAAGTTTGTTTACTCATTAGTGAGGTAGAGAACCATCTCATAAGTCTATTGGCTAGCTGCACACTTCTTTGTGTCACCTGAACATATTCTTGGTCTATTTTTATGCCAGTGTGTCTTTCTGTAGGAGTCTATGTAAACTGGTTGTATTAGTCTTTGGCATGTATACTGTATTGTTGTTCTGGGCAGGATTCCCTGGGCCTTTAGTGTCATGGGATGCACAGATATACATGGAAATTCATGGTACGTCTTGGATTTTTAGGAACGGAAATTAGACTTCTGTTTCACACTTACAAGTTCTTGTATCGTTCACAACTCTGCAAAGGCTACTTAAAGAACATGGCTGCAATAATATAACAGTAAACTTATAAATGGCCTTTTGGTTTTCACCCAAGGCTACACCCTTGCCTAGGACAGCATCTGCACTTGTCTCTATGCCCTCCTGATGTGTGGGGGGCATGGACACGGTGAGCCCTGCATCATTGGTAGCCGCTTCAGGGGTTCAGATGGCCCAAGGGGTCATTTGATAGGAGCGTGAAACGTGCATTCTAAAGAGGCTAGCCTGGTCCTTAGTGATAGGGCCAGTTTTGGTGGCCTTAGTTTTCAGTCTATCCTCAACACTTCAAATCGCCTTATTTTAATTTTTTAATTATCATATTCATGTGGTTCAAAATTCAGAACACATAACAAAGTATGCAGTAGAAAGACTTGCTTCAGTATCTGGGTCTCAATCCCCATTTTCCCTCCCCGCTGGTATCCAGTGTTACTAGTTTTTTCTGTGTCCTGAAAATTTGTCTAGCACTTTTTGATTTTCAAATACTATTTTAAGAGAAAATAACAGAATAAAAATTGCATGTCTTCTATAATTGAAATTATGGCAGCTGAGCTGTACATTTAAAAATGGTTAAAATGGTAAATTTTATTATGTATATTTGCTACAATAACAAACCTTAATAAAAATATAAAATGATGTCAGAACTACTTATTCATATGAGCTAGGGCTATAGGGTAATGAGGAAAAACTTTGTAACATGTCTGATTGGAGTAGTGGAATTATAAGTAATTTAATTTTCTTTCATTTGTGTTATGTTGCTCACTTAGTATATAGTAATTTTATAATCATGAGGGATGGCACGTTAGCTCTGGCCGTGAAGCATGCAGCTACCACACTGCCATGTCTCTCAGATCCCTTCTGCCTCTTGTTTTAAGAGAGAACACATGATGAGCTGCTACTGGGAGCAGCCCAGGCCCATGGCGCCACGCCACGACCCCAGCAGGCCCTACGCAGAGCAGTACCGCATAGATGCCCAGCAGTTCACACACCTGTTTCAGCTCGTCTCGCCCTGGACCTGTGGGGCCCACACACAGATCCTCGCCCAGAGGACTTTCAGGCTCCTGGATGACAATGTGGACCACCTTATCGAATTCAAAGCATTTGTGAGCTGCGTTGGTACGATGCTGGGGGTCTTAATTCTGTGAACTGATTAGCAGTGTGGGTCTGTGAACACAGGACAAGGTGGACTGTGGAGCAGGCAGACCTACTCAATGAAATTTATTTGTGACTAGCCTGTGTGATTTTGTTATTTTAAAAAGTCACTCTGGGGGCTCTTCTCATGACCACTTTCATGCTTCCCTAAGGGCTTGGGGAGGAGGGCCCAGGTCTCAACATACAAGGTCACTGACCTTATTCTCCTCAGCGCCCAGGCCGTAGTGCTCGCTCATCAGGAGCCTCATTCCGAACTCTTGCACATAAAATTAAATTTTCTGTAAGGTATGAAGCCAGAAAAAATTCATGATGTTTATCTTGTAGCTCAACAATCACCAGCCACTACCTTACACATTTTCATTTCAATTACAGGTGGGGCAGAGGAAGTGTGGGACCAACCAATACTGACCTTACTAAGTTCTTTCTCCACAGTGAGTTTGTGTCGTGACAAAGGTACTTTAACCATTTACATCTACTCAACCTCTCCTTTTTATTTTTTGCAGATATTATGTATAATGGAGAAATGAATGAGAAAATTAAACTGTTATATAGGCTTCATATTCCTCCAGGTAAGACATTCCAAGCTGAAAAATTAGGCTCTGTTCTGACTTGACACAGATCAGCTTTGTACATGACACTGAAGTTCATCTCTTTTTAAATTTCATTTAGATTCGAAGCAAAAGATGTTTCTACTTTGGGGTTGCTAATGCCACATTTTAAGTATAGTATTATACAGCCTATGGAAGTGGTGCCCAAACTTGGGTGCACATCAGGTCACCTGGAGGGCACATTAAACACAGGTTACTGGGCCCCACCCTAGGGTTTCTGACTCATAAGGTCTGAGGACCACACGGAGAACCCCTGGCCTGTGGAATGTGTGGGGAAGGCAGTCCTGGTTGCCTTCAGAGCTGGTTATTTAACCTACCGTGTTTGAAGGCCATGTCATGGAAGCAAGTAAGACCATGTTTCCTTCAAGTTAAGCAATGGTAATCAGGAGCAAAGGAAGCAGTTTTGAAACCTGTGAGATCAGACTTTGCATTAAACCTTAAGGTGTTCTTCAGTCTTTGAAACTGATAGAGCTGGATTAAGAATCCCAGAGGGTCTCTGGACTCCAGTGCCATGGTTCTGGTGTTGGCTGGGGCCTCTGATGACTTCCCATTGAGAGCCTGGGGAAGCTGGTGAGGTTTCTAGGGCCATGAGGTGGTGGCTTTTACAACTAACACCTATACAAATGTTGAAAATGCACATGGACATTATCTATGGGCTTTCTGGGTACACTACCTGAAGTCAGCCATTACCGAATTGAATTAGCACATAATACATTACCCGCGGTATCCCCCGGATGGGTCCTGTAGCAGCCACACAGCTCCTCCTCCATCTTTACATGGACTCATTATTTCTATAGGTCAAACTGTTTACCTTCAGTGAAATTCTTTGTCTTTTATGCCAACAGAAGTTACTCAGTTTTGTTTATTTACTTTGCCTTTATTTTCCTGCTAACATAGAAGGCATGCATCACTACTCCTTTATCATTGTCATTATTACCTTTTCATAACATCATTATCTATATATAGTGCTGCAAAATAGAACATGCTTGATTTTACTCAATTATTTCATCTTGACTTTTAAATAAACTTTTTTGGTGTAATTTTAGATTTATAGAAAAGTTGCAGGTATTACAGATAGAGTTCTCATTCTTCATATACCTTTAAATTTATTATTGGTATTTGCTGTTATCAAGATTGATATTTGATTCTTGATCTAACTTCAAGGTGAATTGCTTCCAAATTACAAGTTTATTTCTAAAAGACATATTTTAACTACATTAGTTCCTTAAAGACATTGGTAGACACTCACACTCATGGGTTCAGAAAACCAATTTTTCAAAACTTTTTTGCAGATTATGACTGTAATATTTACATTGTGTGCCTCCAAATTTAAATTAAAGGTAAATTAAGATTTCATTTATTATTTTGCTTTACCTATGTTTAACATTTGAATTTTTGATGCAGTTTTAAAAAGCCTTAGGAATGCAGATAACCTAAAACCTCTAAAAAAATCAATTTGCCAAGGCCATGAAGACCCACAATACAGTTAGGTACTTTTCATTTAAATTTAATTTTAACAAATACTTGTTTTGTACCATAATAACTTTTGATTAAAGGTGGGATGCACATAGTTGGGGTGGGGTGGGGGGTTCACACTAATTGGTATACTGAGGATTACACGTTTAAATTTGTGTGCCCAAGTCTCATTTGTCTGACAGGCAGGGTACCAAACCAAGCACCTGGCCTCAGATACCCACCAAGAGAGCACTTGGAACCTGCAAGGGTAATATAAGAGGCAAAGGGCTTTTGTGAGCTTGCTTACAAAGGTATCTGATGGCACACAGGAAGCCTGAGCCCAAGGCCTCACAGTTCCACAAGAACTCACTTTATTGACCCCATGGTGATTGCGACACTATGTAGCAAAGGAAATAGAAAAGCAGGATTCCAGATGATTTGCTACCAAATCAGGTGGTGTAGGGATGAATGGTATTTCAGGAGATTATCAAATCAACAGTTTTCATTGCAGAGTGATAAATCTACAGATTTTGGTCATTTTTCTCAATTACAATAATTGGACTTCCAGAAGACAGTTTCCTGGGAAAACAGATTCATTAGATGCATCAGAACAAGCTGCCGAGAATGATATATTGGAAATGCTAAATGAACACAAACTAATGAGACGTTGGAGGCTTTATGTAGGACTGTATACTGAGAGAGGTGTTAACACCGCAATTTCTTTCTGGAAACTTAGATTCAGGGAATACACTGTTGTGTTTCAATAGTAGCTTTCAAGGAGGTTTCCCTCCAGTCTGGATCTACATTATCTGATCTTAAAATATTGAATCTAGTAAAGTCCAGCTGCTCCAGTCTTTGTGTTCAGCTTTATATGAAGAAATGGAGATTTCTTTCTGAGTTCTGATACATACCAAAGTGTATCTGCTGTCCAAAGGGAGAGTTTTGTCATGAAGTTGAGTTAAAAGGAAAAATCTTATGAATAATTCCAACTGGTAAAGATAATTACTTTAAAAAAGACTTAAACTGAAAATCGGAATTAATTGAAAATGAAAGAGCACATGAAAATGTTAACATGCAATGACAAAGTATGGATTCAAAAGAAGTTCAAGAGTAAAGTTATAAATGCTGTATCACTGATGTTTAATCAGTTATAATTTGAATCCTGAAACATAATAATAGACTAATACAGCACTGTGTATGAATGACAAAAAGCTTTGTTATTTTGAAATACCTGATATGAAAAAAATGTTGACTGAATTCAAAATCCAGTCATATTAGCCAAAAAAATTTCAACATTATACTTGCTATAAGGGAGAAGCTATATGATATGGAGAATGATTACACACTTGAAGTAAAGTAGGAAACATTTGAACCATTCAAATTCTCAGTAGTGACAAGAAAGGAGTTTCCAAGTAGAGAAAAATGTCATTTGTTTCCCACCTTCTTGTCCATTTTCTTACTGATAGGGACAGCCTTTTTTGAAGAGGTCATTATTTAAGTCCTATCAGGAATTTCATGTAGTCATTTCAGTGTTGATATTAGTATGAAAACTAATGTCAAAAAGTCCTGAGAGTGCCAAAGTTACAGTACTATTTGATCCATTTTGTTACTTGATAAAATATATTTTATTCCATAGCCATGATCAAAGAATGTACCTGTGAAGCTTAAGCTCATTTACTTAGAATGGATCCACTTTCTAAACCTTTGAAATCTGGGAATATATAAGATATTTGCATGACACGGTCTGCTTTGTTAAGAGTACCTGCAGATAGGATGACAGATACTGGCATAAATGACCAGATTTCACAGAATATTCACTATGGATGAAAATCTTAGCAGTATTGTGGAATGGGATATCATGTGTTTGAAATTAACATCAACAGGACTGAAGACACAGAGCATGTGATGACTATCATTTGCCTAAGAAGAGTTTGGCATTCAGGTTCCATCCACCATATTAGTTCTTCACTTTTTGGTTGGTCTTTTCTTATGGTTATACTAAGAAATAATATTGAAGATAAACTCTATAATCTCTTGCTTTTGAGAACACGCCAATATGTCAAAATATCTACTAGAATTCAAAAAACTGAAGAATCTCTACACTGCTCTAAGGACCAAACTATTCATAGGGATGGCCCAAGGGGCATATACGAGGAAGGCTTATGCCAAGTGAAGTGGAAGCAGGTGAGCTGAACAGTGAATCCAGCCAGGACCATGAACTTCTCTCAGAGAATGCAAATAGTTGGGACATTCCGTTGGAGTAGATATTGATTCTGAAAATGGATGATGTACTGAGGAAATCTGCAAAGTCAGCTTCTCACAGGACATACCAAAATTATAGTTTACATTCCAGCCGAACAACTTAAGACAGTTGTGATACAAACTACATCAGAAATGATATCAGGAACATTCGATCTGGTGATAGCTTAGGCTAGAAAGATCTCTTCTTTGGGTTGGGATCCTGAATTAAAAATGCCACTTGAGAGTCTTGGAAAATATGAGAAGCGTAGAATATAAACCCTCTAAAAAACCTTTTGTGAAATTAAAAGACGGCATTGAACTTTTTAAAGGAGAACATCTAGGTGCTGAAGATCCCTGGTACTATCCAAATTGTCAAGAAGCCACTAAAAAATTGGGTTTATGGCCTCAGTGTCCTGTACTTGTTACATGTCAAGCGACTTTCTTACAGTAGACAGTGGAGACACAGTTGGGTATCTCAGTCGGTTTTCCTATCAATGACTGGGACATGTTGGAATCCTGATGGATCCAAGTGCAAGTCCTTGCCTTGTAATTCTGTTGCTGTTTCTAACCACTATGGAGGGGTAGGAGGAAGGCAGAATACTGCCTTTGCAAGAAAAAAACATGCAGGATGGTATTATTTTGATGACTGTAGCATCTCAGCTGCATTGGAAGGCCAGACTGTGTTGAAAGTAGTATATGTACTCATCTGCCAGAGATAAGACCCTTTCAGCGGAACTAGTTTTTCCTTTCACAAGCATCCCATTTAGACGGTGGTGAAGGTAGCAGTGTTGATGACAGTGGTGTGGAAAATGAAAACTATCCACACTGACTGAAGCCATAAAGAAGAGACTTTCCTGCTGGTGGTATCTGCTGAAGCCATGAAGTTATCCACCATATGAAAACAAAAGTTTGAGATTTTTAATAGAAGTGTCTCTATAGTCTTGAATTACAAATTACATATATATTGGAATGTAAAAATAAAGATGCAAAAACTTAGAAGCAACAAATGCTGACAAGGATGCAGAGAAATAGGAAACCTCCTACACTTGGTGGGAATGCAAATTGGTGCAACTGCTCTGAAAAGCAGT
>JAQQAC010002629.1:17234624-17292024 GCA_029783875.1 Phataginus tricuspis | reverse complement strand
TGCCTGTATAAACAAAAATTTTAACGTAATCAACTTTAGTTGCCATTAGACAGAAGACCTAAGACTTGGTATTTTCCAGAGTTTAAATTTCAGTCACTTCCTCAGAGCCAAGACTCTCTAATTTTCCAAATAGAAAGGTCATGGTTTTCTGGAAATAGGAGAGGGTTGCAAAATAGTCTTTTAATGAGAATTTAATGAATCAAAAGCCTAAGGATTGAACTTCTCATGTTACGTGGGTTTAAAGAAATACCACACAAGTAAGTTTTCTGAGTTTATACAGATTCTGAAAAAGTGTAAGACTGAAGCAAAGCCCAGTTAAATTAGGAGCATGGCACACTCCACCCTCTCCAAACGCTTCCAGCTAGAGAACCCTAGGACAATATGCTGTTTACATTAAAAATCTTGTTTTACTTAAAAGTAAGGATTCTGACAGCCAATTAAAATATAAATTGTTACAGAAAAATTGGGTTTACAAGTATTTGAATTTATAAAACAGTTAAATTATGAAAAAGTTCATCCAGTTTCACACACTTTTTGTTTTAGGAGGGTTCATATCTAGTTCCTTTGAAGAGGAAATGATCATAATGCATACAAAATACTTAGACTTACTTTTCAGGAATACAGCAATTGTGTGAATAATAAAACCCCAGGTCCCCTCACATCAGCATGATGATGCCTCATGTCTGTAGTTGGGACTGTCTGTAGTTGGCAGAAGCCTGAGAGGCTGCTGTTCTGTCTCCCCCCAACAACATGACCTGTGTACATGTCTCACGCACAGACACACGAGCCCTGTGCATGTCACTGATTTCTCAGTGTTGCAGTCCAGGGAGCTCCAACCCCAGTGAGTTTAATTACAGGCTGTGACTGCTTAGGTGGCAAATGTCCTGGTCCTCTTCACAGATTACCATCATCTCTAAGGTTGAGATGGTCCAGGAACTTTTGCTGTCATTTCTACAGTGAACCACTGTTTTTTTTTTTGTGGCACAACCTTTGGTATAAAGTTCTGAAACCTGATAGACTGATAACACGTTGCAGCTCAAAAAGCCGAATGCCATTATCTGGCCTCTTCAGGGCTTGCTTCCATCTTTTCCGTATCTTTTGACTATCCTTAGACACATCTTGAAATTAAAAAAAAAAAAAGTTAACTGATGTAAAGATGTATGTATGCATGTATATAACAAGGGACAGAAACAGCCTCCAGAGAAAATTGTACAAATTTGTTAATTTATTACAAAATGTCCAGTCACAGAAAAACACAAGAAAACTTTTATATTTGGGAAAGGGACTGGTGTCTCGGATATAAAATAATTTACACATAACCCATACAATTTTATTTTATATAGAAATAGGTCATTATTACAACAGCTGTACAATTCACTACACTTTGTCTTATAATTACATAAAATCTTTTCCTTTAGAAACATCTCAACATAACAAAACATACAAAAAAAGCAAAGTGCATTCTGAAAAGGAAAATCCAATCCTCGATCTCATCATGAAAGATATTTAGAAAGATGCAGCATTCTCACCCAAAGGGCCAGCTCATGGTGGGGTTTCCTTGGGGAGCAGGTGCTCCACAGGCCTGTCTCCCACGTAGTCCTAGAGTTCTCATCAGAATTCTCGAGTATCAGCTGCAGGATTGTGCTTTGCTTTGAGCCTGTCTTTGTAGTTGCAATCAACGAAGTAAACAGGAAACAGTCCAGTGTTTTATTTAGGGTTAAAACATGGTGTTGGGTGAAGAGCCTCATTCCGTTAGGATGTAGGCCAGCAGGTTTGGGTCTGCAGCCTGCTTAATAACCACCGGCTTTGCTATCTGATTGGTAGGCTGATTTTGTTACTGTGGTTTCCAAATGAAATCACCAGAACTTATTTCTAAAAACTGATAGTGCCTGCATTATCTCCTCTGTGCAGCTGTGCAAATTAAAATGAAAACAAGCATTTAAAAATAATGAACTCTTTCATTTCTCTAACAGATCCCTGACCCAGTGCTTCTCCAATGCAAAGGCAAGGCAATCCAGAGAGTGCAGTCCAGCTAGCACATGTGGACAGGCCACGGCTGGCTAGTGAACAGCATGCTCTTGGGAGGATGTGGCGAGATGTACCATCGGCTAAAGTGAACTGAGTGACAACACTTCTGTGGGGCACTGGGCTCCCGCCCAGCATGGCTGCAGAGCGTGCCCCAGAAGCTCAGAGGCAAGGGAAACCTGGCCAGTCTTCCTGTTCCTGAGCCTTTTCCACGTGCCAGCTGCTGCGCCCCGGACATGGGTACCAACAGGAGTTCTGAAATGTATGCAGTGTGCAGGGAAGCCAAGGGTCAAACTCCCCTCCCAAGCCCCCGTGGCCACCCTGGGTCATCCATCCATCGGCTAAAGCTGAGTGTGACCCAGCTGGGGTGCTGGGCACTACCGGGGCAGCTGCTGGAGGCCTGAGGACTCAGACAGGCTGCTGAGCCTGCGAGGGGGGCGTGGGGGCGTGGGCTGCGGGGGGTAGGCCAGGGTCCCGGGCTGTTGCGAGTAGGTGGAGAGAAGTAGCGAGTCCTGGTGCTCACTGTGCAAAGAGGTTGGCGTCTGCACCTGGGAAGAAAAGAGAAAGGGCTCCGGAGGAGGTGCTGCGGTTCAGCTGCACCCCTGGGGCAGCCCCGCAGATGGGGGCAGGTGCAGGACTCCAGTTCACAGCTGGGGCTGGGGCAGCCCTCTGGCGGGAGGGTGGGGTGGGGACGAAAGGAAGCTGAGCTCTGCCAGATGAGAGTGAACCCTGAAGCCAGCGTCCCTGCCAGCACGAGGGATTCCTTCTGGCCCCATGGGCTTGGGACCAGGCTGTGGGAATGGTTCCCTGAATGTGGGTTGGTGCTCTGCATGTGTCCTGTATGTTTTGGATGTTGCAACCTGAACCCACACGTAGATAACCGACAGGGCAGAATCCAAACACACATGCAGGCTGCATCCTGTGCACGGTGGTCCCTGATTCTGAAAATACTTCTAGGTACTGCCATTCACCAGTGTCTAGCAGGAAGCACCCTACTTTAAAGCTCAGAAACTTCCACAGGTCAAACCCTAACTTTGGAACCTTTCATCTTATCTCCCACTAGTCCCATCCATGAGATCTTCCTGTCGAGTAACCAGGCCACCCTGTATTCAAGGCTGCCCAGGCACATCTGCCCCTTCAGTTTTGCTCAGGCTGGGTCTCTTGCTGGAACACTGTCTCTTCACCTTCACTCATGCACCCGCACTTTGAGCGTTTCCCAAATGTCTAGCTCGGCAGGTGGGGTCCCCGAGTCCTTCCACCAAGGCCTCGTAGCTACAGTGCTGTCACTTGGCATTAACCTAGAGCCTGGCTGCTGTCTGCAACATCCCTTTTCCCCACACTGCACTATGAGGGCCCTTGATGGCAGCGAGGAGGTCTAAGCGCTCTTTGTACCCTTAGGTCTGAGGCTTGGATGGAACTGGTGCCTGCAAACACCTTCATTGCTGTGGCTGAAGAAATCCCGAGAGGCCTCCAACTGCCCCCAGACCATCCTTGCCTTTCCACTTCATCAGTTCCTGTCTGAAGTCACTTCTGTGTCTTGCACACTAACAAGATGTGCTAAGGTGAAGTCTTGAGGTGACTCCCATTATACTTGAGATCAGGGAGATTTGAAAAGTATATATACCACAGATAGTCTGGCATTAAAGTACATTGTAGATCTTCAGGAATGACCCTTTTCCCCTGTACCCCACTGTCCTTGAAATGTCTCACTGCGCACTCCTGTGGCTTTGAAGGTGTCCAATAGGTCAGGTGAAGTGAGGAGAGAGCCATGTCCTGCACAGAAGTGGGGGGTGGAGGCTGGGAGGGGGAGCCCCAGGCACACATGGGAGGGAAGGCCAGAGCCCAAGCAGATGCTTCCATCCCACCTGAAACCCCAGCCACTGGCTCTCACTCTCTCCTCTGGTGAATAAGGCACTTCTGGGAGTAGGGACCTCGTGTGAATATGCCCCACACTTTCTTTAAAAGCCCCAACTTCATGCCACATCATATGTGTTAAGGAAGTATGATGAATCTTTCACTACACATGATTTAACCTTATATTTGTATGAGATGTTATGTGTAAACACACAAACCCAGCAGACATAGTAATTGGTGTCTGATATTTGCTCTAAAAATTATGGACACCCAAATAAAAATTACTTTTAAAAAATGGGTCTTTTTAGCACATAACTATATGGAGGCTTAATAACTGATTCTAGTTTTCTCATACTATATATACATAAACTTTATACATTTTAAGCATTATAAACTTATAAGAATTCAAATATAAATCTTCTGGGGCTGATCTTCATACTGAGGATGAATTTCACCCTAAAAGGGAGGAAAGGCCTGGCAGGCCTGCTGTCGTGCTGGCCCGGTCCCCCAGGTCCCGCGGGTGGCCCAGGTGCCCACCTGCAAGAAGTGTGGCTGGTGCTGGACCTGCACGGGCTGCAGGGGTGGCTGCTGGGTGGTGGGGAAGCCTGGGTGAAGCACTGCCCGCCCCATAAGCAGGACAGGGGGCAAGGCGCTGCTGCTCGTCGTGTGCACGTCTGCGTTTTGAAACACGGCTGGGCTCTGCGGGTACCTGTTTGGTCACATGCGGAAAGGAGAAAACAGATCTTTCAGAAAGAGATGTTGGTATGACACCAAGTGCACGAGCAACAAAAGGAAAAGTAGAGAGATGAGACTTTATCAAAATGAAAACCTTAGGTGCGTCAACGGACACATGAAGAGTATTTGCAAATCACAGATCTAGTAAGGGACTGATACCCAGAATATAACAAGAATTCCTATAATTCAACAAAAATAACCCGATTAAAAATCGGGCAAAAGGCTTGAACACACATAAGAAAAGAAAAAGACACAAATGGGCAATAAGGATAAGAAAAGATGCTTAACATCACTAGTCATTAGGGAAATGCAAGTTAAAAAAATAAAAATGAGGTATCACTTCACAGCCATTGTAGTGGCTATTAAGAAAAAAAGCCAACAAAGTAACAAGTGTTGGTGAGGAGGTGGAGAAATTGGAACCCTCTGCACTGTTGTTGGGAGTGTAAAATGGTGCGGCCACAGTTTCTCAAAAAATTAAACAGAAATTTTTTTGATCCAGGAATTCCACTTCTGGGTATATGCCCAAAAGAAGTGAAAGTAGGGACTCAAAAAGATATTTGCACACCATGTACATAGCATTATTATCCACAATAGGCAAAAAGTAGGAGCAACCCAAGTGTCCACTGATGGAAGAATGGATAAACAAATTGTGGTACATGCATACCGTGGAATATTATTCAGCCTTGAAAAGGAAGGAAATTCTGACACATGCTACAACACAAACTCCAAGAACATTATACTGAGTGAAATAAACCCGTCATAAAAAGACAAACACTGTGTGGTTTCATTAGATGAGGTACCTAGGGCAGTCAAATGCATAGTGACAGAAAGTAGAATGGAGGTTGCCAGAGGCGGGGGAAGGTGGATGGCGAATTAGTGTGTAATGGCCATAGAGGTTCAGTTCAGAAGATGAAGAAGTTGAGCTGGATGGTGGGAATGGCTGCACAGTGATGTGAATATACTTTATGCCATTGAACTGAACACTTAAAATAGATAAAATCGGACATGGTATGTTACATATATTCTACCACAATTAAAAAAAGCAGGTGTTGATAATAATGGTCCACTAATAAGGGACAGAGAATGGCCACTGAGGAATGCTGTGGAGAAACATTTGTTGGAAGACCGTATGGAGAAGTCCATTTTGCATTCAATTTTAGATACGTTATTTCTCCACATGGGGTCATTTGTAACAGGCGTTGGGGGTTCCAGACTTCCCCTGAAGAGGCCTGTGTGTGCGGAAGGCAGGCTCTGCCATGTGCACAAAGAAGGTCACATCTACAGACCTGGTAAGGGATGTGGGGAAGTTCTTTGGGTGGACTGAAAATGGCACTTAATAATTCCCAGAGGAAAGAATTTCCTCTTTTCCTACCTCACTGCATTTAAGCAACTCTGAAAATTGATGTAACGAGATTCTTTGTTTCCTCTTACTTGGTTCACTTAGAAGAGGCAAAATCCCAACCCCAGCCCCACTGACCCAGCTGAAAGCCTCCTCAGAGAATGTAAGGGCGGCTTCCCAGATGTGCATTCCCGTCTCAGCATCAGCGGGTTTGTACGGGGATGAAAAGAAATAATATAAGTCTCAGAAATGCCCAGTAACCATGGCTGTTGCTATGACTACTGGCTGAAGGGGGACACAGGAGGAATGTCTTGCAGTGGAGGGTCCCAGGGGTGGCTGTGAGGCCTCTGCACGAGGGCTCGCCAAGTCGAATGAGCAAACACTGCCCCAGTGAACTTCTGACACAAATTAAACCACGGTTTATACAAAAAAGACATCTGTGAGATAGCTGTTTCTGCTTCATTTCCAAGGGCTAGAAGTAATTTTTTCAGTAGCTTTTCAAGAATTTGTTCCTATGTCTCTAGTATCCTTTGTCTCTAGTAATTAAACAGCTGAGCAAAGCTGCTTGCAGTGCTGGGGAGTCTCAAGTGAAGAGCTCGGGGAAAGGAGAGAGGGAAGGCTATGTGTCTGGGCGGGAAGGGAGGACCCCACTCGCAGGGTTTCCCAGTCCTGTGGCATGGGGCCAGAACCACACAGCAGGCGAGCTCAGAGCTGGCCTGTGGGATCCACCAGCACCTCGGTCAGCTGGAGCTGTGGAAGGGCCCTTGGAAGGGCTGTGAGGCTCCGTTTTCCTGGGATATTACTGAGGGTGAAAGCGTTTAGACCTGCAAAGATGTCCAAAGATGATGACAAATTGGGGACATATTTGATAGTATCATCCAGGTCCTGTTCTAAGTGTGGCATACTGACACAAAGTTTTGTCTTCTGAAATGGGAAGTGGTGGAAGAAAAGCTAAGGGGAGGAGTCTTTTCAGATGGGGTGGGCACACTCTGACCCGCCTGTTGTGCGAGACTCACAAGGAAAACTGGTGCCTGAGACCACCCAGTGCTGGTCCCACCTTCTGCTGCCACCTGGGGCCACCTACTTGATTTGCCGTCCAGTCCTGCCGGCCTCGGAGGGCTGCCTCGCATCACAGGACCCAGGCATCATGGGCTGGATGGGCTGGCTCAGCAGGAGCCTTTGAGCAGAGGAAGACAGAAATGGGTAACTTTGATCAGCACCCAGACCGTAGACCTGCTGGCCGCTGACTGCACCCGTGCAGCCCGGCTGGGCCCTTTCTGGCTGACCTGAACCCCACCGCTCCTGCTCTGTTCTTCGAGTACAGAGAATGCAGCGGGCCACTTCCTCTGGCCATTCAGACCCCAGCTCTCTTTTGCGTCATTAGCTGAGATCAGCTGCAGGAGCTTTAGAATCTGTCTGAACTTGGCCTCGATCTACAGCAGAACCGAATTTGTCAAACTTGGCCTCAGTTACCTTGCAAACAAGCACAGGCTCTGTACCTGAGCTGCCGATCGTGGCTGAAATCCGGGCTGGGCTGGCATGGACTGGCGTCCGGGGCGGCAGATGCAAGCGTGGTCAGGCTGAGGGCTGGCGGGAGCACAGTGGCAGCGCTGAACTGGGGCGCCAGGCTGCTCGTCAAAGGACTACTTCCCGGCATCATCTGTGCATTTCTCATCGGCTTTGGGCCCTGGAGCAACCATATAAATGAGAGGGGCCACCTCTCCAGGAACCCTGGCCAGAACCTCTCCTACCCATGCAGGCCTCTCCTCTAACTTTGCACTCATGACTATTTCTTGAATCATTCTGATCTTGTGGCCATCTTCCCTGCTGGACTGATAGCACCACAAGGGTTCTTTAAATCTGCTGGGCCTAGGACAGTGCCAGGCTCTCAGTGGGCAAGGGACAAATGTGTGTTCAACAAATGGATGCAACTACCTTCCACACCAATTCCACTCCAGACATGTGAACCTCCTTGCTGCTCCAACTGCCCAGGCTGACCCGTACCTCAGGGCCTTTGCACTGACTGACCCCTCTATGCAGAATGCTCTTCCCCTGATGCTGATATGGCTCATTCTCTCACCCCCTCAAGGTCTTTGCTCAATTACTGTATTCTCAGTGAGGCCTTCTCTGGCCCTGTATTTAACCCTCTGGCCCATCTCACCTTCCCTGTTCCCACACTGTCATGGTGTGATGTCCACTTGTCTCTCTCCCCACTTGGATCGGAGATTCCTTTTTTCTCCTTTTTTTGCTGCTGTCCCTCAGTGCTTAGAACTCAGTGCCTGGCATGCAGTGAGTGCTCAATAAATACTCCCTTATACGTGTACTCCTCCACATTCTATTGTACATTATCTGTTCATGTTCCCAGAGTCCCTGCTACACCGGAAGTGCATTGGGGTCACAGACACCTCTTATTCACACTTGTCCCCCTGCAGGTTGGTGAGTGGCAGGAGCTCAGCAGATATGTACAGAATCCGTGATTACGTATGTGAGTATGAGATGCTGGGTCCTGCCTCCCGGTCTGTGGTCTTCCAGAGGCAGGGGCTCAGGACTTAATTCCATTAGATTCCAGTGCCATTTATGGACAAGGGACTGTCAGAGTACAAAGTCACTGGTGGCTTGTGGTAAGTGGTAATGTCTGTGGGAGAGGCAGGGAATCTGGGGCCTGGGAGGGGCCCCAGGGAAAGGGACACTAAACAGAAATGGATAGCCTATGTCCTCACTAAAACCAGGAGCAGATGAAGATTGAGGACATACATCCAGGGACATGTGGCTGTCAGGATGAGTCGGCAATGTCCATATTCACCTCGAACCCAGCTCAGGATCAAAACCGAGTTTCAGCTGCAGGACACCTTTCAGGGATCTTACTATAGTACTGAGACACAGGAGGAAACCTGTGCAACCTGGGGGGCTTCAAAGTGGCTTAAAGGAAAGGAGAGACCCCCCTGCCCACTATAACCGAGCCCTGGTCACAGGGAACCACTCCACAGGCTTCCAGTTTATGAAGACTGCAGGAGTCCAAGATGTCCTGGTCCACCCTGTGGCAAGGACCGAGTGTAGAGGCACCACATTTACCTGGGTGGATATCACACTTGAATCTTTGAGCAGATGCTGGTTAGCCACTGGGGCAGAGGCCATCTGCTCTTGCAGTTGAGGGCTGGCCCCGAGCTGGGGCTGGGAGCTGGGCGCCGGCCTCTGCGGGAGCTGCTGTTGAGCCTCGGGCCGCGGGGTGCTGCGGAAGCTCAGGCATGTGGCTGGGGGCTGCAAGAACATCTGGAAGTTAAAGAACAGAAGCGCCTTTATGGTGGGGCCACAGGGCTTCCCAGCCTGCCCCGCTGTGTGCTCCTGGCCCACGGTAGAGGTTCACTTTTTTTGCTCTCTTGGGTCTGCCTGGGAGAGTCCATCTGCTCAGCATGGAGACACTGAGCGCTACAATGCCACAAGCAGGGTGCAAGGCCCCGAGATGGAGCAGGGGGTCAGATACACCAACCCTGCCTTCAAGGTTATAGACTAGTGATGGAGGGCTAACGGCACAAAAACACTTAGCCCCAGGTGTTCTATCAGTAATTTGTATAAAGTCTATCACTTCTTAGAAGGGAGGACTATCTTGTGGATGCAATGAACTGCAGAGGGTTGGCTAACCTGTGGCATGGGCCCATTCAACCTGGCAGTAGGACCATGCCCCGTGCCCGGCCTTGAATCTCGGCCCAGTGACCAGGGTCTGTACTCATACGGCGGGTGCACATCTTCACCCCAGTGCTCCCAGCGGAGATGGAAACCTGCTCCCATTATCTAGGTGATTCTGCATTCCCAGGAAGCCAGTGAGTGTACAACAGGCCCAAGAACTTTAGACTTATGTTTAAGCGTAAGTTTTATGGAGGCACTCAAGATGGCGGCATGAGTAGGGTGGCAGAAATCACCCAAAACCATATATATTTTGAAAATACAGTAAATACAACTATTCCTAAAAGAGAGATCAGAACAGTACAACAGCCAGTCTACATCTCCATCTGTGAGAACTCAGCACCTCACAAAGCGGGTAAGATACAAAGCTGTGACCCGGCAGGACCCGAGCATTCCCCCCACCCCAGCTCACTGGTGGGAGGAAAAGAATCAGAGTGGGGATGGAGTGGAAGCACAGGATTGCTAAATAACTGGCCCTAGTAATCTGCACTGGGAGCACAGACACATATTGCATGGTGCACTGCGTATTAGAGAAACGGAACAGTAAAATCTGAGATGGAGACTGCGAGTGGGTCCCCACAGCCAGCTCCCCTGGGACAAAAGAAAAGCTGGCACTTTAAAAGTCTTAAAGGAACAAGGGTTTAACAGGTGGACAAAATTGTTCTGGCACACTTAGCCCAGCAGGCTGGGAATCTTAAAGAACTTCAGGCGCCCTAACTCCCTGGGTGGCAATGCAGCTCCAAAGCCCCTCACAGCGATAAGCAGCCTGCCACTCATCCCCGCCACTGGCGCTGCAAGCAAACCGGCTGCCCCTCCACTGCTGCAGGCCAGCGGGGGAGCAGCCCCGCCCACAGCAACCACACAGTCTTCGCCCAGCACGCAGCTGCCCGGCACAGGCGGAGGAAACCAGCTCAAGGTCCGGAAGGCACAGAGGGGTGCCATTCTAGCAGGAGAACACACCCGGCACGTCTGCAACCCCCTGCAGTGCCCTAGGCTATCCCGAGGGCTGCCCTGCCCACGGCAGCTCAGGGAATTAACCCAGAGACTGCTCCCTGTGTGCGGGTAACCGGCACAGGCAGCAGAGAAGGGCAAACCGATCAGCAAGCAGGAAGGGATTTTGTTCTCCCAGGTGACACATGCGCCACCTGCTGGCGATCACTTCTATCACCATGAAAAGGCAGAAGAACCTGGTCCAGTCAATAATCACTCAAACAACCCCAGAGAGAGGGCCTGGCGAGATAGAGATAACCAATATTCCTGAAAAAGATTCAAAATGAAAGTCACAACTATGTTGATGGACCTGCAGAGAAATATGTAAGAGCTAAGGGATGAAGTCTGGAGGGAGATAACAGAAATGAAACAATCAATAGAAGGACTTAAGAGCAGACTGGATGAGGTGCAAGAGACTGTTAATGGAATAGAAATCAGAGAACAGGAATACAGAGAAGCTGAGGCAGAGAGAGATAAAAGGATCTCTAGGAATGAAAGAATATTAAGAGAACTGTGTGACCAATCCAAATGGAACAATATTCACATTATAGGGGTACCAGAAGAAGAAGAGAGAGAAAATGGATAGAAAGTGTCTTTGAAGAAATAATTGCTGAAAACTTCCCCAATATGGGGAAGGAAATCGTCTCTCAGACCATGGAAGCCCATAGATCTCCCAACACAAGGGACCCAAGGAGGACAACACCAAGACATATAATAATTAAAATGGCAAAGATCAAAGACAAGGACAGGGTATAAAAGACAGCCAGAGAGAGAAAAAAGATCACCTACAAAGGAAAACCCATCAGGCTATCATCACACTTCTCAACAGAAACCTTACAGGCCAGAAGAGAATGGCATAATGTATTTAATGCAATGAAACAGAAGGGCCTTGAACAAAGAATACTATATCCAGCAAGATTATCATTTAAATTTGAAGAAGGGATTAAACAATTTCCAGAGAAGCAAAAGTTGAGGGAATTTGCCTCCCACAAACCACTTCTACAGGGTATTTTAAAGGAACTGCTCTAGATGGAAGCACTCCTAACATTAAATAGATGTCACCAGAGAAAACAAAATCATAGCAAAGAAAGCAGACCAACCAAATACTAACAAAAGGCAAAAATAAAACCAACTATCCACAAAAGCAGTCAAGGGAAACACAAAAGAATACAGAATAAAACAGTTAACATATAAAGAATGTAGGAGGAAGAATAAGAAGGGAGAGAAATAAAGAATCATCATACTGTGTTTATAATAGCTTAATAAGAGAGTTAAGTTAGATGGTTAGATAGTAAAGAAGCTACCCTTGAATCTTTGGTAACCATGAATCCAAAGCCTGCAAGGGCAATAAGTACATATCTATCAATAATCACCCTAAATGTAAATGGACTGAATGCACCAATCAAAAGACACAGAGTAATAGAATGGATAAAAAAGCAAGACCCATCTATATGCTGCTTATAAGAGACTGACCTTAAACCCAAAGACATACACAGACTAAAAGTGAAGGGATGGAAAAAGATATTTCATGCAAACAATAGGGAGAAAAAAAGCAGGTGTTGCAGTACTTGTATCAGACAAAATAGACTTCAAAACAAACAAAGTAACAAGAGATAAAGAAGGACATTACATAATGATAAAGGGGTCAGTCCAACAAGAGGATATAACCATTATAAATATATATGCACCCAACACAGGAGCACGGACATATGTGAAACAAATACTAACAGAATTAAAGTAGGAAATAGAATGCAATGCCTTCATTCTAGGAGACTTCAACACACCACTCACTCCAAAGGACAGATCAACCAGACAGAAAATAAGTAAGGACACAGAGGCACTGAACAACACACTAGAACAGATGGACCTAACAGACATCTACAGAACTCTACACCCAAAAGCATCAGGATACACATTCTTCTCAAATGCACACAGAACATTTTCCAGAATATACCACATACTAGGCCACAAAAAGAGCCTCAGTAAATTAGAAAAGATTGAAATTCTACCAACCAACTTCTCAGATCACAAAGGCATAAAACTAGAAATATATTGTACACAGAAAACAAAGGCTCACGAACACATGGAGGCTTAAAAACATGCTCCTAAATAATCAATGGATCAATGATCAAATTAAAACAGAGATCAAGCAATATATGGAAACCAATGACAACAACAGCACAATGCCCCAACTTCTGTGGGACGCAGCAAAAGCAATTCTAAGAGGAAAGTTTATAGCAATCCAGGCCTATTTAAAGAAGAAAGAACAATCCCAAAAGAATAGTCTAAAGTCACAATTACTGAAACTGGAAAAAGAAGAACAAATGAGGCCCAAAGTCAGCAGAAGGAGGGACATAATAAAGATCAGAGAAGAAATAAATAAAATTGAGAAGAATAAAACAATAGGAAAAAATCAATGAAACCAAGATCTGGTTCTTTAAGAAAATAAACAAAATAGATAAACCCCTAGCCAGACTTATTAAGAGAAAAAGAGAATCTACACACATAAACAGAATCAGAAATGAGAAAGGAAAAATCACGATGGACACCACAGAAATACAAAGAATTATTAGAGAATACTATGAAAATCTATATGCTAACAAACTGGGTAACCTAGAAGAAATGGACAACTTTCTAGAAAAATATAACCTTTCAAGACTGACCAAGGAAGAAACAGAAAATCTAAACAGACCAATTAGCAGCAAAGAAATTGAATTGGTAATCAAAAAACTACCTAAAAACAAAACCCCTGGAACAGATGGCTTCACTGCTGAATTTTATCAAACATTTAGTGAAGACCTAATACCCATCTTCCTTAAAGTTCTCCAAAGAGTAGAAGAGGAGGGAATACTTCCAAACTCATTCTATGAGGCCAACATCACTCTAATACCAAAACCAGGCAAAGACACCACAAAAAAAGAAAATTACAGACCAATATCCCTGATGAACACAGATGCAAAAATACTCAACAAAATATTAGCAAACTGAATTTAAAAATACATCAAAAAGATCATCCATTATGATCAAGTGGGATTCATCCCAGGGATGCAAGGATGGTAAAACATTAAAAAATCCATCAACATCATCCACCGCATCAAGAAAAAGGACAAAAACCACATGATCATCTCCATAGATGCTGAAAAAGCATTTGACAAAATTCAACATCCATTCATGATAAAAACTCTCAACCTAAACATAATAAAGGCCATATATGACAAACCCACAGCTAACATTATACTTAACAGCGAGAAGCTGAAAGCTTTTCACCTAAGATCGGGAACAAGACAGGGATGCCTACTCTCCCCACTTTTATTCAACATAGTACTGGAGGTCCTAGCCATGGCAATCAGACAAAACAAAGACTTACCAGGCATCCAGATTGGTAATGAAGAAGTCAAATTGCCACTATTTGCAGATGATATGATATCGTACATAAAAAACCCTAAAGACTCCACACTAAAACTACTAGAACTAATATCTGAATTCAGCAAAGTTGCAGGATACAAAATCAATACACAGAAATCTGTTGCTTCCTATACACTAATGATGCGCTAACAGAAAGAGAAATCAGGAAAACAATTCCATTCACAATTGCATCTAAAAGAATAAAATACCTAGGAATAAACCTAACCAAGTAAGTGAAAGACCTGTACCCTGAAAACTATAAGACACTCACTCCTAAGAGAAATTAAAAAGGACACTAACAAATGGAAATTCATCCCATGCTCTTGGCTAGGAAGAATAAATATTGTCAAGATGGCTATACTACCTAAAGCAATCTACAGATTCAATGCAATTCCTATCAAAATACCAACAGCTTTCTTCAATGAACTGGAACAAATAATTCTAAAATTCATATGGAACCACAAAAGACCCCAAATAGCCAAAGCAATACTGAGAAGGAGGAATAAAAAACAGGGGGAATTATGCTCCCTGACTTCAAGCTCTACTACAAAGCCACAGTAATGAAGACAATTTGGTACTGGCACAAGAACAGACCCACAGACCAGTGGAACAGAATAGAGAGTCCAGATATTAACCCAAACATATATGCTCAATTAATATTTGATAAAGGAGTCATGGACATACAATGGGGAGATGACAGGCTCTTCAACAGCTGTTGTTAGCAAAAGTGGACAGCTACATGTAAGAGAATGAAACTGGATCATTGTCTAACCCCATACACAAAAGTAAATTTGAAATGGATCAAAGACTTAAATGTAAGTCATGAAACCATAAAGCTCTTAGAAAAATATATAGGCAAAAATCTCTTGGACATAAAAACGAGCAACTTCTTCATGAACATATCTCCCTGGGCAAGGGAAACATAAGCAAAAATGAACAAGTGGGACTATATCAAGCTGAAAAGCTTCTGTACAGCAAAGGACACCACCAACAGAACAAAAAGGCATCCTACAGTATGGGGGAATATATTTAGAAATGACATATCCGATAAAGGGTTGACATCCAAAATATATAAAGAGTTCACGTATCTCAACAAACAAAAAGCAAATAATCCAATTAAAAAATGGGCAGAGGATGTGAACACTTTTCCAAAGAAGAAATTCATATGGCCAACAGGCACATGAAAAGATGCTCCACATTGCTAATCATCAGAGAAATGCAAATTAAAACCACAATGAGATATCACTTCACACCAGTTAGGATGGCCAACATCCAAAAGACAAACAACAACAAATGCTGGTGAGGATGTGGAGAAAGGGGAATCCTTCTACACTGCTGGTGGGAATGCAAATTAGTTCAACCATTGCGGAAAGCAGTATGGAGGGTCCTCAAAAAACTCAAAATAGAAATACCATTTGACCCAGGAATTCCACTCCTAGGGATTTACTCTAACAATGCAGTTTCCCAGTCTCAAAAAGACATATGCACCCCTATGTTTATCACAGCTTACAATAGTCAAGAAATGGAAGCAACCTAAGTGCCCATCAGTAGTTGAATGGATAAAGAAGATGTGGTACATATACACCATGGAATATTATTCAGCCGTAAGAAGAAAACAAATTCTATCATTTGCAACAACATGGGTGGAGCTAGAGTGTATTATGCTCAGTGAAATAAGCCAGGCAGAGAAAGACAAGTATCAAATGATTTCACTCACCTGTGGAGTATAAGAACAAAGAAAAAACTGAAGGAACAAAATAGCAGCAGACTCACAGAACCCAAGAATGGACTAACAGTTACCAAAGGGAAAGAGACTGGGGAGGATGGGTGGGAGGGGAGGGATAAGGGGGAAAAAGGGGCATTACGATTAGCACACATAATGTAGGGGGGCGCATAGGGAAGGCTGTACAACACAGAGAAGACAAGTAGTGACTCTATAGCATCTTACTACGCTGATGGACAGTAACTGTAATGGGGTATGTGGTGGGGACTTGATAATGGGGGGGGTCTTGTAACCATAATGTTGTTCATGTAATTGTAGATTAATGATACCAAAAAAAAGAGTAAGTTTTATAATCATTATGGTAATCTCTATGTATTTTATGTAAGATGTTTCAGACATTCAAAAGCCTGGGCTATAGTAGCCTGGTAATTTTAATTTGAAAGGTTTAAGATAATGTGCTCAAGTTTGTCAAGAGTGTTTAAATGTTTGTGAGAACCGTGATCTACCTCATTTGTAAGGTTGGTGTATTCAATTTAAAAGAATTTCTTAAGTGCTTAGATTTTACTTCTTAGGTTAAATCTGCCTTGTTAGGCATGTGGAATGTTTGAAAGATTGATATTCAATTTGTAAATTAATGGCTTTAGTAGATGATGTTGATTATTTATAATTTGTTAAATTTATAAAGTAACTGAACATAAATAAAAACAGTTAAAAGCATTATTTTTTAGATCAAATTAGATTTGTAAATAAAATAGAACCTGTAAATTGACACTAAAGGCTTAAGAAAGACAACTTTAATCATTTTAACAGTAACTTAAACCCCAAGACTGTAACTAGTTCTTTTAGCAAAAGCTCTTCTTGGGCATTACAAACTGATATTATCAAGATACCAGTTTCTTGACAAGCAGTGTGTAGGCCACTTTAGGCCTTTAGTGTTGACTCTCTGAGTAGGAAGGCTCTCTTCCTCCCAGGGCCTGGAGTTATAACCTCAATTCCTGTCCTCAGGAATTTTAACCTCAATTCCTGTTAGGGTTTTGGAAAGGCAGGTGTGAGACCACACCAGGCAGCATGTGGAGGAGCACCTAGAGATGGGTGAGCTCAGGCGCCTGCTTTGCAGGTGGGGCTGAGCCATCTCCCAGAGGCCCGGGGTGGGCAAGGGGCCGATCTGGACTAGGTGCCCGCCTGGTACCCTCTCCACCCAACCCCTTGATTTCCTGCCTTTCCAGTCAGCCCCACCCCCACCAGAGAAGCCTGAAGTTTTGAATGAGGGCTCTTTGTCACTTTGGAAATTAAGAATTTTCTGGGTCTCCCTCATCTCAGATTCATTACTGTTCAGTAGAGATTCAGTTTGAGGTTTAGTACTTTATGCAATCCCAGCTACCTGTTACAGTATGGATTGTTTATAGCACATACGGTAACCTACACTTCATCACTTCAGCAAAAACCCAAAACTCAAACTAAATAACATACTTCTTTTTTCCTGGTAGGATTTGATTTACTTTCTGGTTAGAGTTCAAATAAGTGCAATCTTTATTTATGGCAGGCAGTATAATCTATCTTAAATCAGACCCACTTTAGTTCAAATTACAACCCCACCATATGCAAGTGGTATGACCTTGGGCAATTTTCACAACTTTCAAAGCCTTAATTTCCTCATTAATAAAGCAGTGACATTAATGGCACATACCTCATAAAGGATTAAATGAGATTTTATGCTGAGACACAGTAAATGCTCAGTAAATGTTAGGTAATGACGATAATATTTAACATGAAAAAAGGAGCTACTTTCTCCTTTGCTTCTTTGGCATATAAAAACTATCTGAGAATGAATGAATGGGGTAAATAAATGAATAAATAAACAAGTAAAGGAGGCTTTTGGTCAAAGAAGGGCAAACTATTTCTGCTTGTGTTATGTCAGAGATAGCTTTGCCTGCTACAACGTCCATTGGTGTATGCTCTCTGAGGGCAGAAACCCTGTCCTGGTTATTTCTGTATCCCCACAGTGCCAAGCCAAGGGCCTGGTGCATAATGGGTGTCTGCCCGATGGATGAATGGATGGATGGATGAGTGGGTGAAAGGATGGTTGGATGGATGAAAGAACCAGTCCAGAACCCATCATTTGCCATTGCTATAGGTGTCCTTCCAGGCATGACTTTGAGTTGCCAGCAGAGGGCGCAATGCCCTTAAAAAGAGAGTAAGAGGCAGCCTTCCCTGGACGGCAGGGGGTGACAGAGCCTTTCCGCAGAACACCTCCCCCGAAGTAGTGTCCACGACTCCACCTAAGTGCACACACCAACACCTCAGAGGACTCTCCTGCTTTGCTGCTGTGTACAGCCATGCGTCCGTTTTATTGACAATAAAGTAGAATTTTATGGCTTGAGAAGATGAATTCTTAGAAGAGCTCTGGCCAATTTTATAGGAAGCATGAGAAAAAGAATTCCCTAATTCAAGTGGAAAAAGTTATCAGGGAAAAATAATACTTGTAATTTTCAAGAACCAACCAATACTATGCTCACATGTGGTTTTTTCATTATTATAATCTGCTTATGTTCACAAACACTTATTATTACAGAACATTTCAGAAATAAGCAAAACAGAGATAATGTATGATGAAATCCCCTGCATCACCATTAGGCTTCAACAATTACCAGTGCCATATTCTCATTTAACCTATCCACCCACTTTTTTTGGGAAGGAGTGCAGTAATTTTCACTTGCTTATTCTTTATGCTTGAATCACACAGCTTTTTTTTTTTTAAACAACTATCACATTTTGGCTAAACATTTTGGAGCATATTTCTTTAAATCTTTAAACTTGCAAAAATACAAGGCAGGCATGAAAAAATGTTCTCTGGTTTGACTATCTGTGGATTTCCACGTTCTTTGGAAAATTCCACTGCAATGATAAGGTCATGGGGATGAAAAGAGGGAAGGAACACATTGCAGGGCTTGATTTCCACGCCATCCCTTACAAAACCCAGTGTCCCCTTGGCATATATACTTTGGAGGCTAACAACATGCCCTGGTCATGGGGAAGAAGAGAACCGTGTCTCCTGTTATTTTAGAATTCAGCTTTCATATTGAAAAGGCAAGAGATGGCAAAGTCCAGGCTCTGAGGAGGATGTTCCTACGCCTACCTTACTTGCAGCAGTTTCTGGCTCAATTTTCCCCTTCCTGATAGTGTAAAAATTCCATTCAAGTAATTGGAGTCAGGCAAGTTCTCCCAATTGGGCCCTGGGTCAGTGGGAAAATGGTACAGCTGGGAAAGAAGTGAAACGGCCCTGGCCACCTTTCACCGCGACAGGCGGTTCCCTTGCAGTCAGTTTCGGGGTGTAGCTGAAGGCCGCGGGGGAGCAGGGGTCTCTGGGCGTGGCCCAGCCTGTCTCTGCAAAGCCCGTGGGCCACACGCTTGCACACCGGCCCTGGGAGGGCGCCGGCGTGTCGCTGCTGGGCTCTGTCCTGAGTGGGCAGCCACCCCTGGGCCAGGAGCAAGGAGTAGCACCTCTGTGGAGCCCAGGGAGGCCGGCTGGCCGACTGGCCTCTCCCGCTGTCCCCACCTCCGCCCGGCAGAGTGTTCAGCTCAAGGCGCACGGAGCCTGCCGCACTGTCGAGGCCTGGGGACCAGGGTGCCCTATGCGGGGGGGCCTTTGTGGACAGGGAGGCGGGGGAGCGCCAGGCTCAGTGCTCCAGTCCCCCAGGGGTCTAGGGGTCTCAACTGCTTCCTTCCCTCACCTAAGAGGAGTGCATATGCTTCCAGCTCTCAGCGCAGCCCCAATGTTAGCTAGGGTTGCATAGGCTGGGCCCACAGAATGGGCTGTGCAAGAAAAATAGTCCTGGCTGGACTAATATAAGTGAAACTTGGTAAAAATAACTTATCTTCGAAAGAGATTCAATTTATAAGGTTTTTCCTCTAAAAAGGCTCTTTCAAAAGGATTCAAAGAAGTGATTATCTGCGGGGTGGGGAGGGATGGTCCACAGTTAACAGCTGCCGTTGTCAGAGAACGCAGAACCGCCCAACTGGCCTGCCACGAATGGGGGCCCAGGAAGTGTCAGGGTGCGACTTCCAGTCCCCAGCTCCCGGGGCTGCGGTAGGCCAGTAAGCAGGGCTCAGTAAGGCAGTCGGGAGGGAGTCCTGCCTGCCTCCAGAGATACACCCCAGAGCGGCAGGGAGGGCAGAGGCTGTGCGGCCCCCTGGCCGGGAGGGGCACCACCTGGATGTTGGAGTCCTGAACCAGGCAGAGCTGCTCCTGGATCTTGTGCAGCTCTTCCTGCTGCCACCGGATGTTGGCTTGCAGCATCCGCGTCCTCTGCTCCAGCTGGTCTTTGATAGTCTGGAACACGCTGAACTGTGCTGAAAACTTGAGGTGGAGTCAAAACACAACCAGATGAGTTATTTCAGCCTCGCCAACAGATGTGGCTGCTCTTCTGAGCAGCCTGACCACTTTCATTTCTGGTCCCTCATCCATCCTTTCCAGCATCCCTAGTGAGTGACCCACAGCTGGGGAGCCAGGCAAAGTATCCCTCCCAGGAGTCCCCACGTGGGCTCTTCTCTGGCCCACTGGAACCTGCAGGTCTCATTTACTGCCCTGTTGTCTGGGAGGGCCACAGAATCGGGACATGATTTTGTAAGCAGTGCTTATAAATGACAGACAAATGGTTTTGGAGGTGAATGTCAAAAGCAGGGCATGGGGAGCCCTACCCCCCTCTTTTCTTATCTAGGGCTTGATAATCTGCACGAGATAGCTTCGCAGGCAGTTTGGGTCCTAAAATTATCCTAAACCTGATCTTGGCAAGCAGGGTTCTTCTGTAACCATTCATGAATGAACTTGGGTCCGATGGTACACTTCATGGGGCTCTGCTCTCCAAACAGCCTGGGCCCCCCTCCCTCACCTTCCCCAGGCTCACTTACTTCTTGGAACTCTGGGCGAAAAAGAACTAGGGAGAAGAGAATACAATCACCTACATTTGCCCCGAGGGCCACACTGGCAGAGGGGGACTTTGTAGGAGGGACACTGTATCTTCCCTCTGATTCTTAATCCCTTTCTGGAACGGAGGTTGGCTGTAGGGAGCTTTGACAGGTGATCTCTGCCCCGTGTCACCTGTCTACCTCAACACAAGGTACTTTCCTCCCAGGGAATGTGTACGGAGTGGAAGATCATGAGATAGGAGGTGAAGCCGCCCAGCTCTGGCCTTTGTGGGGCCCCCGTGACGTGTCTCTTGAGGAAAATGAGCTCACTGAAGCTTCTGCTCTTTTCTTTCTTCTTCACCTATTTTTATGACTCAGCTTCCATTCCCTCAGTTTCTAGTCCAACATTCTCTCTAGTCTGTTTCTTGCCTGTTGTCTCGTGCAAACACCTCCAGAGACTGTGTCTTTTCCTGTGCCCTGTGACCTCTCGTAGACGGAGAGGCAAGGAGACCGGCTGAGTTTAGAGTACAGGTAAGACATACCAGAGGGAATAACTGACTACAGTTTTTGGAGCAGCAAAACAATAATAAAAACAACCAATAATGGCGAAAAGAGTGATAATGGCAGGGACCCACACTTGCCAGTCATTGCTCTAGCCCAGCAGAAGCAATGCTAATTCTCTACACTACAGCCAGGCCATGTGTGCAGAGAGGCTGTGACTCACTGGAGGTGGTACAGCCAGACGGTGATAGGGCCAGAAGGCGAGTCCAGAGTCTCAGGAGCTGCGTGAGGCCGAGATTTTACCAGCAGCACTGCCCCCGCCCCCCAATTCTACCTCGATCAGAGCAGTTTCGCCATCATGAAAAGCTTTCATTTAACAGGAAAATGCTGCTGCTGAACACGAGTTTAAAAATACCTGTGCTTTACGAGACTGTATCACAGACGTCTCAGTCAGAATGTAACTGATCAAAGCGCTTAACTGCGATTTTGAAAGAGACTTCGATTGAGAAAGAAAACAAGCTCTATCAGGTATTGAATTAAAAAAAACCAAAACCTTAAATAGCCTCCATGGTGGGTTCTACAAAGTTAGGAAGCACCCAGGGCTGGAGAGGGTGCTCTGGGTTGGCCACCTGGCCCCAAAGGGAAACAGTGGGGGCCGGGCAGGTGGCAAGGGGCCAGCACCACACTTAGCCAAGTGTCAGTATGTCTACAATTGTCCTTATTTCCTCAAGGCATTCCAGGACACCCCAGCATTGGTTTCTTGTTATATTCTTGATTGCAGCCCTTTTGAAAAAGAGACTTTTACTTAGAGACATTTTAGAAACAAAGTATGAAGCAAGACCACCTGGTTACCCAGATTTCTCCGATTGGGGAACTTATTTCCCCCCCCCCTTTCCCTGAGAGGGCACTGCAGTGATAAGACCAGTGAGTGGAACAGAACTTGTAGAATCTCTGTTCCATAGGGAGAAGTTTGAGGAGCTGTCTGACTGGAAAGTTCAGCATTTTGCAAGAATGTCTTCAAGAATTTAGTTGTTACAAAGTATAATGTGCCTAGCAGACAAAGAACTGTTTGGGTTAATTAAAATGAGATTCAGTAAATGAAAACTAAGGATTTCAAAGGCCCTAATCACACCATTATGTATTATAAAACAAAGAAATTCTTACTCTGCAAGACCCAGAAAGTAAAGGAATTCTCATTTCATGTGCCTTTGGGTTGAAAAAAGTTACTGATTTCTTAACAAATGTGCCTTGGAAATTTAAAGAGAAAAAAAATCCGTTTTTCTTAATGAGGATGAATGTAGATAAATTAGCTGACTCTGTGTGAGTAGCTTTTACATTCTTACTCAAGCCCACCTCTAGCAAGAAGTATGTGCCAGCCATGTCTTTCTTTTTCCAGGAAAACGTTGGACTTTTCCTGGCATAAGCTGTTAATGGCACATATGTTCTGGGAGTTTTCATCAGTGAAGACAGGCTTGTACCAAGACAGAAGTCCAGGCTTTGCCAAGAGTGTGACCAGTGGCACACACTGGTGGGTCACCACCTGGAATACCACTATGGCCCAAGTGTGGGGCAAAGCTGACCGTCCCATAAAGAACTGAAGTGAGAGCTCTGGCCTCTGTGGAGTATATGTCAATCAGCTCAACTGCCCTCTGACCATAGGTGGCATGACCGCTATTTCATCCAGCCTCTTGCTGTACCTTGAGGATGTCAGACATTTCAAAAACTCAGAGCTCGAGCACATACCCATGTCCCTCCTCCCTACTAGGCCCCCACCTCTCCATCTGGCAACCTCCTACCCATCCTTTCAAGCCCAGTTCACGTGTCACCTCCTCCAGGAAGTCACATTGGATTTCCCAAGGCAGAATATTTCCTTACTGGTTTAATAAAAATACACACTCTGACACGGTGGCTTCTCCGTTAACATGCCCACCTCTCACTCAAGCTCTGTATACCAGGGCTGCGGCTGTGGCACCTGCATCTTTGCATGCCACTCACTGACCCAAATACTAGCTTGCTCAGTATTGCTGAAACAAGGAATTACTCAGCAAAGCTGTGGTCCATTTTTATTTAAAGAAATGTGCTATTTATAGCACTGGATTGACAGCATTTAGATCATTGCGGTCTTCCTATGACATTTGGCCTAATCCAGACCTTTCCTAAAATATCATGGCCAATTTGGAGTTATAAGAAATGCAAGGAACACATAAAAGTGGCAGAGAGAACAAAGATTGTTATAAGGGCTGAGAAACAGACTCTGGAGGAAAGCAATGGGAGGATGTATCCAGGGAAGATAAGGATGCCGGAGAGGACAGGTGTGGGCGTGAGGTTCATAGCTCAGCCCGCTCACTTGCATGTTGGGATAAACACTCCCTGTTGGGGACTTTGGGTTGGCACCCACACATCAGCACCAGTACACCCCACATTCAGGAGGACACCATGCTGGCGGGTAAGTGTGGTCACCGGTGGGTAAGTGTGGCCACCAGGTGCCCCTTTCTGTACCCCAGACTCACCTGTGTCATGGGGGCAGGTGGGCTCTGCAAAATGGTCTGAGGCAGCAGCTGCTGGGTAAGGTCACAGGACGTCGAGGCGGGCAGGGGGGCCTGGGCAGGGAGAGGGGCTTGGTTAACACACATGGAGGTATGGGGGCACTGCCCCCCCAGTCAGGAGGGCTCTCCAGCATGAGGGAGGCTGGTCTGCTCTAGAGTGAAGAGCTCACTTCTAGAAGGCATATGCTCCCCTGGAAAAGATGGGCAGCCGGCTGCACTGCTCACGTAGGGTGCAGAGCCAGAGCCCGCCCACACCTGGTGAAGGGTGCCGGCTGCCCGGATCAAAGTGCTGGAACCACTCAGGATCCCTGCTGCCTCCCGGCCATGGCGTGCCCTGCAAGGCGCCGCGCCCTGCCAGAGCTTGGCGGCTCTGCTCCGCTTCCCCTCCCTTGCCTCCTGTTCTAGGCCCCATTCTTGGTAGACCTGGTTGCTCCTCTCCCAGACGGATAAATTCTTACTGGTGTAATGGAGCAGCATGAGTGGAGCTGTACTACTAGCCCATGTCGGTGTGTGGTCCTTACCCGTTCTGCTCAACACTCACACAGATGGACAGACACGCCACGCATGACTGTGTCCATTAACTCATGCACACAGTGAACACTGGTGCCATTTTGCCAGACTCTGCCTGGACTCTAATTAGAGAGATTCCTGGGAAGCCAGCCGAGTCACAGACCTTGTTCCCTGGTCACTTGGGGGCAGGGTAGGGGGACAAGGGATGGGCGGTGGGGAGAAAATGGGTAGAAACAAGAAGTGAAACCCTCAGCGTCACAGACTATTTAGAGGGTTTAAGAGTAAAATAATTCTTCTGAAGTCATTTCAAAACTTCTCCCAGGCTGTAGGGACTGTAAAAAGTAACCAAAATGGACAGTGTCACCCAGGATGACACTGGGGGGTGGGGGGAATGACAGCAGGAGACCTTGTTTTGGGTAAAAAATCCCAGGTACAGGGCTGAGGCAGAGACCGGCTTTGGTTCTCCTATTGTGTCCCCTGCACTGCATGGAGGCCAGAGCCATGCTGTAGTGGACAGAGTCACACTGGACGGCCAGGGGTCAGGAGAGGGGCAGTCACAGCTTATGAGCCCGTCTAAAGGTGGCTGGGAAGAAAGGAGTCTTTGTCACATTCTATTTGAAAAGAAAATGTTCCCCAAGTTTTCCAACCAGGGTGTGAATGGCTTTCATGGTGACGGCAGGCAGGGAGGCAGGTCCACTCCTATTTCCAAAATGTCAGCGAGGGAACAGGTGTGAGGTGTTCGGCAACTATCTGGATACGGCCCCTAAAATTCTTGGACATGTCTCCCACCTAGGGTGCAGGTCTATCCTTCTCTGTGGTCAGCCTGTGACTGCTCTGTCCATGAGGTTCAGCAGAGGTGACATTGTGGAACTTCCAAGGCCAGGTTAGAAAGACACACAGATTCTCTCCTGGCAAGCTCCCCCTCCAGACAGTTCCTCTTGGAACCTAGTTCCTGTGCCAGGAGACACCTAGGGCATGGAGAGACCCATGAAAGTTGATGGTCAGGTGGGCCCAGCCTGGGGCAGGAATGTGAGTGCAGACACACCTGGGATGTGGGTCTTCCAGCCCTGGCCACTGAGGCCTCTGACAGGAGGCAGCAGAGAGGAGTTGTTCCCACGGGGCCCTTTCTGAAATCCTGACCCAGAATCCGTGAACACGAGGAACGACTGTTGCTTCACACAGCTGATTTGGTAGGGTTTGTTACGCGGCAATGGATAACAAGAGTACCATGGATCAGTGATTTTGCAAACAGCGGTGTACTTCCTAGAGGCCATTCCCTGATGTTCTGGAGAGGCCTAGCACATATCAGGGACCCTGCCTGATACATGCAGATGTACATTTTTGTTGACAGCAAGCTTCCCAGACATTTTCACCGGAGTGAAATGGGATAAAAAAACAGAAGGATCCTGGTCATGTATCCCCTGAGACTTGGAAACGTGCCCTGGCATTGAGGGCTTGAACTTTACCTTTAGAAAACTCATTTGGATTTTGTCTTCAATGGAGATACACCCATGTTAGTTTGGAATAAAAATGTTTCAAATTAGTCACCAGTTGAATTACCTAGCTGCCCACCCCTGCCTGTCTCCCCACACACTCTCAATCTGAAAGTCAAACGGGTTCTCTGGGAAGATGCATTATGCTGTCCCATGGCTTTACAGGCCCGTTGCACTGCAGCGTATCCCAGTTGAGAAGTCTGGAGTCACATACATACCGGCATCGTGGCTGCCTGGCTGAGTCCTGCCACGGGGAGCTCTTGGGGCAGGGGGGCTGATCTTGGCAAAGTTGTGGTGCTGGCCTCTGCCATCAGCTTGCTGGGAGTGGCTGTAAGAAAGCAGATCACTCCTGACTCACACTTACCCAACAACTTTCTTATCAAAAAAGGGGAGCAATGCCCACGGTGGGCATGGAATAAAGGGTTGGTTAGAATCTCTGACAAAGGGAGTCCAGCATGAGTGCAAGTGGCTTCCAGAGCCACAAAGGGTCTGCCCACCTCCACCCTCACCTGGGAAAGGGCTGATGACAGAAAACCATCCTCAAGCCCCACGTCCCCCACACGATTCAACTATCTGCCTGGTCACACAACTGACCAGAGTTACCAACACCTGACCAGGCATCTTGTCTGTGTGCCACCTGCTTTATGTCTGCTTTGTGCGGCAGTGGGGGGGCCAGAGGATGGAGGGTGGGGGCAGGCGGGCAGCGGGAAGGGAGCAAGGAGTCTGGGCAGGATCCCGGGCCTGTTGTACTCAAGCCTGGGCCCTTCGTGGGACTCTATACTCCCTCCGCCCGTCTGACGGGGCGCCTCCCCTCCCCACCCGGGGCCACACTCACAGGTGGGGTTGGACATGGCTGTGTGCGAGGACTTGAGGGAGCTTCTTGAGGACGCTGATGGCGAGTGACTGGTGTTGGGGCCTGAGCCCAGTGCCCTGAGGTGCTGCTGAGCTTGCAGGCTTGAGTCCTTGTCCTGAAACACATACACACACGGTCCCCACTGCAGCATCGAGGGGAGGGGAATGAGTTACCTGACTTTTGTTCGCCTCTATGCAGAAAAAATTTGGAGGGTGTTGAGAGAAATTATGGAACTATTCGGAGGTAATTCCAGACACATTCGGGTGGAATATTTGCACATGCATGCAATGTAGATGCTTGTAGCCCATTCGCAGTATTTACTTTACTTTTTCACCTTGCATTTTGATTTTTTAGATTTTCATAATAGTTGAACTTTATATTTCCCTTAAAGTTGTGACCTCACTGCCCAGAAACTTGGCTTTCCCAGAAGAGTGGAAGAAGCAAGTTCTAGAATGAGGTCGCTGGTGGTGCTGGAGTGTGACCCCCTCTGGTGAAACATGAGCCTCTGGGCCCTTTGGGCACCTCCCACACTGTCTCCCCACCCCTCCCGCTCTGCAGGCCAGGGCCCCAGGCTGGAGGCAAAAGACCAATAGTCTCTGGCCTAGGAGCCCTGGACCTAACTAATCCAGGGTCGCTGGATGCCTCCACCTCAAGTAGAGCGTGATGAGAAAGCCACCGTGACGTTCTATCCCTAAGGAGCCAGCTTTCGTGCAGCACAACTTAGGTGTCATAAACGTAAGAAAAGAGGGGTTATGATCATTTTTAAGCTAACAAAGAAACATTAAGAGTCCCTCTCCTGAGTCCTTCACTCGCTGGGCTGCTTGGACAGGCTGCTCTATGCCCTGTGGTCTTAGGTCTGAAATCCCTGAGTATGCGTCTACATGGCCATCCTGTCCTTTGAGTCATGGCTCCAGTGAGGGTGGACACTGTGTGTCCCCAAGCAAGGCTGCCTGACTGACCTACGACCTACAGGCCTTTGTGCAAAACAGTGACAGGATGTGCCTGGATTTGCTGCGCTGAATGTCAGCGTTGAGACCTTGCTGCTTAGGCACAGAATCTCCCCGAGGCCGTTGTGCACTGTGTACTCCTCGTCGGCAGAGACGGAGTAAGGAGGTGAGGGCGAGCAGTGAGAAACGCCTACTGCCACCCGATGGGGTAGGTTGCACATCACTTCTAAGCCCAGGAACCTGCCCCTGGCCAAACATCGGGCAGTGACAGATTTGAACTAAAACACCAAAACGGACCATTACCACGGACAGTTTAAGCAGCATTGTCCTAGAGCTTCTTAACTGGGCAGCCTGCATGTGCATTTGTGTGTCTATACATATTTGCATGTTTTTGAGAAGTTCCATTGGGCTCTAGGATACTCCAAGGATCAGAAGCCTCAACAATGAATTTCCAACTGGACGGTGCACACGATGCCCGTTTGCAGCTGTGACGTATGGTGCATCACAGTGTGATGTGCCTGCCTAGTAACAGCTTAGTTCCATTCTTGGACATGATACATGATGCATGATGTGACAGAGCGGGGCAATAACATTCCCAGAGACAATGACAGGGGTGTCCTGTCAGCGTTCTGGTGATGAATCCCCAAACCCCCCCATCAGCACAGAGCATGCCTGCAGTGGAGGCTCGGCAGAAACGCCGACTGGTCTCTGGCCTTTAAAGGTGGTCTCTCCTCCCCCAGCTCAGTTCTCATGGGCCAGAGATGCTCCCGTCACATGGATGCTGCTGCAGCAGCTTCTGGCCAAAGACTCTGGGTTCTAGGTCCCTGGGCAGCCTGGAGCTGGAACCATACTGCGTCCATTCTAGGAGGCACTTGCCCTCCCACATTCCGACCTATACAAAATTGGGATGTGTCCTTCAAGGGATGAAAAGAAATGCTTATTTCATAGATGGTCCGCATATTCTCCTTCTTAGTGGGAGATAAAATACTGGTGGATCTTATAATCAGTAGCTTCTTAGCTTCGATTAACTACGACCCTCCCTCCCTTTTTTGCTTTTTCTCTTTTCCTGCCGACATTCACTGAAGAATGACCTTTGCGGACCAGGGCTCTGGGCTACTGGCTAGTTTCCCTCGAGCTGTCCGACACACCAGGAGCAGAGCTGGGGGAAGCAGAGCTCAGGCCGGAGGAGGCAGGGAGATTGGGCTTTGGGAAGGGGGATACCTCTCAATAGTAGAGCCCCTGAGGGAAGCTGGCTCCAACACGGCTGTCGGCCAAGACCCGCAGGTGGAAACAAAGTGCCCCTTGCAACTGACAACATGGAGGGTGTGCAAGGGGCAGGCTAGGCACGGGATGCCCGAGTCCTGGAGGCAGTGCAGAAGCACTCAGACTAAGGGAAGGACTAGGGCAGCTGGACCATTCCTCACCTCAATGGGACAATGCAGTAAGTGCCCCTTCCCCTCCAGCTTTTTATCTGTGGACTTATAGCTTGTAGGTTGGAAAGTTGTCAAACCCTGGTTTGATTCCAGAAGCCATTTCTTACACAGCAATGTGGGTCCCAACCCTCGGTGCCCTTGGGTATGTCAGCGAAATTCTCCAAGGGCTCCGTGCCTCCTCTCAACAATGAGGACTGTAACAGTGGCTGCCTCACAGGGCCTACACACGGGGGGGATAAGCCAATACCTGGAAAAACGTGGAGGAGTACTGGGAACATAGCAAGAACTCAATAACTATGATCTGCCGTTTTTACTCTTTTATCATTACTGCTTTTATTGTAACTCATGGAAGAGTCCACTTAGCCACACCTCGCTTTTACCCCTCTGGCCGGATCAGCATACCTTTAGTGTTGAAGGGTGGACAGCCTCTGACGGTGGGTCTTCCAAAGCCAGCTCCTGCCTCCTTTCCACTTGGACATCCGCATAACTAACCAGGAAATCAAGAGACCACAGCTGGAGATGGGAGGTTTCAGGATGTCAACGGCAGAGGGCTTGCGGGACGCACTGAGATTCCCTACGTGGTCCCCCTCCTGGGGTGCTCACCATGGAGACTAGTCCTGTGACTTGTTTGAGGAAGGAGTTCCTTCCATTCTGTGCCTAAATCCCACTGGAGTGGCTTCTAATGTGACATTCAGAATATCTTCCTTTCCAGAACGCTTTCCTTCCCTTCTCTGCTTACCTTCCCCTACTGCCAAAACCACCAAATCTAACTGTCTTTAGAAACATATTTTCATCTGTAGGATAAGCCTCGGTCTTCAAATAATCAGAAGCCCCTTAAAACCAACTCAGTCTTGACTATGCACGGGCAGCAGTGACACATGGCTTTTTAGTAATCACAGCCCTCAGAAGGTCCTCTCTCAAACCTAGCTCTAGACCCCAAATTAGCTCTGTGGACCCACTTTTTAAATAGTGGGTAAATCAATCCCACGTGGTGACGGCCCAAAGGCCCCAGCTGTGGCTTTGCCTCGTGCGTGGAGATGCAGGCTGGGTGAGGGGCCTTGGAACTGACAGTGGCCCTTGGGCCTCTGGAAGGCTTGTTACCTTATTTGCTTACTGGTTCTCTCCCTACTTCCTGAGAACTGGTAAGGTTTGGGAGGTGGGAGTGGAGAGGAAGGGAGGGGTCAAAGGCATGAGGAACAAGGTGTTGGTGTCCAGGCTCCCCTGGGAGCAAAGGGGCCTCTGGCAAAGGCCCAGGCTGGGTGGCAGGGAGTGGGACTGGCTGTGGCATCAGAAACCACTGGCAGCTGAAGTGTCCAAGGGCAGGCGGAGAAGCCAAGATCAAGTTCCTGGGAGAAGGCACACAAGGTGGTGTCAGGGCCACTGCCAAGAACGACGAGCATTTCTCACCTGTCCTCCCTCCCCATTTACTAAAGAGGCATGATTTACCTGATGACTGTATACATGCACGTGTGTGTGCACGCATGTACACAGAGCATGTATCCAGTCATCTGTCTATCCATACAGTATGTGTATAGTGTCCCTATGGATGTGTATCTATTATCATGTCATGTATAGATATAAAGTGCAGTATGCATGTATAGTATCTGCAAGTATATGTGTATACATCTGCCCGTCTATTACCATCTATCTGCCATGTATATACATATAAAATGTAGTCCTTCTAACCTTTCTTTCTTTGCTCTCCTCAATGCTCTTCTCTAGGCCAGTTTAAAACTGATTTTTGTTCTTAACATTTCTGTAGTCAGGGGAAAGAAAAGAATGACATTTCTTTACCTTGGAGAACTGTGACCCAACACAGGCTGTGTCTATGACATGCTGGACTCGTTACCTGCCTGGACACCCTGCCCCCTGGACTGGGTGCAGGGCTCCCGAGGCCACCAGGACCACCAGGAACCCTTTCCCGCTGTCAGTCGGGCTGTTTTCCCAACACTGCCTCAGTTGCCAGCAGGGGGTTTTAATCCATTAAAAACAAAGGGGACTATGTCTGTGAGTTATTTAGAGGTAGGGTTTTAATTTTCTTCTCAGAACAGTGACAAGGGACGGCTCAGGGATGGACAGAGATGAGGGGGAAATACGTAAGTAGGTCAGCGAAGCAGTAACTTACTAAGAAACGTCCTGGGGCCTGACCGAACACTCGGGAGGAAGTCCCAGCCTGGGGAGAACACAGCTGGCTGTGAAGCTGGAAGGGAGCTGAGTTCTGGTGATGATTCTGTTAACCGCAGGGCACATGGGCCCAGCTGTGAATTTCAAGCCCAGGGCGTGCTCCTCGTAGGCTGGGACTCCCGGGGGTGCTGGGGCTCTGCGCCATCAGGGCCTCACCTGACGACCGAGTGTGTGCACACGACGAACTCGGGCTTGGAGTTCCACTGGTGGTAGGTGATGTAGTAGTGGGTCTGCAGCCAAATCCACTGCTGGCCTTTGGTCAGAAACCGGTAGCGACACGACTTCCCTTTGCCAAACTGCATCACTGTTGGTAGGAAAGGAGTCTGCGTGTAACACACGCTAATACGAAAACGATCTCATTCTTCCCAAAGTTACTGTCAAAGAACACAGGCTTTCGAAAGGATGATGCCAAACATTGTTTATTTCCCTGGTTAGGCTGTATTTTTGGTGACTATTAAGATAATGGTTAAGAATTATGAGTTCTTAAACTGTGCAAGGATGACCCACGTGGTTTCTCACATGCTCGGAAGCTTTGAAGATCCTCAAAGAGGGGCAGATTTTCAAACTGGAGTTTAGTGAAAAAGAGGCCCAGGCTTTCCTGGAGCACAGGAGAGTTAATCCAGACACTAGGAGAATGGGACAGAAGATAGACCTGCCAGCCAGCAACCTCCAGACGTGCTCCATGGATGTCAGTGAGCAGTTCGTCCTGGGTGTACACGGTTTGAAAATCGAGTTCCTTCAGATGCCTTCCATCCCAGCCACCCCTGCTGCAGAGCTGGGTGGCCCTCTTATGGTTAATTCCGGTGGTGGGCGTCTCTGGGGTGTTCAGGACACAATGGATGCCTTTGGCATATGAGCCTGGGCGGGCCAGAAAGCTGGACTTGGGTCCGAGGAAGAAGAACAATTTGGGGTTTATTGCCTCAGTGCCTGGAATTTAGCACCTCTTTCTACAAACTGTTATGAGAAACCCTAACTTGGAAACTAAAGCTAAAGAGGGAGCTGCTGACTTAGAGAATGTGATATCTGAAGAGCGAGAAGCCCGGCCAGCAAGGGCATGGGCTCAACAAGGCAGGAACCCTGGCCAAGCCCTGGGGCGAAGCTTTGGGCGAGGAAGGCGGTTCTACATCCAGGGTGGCCCTTCTCCGCTGGAAGAGCCTGAAGCAGCTAAGGCCTGACTTCAGAAGCTGTGATCCTCAGATCTTCTTGCACCCATGAACTGCTCGGTGGCCCTGCTGAGGCGGGCGTCATGATTCCACAGGCCTGCCCAAGGAGCCTGAGTCTCCGAGTCTAGCAAACTCCTCGCGATGCCCATCCTGCTGCTTGGAGACCACATTTTGAGGACCACAAGAGTTAAAGTTTTAAAGACCGGCCTTAAATTCAAAATCCAGTCCAGATGGAACTTAATCCTGCTCTTCCTTCAGCAAGAACAGCAGATGAGAAAGTTACAACGGGCACCGCAGGCTGGGCAGCTATGAAAATAGTGCTGGTGGTCAGTTCATGGATCAGGACCCATAGGCCAATATCACTACAAATGTTCCCATTCAGAGATGGACCTTGGCCCTTAAACTGTGGCTTTAAGTGGTTCATTCTTGGCTCTTCTTGCTAAGTGGGAACCCAGGTATGCTTGTAATCCTCCCTCTGCTGCACCACAGTCCTGCATCTCATACCTTTGCCAGAACATTCCCCTCTTCTGTGGCAGACCTTTCTCTGATCCCCCTCCTTTCCTCCTCCTCCCCCAATATCCTGGGCACATCCCCTTCTACGCAGGGGAAACATCCTGTAAGGTCGCCTATTTCTGCTTTTCCATGAGACCTCGCCCCTGCAAGGAAGCAAGGAGGTTCTGGCCATTTTGATGTCCCGGGCCTAGCTCAGTATCTGCCTGTATGGCTTGTATCCAGTTTCTGTCTGCGGACGAGAGAACAGTTAATGTGAATTCAGTATTTTGTCTTTGCACCAGAATGGCATAATTTTAAAAAGAGACAGCGTCACTTGAGTTTCCTATGTGAGATTAAATAGCTGGCCTACGTGAGATGACAGACGCTGTGAGGGGCCTGAGGTCCAAGGTGCCAGGTGTAAGCCCAACATGAGTGCAGTGGAGAGAAGACCCTCCACCACACACCGGGGTCATTTCCGAGAATATGAGGTCCTCTGCCTCAGAAAGCAAGCCCGTCGCAGGCAGACTTCCAGGGCCGAGGCGTTCTGCTGTCAGGACTGTGGAGAGAGAGGGGGGACCCCTCCACGCTGGGTGGGGCCCGCGGTACTCACGGTGCTGGTGGCACCTGGCCAGGAGCTCCAGGTCGTCGATGTGGTAGTAGTCATAACCCGAGGTTCCCAGCACTTCAAAAGGCAGGTATCCTATGATTGGAGGAGCCCTGTCAAGGACACAGGAGAATTCATCAGAGAGGAAGTGCAGAGCAGACCTCCCCCTGGGGGCTGCACCCCAACACGGAGGGTACAGTGTGCACATTCAGTCATCAGCACGGAGGCCTCACTTCTCAAGAACAAGGGCAGGAAAGTAATTTTTGCAACGGTTGAAACCAAAGAGGCTCTGTTTTCCAAAGTGCTCATTGTTTTTTGGCATTTAGATACTAGGTTCCCTTGGCGTAAAGTGGCCCAAATAATAATAAACTTTATCATGACTGTATGATTAAAACAGCTATAGATTGGGTAAGTCAGTCCAACCCCAAAGTAGTAAGAAATTGAAGGGTAGGGAGGGGAGATTTCTAGTTCTTAAACTGTGACAAATGCTACAAAAGAAAGAAGACTGGACTAAGGGGACACAAGGGTGTTGAAAGAAATAAGATGAGAAGTTTCTCTCATATCTGCTTCTGCCTTACTGGGAGCTGGAGAGGGTCCCAAGTGGGGCAGAGGGTGGGTATCCCAAAGATGTCCCCAAGCTATAGTGTCTTGCTCTCCTGAGATGGTCAGAGCTGAACACAGAACATATCCACAGGCGGGGCAAGTGCGGAAAAAGGGAGCCACCTCGCCCTTGGCTGGGAACCACTTCTTCCTATTGCCCAAGAGTCCTTCCTCCTTGCAGGGGCCAGGCTGGACTTTTCTCTCCCAAGGAGAGCACGGCTCATGCAAACACACACTTGAAAGGGACCCAACCCAAATGTGTTTTTCTTTGCACAGACCTGTGATCCAGAAATAAAAATTTCCATTCCAAGCTATGCCTTGACGTGAATTCCTCTAAAGGTTCGTCAACTATGCACATTTCCTGTATTAGAAGAGAAAAAACTGTTGCTTGGGGTTGCCAGATGCTCACCCTAGGCTCGTTCAAGAATGCACGGTGGGTAACAGAAGTTAAAATCATTTGGAGCGGGTCTCCAAGTTGCACTGGACTGAAACTCATCATCTGTAGCTGATTTCGGTATCAGCTGATACTAAATTTATTTCACGAGCTGTGGAAAAATACCTAGGAGCCAAAATGTCACACCACTCCCTTCCCCATTACCTAGAAGTGTGGGAAACATGTGGAAAATGGCTTTTCATCTGAATCTGAATGACTAATTTAACTCCATATTCATGCCACAGATGTTAAAGCAATCAGATGAGAGAACAGAGGAACTCTTAGTTTGACACTGAGTCCTCACCTCTGCCTGCCCCAAGCAGTCGGAAGGGCAGCATGAAAGGTAGGAATGTTTACAGAGTTGTAAGGGAGCGTCCTCTGCAGGCCGAACAGCGAGGAGTGCTGCCTTCAAACAAAACAGCTGTTCGAAACGGGAGGTTCAGGGAAAGAGCCCATGGGGCTGTCTCGGGTACAGAAACCAGACATTTAAAATGTTCAAAGTCAGTGACAACTTCATTGTAGTTTTATTCTTTCCCATAAAGACAATATAATAGAACTAAATGTGACTTAATTGCAATAGCTCCCCATGATAAATTCTCTCCCAGGTACTTGCCTTTAGGAATTGCGGCCTTGCCAGACGAACGGTAGCAATGAAGCAGACCTCCTTTCCTAGTGGCATCCGGTGAGGTCTTGAGAGGGCGCTGTCGAAGCCATTACAAGAGGGGCTAGGCACTACTGCAGGGGGTGGTGCGGAGAGAGGGGACACAGGTTAGCCCCCCCGGCCTTATGGTAAGCCAGCCCCCTGGCTCAGCGCGTCGGGTGTACCAACGCATGCCATCCTCGCAATGGCGTGGCGGGGTGGGTGTCGGCAGCGTCCCCCCTGCACAGCGACCAGAGGCACAGACTGGAGAAGGAACTTGCACAAGCCCAGAGAGAGCTGGAACCCAAGTCGCCCACATGCTACTCAGTCTCTCACTCCCACTAGTTAGTTCTACAGCCACTTGGAATATGTGGCTGGGAAAATGCTCTGCAAAATGAGAAGACAGCCTCATGCTGCAGGCAGGGCCTGCACACTCACTTCAGCTAGGGTGTTAAGGGTGGATCCCACAGTCAGATGTCTTTGATAGTGATGGGCCCAGGGAAGGTGGTGGCATCTTGGCATTCACTGGTTCCCATCCCACCCCAGTCCTGGTGTGGCACACGTGGCACACCTAGGATTCAAGGGCTTCCGCCCTGAAACCCTGCTCAGGAGCTGGGCTGATGCTGGTGCGTGGCTGGGACTTCTGAGGAGATGCCTCGGGTTCAGGGTGATCCCCAGAGGTACATATACCCGCAGCACCTGCTAGTTCTGTGGCCCTTCACACATGGCAAAACCTTCACCTATGTCTATTAATTCTCACAAGTCTGCGAAGGCATGACTCCTCATTCTATCGATGAGGAAACAGGCCCAGAAAGGTTGCATGTATTAACCAAGGTCACTCAGAGTAGGAAATTGGAGCAGGGATTCCACCCAGGTCTTCTGACTCCAAGCCCAGGATAGGGAGGGGATCGTTCTGGCCTCCTGACCACCGCGATGCTGCGCTCAGGCCCCCAGGTGCCTCCTGGGGAGGGGCCACTTGGCATCAACAACTTTTCTGCAGCTACAACCCTGCCTTCGGGGCACTGTGGAGAACTGTTTAACCTTTTGGGCCAGAAAACAATTCTGCTATTTTAGGTGGAGTTTGCTGGGTGGGAAAAAGAAAGCTTTCAAGTACACAAAGTCAACTTACCATGCATACAGAATTCTCCGACTTGGCTACACTCTGGCTTCCCTGGGACCTTTTACACGGCTGCTCAGGCGCCAGCCCAGACCAGCTCACTCAGACTCTCTGGGGGTGTGGTGGAGCCCAGGCACTGGCCATTTTAAAAGCTCCCCAGATTGACCGACATGCGGGCTGGAGGACCACTATGCTAGCATCATCTATACTCCCTCTTTTCTTTATAAAATGTGGCTGAATCTATCCCTTACATTTCTGAACTTACCAATCGAAACAGCTGTATTTTCCGATTTGAGGACATACAAAGCATCAGGAAATGAAATGCATTCAAAAATGAAATCCGCAAAACTTGCTTTGGGTTTTAGCTTTCCAGTGATTTTCATTGTATGTTTACAGGTTTCTGAATGATTCTGTAACGTGGTCTTCTATCCACTAACATGAATAAATCCATTTGACTGTATTCTTTGAATGCATTCACATAAAAGCCCTAATCCGTGTTTCCAAACATGAATATAAAGTGGGTAAAATAGAAAACTGTTGGTGCCTAGAGAGTTGAGCTCTGTTATTAGTTGGCTTGGACCACGGCGGATTAGTCTGTAGGGTGAGGCAAGGAAGTCAGCAAGGAGGGAAGGGTCTGCAGACGTGAACATCTGCGTAATATCAAAAAAGGCACTTACACATTTTCCCAGATGTGAAATACACTCTCTGCTTGCATCAAAGAGGTATCACCTGCCAGAGTCACCTAAAAAACTTCTCTCTATGCTTTTAGAATATCAAGACCTTCCAAGCAAACTTCTGAGGACCTTCTAGAAATGTAAGTGAAAGACTCTTGAATTTGTCTCTACACTACGTGTCTTGTTTGAATATCGCCTTCAGCTACTAGTTTCTTGGTGATTTCCTGTGAGGAAGAGATGGGGACAGAAAGCGTGGAGCAGGGAAACACCAGCATCTGACAATTTCCTCAAGAGGCAGAGACCGTGGAAATTAAGTGGGTGCTTGAGAAACTTACTGTCGGCCTGGCTGCCTCCCACCACAGTCCTTTTATAACTTCTAGGGCTCTGAAGATGAAAATGGACCTCACAGGAAAATTTCATTATTGCTTACAACTTGCACTTGGCTAAGCTGATGTTTTTACCAAGGGACTCAGAACTGAGCAAACTCCTTCTAAACAAGCTTTCCTCTCCAAAAAAACCCATAAGCTGCTGAGGGCCGGACCAAAGGTGATAGCAGATTAAGGATGAAAGTTTTAACAGAGGCCCAGGGGGAAACCCTGGGGAAAATCAAGGGGAAAAACAGTTTGGAGTGACTACGCACAGCATGAAAACCTTCTCGCACATTCTAGAGTCAACACATGAGCAAATTGCTCTTTGGGATTTCACTGTAATATTTAGCAGTTAGAATAACTTCTCTAGCAATTCATATCCCAAGGTAGTTTCAAAACATTAATTAAGGATTTAATTAGTTGTTTCAATTTAAGTAATGGAAAAAATGTACATCTAATTACAACTGGCAAACAGTCTCTCAGAGGGATGAACCAGTCAGCGCAGGTACAGCCCAGTTTTATCAGCTCTCTGACCACTTTCAGGTTTCTCCATTCTCTCGCCACTCCAAAACATACATACACACACACACACATGCATGAGTGCACAGCATTCATGCTATAGACAAAAGTATTTCTTACTGTACTTTTTGCCTCTAGACTCATCTTACTTAAAATTGATCTCACTCTTGCCCAAAGTGAAAGGGCCAGGCTTCCCCATGGCAGGAACTGAGCCTAGTTCTCCATCTCCAGCTCTGAGCAGGCGTCTTGCACACAGCAGGTGCTCAACTGGTGTTTAATGAATGACTCTCTCATAAGATGACCTTCCCTCTCACGTCTAAACCGCAGCTCGAGGCCCTGTCTGGGAAGAGACCTTTGGATCCTTGCCAGCAACTAATGCACAGACCTCGAGACTCCAGGGTGGCTTCTGCTCCACAGCCAGCCTGGTCCTGCTGAGGGCTGGCTCGCCATGGTGGAGTGCCCACGGAGCATGGTCCTGGGTCCCAGTGGCATTCGGGTGAGCTCAGTGCCCTACTGATGCACTAACATTGGTCAGAAGGATGCCCAGGCAAGAGCTGCTGTGCATTAGCTCATAGTAATCCCCACTGCATGGAAAATGGCACAGGTGTTCTCTGTGGGCCTTATGCTTGTGAACATCAGGACAGTGCTAGCTTTTGGCCTTCCTATTAAAAAGGTCCATGGGGTTATCACACCCTCTCTTTGTTCCTGAAACTTTCATCTCTGTCTCTGGTTTCAGAGACCCTGAAAGAATTTTACATCAGGCTGGCATTCTTGGGAGTCTGAAAACAAGAGAGCCCCAGGATTCTCTCTAGGGAATAAGCATGACTGATGTATCTCAGCTGGTCCTGGGGTTGGCTACCAGGTCTAATGACAGAGGTGATAGGAGCTCTCAAATCAGTCACGCAAGGAGATAAGGATGACTGGGGCAGGGAGATCTCAGGTGGTGTGACAATGTGTTTCCAAAGGGGTAAAGAAAGAGCAAACCAGGAGCAGAGATGGTGACAGTGAACAGCAGCTAACAGCAAAGGAGTAGACAGAAATGGGGAAAGATGTACCAACTCTCTCCTCAGTAAGGGTTCAGTCATCAGGCCTAACAATTAAGAATTCTGATCAGAGATGGCCTGCTTATGATAAATTAGTTGCAACAGCTGTAGGAAAACACATTAAAAGTCTACAAGGAGAGTGACAAATAGCTTTCTCAGCATTTCTTAGAACAAGCGAAAACAAAGCTGATAGGTGTCTGAAATCAGTGAGGAGGTTTGCTCGAGGAAGAGTCAAGCTCCTAAATATCACTTGGGAAAACATCCAAAATGTCTGGGCTACCGTGCTTGAATGTTGAGAGAAAGGTATTTTCTGCACATTCATGAGAACTCATCTTCCACTCATTAAGCACTATTTTTAGACTTCTCTTTTTGCTCTTCACAGTCCAGGAATGCTTTACCCAACAGGTCGCGAATAGCCAGGTTACTGTGTTCTTAGAGATGCATCAAAATAACCCTGCCTGGTTTTGGCCTGGGCACTGCCAACTTGCTAGGGTAACGCATGGTGCCTCTTCCCTTTCTGCCAGTCCTGTCTGGTGCAGAAAGCAGCAATGTTGGGGAGAAGCCATGCGAGAAAGCAAGGGGTTTGCAATTTGCTGGATTGAAAAAATTGCCCTAATGGGAAAATGTATGTCTTACTTACATATTTCTTCTTGTCCCTGGCATTCATTAATTAAAATGAGTTTTTTTGGCAGGGGTAGGGGTGGGGCAGAGGGTTGCAATGGTGTTGACGAGATATCTGCCAGATGGTCGGTATGGACAGGGCTAGATTATATGCATGCTCAGGGAAGTGAACTTCCTATAGGCTGTCGTCTCCTCCTCTGAGTGGGTATTTTGTGCACATTTTTAGCACAATGATCGGACAACCTGTACAGAAGCTCCCCCCTTCTTGGGGGCGAAACCAAACAGAAAGATGCATTTTGATAAATGTACGATCATTGCTCACTGCTCCATCTCAATATGGACTCAAGGTTCTTGTGCAGGCCGCTGTCCTTGGGTGAGAGCTGTTCTTTATGGTGATCTTAATTCTCCTGCAATCTAATCTGGTAGCGATAGCCACTGCCGGAGAAGGACGTGCTACTTCCTTGTTGGGGTGGGGGCACACCCTGCTTCTCACTCTTGGGGCCTGGGACGGATAGGTCGGCCACTCCTTCCCTGAAGCTGTCCTTCTGTGTGACACTCAGGTCTCCATGCCCGGTGAGGCCTGCCAAGTATACGATTTGTTCTCTTAACTGGGACATCTCAGTTCAGCTTGGGGAGAAAACACAGCAACCAAACCCCCCCCCCCCCCACCGAGCCCCAAAGCCATAAAATGAGGCGACCTACAGAAATCCCAGGGAACAGCCAGGGCCACGGGCTGGAAACTGCAGAGCCCGGCTTCTGCCAGTATTTCAAATCTGGCTGTGTGGTTAGAGGCAAGGAGGTAAAATGAGGGCCGGGAAACTTTTATACTCTGGTGTGTGGTTTCTGGAAAGCTCGGAGAGGAATGTTTGCTGAGGGTGACCTATTTGGAACCACACCAGCGACTTTTGAAATACTGCTTTCTGGATTTTAGTCAGACGCACATTTAAATCCAAGTCTGGGGGGGAAGCGAGGGCTTAAATAGAGGATTGCCTTCTTCCTGGCATGCAGTTGTCTTTCAGGAACCAGAACTTGCTTCTTAGGACCCCTCAAAATAGACTGTTCATTAGGACAGCCAGCTCCTTCCCAACAGGAATGGTGGGAGTAAGGCTTCAGGACTTGGGCATGGGGCTGGGGAAAGGCCCCATGGGCTTCTTTATGTAACCAGAGAAGTAAAAAGATGGGACAGGGTATTTGTTTGAAGGCACTGAAAAAAAAATCTGTCATGGGACAAATAGAGCCCCGAATAACATAATTGCATTTCAGTGCTGAGGTCGGCGGGGCCTGCTCTCACCAGTGGTTCATGGCCAGGATCAGAGAGTGGCGTTTTTATGAGGACAGGATGAGATACGGCTCTAAACCCCAGCTCAGATTCCTTCAAGAAGCTGTCTGCAGACTGGGTTAGTGAAGCAATTCTCTTAAGAAAGTGATTTCTTGTTCTGCTTGCTGAAGCATATTCCTTCACATTTATTTAACATTCAGGGTAGCGGGGAGTCTTGTCATTCCTCTCCTCCCCCTAGAACACCTGTGGCGAATGATGAAGTCCTAAGGAGTGGCCAAGATGTGCAGATATTGAAGTAGGGGACAATTCCATTTTGCTCAGGTATTTGGGCAGTGGGGGACGGGGTCTGTGCACCACAGGGAACCGGGGCAGGGCACAGGGATGGGGTGAGGTGCATGACCACTGAGGAATCTGGAAACATCCAGTTAGCTTCATCTCCTTCACCAGGCAAAGGTGCTTCTGCACCCCCCCACCCCAAATTCCTAGCCAGGCTACTCACCCTGGTTACAGAGCCAGACGGACCCTCAGTGCTTATTTGGTTAGTAGCTGAGCTGATGGGGTCTCCACCTGTATGACGTAAGGGCCACCCTAATCCCTGGATCAGTCTCACCCTCTCTTCTCTGCCCGGAAGCCTACACATTTCACTTTACGCCTTTTGGTTTAAGGCCCGAGGGTTCCCAGATGTGACTGGGGAGAGGCAGCCAGCACTTCTGTCGCCTCCTCTGAACTGGTTGATGGGAGGAGCACTAGGCTGGGAAGAAGAGTGGGTCAGGACCAGTCCTGGTGAGGCGCCCCCTGAAGGGGGGCCTGGCTGAGGACAGCAGGCAGCGCCCAGGGAGCCTGGCTGGAGAGGGGCCTGCAGCAGGCAGGGGCAGGGGGGTGAATGGAGGCTGCAGGCGAGCTTCCCTGGCCACACTCTCACATTGAGGCCTTCCAGTGTGGACAACTCACAAGGCCCTGGAAGCTGCACACCCTCCAGTTCGCCCAGCAGGTGCCAAGATGGGTTTAATCTTCACTTTGGATTTAAGGCCAAAGAAGCAGTGGAAGCCCTCCTGGAAGCCGTCACTCTGTCCCTGGGGGGGTGCTTTGGGGTGAGGAGAGCCTATCAGCCACTGGGGGAGAGCATGATTTTCTGAGTGGGAGTCTCTAGTCTGCCCCCTGCCTCCACCTCCCACCACCTGTGAGTCCAGGGCCGAGACTGCCCAGCCTCAGTCTAGGTCAGCCTACTTTTGTTGAGTGCTTATTTCTGTTCCAGGCTGGGACTGTGTAGGCCTAGGAAGGTGTGTGCCGAGTCCACAGATGAGTAGGGGTCGCTGGCCTTTCCATTCCATTGTATCAGACTGATGGGCACCAAATAAGAATGCACCAGGTAATGCCCCATAAACTAGACGGCCCCCCACAAATGAGAGGGCTGTTCATGGTAATGGACCCAAGTGGGGTCTCCTACACAGTTCTCTGAAGTGTGAGCAGGTATACTATTAAAATAAAACCATGGTTCATGGCCACTTTCTTCTACATTTTACATGCTGTTTTTTAACTTGTGCCAGGCCTGGGAACTTGGGGGAGTAGCATGGGGTGGCTTGAGCAATAACCATATTCTCTAGTTTCTGTATTTGATGTTTTGACCTTGGGGGCCTCCTGACCTTGGAGAGACCACTCCTCTTAGGGTTAGCCAGTTCCTAGAGTTAGCAGACTACTCACTTTCTAGCGCACTCTTCATGGGCCAACAAGCCCATCCTGAGCCCACATGGCCAGCCACCTCCGTTCCTTTACGGGCTCTCCTGCTCTGGACTACTATTCACCGGCCCCAATCACCCCAGGGCCAGGTACCAGACAATGAGGGACAGCCCTATACGCAGAGGCCGCTAAAATGATTCAAACTAGCCAACCTTACATCTGCTTACCTACCTGTAAGTATAAAGCTTTTCCTCATGACAGTCATTCCATGTCTGCGGGTCTTACCATATTTGATTCAAAACAAATCTCAGATTTAAAAAAAACCCAGCTTGGTGCATGGGTATAGGATGCCTGATGTGCACAGGTACCGACAGAATGCCAGGTGGCAGGGCAGGCCTGTGTTCTGCATCCACACATTTAATTTCAACATAGATTTGGGGGGGGCAGAAAAACACTGGGTAACAGTATGAGTTCAGGGCTAGAAGGGGTATGCATGTGGGTCCCCTGCTTTCCACCTGTACACCTCAGCATTCACTCTTTTATGCACCAATTTCCTCCTCTGAGATGATGGGATGGGGCCAGTAGGACCACCTCAAAAGGCCGCTGCGAGGACCCAGTGAGATGATGGGCACAAGACAGCCCAGGGGCTGGTGCTCAGGAAACACTCCTAAAGCGAGCTATTGTTATTATCCCATTGTTCAATGTTAATTGAGAAGTAAGCCTACAACATCAAATTTGAATTGTTTCTTATATTAAACCATCATTTTATAGGTCAAAAATGGTTGCATGTTGGTGCTTTCATTGAGCTCAATCTCAGAACTTCATTTGTCTCTGACAGTTTTTGCTATTTTAATCCAAGTGAGAATTAATTTTAGGTTTTGCACACTTACATTTAGAGACTCCTGTCCTATGAAAGCCCCCCTAACTCTGGTTTGCTCAGCAGGTTCTGGAAAGACACTCTGCACTCCTGTTTTTAAAATTTCTACTTTCGATGCTCTGTGTTCATAGCAGTAACAGTTTCCAAGAAAAAAAAAATCACATGTAATTTCCACACATTCTTTTAAGCAAACAAACACTGTCTCAACTTGAAGTGTAAATAAAGCCTAGCTAGTTAAAAAAAAAAATCCCAGGTATTCACACTGAACCCTGCCTATTTCCTTGAAACCTTCTAAGAGGTGACACATGACAGGAGGCTTCACAGGGATATTCAGCAGCACCCTAATGAGAGGTGTGCAAATGTAAATTCACAAAGGATACAACTGCTGCTCACCAGCCAGTCACAGGTCTGTTCCTTTAAGTGGGTGCACTGTTGCCATGGGGACACGTGGGTGTGGCATCCCATAATTCCTGCAGCCTTGGCCAGGGTGACTGTATTTTCTCCTTGCATGTGGCCACTTGGGACATGCTGCTGTCCCAGCGGCTGGCAATATGGCCATGGCACATATTTTAAGCACATTTCAAACCACTGCTCATATTAATTCAAGGATAGAAATGTCTGGAAGGAGCACCATAGTTGTCCAAGCTGCAGTCAGAGATTGGACAACAGAGAAGAATCTTTAAAATTCCTATGGAGTGGCATTTGGTGCTACAAGAGGCAGGGTTTCTCAAAGCCCACGACCCCTGAGTTTGTTGTCCAATGGCACAACCCCAGCTCCACGGTTAAATCTACTGAACTAGAATCTTTAGGCGATGCCTGAGAATCTGCACCTGGGCAAGCTGCCTCACCCAGTGAACCACCACCACACAGGGGCTGGCGGCATGCCGCGTAGTCTATGAGGTGCCCCTCAGGTCAGTTTCTTGAGTGAGGTAGCCCAACAAGCTACCATTTACCGATGTATAGCTTATTAAACATTGGTCTAGTGAGGTCTGGGAGAGCCTTTCAGATGAGTCGGATCAGGCAGGGCAGGCCTTGGCTTCGCCTCGCTTTGCCCAGATTTAGGGCCCCACTTGACCAAGCTCGCCTCCCGCCCCTTCCAACCACTCAGAACACTGAGCCCTGGATGGGTGAGTTCCCAGAAGGTTCCCAACTGCAAGTTGGCCATGGAGCCCATCTACCCAAGCCATGAAGCCTGGATCCTGGAACTGAACATCACTTTGGCAGGAACAGGCAGCTTAGCATCTAGTAGAAGCCTTTTAAACAAAGCATGTGTATTTATACAAATAACATACAACAGAGGATCATCTGAGGCTGAAGGGAAAATGCTGGTTAGCCCAGCATTAGGAATCAGTGCCACGACTGGCTGGTTCTCATGGAATAAATCAGACTAACTCTGCACTAATCAGATTCGACCATGGGCCCGGAGGTAAACAAGATGACAAAGCAGCCCGAGGGAGCCCTGACATCGTGGGCCCCGGGCCCCCACCTCCACCCACTCATTTCCATGGCTCACCTTTCCGGATTTGTTTTCCTTTGTAATTCTTGCCTCCCCTCTTCTCTCTTCCTACCATTCCCTGTCAACACTTCCTTCTATTTTTTCCCATCCTGGCTGTTTGATGAAAAGTTAGATCTTTCAAAGTTACATGTCCTGGGGTGGGTTTTTGGGAGTGGGTTAAACGAAGCGAGGGCCTTTCTGTGCTAGCTCTGCCGTGTGCATGTGGTGGCCTGTGTTTCTGAATTTGGCATCAGGCCTGCCTTCCCGTTTTGCCCGGGTGGAAAGTAAAACTGAGTGTTTGTGTCTAGTTTACAGCTGCAGCCAGAGATTGGACAACAATCTGGGTAATTCTGGAAAGTCAGATTTTAAGGATTGACAACTGATCCGAGAACGGCCACATTCTGTGCCTTAGGCGGTGAGCAGGACACCAGGTACCATCTCTATTAAAACACGCTCACAGCATATTGTAAAAAGGGGGGATAAAAATGCAGAAGCCAAGGTTATGGATCTTGCTGTCACAATGCAGGCCTGTTTGGCTGTGTGTAGGCTGGGCCTGTTCTTGATTAACCATCATTCTCACAGTACAGAAGTATTCCATCAGCATGCAAATAAATGGATAACGCGCATTTCAGGGGGACTTGGTACACTGGCATAAATAAGTGTGGGAGTGTGTTCTGGAATGGAAGATAACATTTACGAGCACAAAAACACATCTTGGGAACATGAAAATCCAAATGCAAATACGAAACACACACATTCTCCCCTCCTCCTCCTCCTGATTCTTGCGCCTCCATATGCACGTCTGCAGGAAAAAACGCTAAGGCAATTGTATGACAACTAGAGCTTACCATTGCTGTACGGGCGAAAATTTCCTACGAATTTTATGTATTCGTAAGTTGGAAATTCCTTTGGGTTCAAGCTGCCTCTGAGGAGATGGCAATAAAACTCTAAGTCGCTGTCGGCTGGGCCGTAGAGGAAAAAGGAGAGAAAGAGGACATGAGCATCGCTTGGACTCTGGACTAAGTAAGCCGTGTCTTCGTGAAACAGCGTATTTAGTCTACGCGTGGCCGGGAGGTTTCTCATTATGACTGACTTCTGGACATGGTTTTATACCCTCTGCTGCAAGGATTTTCTCTTCCCCATCCCCCAGTTTATAGATTATTTTGCAGCCCATACTTGCACCCAATTAGTCTTAATTGGCTCACTGATGTCTGTGGTTGGTTATGTTGGCATTGGTTAGTTCTGATTGTTTCATACAGTGTATTCAAATAGAGCTGCTCCTGTAGAGCTGCTCTCCTCAATTGAATCTTTTCACTTTGAAGTAAAATCAGATGTACAACAGGGTAAATTATTCATGGAAAATGGACTAAGGCTTGATGAAGTGCAATGCACTTTCTCTACCTCCATCAACATATGCGCTTCGTTAAGTGACACGTGGTCCAGTAGGCACCACGGCCAGCCTTCTATCCAGGTGGCCAATTTTGATAAAATCTTAAAAACTTAAAAATTCTGTAAGAACCACAAATATTTACAGATAACCAGATGACAGTCTCAGGGTAAGAGTATTTGGAATTTTGACCTAATTCGTTTTTAGCTGGTTATTTGGTGTCTTTACAAATCTAGCATTATTCTCCAAAATAAGCAGACTGCCCATTGGTTTTGTACTGTTTATTCCTAAAGGACTCTCATGAAAAAAAAAATCTCTTATATTACATGCAAAACAAATCTCCTGTATTACATGCAAAACAAGTTATTATTCATAAACCTTATGTTTTCAACTTTTTCACATAAAAGTTAAATGTCTCACATATTCTAAACTCCAGTTTTAGCTTTAAACTTAAAATATACCTCTCAGGATCTTGGAAATGTTATGAGTCACAAGGTAAATTGTTCTTAAAATTAGTCCTCTCTTCTTAATTCTTTCTAACCTCCTTCCAAAAAATTCTCACCTTTCTGTCTTATAAAAGCAGTCAAGTAAACTTACATTTTAAGTATTCTGGGGAGGGGGAGTCTGTCACAAGCATATGGGAAGAAAGCATTTTATAAACTTCTGAATGTTCTTGTTCAGGAAGGAAATTCAATAAATTTTGATCCATGACATCCGACTGAAAAAGAAAATAAAGAATAAAGGTACATACTCAACAAAGATGAAGAATAAAAGCAAAAGCAAAACTGGGATACTCAGGACAATTCAGTTCCGGGTCTGATTTTCTGTGAAGACCCAATCTCTCACTCTGTAATTCTGAATTGCAATCTGAAAGGTTTTACTTGCTCAAGTGTGTATACTATTGCCTATGAGCCCCAGAAAGAAATAGGCATTAAGTTGGACAAAAGCACAGAGGCCTCCTCTTGTTTGAGGAGCTGACATGCCTGAGTTCTGGTGAGGGCAGCGTGGCCCCTTCACTCATCTGAAGGGCCCTCGAGAGCGTAGGGGGCTCCTCTTCTGACCTTTAGGCCAGCGGTTGGCTTCCTATTTATTTGATTCTTTAAGGTCTTAATGGAAGGAACTGCACTTTTTTTTCTGAGGGCTTGTGCACTGTGGATGCAAAATAAATACAACATCGAGTCCAAACACAGCCCTGTCTGGTAAAACTGTCTGTGATAATGAAAACGGTCTATATTCTGCACTGTGTGCTATAGAAGTCAGCAGCCACATGTTACTGAGTACAGAAAGGTGGCTGGTATGACTAAACACTGAATTTTCTACTGAAAATAGGAAATTTAAAGGGCCACACATGGCTGGTGACTCCCGTGTTGGCCGGTGAAGGGGGAAGCTTGCAGTGGAGATGGACAGGAGACGGGCACATCTCCACGGCTTCCTCGGTCTCCCTCGATAGACTGATGCCCTCTAACAGCTCCAAACACCATCTGTATACATTCTTACACTGTAAATCCAGCAATTCTCTCGCGTGCCATGGCTTAACCTTCCACCTGCCATGCAGATGCCCCCTGGGAACCCCAGGTTCACACACATCCCAATGTCACCACTCTTTGGTGCCTACCCCTCCTCCTCCCCTTGGGTCTCCACCCCCATACACGGTGTTGCCAACCTGTCACTTGCCCACACCAGACACCCAGGTGGTGCCCTTGACTTTGCTGCCTCTCACCCTCATCTCCAAACAGTGCCAATCACTACCCGATTTTCCTCCCTAAAGTCTGCTCCAATCCATTCACTTCTCTATTCCCAGGGCCTCTAAACCAGACTGCCACCACTTCCAGTCTGGGGGGGTGAATTGGCCAAACTGGTTTTTCCAAATCAACTTTCATCCCACCCAATTTGTTCTCTACCAGCCGCCAGAAGGAGTCTTGTGTCAGATCAAGCCACCACCTCGCTTCAAACCACCCACTGGCTTCCCGAGGCTCCCGGGACAAAGTCCAGTTTCTCAGTCTACTTCGAAGGCCCCACACAACCTGCTCTCCATGCTTTCTCTTCTCCAGTTTGCCACATTTGCTCTTCCTTCTGGGCTTCCCCTCAGGCGACAACCTCTCCTGTTGAGCTAACCCCTGGGCATCCTTTCGGCCCCTCCTTGGAAGTCACTTGCTGCGAGGAAGCACCCGCAACAGCCCTCCCTTCTACAGAATGGTGCCCTCCCCCCGCTGCTCTGGCCTTGATACCCCCCCTGGCACCTGTTATGCCATCCTGCAACTGCTGGGGAAGGGCATGTCTTTGCCTACATGGTGGGGTCTGTGAGGGGACCTGCCCGCATTGTGACAAGGTGGGTGAGAGCCCCAGAAGTCAGGCTGAAAAGCTTTTGCTGCCCCCTCCACGCTGCTCTTGGCTCAGTGGAAAGGTGAGCAAGCTGGGATGGTTAAACGAGCTGCTTAAGGATGCTGCTGGTAAAAGGGCACACAGCAAACACTTAGACTGCTGGGCATGACCAGGGGTGCATAACGGTTCATGAAAGGACCCCAGGCTTTCTTGGTCACTTGTGTTGACGTGTGTTCTCTGTCCACCTCCCCTGCCAGGAGCGCTGGTGGTGGCGGGGGCCTGTCTGCTTCCTTCAGACCCAGGTGCCTGACCCTGAATGGTGCTCGGCCTCCAACAAAGATGTGTGGGTACACTGAAAGTGGTTTGGCAAGTGTTGTGATACAAGGGATGACAAGGCCCAGAGAACACTGGGTGTGGGGTACTGAATGCTAAGTGGAGGGTGGAAGAGCCCCCCACCACCCTCAGGAAATAGCTCCCAGAGGGAGAAATCCCTGAGTGGGATGTGGGACACTATGGGGTCTGCCAGGCAGCAGGCACCCCAGGCGGGGGACAGCCCCACATGGCTTTCCTGGGTGGACGCAACTGTGAAAGGAAGGGGCCAGAGTGGAGAAGCCCCAGGGGAGGGCGGACCTGTGCACCAGAAGGACCCACTGAGGGACCTGCAGGAGGGGGGCCTGACGGCTCTTGTATTTTAGAGAAACACTCTAGTGTCTGAGGAGACAGGGAGCTCAGGACACTAGGCCAGGGGTGCACAGCCTGCACACCCCCAGGGAAGGCAGCTGCAGAGGAAGGCACCAAGTCCAGGCGGGTTATTCAGCAGGAGAAACACTACAGAGCAGGCGGTCCCTCCCCTGGTGTAGCCAGTGTTTGAGGGGGTGGGAGGAAGGTGGACACCATTTGCTGGCTGACGAAGGGCAGGGCAAGGAGCGGCTCCGGGGGCTCCCAGTGGCCCCCGGCTTGGATCGCCTGCTTTGGTCTCTAAGACTGCAAGCCGCCTGCTAGCTGTGCTGTTATTTTCTCTTTCTCATTCTTCAAGTTCCTTCTGATGTTCCTGATTTTATTTTAAGCCCATTCCCTTTAGTTTTTTAGAAGATGACTAATGCTCACAGATGACAGCAGTCTTTCTTTTTAAGGACATTTTAGATGCTTGTAAATGATAACCAAGTCACTCCATGGTCTTCTTGAGGGGCCTGTGGGAAGCCCACTGGCCCTGATGGCGAGATGGGTAGAGAGCAGGGCTACTGGGCTACCCGGCCCAGCTGCTCCTGGGGGAGACAGGTGGCAGGAACGTCAGAGGGCTGGGGCACACAGGCTCCAGGTTCTGCAGAGAATAAAGATGAACACCGGATGGGGTGGGGGAGGTATTCTACGGGCGGGTGTTGTGTGGATTATGAGTTAATACACACAAAGGGCTCAGAACTGTTCACACAGAGCAACTTCTTTGTATGTATTTGCTATTATTTTACTATCTTGCCTTTTCCGTGTGTTGAAATCTAACACAGATAATGCTAATTTGAACATTTTAACCCTAGTGCTTATAGGAGAGTCAATTGTATCTGAAACTAAGCTGCCCCCTGAATGAGTGAGCTTTGTTCCTCAAAGTAATAGCGATTACAGAGCCGAGGGAGGGAATGTGCTATCTGCAGCCATCCTCCTGGCTGAGCATATATATTATCAGGAACATCGTTTACCTGGTGAAGGCGGAGGTTCTCTATTCCAGCTAACTGACATGGCCTTGGCTGCTTTACCAAGATTCTTTATAAAAATCCTTTTCTGAGTTACCCTATGTATGGCTGCCCTAAATTCCAAATTGCACGTCTCCCATGTTTTCCCCTGAGGCCCCTGAGAGCCTGGGGATGGTCGGAAAGCACTGCAAATGACAGGAGGCATTTTCACCTCTCCTTTGGGACCACAGCAGCAGGTCAGGGATGCCCAGTGACGTCGGGCAGGCCTGCAGGAGGTGCCCAACAGAAGCTGGCTGGCTGGGCTGGATGTGCGCTGGGTGGGCGCTCAGTTCAGGGAGGTCCCCAGGGGCCTGGCAGTTCTGGCTGGAGATCTGTGTGATGGGGCCATGGGAAGTCCTTGCGAAGCCTCGCATGGAGGAGAGGCAGGAATGGGCTCAGGGAAGCAGGTGGGGCCTTGGTCTCCCTCCAGGACCAGGAAGTTGGAGGCATATTTAATATCCTTATTGCGGTTTAGATTCAGAATCAAACTGATGGCCAAGCAGTTAACAATTCCTGGAGACAGTACAGAGAACAGCTCTGATCTGGGTGTAGTAACGACTTAATAAAGACGTAAAAAGTACCAATCATAAAGAATCTCTCTGGTCATCAAAAACCTCAAGGGAGGCAAAGGGAAGCCGTGGAATGAGAGAAGCTATTTGCAACACACATACCTGTGGCGTGAGGCCTAAAATTAAGGCTCAATGTTACATGCTGCCTTGTCACCTGGTAAAACCGAGAGGGCCTTGACTGGCCTAACCAAAAGCTCTCCTCCGCACCCTGCCCCCAAGGATGAACAAGGGGACCGGGGCGGTTCCAGTTCAACCCTGGGTAGCAGGTTTAGCCCCCTGCCAGCCCACAGAATTATTCAAGCAAGTCAGTCTCACCCCTGTGGAGACCAGGGGCACCCCACCACCTTGTTACTACAAAGCCTGCCTCCCATGGCCCCTGCTGGATCACTGGTCCAGAGTACGGCCCCGAGTGGCCCTGGCTGGCATGCAGTATCCTACTCCCTTGGGCCGTGGGCTTATGTGACTAATAAACTGTCCAGCTTATCTGTTCAGTGTCTGCTGGTATGTCCAGCCATCCCTGTACCCCCAGGACTGACTGCACAGGAGGTGATTAAAACAATAGTGTCCAGGTCTAGTGCCTAGAATGTGGAAAGAATGCTTACAAACCATTACAAGAAAACCCCCCAGACAATCCAGTAGGAAAATGGCAAAATACCTGAATAAGCACTTCATAAGAGAGGAAATCCAAATGGCTAACAAAGATAAGCCAAGACACTATCAATCTCATTGGTAAGTGGGAGAAAAGCAAATAAAAACCCCATGAAGTAAGCTTCACACCTTATATCAACACACACTACAAAGTCTGACAATACCTCGTTCTGCTGCATGGAGTTCCCGTTGCTGTCCGTCTTGCCAGTGGAGGGTTAATTGGTGCAATCACTATGGAAACAATCTGGTGTTATCTAGTAAAGGTGATGGCACGCCTACCCTACCATCCAGCAATTCCACACAAAGTTAGTTCCTAAAGGATGCCTGCAAACCTCTCTCAGGAAATATGTACAGCATGTTCACAGAATCCCTTTCCGAGAGCTACAGACTGCCATGGATACAGGGATTGCAGCTCATGCTCCTGGTGGAATACTATGCAGCCTTGAAAACGAACCAGTGACAGCCACAACCAACAGTGTGAGATGGATGAATCACCAACAATGTTGGTGAGCAAAAGGAGAAGTCACAAAGGAGTACATGTTCTCTACGACTCTGTTTACATAAAGTTAAACAAAAGGTAACACTAAATTATAGTGTTTCATGGTGAATTAAGAGTTGGTAACACTACAAAGAAAAACAAGGAAATGATCTTAAAAGTCAGGAAAACAGTCGTCCGTCTGTAGGAGGAAGGTGGGGGTGTAAGGGAAAGAGCAGAGAGGAGCTTCTGTGGTCCTGGCCATGTTTTGTTTCTGAACTATTGTGAGAGCTACATGTATTTTCACGTTCACTTTATCGTTAATTTAAAAACTGAGCATATCAAATCAAAAGGCATATAAAAAACATCTAACTGGGGATCTAGACTCTCTAACCCATGATTAACTCTAAGCTGCAGCCAAACCTGTTGGGGTTCCCCCCTAGAGTGACCCCCCACTTCCACCTGCCTGGGAGCCACCTCTGACAAGATGACCTGGAGCAGGTGGGTTCTTGCAGGTGAGGAGAAGGACGGGCAGAGGGATGATTCCTGGGAAGTGTGTGTCATGGCCTTGGCCTTGGCCTTGCTACTGTATTTCGTGATAATGCAATCCAGGGGCTGTCTTTCCTCTGCTGTGACCTCTTAGCCCTGCTGTGACCTTTGCCACAGGGACTTGACGCCTTACTCCACTATGACCTTGCACTTCTTGCTGGAGCTTTCACTTGGAGAACCAGCGTTACACAGAAGTACCTTTTGGTATGTAGGTTTCTTTGACTTTATAATCACCTGTGCCTCAGATTACTTTCTTTCTGGGAAGTGGTGTTATCCACACCCATATCTCTCACTTCTGAGACACCTACCACTCCTGCCAAATGGTTTGCAATTGCATGTGGTGTGGGAGCCCCAGTTGTGGACTCAGTCCCTGGTTCAGTGAGCGCTTAGGCACATGGGTGCTGTGCTCAGGGCTGGAGACAAGGCTTTTGCCGTACAAGCTTAGTATGGCCCAGCTCACTGGGCAAACAGTGTCATCGTTAACAAGTTAGAAAGGCAATCTAGGAATGTATATTTAGAAAAAAAAAAAACCTAACAGAAGTCCAAGCAGGAAACAGAGTATGCCTACTCTGGGTCTAACTAGGTTCTGTCTCAGCCACACTCTCTCCCAGTTCTGTCCAAGGCATGTGGCTCATGCTACTTGGAACCTTCCTGGAAGGTTTCCATCCCAGAAGCTCCCTATAGTCCTTGGTCTTCCATCAGAACACTCACCCGCTGTGCCCAGTTTCCTCTTTAACTGCCTTTGTTAATTCTAGATGCTGAAATGTGCTGCTTTCACCACCATGGACAAATTTTGACTTTATCTTAAAATCATTTTCTGCTATGGCTATTTTCTTCTTTCTCTTCTCTGTTCAACTGGAAAAGAAAGTTCTAGGATATTTTATCAGGAAATTGCCATATAAAAAATCCCTATCACGTAAGCCTTTGCCATGTCTGAGTTTCTAGTAGCAGGAAGGAAACAGAAAGAGATTGTCAGCCTGACAGTCTTAGAAGAAGAAAGGAATCCTGTTGCCTGAGCCTCCCAAGCAATGATGGCCCTCTAATGCCAGGGCACACAAGGGGCAGGGGTCCCCATCCCTGGCCTGCCATCCCATGGCACTGGCAGGGGTGCTGCTTCCGGGGCCCAGGGCTCCTGCCCACCCTGCCCACATCGCATCCCTGCTGGATGTGCCCCCACTCAATGTCCACCTCTTCCATCAAGACTGACCACTGCCTTTCAGATCCTCATTCCCTCCCTTCCTAACCACCCCACCCTGAGAACAGTCAACTCCACTCTGTCCTATGCAGAATTTGAAGAAGTGGCCAAGCACCAAGTTCTAGAGTCCAAGGGCCTGAGTTCAAATCCCAGCCCCATTGCTTGCTGGCTGTGGGAACTTAACCTCTGTGCCTCAGTTTCCTCATCTGTGATGCAGGGTAAACACCTGGTTCAGAGGTGTTTATAAGAAGAGTGCCGGAGGTGTTTATTCATAAGAATAAAGGGCACAAACGTGATGGAGCCCCAACTCTGTGTCCGGCACGCTCCTGGGTACTTTACACACGCTAACATACATGAGGGTACTGGTACACAGTAAGTGCTGGATAAGTGTTAGCTATTTTTCTATTAGTCTGTATTGATCTTTTCTTTCTTTTTTATAATTTATTTTGGTATCATTAACCTACATTTACATGTGCAATATTATGGTTATTAAACTACCCCCTTCATCAGGTCCCCCCACCAACCCCATTACAGTCACTGTCCATCAGTGTAGTGAGATGCTATAGAGTCACTACTTGTCTTCTCTGAGTTGTACAACCCTCCCCGTGCCCCTCCAACATTACATGTTAGTCGTAATGCCCCTTTTTCCCCCTTATCCCTCCCTTCCCACCCATCTTCCCCAGTCCCTTTCCCTTTGGTAACTATTAGTCCTTTCTTGGGTTCTGTGAGTCTGCTGCTGTTTTGTTCTTTCAGTTTTTTTCTTTGTTCTTATACTCCACATATGAGTGAAATCATTTGATACTTGCTTTTTTGGCTTGGCTTATTTCACTGAGCATAATACCCTCTAGCTCCATCCATGTTGCTGCAAATGGTAGGATTTGTTTTCTTCTTATGGCTGAATAATATTCCATTGTGTATATGTACCACCTTTTCTTTATCCATTCATCTACTGATGGACACATAGGTTGCTTCCATTTCATGGCTATTGTAAATAGTGCTGCAATAAACATAGTGGTGCATATGTCTTTTTCACACTGGGCTGCTACAGTCTTAGGGTAAATTCCTAGAAGTGGAATTCCTGGGTCAAATGGTATTTCTATTTTGAGTTTTTTGAGGAACCTCCATACTGCTTTCCACAATGGTTGAACTAATTTGCATTCCCACCAGCAGTGTAGGAGGGTTCCCTTTTCTCCACATCCTTGCCAACATTTTTTGTTGTTTGTGTTTTGGATGTTGGCATCCTCACTGGTGTGAGATGACATCTCATTGTGGTTTTAATCTGCATTTCTCTGATGTTAGCGATGTGGAGCATCTTTTTATGTGCCTGTTGGCCATCTGAATTTCTTCTTTGGAGAAGTGTCTATTCATGTCCTCTGCCCATTTCTTAATTGGATTATTTGCATTTTGTTTGTTAAGGTGCATGAGTTCTTTATATATTTTGGATGTCAACCCCTTATCAGATACGTCATTTATGAATATATTCTCCCATACTGTAGGATGTCTTTTTGTTCTACTGATGGTGTCCTTTGCTGAACAGAAGCTTTTCAGCTTGATATAGTCCCATTTGTTCATTTTTGCTTTTGTTTCCCTTGTCCGGGGAGATATGTTCATGAAGAAGTCGCCCATGTTTATGTCTAAGAGATTTTTGCCTATGTTTTTTTCTTAGAGTTTTACGGTTTCATGACTTACATTCAGGTCTTTGATCCACCTTGAGTTTACCTTTGTATATGGGGCTAGACAGTAGTCCAGCTTCATTCTCTTACATGTAGCTGTCCAGTTTTTCCAACACCAGCTGCTGAAGAGGCTGTCATCTCCCCATTGTATATCCAGGGCTCCTTTATCAAATATTAATTGACTGTATGTGTTTGGGTTAATGTTTGGATTTTCTATTCTGTTCCACTGGTCTGTGGGTCTGTTTTTGTGCCAGTACCAAATTGTCTTGATTACTGTGGCTTTGTAGTAGAGCTTGAAGTCAGGGAGCATAATTCCCCCTGTTTGATTCCTCCTTCTCTGGATTGCTTTGGCTATTCGGGGTCTTTTGTGGTTCCATATGAATTTTAGAATTATTTGTTCCAGTTCATTGAAGAAAGCTGTTGGTAGTTTGATAGGAATTGCATTGAATCTGTAAATTGCTTTAGGTAGTATAGCCATTTTGACAATATTTATTCTTCCTAGCTAAGAGCATGGGATGCATTTCCATTTGTTAGTGTCTTCCTTAATTTCTCCTAGGAGTGTCTTGTAGTTTTCAGAGTACAGGTCTTTCACTTCCTTCGTTAGGTTTATTCCTAGGTATTTTATTCTTTTAGATGCAATTGTGAATGGAATTGTTTTTCTGATTTCTCTTTCTGTTAGTTCATCATTAGTGTATAGGAAAGTAACAGATTTCTGTGTGTTAATTTTGTATCCTGCAACTTTGCTGAATTCAGATATTAGTTCTAGTAGTTTTGGAGTGGAGTCTTTAGGGTTTTTTATGTACAGTATCATGTCATCTGCAAATAGTGACAATTTGACTTCTTCTTTACCAATCTGGATGCCTTGTATGTCTTTGCTTTGTCTGATTGCCGTGGCTAGGACCTCCAGTACTATGTTGAATAACAGTGGAGAGAGTGGGCACCCCTATCTTGTTCCCGATCTTAGATGAAAAGCTTTCAGTTACTCGCTATTAAGTATGATGTTACCTGTGGGTTTGTCATATATAGCCTTTCTGATGTTGAGGTACTTGCTGTCTATACCCATTTTGTTGAGAGTTGTAATCATGAATGGATGCTGAATTTTGTCAAATGCTTTTTCAGCATCTATGGAGATGATCATGTGGTTTTTGTTGATGTGGTGGATGATGTTGATGGATTTTCGAATGTTGTACCATCCTTGCATCCCTGGGATGAATCCCACTTGATCATGGTATATGATCCTCTCGATGTATTTTTGAATTCGGTTTGCTAATATTTTGTTGAGTATTTTTGCATCTACGTTCATCAGGGATATTGGTCTGTAATTTTCTTTTTTGGTGAGGTCTTTGCCCAGTTTTGGTACTAGAGTGATGCTGGCTTCATAGAATGAGTTTGGAAGTATTCCCTCCTGTTCTATTTTTTTTTTTTACAATTTATTTTATTTTAGTATCATTAATACAATTACATGAGCAATATTGTGATGATTAAACTACCCCCTTCATCAGGTCCCCTCCACCAACCCTATTACAGTCACTGTCCAACAGTGTAGTGAGATGAGAATCACTACTTGTCTTCTCTGAGCTGTACAGTCCCCCCGTCCCCCCCCACCCTATGCCTGCCAATCGTAATGCCCCTTTTACCCTCTTATCCCTCCCTTCCCACCCATCTCCCCAGTCCCTTTCCCTTTGGTAACTGTTAGTCCATTCTTGGGTTCTGTGAGTCTGCTGCTGTTTTATGCCTTCATTTTTTTTTTTTCTTTGTGGTTATACTCCACATATGAGTGAGATCATTTGGTACTTGTCTTTTTCGGCCTGGCTTATTTCACTGAGCATAACACCCTCCAGCTCCATCCATGTTGTTGCAAATGGTAGGATTTGCTTTTTTCTTATGGCTGCGTAATATTCCGTTGTGTATATGTACCACATCTTCTTAATCCATTCATCTACTGATGGGCACTTAGGTTGCTTCCATTTCTTGGCTATTGTAAATAGTGCTGCAATAAACATAGGGGTGCATCTGTCTTTCTCAAACTGGGCTGCTGCATTCTTGGGGTAAATTCCTAGGAGTGGGATTCCTGGGTCATATGGTATTTCTATTTTGAGTTTTTTGAGGAACCTCCATACTGCTTTCCACAA
>JAQQAC010002629.1:17190978-17233058 GCA_029783875.1 Phataginus tricuspis | reverse complement strand
TTTTTTATGTACAGTATCATATCATCTGCAAATAGTGACAATTTGACTTCTTCTTTACCAATCTGGATGCCTTGTATGTCTTTGCTTTGTCTGATTGCCGTGGCTAGGACCTCCAGTACTATGTTGAATAACAGTGGAGAGAGTGGGCACCCCTGTCTTGTTCCCGATCTTAGATGAAAAGCTTTCAGCTTCTCGCTATTAAGTATGATGTTAGCTGTGGGTTTGTCATATATAGCCTTTATGATGTTGAGGTACTTGCCATCTATACCCATTCTGTTGAGAGTTTTAATCAAAAATGGATGCTCAATTTTGTCAAATGCTTTTTCAGCATCTATGGAGATGATCATGTGGTTTTTGTTCTTCTTTTTATTGATGTGGTGGATGATGTTGATGGATTTTCGAATGTTGTACCATCCTTGAATCCCTGGGATGAATCCCACTTGATCATGGTGTATGATCCTCTTGATGTATTTTTGAATTCGGTTTGCTAATATTTTGTTGAGTATTTTTGCATCTACGTTCATCAGGGATATTGGTCTGTAATTTTCTTTTTTAGTGAGGTCTTTGCCTGGTTTTGGTATTAGAGTGATGCTGGCTTCATAGAAAGAGTTTGGAAGTATTCCCTCCTCTTCTATTTTTTGAAAAACTTTAAGGAGAATGGGTGTTATTTCTTCTCTATATGTCTGGTAGAATTCAGAAGTGAATCCATCAGGTCCAGTGCTTTTGTTCTTGGGTAGTTTTTTGATTACCGATTCAATTTCGTTGCTGGTGATTGGTCTGTTTAGTTTTTCTGTTTCCTGCTTGGTTAGTCTTGGAAGGCTGTATTTTTCTAAGAAGTTGTCCATTTCTTCTAGGTTTTGCAGCTTGTCGGCATATAGATGCTCGTAATATTCTCTTATAATTCTTTGTATTTCTGTGGGGTCCGTCGTTATTTTTTCTTCCTCATTTCTGATTCTGTTTATGTGTGTAGATTCTCTCTTTCTCTTAATGAGTCTGGCTAGGGGTTTATCTATTTTGTTTATTTTTTCAAAGAACCAGCTCTTGGTTTCATTGATTTTTTTCTATTGTTTTATTCTTCTCAATTTTATTTATTTCTTCTCTGATCTTTATTATGTCCCTCCTTCTGGTGACTTTGGGCCTCATTTGTTCTTCTTTTTCCAATTTCTGTAATTGTGCCTTTAGACTGTTCATTTGGAAATGTTCTTCCTTCTTTAAATAGGCCTGGATTGCAATATACTTTCCTCTTAGAACTGCCTTTGCTGTGTCCCACAGAAGTTGTGGCTTTATGTTGTTGTTGTCATTAGTCTCCATATATTCTTTGATTTCTGTTTTGATTTGGTCGTTAACCCATTGATTCATTAGGAGAATGTTGTTAAGTCTCCATGTATTTGTGAGCCTGTTTGATTTCTTTCTAAAATTTATTTCTAGTTTTATACCTTTGTGATCTGAGAAGTTGGTTGGTAGGATTTCAATATTTTTGAATTTACTGAGGTTCTTTTTGTGGCCTAGTATGTGGTCTATTCTGGAAAATGTTCCATGTTCACTGGAGAAGAATGTGTATCCTGCTGCTTTTGGGTGCAGAGTTCTGTAGATGTCTGTTAGGTCCATCTGTTCTAGTGTGCTGTTCAGTGCCTCTGTGTCTTTACTGATTCTCTGTCTGGTTGATCTGTCCTTTTGAATGAGTGGTGTGCTGAAGTCTTCTAAAATGAATGCATTGCTGTCTATTTTCTCCTTTAATTCTGTTAGTATTTGTTTCACATATGGTGGCGCTCCTGTGTTGGGTGCATATATATTTATAATGGTTATATCTTCTTGTTGGACTGACCCCTTTATCATTATGTAATGTCCTTCTTTATCTCTTGCTACTGTCTTCATTTTGAAGTCTATTTTGCCTGATACAAGTAGGCAACACCTGCTTTTTTCTCTTTGTTGTTTGCATGAAATATCTTTTTCCATCCCTTCACTTTTAGTCTGTGTATATCTTTGGGTTTGAGGTGAGTCTCTTGTAAGCAGCATATAGATGGGTCTTGCTTTTTTATCCATTCTGTTACTCTGGGTCTTTTGATTGGTGCATTCAGTTCATTTACATTTAGGGTGATTATAGATAGATATGTACTTATTGCCATTGCTGGCTTTAGATTCGTGGTTACCAACGGCTCAAGGGTTGCTTCTTTACTATCTAACAATCTAACTTAACTTTCTTGTTAAGTTATTGTGAATACCGTCTGATGTTTCTTTATTTCTCTCCCTTCTTATTCTTCCTCCTCCTTTCTTTATATACTAGGTGTTTTATTCTTTGCCTTTAGTTAGTATTTGGATGGTCTGCTTTCTTTGCTATGATTTTATTTTCTCTGGTGACATCTTTTTAGCTTTAGGGTTGCTTCCCTCTAGAGCAGTCCATTTAAGATATCCTGTAGTGGTGGTTTATGAGAGGCAAACTCTCTCAACTTTCATTTGTCTGGAAATTGTTTAATCCCTCTGTCATATTTAAATGATAATCATGCTGGATACAGTATTCTTGGTTCGAGGCCCTTCTGTTTCATTACGTTAAATATATCATGCCATTCTCATCTGGTCTGTAAGGTTTCTGTTGAGAAGTCTGATGACAGTCTGATGGTTTTCCTTTGTAGGTGATCTTTTTTCTCTCTCTAGCTGCCTTTAATACTCTGTCTTTATCTTTGATCTTTGCCATCTTAATTATTATGTCTTGGTGTTGTCTTCCTTGGGTCCCTTGTGTTGGGAGATCTGTGGGCTTCCGTGGACTGCGAGACTATTTCCTTCCCCAGTGTTGGGAGTTTTCAGCAATTATTTCTTCAAAGACACTTTCTTTCCCTTTTTCTCTGTCTTCTTCCTTCGGTACTCCTATAATGCGAATATTGTTCCATTTGGATTGGTCACACAGTTCTCTTAATATTCTTTCATTCCTAGAGATTCTTTTATCTCTCTCTGCCTCAGCTTCTCTGTATTCCTGTTCTCTGATTTCCATTCCATTAACAGTCTCTTGCATCTCATCCAGTCTGCTCTTAAGCCTGTTGATCACTTGTCTGATTTCTGCATTGTCTTTCCTCACTTCCTCCCTTAGCTCTTGCATATTTCTCTGTAGATCCATCAGGATGGTTATGACTTTTATTCTGAATTCTTTTTCAGGAAGATTGTGTAAATCTATCCCATCAAGCCCTCTCTCTGGTGTTGTCTGGGTAATCTTTGTCTGTACCATATTCCTCTGTCTTTTCATGGTGATAGAAGTGGTTGCTGGTAGTTGCCACGTATGTCAGCTGGGCTCTTTAAGACTTTAAAAAGAAGAAAAAAAGAAAAAAAGAAAGAAAGAAAGAATAAAAAAAGAAAAAAAGAAAAGAAAAAATAAAGAGAAGAAAAAACAAAACAAACAAACAAATAAAAAAAAAAACGCCCACTGGGAGTAGATTCTGTGGGGATGCTGTAGGTGGCGCTGTTGCTCCACTATTCCGCAGCCATGGCTGCGCTGCTCTGCAGGGCCCTTTATAGCTCTGGCCGGGGTGGGAACGAATGGGAGGCTGTTGATCTCTGTGGGAAGTCTAAGTGCGGCCACTCTTTCCCAGTCGCCAGCTAAGGGGTCCAAAACTCCCCAGGACTCCCAGCCTGCTGGGCTGAGTGTGCCAGTGTGATCTGGCTCCTCTGCTGGGCTCCTGTCTCCTTAAGACCGCTGAAAAAAGCGCACACTTGTCTTTTTTTTTTTCCTTCCCAGGAGCCGGCTGTAAGCGCCCTGGTGCGTTCTCCGCTCAGATCCTGCACCCTCTGTCTCTCCAATCTCTGCTACACCACGCGATGTGTGTCAGCGCTCCCCGGTGCAGATCACCGGGGCTGGTTATTTCGCGGGTGTACTTCTACTCCCTCCTGGCTCTGAATCCTCTCCTCCCACTGGTGCGCTGGTGTGGGTGAGTGCTCGGTCCCGCCGGGTTGCAGCTCTGTATCTTACACGCCTCGCGGGGTGCCGAGTCCTCTCAGGTGTGGCTGTACGCTGTACGCTTTCCTGTGTATTGTGGTCTCTCTTTTAGGAATAGTTGTATTTGCTGTATTTTCATAGATATATATAGTTTTGGGAGGAGATTTCTTCTGCCCTGCTCATGCCGCCATCTTCCCAGAAGTTCCTAGTCTGCATTGATCTTAAAAGATGAGATGTCTCAACAAAATTGCAAACCTTAAGGAAAAATCATCTCACACGGCCAGCTGCATCATCTGTGGACCAGTCCTGGGCTGATACTCAGTAATCGATAAGTCTGAATTGAAGTGAACTGGACCAAAAGCAGAATTCCTAAATGGCGAACCAAATCCTTGGCATCAGAAAGACCCCGGAGCAGAGTGGTTACAAGCGTGGCCTCTGGTTTAAGCCCTGCTCTGCCCCTCACTGGCTGGGCCATTTCCTCCTCTGTAACATGGAGTTATTACTCCCAGACCGGCTCCTCTCCTCAACCAGCTGGATGCTGACTGGCACCAGGGCCATTTCCATTATCAATCGCCCTTGTCTACCCACTAGCAAAGAATGTAAGTTGATGCTAAGCAAAAAGGGGAAAGAAGATGATGGTATTGGTAAAACTGCTTATCCAGTTTTGCCAGTTTAAAAGGAAGTTATATTTCAGGACTGTCCATCCCGGGTTCACCTCCACTGGAGAGCTTAAGGGCTGATTTGGTGTCTGTCTGGGTGTGGGCGTCTAAGTAGACCCTTAGTAAGCATTCAGATGGGTCTAGCACTGATAGATTAGACTCAGGGTCATTTCTGGCCCTTCCAGAGTTAGAAGGTAATTTATAAAGGTGATCCTGAATTGCTCCACAATTTCAAATCAGAATAATTCCCCACTTACTTTCTAAGCCCCGTCTACTATGTACAGCAGCTGGGTCACCAGAAAAGCCCAAAAGCATGAAGCAGAGCGGTGCCAATCCTGTGTGCCCAGTCACTGGGGAGGCCACACTTCATGGTTTTCAGTCAGTGCCCACCCCTGCCCAGTCCAGGCCTCTCCACACAGAACACAAGCCCCCAGAAAAGCACCTCACCTCCCCTTCTCCCCTCTGCCTCCCTCAGACCAGCCCAGAGAAGCCAGGCTGACCCACCGGCCTCATCATTATTCTATTCTCTGCCTGAGAGGAAAATCCACACGAACTGTACTCTTGCTCCCTAGTTAGCCCTTCAGGGAGCAGCGGCCTCTTCTGACCGCTCTCTGGGGCAGAAAGAGCCCCTCAGCCCAGGGCAGCCACGGCCCAGGCAGAAGCACAGAGGTCAGACAGATGATGTGGATATGCAAAGGCCTCTGCCCAGCAAAGGAGGAAATGCTTTCCAGGGCGACCACACACTGTGACCGGCAGAGCATGATGTGGTTTCATCTCCGTGCAGCACAATTTGCAGAAACCATGGAATGGGAGACTGGCTTCCTGGAAGTGTGGCTCAGGCTGCCGTGGAATCCTGGGCCATTAGCACAGCCAGGTTTGTCACCCCAGGGGAGGCGAGCTGCCGGCAGAGCAAGGCCACATGCTCAGGGCAGGTGCAGCTGAGTGGCATCCACGGGTCTCCGGGGTCTCCCTGGCCTGGGAGCTGGGGATGCTGCCCGCCTCCTCATCACATACGCTGGCCTTCCGCCACTGATGTGCCAATGCGCGTGCTAGGGGATAGGTGTTTGGAGGAGTTGTTTAGGGTTGGGGGAAGAGAGGACATCAGTCCCAGTCCAACCCACGGGAAAGTCCTGGTTGTGCATCATTCAAGGTCAGGCTCCCAGGAACAGACAAAGGTGTGGCTGGCAAGAGTCTAGGAGGGACCTCAAAGGTGGGCACGCACTAGCCAGCTACTGCTCTGTGACTCAGTCCATGCTGACTGGGGCGGGGATCGTTACCAGAGTGGAGGAAAGGAGGAAGGGTGGGGGGAGAGAAGAAAGGCAGGGGCAGAGGGCAGATGAAGGGGAGGGAGGGCCATGAAGAAGGGCCCTGGCACATGCCACACCTGCCCCCCTCTGAGCTTCCACCAGGATGGTACAACTTGTCCTCCACTCAAGCCCTCTTCATTCTTTGAGGCCTTGATCCAACTGTGTCTCTCAGAGTATTTCAATCTCCCTGGTACATCCCTTTTGCTGAACCCTTACCACCATTAAGTGTCACAACCTACTTGCAACCTCAGTGTCCCCAGGGATCCCCACCTCCAGCCCTCGGTTGCACATTTCTGACCAGCTCTCAGTTGACCCAGATGTCAGCTTTTCCCTTTGCAGGACACCTACCAGCCTCTGTAGAGGCTCTAAGCTCTGCTAACTGTGCAGCAACCCCTTTGTTGATGCACAGCTCCTATGCAGTTTCTGGGACACAGAAGGTACGGACCTGCACCCACGTCCCCCACTCCAGGGCTAGCCTTGCCAAGATCATGGCACCCTGCTTATTCCAGGACGACACATGCGTGTACCAGCCCTTTCTCCGGAAGGCCTCTGGGACCTTGACCTTGACCCTTAACCCTCCTACATACAGACCCCCTCATACCTGCACAACCCCCGATCTGAGATCTGAGTGGTTCTCAAGGAAGGAAGACAACATGGACTGGCAAAGGTTGCTGGAGTAGAAACTCACCGGTAAATGCCCAAGGAGAGGCGTGATACTGTCGGAAACATACAGAATGCTGCCATCCGTTGTCACTGCAATGATGAAGCCGTCTAATGCCTGCAGAAAATGTGACAGTTGAAGGCTCCTTAGTCATGCTTTTATGGAGGAGGGTGTCACTGAAGCAAAGGACCCCGTGTCATGACACTGACTTTGTTTTTTTACCCCTTAGAGTATTTTCATGAATAACCTCACAGTAGTTTTCCACCTTGCAAAGAAGATGTTTTTTTTTACACTGAATTTTCTAGCACAGGCAAAAGTGCTTGCAAAGCACCAAAAAGGCTCTATGAAAAATATGACCTATCAGTATCATGAAACAAAATTTAGCCAAAGAAATTATCTAAGTAGTTCTGATGATAAACATACTATTAGACTGAATCAGAAAGATCACAATTATCAGTAAAAGATGTCAGTGATATTCTATAGTCCCTCTCCCCCTACCCCCAACATCACTTTGAGTTCACTGATAAACATTTACTGAAAAATATCAGACCTAATAGATGGATTAAAAACAGAAAGTGTGCCTGTTGGTCAGGGTAGACCTCTGTGAACATTCATTGCCACAGGAGAAACACCTCCTGAAGGAACTATTTATAAAGAATATTTACATTATTCCACAGAAGCAAAAATTAAGGGCTGTTAACTCAACCATAAGTATTTCAGAATGGCAGAAGACTTCATGTTTAAAAGTGCCTACTGAGTGCCTGCTGTATGCTAGGCATTCTGTTCCAGGTGATAGAGAAGATTCAGGCCGTCTATGTCTTCTCACACTTCTGTTTTGTGTTAGATTCCTTACTGGATGGTATAATTCTGTCATAAGACACATTTCTAAAGTTCAGACTAGTAGTTCAGCAGAGAATGGGGTCATACTGGCAACTGGCGAAACAGGAGTACTCAGGATACTAAAAGGGAAGTCCAGACTACCAAAAATCTAATCTTTGAAGGAGCAATTACTCAGGTGGACTGTCATTGTAAACCTTTCACTGTGGCTTTACTGACTCTCCCATCTTCCCCAAATATGGCAATTTTTCCACATGAACAACAACAAAAAGTGAACCGAAATATGTGCCTAAAAGTTCTGGAAACATTTGGTATGTGCTCACCTAGACCTTCCCAGGGTGTTAATGATCTGCACAGCCAAAACGGAACTAATTCCTTCCAGTCAGGAGGGTGTGGCTAAGTGCACTGCAGCCGGAACCGGAAATAGTCCACTAACCACGCATAAGGGAACTGTTCCAACATGCCAAGAGTAGCAGAGAGTTCTTTTCACCAGGAAAATTAACACTGGGGTCACTTCCTATTTTACACTTACGTACTGCCGGATTTAAGATTGAAAAATAGTTTAGAGCACATTTCTTAGGCAGATCTCATCCTTTTGGATTACATCAGTGGTTTTCGACTGGGGACAATTTTGTCCCCTTGGGGACATCTGGAAATATCTGGAGACATTTTTGGTTGCCCCTGCTGGAGTGGATGCTGCTGGCATCTAGTGCGCAGAGGCCAAGGATGCTTTGAAAGAGCCTATAGTGTTACAATGCACATGACATCCCCACAACAAAGACCTGTCAGGTCCAAAATGTCAGGAGTGCTGAGGCTGAGAAATCCTGGATTAGATGTTATGGGTCACAGCGAACACAGAGGTACATCCTAGTAACAGTTATTTATTTTTCCCTCCAGTATTTTTCTAAATTGTTTTTAAAATTATATTCGCAGTGCTTCTGGAGGTGATTTTTTTTAAGAGGCGAGGGCACTGTTGATGATGTCAGCTCTACCTTTTTGGAAAAAAGCATATTTGAATACTGGAAGACATTGGAGCAATATACATTATCTTCTTGTACAGTGAGCTTATGCCCCTCTTGAATTTGTAAAGCAAGTGGGTGTTAAAAAGCTGAAGGTATTTATAGATGGAAGATAACTTTCATCAGCTCATTGGCATTTCCATCAAGTTCACAAGAACTGCACTGAGTCACTGCTTTGAGAATGCTTGTGATGGTTTTAGAAATCCCATCAGCAGCATTTGAAAGTGACTCAATAGACCATGACTACAAAGTGATGCACTCCTCTCCATGCAAAGGTGACTCTAATAGGACCTCCAGGGACACCAAAGATGCTATAAGGGCCCAAATTTTACACCAGAGGGAAATGAAACCACCCCTTTCTGCCAATTCCTGATTCTGATGGACTGTTTCTTGTTTTCCAGGTCAACCTCTGGGCTAAAAGATCCCTATAGATTTTTCTGAATAAAATTCAGAAACTCCACAAACTCCCTAACTGCCAGTCAACAAGAGCTTTCTCTCGTTCTGAGTCTACTTGTTCAGATGCTTGTAGCCACAGTCTTTGCCAGCTTTTACTTGACGACCATGGTTGGCCTGCAACCCAGTCATTTTTGTTCTTGCAACCTCCACAGCTATGGGAGTGCTCCCGGAGTCTGGTTTGGGGTCTTTCTGGGAGAAGATGGAAGAAGGAGGGATTCACATCCAGAGGTCCCAGCAGCTCACTTCCCTGGGGCCTGATGGGTCTGCCCTCATTTAAAAAAGGAACCTCCCAGTTACCAAGACATGGCATCTGGATTCCTCATGTTCCCTGAAATGGCCCTGAAACAAGGAGGCGGATGTGCAGCTGTACTGGGACACACACCACGAAGAAGTTGCATAGTGGAAGATGACATCATCCTGGAGGGGCACTGCTGGAGCCTGGACCCTTGGGGAGGAGATATGAGGCTCCAGTTACTCATCCCCACATCTGTGTCTGCCGAAAAGCAACAGGTTGGAATAAAAGCCTACAACAGTCAGAGATAAATCAAAAGTACTAGCTGGTGGGTCTCACAGACTCCTCAAAGATGCCATTCACCCAGAAGGCCTGCTTGTTGTGCAGGCTTAATTTCAGGTCCAGTTCATTCACTTCTAGCATGATTTCCTTTAGTGCTTCAGGGAGTCTTTACCGGGAACAGGGGGTAAGGGCACAGAAGATATCCATACAAATCCAAAATCCCCCTTTTCTAGAAATTCCAGTCTCCTGAATCTCAGTCCTGACTTTCAGCCCACATATTTATCCAACTTTATAAAAGTCTTGTTTACGCAAATGCTTTTGATACCTTGAAATTCACTGGAAAGAAAAATAGTTGTGTTACAGGCTCTTGAAAAGTGACAGTGCTATAGGGCTATGAGTTTTACCTCCTTTTCTCTAACAATTAAGAAGTAAAGTGACTTATGTAAAGTAGTTTAATGATGCATTAATTCAACATTGATTTTCACAAGCTGCTCTAAATTTAACATACTTAAAATGCATTGCTTCTGGAGAAAGTTCTGTATTTTCTTTAAATATAGTTCATATGTAGATTTAAGTATCTTTCATTTTATGCAAATGTTCATTAATGCCTTTATATTTCATAATATTTGGACATCTTCATTCTGGCATTTTCTTACTCCAGTACTTTCTGTTTTCTGCATAGTTAATCTATGTAAATTAAAGTTTACATCAGTCTTATACAGGCACATGAGATGAGATATAGAAAGATTTATTCCCAAAACTGCTCTCCAAAAACCCTGCCAGGCACCACTGTCATAGAGCCAGCATCTAACTTCTTTTTGCTGAACTCATCTGTCCTGGTTTTCCTCTTCTCACTCAAGGGCTCAGACATGCCACGTCTGGGACTTTCCCTTCACTGTTGTGCCCAAGCCCTCCCAGTCTTATCCCCAGTGGGGAAGTCAGAGCACCCAGCCAGATGCTTCTGTAGAGACTCACCCTCATATCTAGGGAGGGCTTCACCCATGTATAAACATGACATTGAGGAAGATCACCTGCTCAGATCAGCCATATTTCCACAAATATCCCTACAGACGGGCGTGGGCACCTAACCCTGCAGACAAAGGACCAAAGGACCGTGCAACTGTCTCAGCACAGAAAGGGCATGTGCTGGGTGGGGAGGCACAGGGTCACTTAGGGTTGACACCCACATGCCAGTGTTGATGTAATATGAGCTCGAGTTAAAAGCATCACTTTAAAAGCTTTTTGTTTTCAAAATGTGTTTCCTAAGGGGAAAAATAGAATCACTGCATTCTAAAGAGGAGACTCTCTGAGCTAAAAGTCTCACCTTCCCCTTGCTCTCCCTGCCTCTGGCCCTGCCCCTCCAGGAGTCATCTGGTTGGGAGACCATGAGTGGGTCCACCCGTAGTCACTGCGTTGACAGTACACACTCACATTCAGCTTTGGGATTCTTGCTTATAGCGCCCACCTGGGTAGCCAAAAGACAAGCAGGAACATAGCAGGACCATGTGGAGCTTCCAGATGGTATCTGTTTCAAGACCTCTTTCCAGGGTCAAGAACAGTTGTTTACTTTGGACACAGGGTCTTATCTGGAACAAGCAGCTACATTTTGATTTGCAACCCATTAAGCTAATTTGAAAGTACATTTCACCTCTAACATCAGCTGGGTGAATTCTTCATTACTGAGGAATGAAGGCTTCCAGTCCTGCTGAATATCACAGATTTCCGTTTGTGCTGAGACTTCTAAAAAAGAAGAAAGGAAACACAAATAAGATTTTATATTCAAAGGCACCTAGGAATTGGAATTAAGAAATGAAGCACACGTTATTTCTATGTCATTTTGTGTAAATTTCTGTGTAGTTTAATGAAAGAAGCCAATACAGGTGAAGGGGATAAAGAGGCACAAAAATCTCAATCATAATATAAATTAGTCAGGGGATGAACGCACAGCATAGAGAATAGTTGACAGTTTGTAACATCTTCCTATGTTGACAGATAGTAACTACACTAGTTGGGGTGAGCATTTAATAATGCAGATAACTGTTGAATTGCTATGCTGTATACTTGAATATAATATTGTATATCAACTACATTTGAGTAAAAAAAGAAGCTAATATAAGGAAATGTGTTACCCTGATTTCCAAGGACAGGTTCTTCGGATGTAATGGGCTTAAAAACACCTCTTGATGTTTTCACTCCCCTTTAATGAGGCTCTGGGGAGGACGGTGCCCCACCCTCTGCCTGGGTGTAGTAGCACACTGCTCTGGAATTTCTGCATGACAAAGCCCATCTCCAGCAGGTGGAGTTAGGTAGTTGGCGCCTATGCAGGCAACAGGACCAGGGCCTGGGGTACATTCTGAAGCTGCTTCTTCATGTTCAAGGCCAAGCCAGACGCTTTAGAGACGTGGGGTTTTCAAAATTCCAGAAATATCTCAGGCCTGTGATAAATAACCTACTGTGTCTGTGCAGAATGCATCTTTCAGCACTTCCACGTACTGAAATACAATCTGCTATACAAATACAAGTTATTTAGTTGCTTTTAGAGCCAGAATTTACTCTTTTCAAAAATTTTTTGGGTTAATCTATAGTTTGCTTGTTTCTGTAGCCACCTTGTCCTGAAGGTGTTATTCATGTTTGTAAATTCAGTAGTTATGGGTACACACAGGACTTCTTAAATACTCTAGCTCTTTTGCATTTTCGAAAGTGTTTTATTACTCAGGCCAGTCTCTGATAAGATTATTACAGAGAGCTCAAATGCTACATGGAATCAATGTATCTGTTTTTCCTTCCGTTGTAACCATTTTGGTCCACTTTATGTAGTAGGAGGTTTCTTTAGGGATTATTTCCTTGGTGCTAAGAAAAACCTAATTCCATCTGATTTGTCTACTACATCAGAGAAAAAAGCTGACCTGTTCAGCAACTTCCTGGAAAAGGCAAATTGTTCAGGCAGATAATCTATAAACTTTAAATGAGGAGATGCACTGAAAAGCTTTCTGCTTTGTGCCTGTCTTGTTGGCAGGCTGTCTTACACGGAGTGTGGAGAATGCATTCTGCCACTTGAGTGAACGAATTTGAATGAATTCAGCAGTTACTTGTGAGTGAAGATGATGTCAAGGACTGAGGTACACATGACTCTGTGCACTGCTCATGTGTTCAATCACCCAAGATTCCCTGCAATAGGTTCCTCCTTGGAGATCTCAGAAAGGTCAAGTTGTTGCCACCACAGCGGCCAGAGGCTGCACAAGGTGAAATGCATCCTGGGAGGTGGAGGCAGGGCGCTGCCCACAGTTCTGGGCCGGTGTTCTCTCAAGGGTGCCAGCCCAGGCAGGAAGCGAGGGCACAACGCCCAGTTCCTCAAACAAATGGGTGCCACAGTTTGACCCCTTGGAAAAGAGATCAACAGAAGATATACTAATAAATTAACCCCATAGATAAATGCTCCACCCCCCCTTTTCCCAACACATAAACTCATCTGAGAAATTCTTTTGACATTAGGATCAAACTGTTCATTAATTGTCCAGGAGAAGAGTCTTTCCAGCAATCCACATTTGATTTAGATGTAGTTCCATTCACCTTAATGACAGGGGAAAATGAAAGACCCATTTCTTTTCCAAGAGTAACTTGTAGCTCATGTTTTTACACAAGTAACTGGATTCTTTCTAAACAGCAGCATAATAATACTGGAAGCAGCCATTTCATTCACCTTGTACTTCAACAATTTGATTACAGTCCTTGGAAGTTAAGGCTCAATTCACAACAATTTAAAAAAATATAGAAGTTAGATAAAATGTCTCAAAGCAAGTAAAAACATGTTAAACTGGGAAATCACATTCAGTGGTAGAATCATGTCTCCACTGGCATTTGAGGTGACCCATATCATAAGCTATAGGAGACAGGGCAGGATTAGTAAAGAGGTGTGCTCAAAGTGGTTTCTAAACAGCGAGGGAAGCAAAACCTCCTAGGAACAATTTTTGTGGGAAGACACTGCAATGAACAGCCAACCCCCCCAATTCTACTGCAGTTTAAGTTGTAGCTGTGTCCTAGAGTGCTCACCTCCCAGCTGCTCCTGGTATGTGTGAGCAAGGGGTAGAATGGCTTTGGGCCATACGTGGTCAAAGAAAACTCTGGAAAATGGGGCAGAAACTCTTTGCTGGCCTGGATAAATGTTAGTGTGTCCAACAGAGCCATTTCTCCTTTTTCTGCAGCCTTTTCGTACCCCCAACCCCATCCACTAAGGTAGTCAAATTGAAGAGGCATGAACAAGGAATGGGATTTGATGCTGGGAGAAAATGACATTAAATCAGATGGAGACTCACAGAGGAAGAGGAAAGTGTGCCGGTCAGCCAGACTCTGCAGAAGTAACATTTCAGTGGGTGTGGACAAGATGCCTAATACACCTTGCTATTTATATAATTTAGGGGTTTCTCTCTTATAATTGATATTGATGACACAAAATTTTTCCACAAAGTGAGATGGTGAGATTCCCATTTTGATCTGAATTACTCAAAGAGAGTGAGTAGGCCTTTCAGGATCAGATTTATCTCCCAAGCTGAGCAAAGAGGGATGTGTGAAAGACTCTGGGTTCTGTCTGCTGCAGAATTACAGGATTGTCAAATCTGGGGCCCGGGAAGGATCAGTCAGCAGAAATGCAGCCTCTTTTAACACTGGGAACGCCTGTCTCCACCTCACCTTTTTCGTAAGACTAAGGCCTACTCTGCCCAGCCCGCTCAGATGCAGCCAGGATCAAAAAGAGCTAAATAATTATAACAACTGTCTGGACCGAATCATCTCTTCTTGTCATGTGGTTTCGTCTAGCACGAAGGCAGAAAGCATGTCTGAACCCACAGTTCTGAACCCTGCCTGTACACGGATATCGGCTGGGGGACTTCAGAAATATGCATGCTTGGCTTCCCTCAGTGAGGTGCTGGTACAAGGCTCTCCAGCTCTATAACGCAAAGCCCTGATTTTGCCGTGTTTGCTCATTTCTGTAGCATAAATACTCCCACGGGGCTGATTTCTGGTTGTCAACTTGACATCACCTGGCTTGCAAGATTGCTGAAAATTTAATAATCATCTTTTGCAAGCTGGTAGGAGCAGCTCCAGCTCACCACTAGGGTTCCACCCCTGGCCACGCTGAGGTACTGGTCTGCGAGGTGACCCAGTTATATGCGCTCCCCAGGTGATTCTAATGGGAAGCCAAGGTGGAGAACCAGTAGTCTAAATGGCCATAGTAAGGAACAGCTCTAGCACAGTTATGACATAAATATCTGTAAGTGCCCCATAAGTCACCACTTGTGGGGAGGGACAATGGTGTAAAACTTGGGTTCTGGAGACAGACTACTTGGTATGGATGCTGCACTTTCTTGGCTGTCTGACTTGGGTGAGTGGCCAACCATCTCTGTGGCTCCATTGCTTCATCTGTGAAATGGCACTAACTCAAAGCCCGACTGTGAAGCTCAGATGCATGACTATACACAGAGTCCTCGGAACAATGCCTGCCTGGCTCATGGTAAACCCTGAGTCAGTGTTGACCGTGTTATTCTCTGCCCCCTTGCAGATGTCTGTGGAGTTCATGTCTATTTGGATTATAAGTAAAAAAGTTATTGTTTGTTTTCGCTTTTGCTTTAATCCAAAGTTTTGTTCAACCACTGTATTTCTCCATAAACTCTGCCATGGATTCTCTGCTTTATTTTGACTATGCAATCACAGATGCTGAGTGAGAACCTGGAGTGATCCTGGCTGCATCTGAGTGGGCTGGGCGGAGTAGGCCTTAGTCTTACGAAAAAGGTGAGGTGGAGACAGGCGTTCCCAGTGTTAAAAGAGGCTGCATTTCTGCTGACTGATCCTTCCCGGGCCCCAGATTTGACAATTCTGTAATTCTGCAGCAGACAGAACCCAGCATAAATGTCACACTGATGAACTGGATCCCAGCTGTCCTATTTAACAGCTGTCCTGCTTCTCAGTGACACTAACCTACTTTGAGTAATTTGCACAAAATATCTTGGTAATCAAACCAACCTGCTATTTCACTTGGCTAAGTCATTATTTAGGAAATATAAACATTCTGATTAAATTATTGGGGCAGCTGAATTCTGCCACAACACTTTATACCAATCCTGGTTGATTGTTCTTCCCTCACTTTTAACAAAAGCAATTAACATGTTCTTTATTCTCCCAAGGGCAGCTTTGGAAAAAATGAGGAGGATATATCATTATTGTCCTATTTTTGGTAGGTATATACAATTATTAAAGAAATACTAAAAGAATAACAAGTATCATGAAACTTTCGAAGGTCCTGGCTATGCCCTCTTCTATGAAACCCTCTTGCCTGGGACAATGGTCAGTGAAAGGGAAACACCACAGTCTGTGGAGGAATTATCTCCTCAGCAATCTGACATTTCTGGTTTTATTATGCCTGGTGGCATAGGAAAAACAAGGAAGGAAAAAAAAATTCAGCTCTTCTTGCTTGTTAGTACCTAAGGGACACTTGTAACTACTGCCCACTTTTTTTGTACCACCCACAGGGGAGTGCAGGGCAGGTGGTCAGTGTTGAGAGGTAAAAGGGTCTAAAGGAAAGTAAAAGGGAGAGAGGATGATTTGACAAAGACTTAAGTTCAAGAATGGATTCAAGTGGTGAATTCATATAATGAAATACTATATACCAACAAAAACTAACTAGCCACCACACTGAAAGAACACAGATGAGTCTCTCACAAATACTACATTCATAATGCATGAGTCCATCTGAATGAGGTCCCAACAGGCAAAACCAATCTCTGGTATTAGAAGTCAGAAGAAGTGCGACCTTTGGAGAAAACAGAGGTAGACAAAAAAGGGAGGGACATCTATCTATTGAGGGAGCTTCTATTTCTTGACCTGGTTGTTGGTTTCCTGGCTGTGTTCATTTTGTGATTATTAATCCATCCGTACAGGTATGATGTGTGTGTTTTCTGTATGTGTGTTATAATTTCATAGAGTATTAAAAAGTTTAAAAAGAAAGAGGGCATGCTGGGGTAACTGGATATCTGCATCCAAATGGATGAATTTTGACTCCCTACCTCACTCCATATACAAAAATTAAATCAAAGTGAATCAAATAAGTGTTCAACATATTCTTATCTCCAAATGCTTAGTCTGTAGCTTAAAACTATAAAATCCTTGGAAGAAAATGGAAATGTGAACCTCCGTGACCTTAGTTTGCACAACGGTTTCTTAGATACGATACCTAAGGTACAAGCAACCAGTAACAACAAAAAACATAAGCTGGATGTCAACAAACTTAAAAACTTGTGCATGTTGAAGAACATCAGTAAGAAAAGTGAAAATACAATCCACAGAATGGGTGAAAATATTTGCAAATGATACATCTGATAAGGGTATAGTATCTAGAATACATGAACTCTTACCACTCAACAGCAAAAAGATAAATAATCCCATTAAAAGTGGACAAAGAATTTGAATAGACATTTCTCTAAAGAAGATAGACACATGGCCAGTAAGCATAGGAAAAGATCATGAGAAGCCCAACATCATTAATCATTAAGGAAATGCAAATCAAAACCACAATGAGATATTGCTTCATACCCAGTAGGAAGGCTATAAGAAGCCCTACATATATATCCAAGAGGACTGAAAACATACATGCACACAGAGACACATACATGAATGTTCATAGCATCATTATTCCTAATAGTCAACAAATAGAAATAACCCAAACAGCCATCAGCTGACCAATGGATAAGTGAAATGTGGTATATCCAATACAATGAGATGCTATTTGGCCATAAAATGGAATGAAATGATGATATTTATTTGGATGCTAATATGGACGCTTAGGAAAGAAGCCAAAATACACATATCATGCGATCCCATCTGTATGAAATGCCCAGAATAGGCAAATCCACAGAGACAGAAAATAGATTCAGTGGGCGCACATGCTTGTGAATACTCTAAAACCACTGAATTGGAAACTTAATATGGTGAATTTTATGGTATGTGAATTACACCTCAATTAATGGCTAATTAATGATCTTCAGTCTGTTGTTTTTCATGGCATAACTCAGAAGGCCAAAGAGTTTCGGCGTGGCGGCTGAGTTGGTTGGGAACCCAGAGCTGTCCGCTCCAGCGGAGAATGGACACTTGGGCGGTGCACCTCTTCACGGCTGAATGGAAAATGCTTGCTCCAGACGTTTTTTTAACCAAGATGCTCCCACTGTTAATGCCACTCCACGGGGACTGGGGGCCACCTGGGAGGCTGCTCTGGATTCTCAAACATGGCTAATAGAGCAATCTGTCCCCTCCCAACCTGTGGGAGAGGGGCTATTACAGAGGGTGGAGGGCCTCTAAAAGAGGAGCCTATGACTGATGAGAGCAGGCTTTGCTGGGCAGAGTGGACTGAGCACGAAGACCAGCTTGATGAAGTCATCGCCTAGCCAAAGAGCAGGAATGGAACAAAAACAGAGAGAAGTGCAACCTTTACCATTGTGTTTCTGGAGAAACCCGATGACCTTTTCCAGCACGGTGGTTTTGTCCATTTTCCGAGTGTTGCCAGGGAGCATGGAGCTGAGCTCTTTGATGAGAACATTGAACTGGTCCCGACGCTTCTTCTCAGACTTGTTGCGAGAAGCTCTGTAAACACGAGACACACAGGTTACCAGAACATTCCACCTCCTAAAGGCTTTGTTATGAAATAGAGATACTTTCTGTCAGAGAATGTTCTGTTGTGATTATCTTATCAAAACTCTTTCAGGCAAAGTAACATTCGCCACGTTTCACAGCTGAGTAATGAGGACAGAAAATGTTTTGATAGACTCTTGGCCATGAAGAGAGACAGCATTAGTAAGTAGGTTCTGACTCAGATGCAAAATCTCACACAGATTAGCTCAGTTGCCAGATGCTGCCTCCCCTGACCTCACAGAGCTATGACCTTCAGAGAGCATACATCCTGGCCACGGCCCCAGAGCTCATCATCCTGTCGGGGTGACAAGGCGCAATCCACATGAAATCGCCTGCAAGCCATGCTCCACCTAGGGCCAGCGTATGACAGCGACTGCTAGTGGTTGTCAGGCTGCAAAGAGTGGCTGAACTCTTTTGAAGATGACATGGAGGAATCTTAAATGTGTATTACTAAGTGGAAGGTGCCAATGTGAAAAGGCTGCCCATACTGTATGATTCCAGCTCTGTGGCGTTCTGGAAAAGACAAGACTATGGAGCCAGTGAAAAGGTTGTGGCTTCCAGAGGTTGAGGTGGGGAGGCATGACTAGGCAAAGTACAGAGGGTTTTTAGAGCAGTGGAACTGCTGTGCAATACAATGGTGGATACACGTCATTCCGTGTCATCCAAACCCACCGAAATGTACCACACCGAGTGAACCTCAGTGGCAACCACGGACTTTAGATGACAACAATGAATTTATGTAGGACTTTAGATGATAATGAGGGATCGATGCAGGCTCGTCAACTGCAGGCAATGCACCGCTCTGGTCGGGGAGTTGGTGATGGGGGAGGCTGCCCCTTGGTAGGAACAGGGGGCGTATGGGCAATCTCCGTACTTTCTGCTCTATTCTTCTGTGAACCCACAGCTGCTCCAAAAAATAAAGCCTGCTTTAAAAAATGACATGCTCTACTGCACACCTGTGAAGACCAAAATGCAACTGCTCAGCTTGAGGGAAGGGGACCTATCCGAGCCACCGACGGTCTCTGAGGAGCCCGAGGACCTCCCCGAATTTGAACAGGAGATCCCAGCTATGGGGGCCGCTCTAACTGGACATCAAACATGGAACATGCCACACAGGAAGCCTGCCCTCCCCCTGGGAAGGCAGCACCACTCCAGAGGCCTTGATCCTTAAGGACAAGCCACAGGCCTGGGGGCTGGCTCTCAACTCCTCATCAACGGCCAGCTGTTCAAGGTGCTCCAGGGCTGGGAAAGCCGACCCACCCGGGACGGACTTGTTTCACAAGGCCTGTTCACCAAGAGCGCAGGAGCCACAGCCCCAGGGCCTGACAAACAGGGTCCATCTGCTGCTCTCAGCATTCGGAGGGCCGGGGGGCTGACCACTTCTCCCGAGGCTACTGGCCGAGGTGTGGTCGGCGCGGTGCAGGTGGCTTGTGACCACTCAGCAAGTTCCCGCCAGAGGGATTCCCTTCCGTGGGGCAGGCGTCAGTATCTACAGCATCCGAGCCAATGAAGATTCTGCTTCCCCGAACAGACCTTGGAAACAGGGGCACATCCCAATATCCTTTCCCTGGATGCCGATGGCCACTGTTTGCCCTTCCTAATACACAGCACCCATTTTTACTTCAGCACACCCCTTTGCAAGCCGTCTTTTCTGCCACCTGTATCTCCGTTTGGGCTGTTTCCTGACAACACCTGAGGCAATTCGTCAATGCTCACCTGAAGCCCGTGGCCACTACCCACACCTACGGGTCTCTTCCTCCTCCTGACTTTCCCCTCATTCCGAGCCTTCTTGGGCTCTGCGGAGGCCCTGAAATCCTTAAGGGGTTTCTAGAAAGGTTTGTAACCGAGTAACCATCTTCATATATGAACTCGCCGAGTTGCAGACTGACTCCAGGTGTAGCAGGAAGCCGCTGAGGCGCTTTTTTTTGCCAGTCCAGGGTAAAAAGCATAGTGTTCAAACACACGGAGGGAAGAAAGGAACCTTTTAAGTTTCTGAGTGACTGTCTATGCATTATAAATAATTTTTTGGCCTAGATTTTTAAGAGTGACATGCAACCTCCTTAGCCGAAAAAAGCTCTGCTCCTGTCCTAGTTTGCCCATCATGAATTATTTGTGAGCCGATAACACGCAGCTCATGATTACTCTGTTCTCTTCTTCGATGCGTATAATGACGATGGACACGGCCTAGCAGAGAATACGATGGAGGCTTATATCATTAGTGACAGAAATACAAGCTTGTTTCCGTCAGCCTCTGCCTGGGACTCACTCTGATGCCCACTGGAAATCGGTCAGTGTCAGCTGGATCTGTAGCTCTGAGGCAAGAAAAAGAAAACAAGCGTTGAATGACCTTATTTCCAATAAGGAAGTATGCTGAGCAGGCCCTGAGACCACCACACGTAAGACCCTAAGCCAAGCTGGAAGACACTTAACCAATCAGTCTTTGGGTTTGTTTCTCCTTTTAAGGCATTACTTAAATATAAGTAATATATGTAAAATAAGTGCAGTTTAAATGCCTAGTTTGATGAATTTAGGTAATTGTATCACCACCACCAAAACGCATATAGAGAGCATTTCCCTCACCCTAAAAGGTTTGCTCTTCCTCGACACTCGTCACAGGAAACCCCAATGCGCTGTCACTTTACTTTCGCCTTTTTTAGGATTTTATATAAATGGGGGTCAGACCACATATAGTCTTTGACTTTCAATTGCCATAAAGTTTTTTATTTTCATCTACATTGTTGTATATATTAATGTTTTGTTCCTTTTGACTGCTGACTGGAGTTCCACTGGGTTGTTCCCAGTTTAGAGGTATTAAGAATAATGCTCTTCTGAAACACCACGTCCATGTCCTCCTGCAGACGTGGGCATTCATTTCTCTTGAGTTAACTACATGAGCACGAAATTTCAGAGTCGTGTGATAAATGTACGTGGCTGTACTGTGTTTGCACTGCTACCAGCAAGGTTCCTGTGGTTCCACATCCTTGTCAACTCTTGGTCTTGAGAGTTTTTTTTCACTTTAGCCATTGTTGTGTTATCTCCTTGTGGTTTTAATTTGCACTTTTCTGATGACTAACGATGTTGAACATCTTTTCATATGCTTAATGCTCTTTCTTTTGTGAAGTGTCTGTTCGAATCTTCTGCCCATTTTTCAATCAGCTTATTGTCTTGTTGAGAAAGAGGAAAAGAAAGAGGGAGAGAGGAGGGCTGGGAGGAATGGAAGGTATAGAAGTAGGTGTGTGTGTTTTAAATATGCATTGATACAAGCCTCATCCTTTGATTTGAATGCAGTGCTCAAAGAGCCCTGGTTCTCTCTTCTGGTGTTCTGCAGGGGGCACTGGTTACATAAGTAACATCTGTTGGGCAGTCGCTATTCAATAGGCACTGTTTTAAATGCTTTCTCTATATATTTATTTTAATCGTCACAATGGCCCTTTAAGGTAGGTACTGTTATCATTCCCCTTTCACAGATGAAGAAACTGAGGCACTGAGAGGCTGTTCAATGCTGATGTCATATGGCTAGGACATGGTGGACTGGCTGGCTCGGATGCCGGTGCTGTGAGGTACTGTGCTCTTGTACTTCCTCCCACAGCTCCCTCCAAAACCATTGTGAAGGTATCTGTCATGGAGCTATGCACCAGGGTTCTGGGAGCACAGAACTGAGAGCCACCAATTCTGGCTGCTTGAGTTATTGCACAGAAATGAAACATGCTCTGCAGAAAAATGGCATTGCTTGCTAATGGGATAAAGGTGTTTGTTCAGGAAGGATACCGCAGAAAAAAATCAACTGAAAGTACCCCTCTAAAAGGAGCTGAGAGTCTAAAGGGAGAGATGCAATTCACACCTCAAGAGCTATTACACAAGGTGCAACATGATATGAGCTAGGCCAGAAGTTTAAACAACTTGCCAAGGGAGCAACATACAGGAAGGGCTCAGCCATGTGCAGTGGTCAGGGAAGCCTGCAGGGAGGGGCTGCATGTGAGGCAGCCCGGAGGGGAGCACGGGCAGGTGGTGGGCAGGAAAGACCAAGGAACGCAGAGGTGTTGAGTTTGACAGGGGAGTTGAAGGCACGTGGATGAGAACAGTGAGGCCAGGCAGTCTCAGAGGCAGCCCAGGCAATTGGCTCCCAGCTTCTGGAGGAGCCTGGGCCAGGGTGCTCATGGGAAGTCTGCGGGAGGGAAACTGGTTAGGACATCAGGAGAATTAGGGAAGGGCCCCCCTTAGGGGGAGATGAGCAGAGATGGGAAAGAGAGGCGAGGACGGCTGGCAACAGTGCCGCCGTGCCCTGGGACCTGCTCCTCGGCTCGTGAGGAGCCATGAGGGAAGGCTGGGGTCACGAGCAAGAGACTCCACCCTGATCTCACTTGTCTAGGAAAAGCAATGCTAATCATGTATATCTTTACACATTTTTACGCTTAACATACAATAACTTAACTTTTTCTTTTGGGGCACAGTCCTCTCAGTTTTAACACGTGTGTAAATTCATGTAACCATCATCACAATCACCATCTCCTCCAAAACTCCTTCCTTCTCTCCCTACCTGTAACCCCTGGTGAAGCCTGTTCTGTGCTATAGCACTATGCTCTCTTTTTGAGAAGGTCATACGAATACAATAAATCATACAGTGGGCAACCTTATGAGCCTGGTTTCTTCTACCCAGCAGAATGCCTTTGAGATTCATCCAAGTTGCTGTGCCTATCAACACCCTGCCCCCTCTTATTGCTGAGTAGTTGTCTGTTGTGTGGATGTACCACCGCAGCTGGTTTATCCAATCACCGGCTGGAAGAAAAATCAAGTTGTTTCCCATTTTCAGTGATTATGGGTAGAGCTGCTGTAAAAGTTTGTGTACAGATTTTTGTGGGAATGTAGGTTTTCAACTCTGAAGGAGAAGTAGTAATCCTGGGAGTAGGATGGCTGGGTCATATGGAAAGTGTATATTTAACTTTGTAAGAAACTGCCAACCTTTGACAGAGTGGCCATGCCTTTTTATCTTCTCATGAGCAATGTGTGAGTGTTTGAGATGTTCCACATTTTCAAGGGGAGATGGTGTTGTCAGTACTTTCAATTTTAGCTAATCTAAGAAATGCGTAGTGTTACCTTTTCAGGGCTTTAATTTGGATTTCTCTAATGGCTAATGACATTGAACATCTTTTCATGTACATTTTTGCCATCTGTCTATCCTCTTTGGTGAGACATCTGTTCATGCCTTTCTTCCATTTTAAAATTGGGCTTTTTATTTTCTTACTAGTGAGTTTTGAGAGTTCTTTATATATTCTGATATAAGTCCTCTATCAGACATGTGATTTGTCAATATTTTTTCCCAGCTTGCTTTTACATTTTCTTCCTAGTGTCTCTCACAGAGTAAATACTTTTAATTTTGCTGAAGTCCAACTTAGCAATGTTTTTTCTTTTATGGATTGTGTTTCTGAAGTCAGGTCCAGGAACCCTTTGCCTACAGGAACCCTCACACTACAGAAGCTTTTTTCCTATGTTTTCTTCTACAAGTTTTACATATTTTGTATCAGATTTATGATTCATTTTGAGTTATTTTTATAAGTAAATTTTAGGTTGAAGTTTATTTGTTTGCATATGATTATCCAATTGTTTCAACTCCATTAAAAAAAAAGACACTTCTGCATTGAATTATCTTTGCATCTTTGTAAAAAATCAACTGGTCATATATATAGGGGTTGATTTCTGGGTTCCCTACTCTGTATTCTATTCCATTGATATATGGATCTATCCCTCCACCAATAACACTGTCTTGATCACTGTAGTTTTATAGGAAGTCTTAAAATTAGATAACATGATTCCAGCTTTATTCTTCTTTTTCAAAATTATTAGGGCTACTCAAATTTTTCTGCCTTTCCATTACATTTTACAACTAAGTTGTCTATATCTATGAAGAGTTCTGCTGGGATTTTGGGACTGGAGTTGCTTTAAATCTATGAGTCAATTTTGAGAAAATTGATAGCTGCACCCTGTTGAATCTCCGTATCATAAACATGATGTATCTCTCCATTTGTTTAGGTCTTCCTTTATTTCTGTTATGAGTGTTTTGTAATTTTCACATATGTATCCCATATATGTTTTATTATATGTATACCTAAATATCTTGTTCTTTTGGCTGGATTATAAATACTATTGTGGTTTTATAATATCGGTTTCTAACAGTTCATTGCTAGATTACAGAAAGATTATTGATTTGTGTGAGTTGACCTTGTATCCTGTGACCTTGTTAAATTCACTTACTAGTTATTGGAGTTGTAAAATTTGTTAAGTCTCTTGGGATGGTCTATACATGTAATCATGCCATCTATGAATAAGGGAATTATTATTTCTTTTTTTCCAACCAGTGTGCCTTTTATTTCTTTTACTGTCTTACTGCTCTGGCTATGACTTGCAGTATGACGTTGAATAGGAGTGATGAGGGCAGATATCTTAATCTCATTCCCTATCTTAGGGGGAAAACATTCAGTCTTTTGACATTAAGTATATCAGCTATAGGTTTTATGTAAGTGTCCTTTATCAGGGTGTAAGAAAATACACTCCTATTCCTAATTTGCTGACAGTTTATATCATGAGTAAAAGTTGAATTTTGTCAAATTATTTTTCTGCATCAATTAATATGATGATATGGTTTTTAGTTTTTCTTCTTTAGCCTGGTAACTTGGTGGATTACACTGATTGGGTTTTGAAAATTGAACAACCCTGCATTTCCTGGATAAAACTCCCTGGATAAAAACATATATAGAACATGTGTGTGTGTGTGTGTGTGTGTGTGTGTGTGTGTGTATGATTTGTTAATGTTTTGTTGAAGATTTTTAAATCTATGTTCATGATAAGATATTGGTTTGAGTTTTTTTTTTTTGTACTGTCTTTTCTGGGTAATGCTGGTCTCATAAAATAACTTGTGAAATACTTCCTTCTCTTCAACTTACTGGAAGAGACTGCAGAATCAGTGATAGTTCTTTTAATGTTTGGCAGAATTCATCAGTGGAACCCTCTGGGTCTGGAAATTTCTATTTAAGAAGATTTTAAACTACAAATTCAATTTCTTTTTTGAATTGTTAGCTACAGGACTAACTCTAGGTTTTTTCTATTTTGCCTTGTACATTTTGATAGCTTATGGTTTTTGAGCAACTGGCACCTCTCATCTAAGTTGCTGCTTTTACGAGGAGATGCAGGTGTTCACAGTATTCCCTTGTGGTCCTTTTAATGCCTGAAGAGTACGTAGTGATATCTCTTTTTTCATTTCTACTATTGGTAATTTGTGTTTTCTTTTCTTGCCATTCTTGCAGTAGGTCTACCAATTTTATTGATTTTTTTTAAATCACCTTTTGGTTTCACTGATTTTTTTCTATTATTTTTGTTTCAATCTTACTGATTTCTACTCTTACGTCTATAATTTTCATCTTTTTGTTTTGAGTGTATTTTGAGCTTCAGTTTCTAGTTTCCTAAGGTGGATGCTCAGTTGATTGAAAACTTTTTCTCTTTTCTACTATGAACATTTAGGGTTCTAGATTTCCCTCTAAGTACTGCTTTAGCTGCAACCCACAAATTTTGGTATGTTATTTTTTAAAACTTTTCTTCAGTTCAAAATATTTTCTAACAGTCTTTGAGACTTTCTCTTTCTAAAATTCCTTGAGATAATACAATTACTTAGAAATGTACTGTTTAATTTCCAAGTTTTGGAGATATTTTTCTTGCTATCATTCTGTTTCCAATTTAATTTCAGTTCTCTTAGACTTCTTTGCATTTGTTTTATGAAGCAGGATTTGGTTTATCTTAGTGTATGTTCAATGAGTACTTGAAAATAATGTGTATTCTGCTACTGTTGGATGGAGTATTCTCTAAACATCAAATAGAGGTTTACTTAATGGTGTTTTTCAGTTCTTCTATATTCTTTTTTTTTTTTTTTTACAATTTATTTTATTTTAGTATCATTAACCTACAATTACATGAGCAATATTGTGTTATGTTTAAACTACCCCCTTCCTCAGGTCCCCCCCACCAACCCTATTACGGTCACTGTCCATCAGTGTAGTGAGATGAGAATCACTACTTGTCTTCTCTGAGCTGTACAGTCCTCCCATGCCCCCCCACCCTATGTCTGCTAATCGAGTTCTTCTATATTCTTGCTGAACTTCTACTTACTACCTTTGTTACTGATCAGGCATATTAAAGATTTGTCTCAGGTCATTAGATTGTGCTTCATGCATTTGAAGCTCTATTGTTAAGTGTATACATGTTTAGAATTGTTATGTGTTCTTGCTAAATTGATCCTTTATGATGCAATGTCACTCTTTACTCATGGTAATTTTCCTTCCTCTGAAGTCTAATTTATTTTAATATAGCCACTCTGGCTTTCTTTTAATTAGTGTTTGTGTGATATATCACTTTCCATAGTTTTAGTTTTAACCACCTATATCATCATATTTGGAGTGAATGCCTTGTGGACATCACATAGTTATGTCATTTAAAAAGCCATTCTGACAATCTCTGTCTTTTAGTTGGCATGTCTGGACCATTTATATTTAATAAAATTACTTATATGTTTAGATTTTACCAGCTGTTTTCTGTTTTTTCATTTTTTTGTTGTTGTTTTTCTTTTTTTGCCTTCTTTTGGGTTACTGAAACATTTTTTTAGTATTCCATTGCAATTTATCTATTGTTTTATTTACTATATTTCTTTGTTTAGTTGTTAGTAATTACTCTAGAGACTGTAATATAAAAACTATCTTTTCAGAGCCTACTTAGAATAATTTACCAATTCAAGTGGACTACAGAAACTACTCCATATAGATTCCCTTTTCCCTCCTCCTTTTATGTTGTAGTTACCTTATGTACTACATCTGCATACACTGAATCAGATCAGATTATTTTTTTCAAATGTCAGACTATCTATTATGCTTAGCCAGATCTTTACCATTTCTGTTACTCTTCCTTTATATCTCATATCCCAAGTTCCCATCTGGTATCATTTCCTTTCTGTTGGAAAAACATCCTTTAGCAATTCTTTCAGGATAAGAAGCTGTCTTAGTTGTCTTTCATTTGAGATTATCTTCACTTACCTTCATTTTTGAAGGGTATTTTCAATGGATATAGAATTCTGGGCTAACAGTTCTTTTCTTTTAATATTTAAAAAATATTGTGCCACTACCAGAAGGCCTCCATGGTTTCTGATGAGAAGTCCATGGTGCTATTTAGATTTATCCCACAAGGCCAGACCTGGACCTTTGGTGGTGGTCTGTCCTACAGTTCAGATCTGAAAGTCTCTGGTACAATATTTAAGATCCAATCCATGCATATTCAGCTTAGTGGTGGGCTCAGGAACTTACAACCTGTTTTATAGGGTCTCTTTCTTGCGCTTCTCCTTCTCTGAGATCTCTGCCCAATACTTTCTGGTTCCCAGGGTTCCTTTTTTTTTTCAAGAAAGCTGGTTCTTGATTTATTCTCCTTTGCCTCATACTTTCTACATTTGCACCTTCATCTGGGGCCATGCAGTAGGAAGACAGAGAGGAGGGTAGAAAGCAATAGGGTTTCATCCCACCTTCTTAGAACTACAGCTCCTATGCTCAGAGAGATAGGTTCCCTTAACATGTTAGTTTCCTATGGATCCCTATTGTCACTGTGGCTGCTGCTGCCATGATCAAAGGATTCCACACAGGGTGCAAAGAAATGGAGAAAAGAACAAAAAAGGGAAGATCTTTCCTTGTTCAATCTGAGCACTAGACATCCTGTTCCCACTCTTCACGTAGTACTAGAGAACTTCTCCTGGCCCTCTGTCAGTACAGATGCCTGCTCCTGAGTTTGGGGCTGGGCTGAGTCTAAGTGAGGGGATATTGCAGGGAAGAAACTGGTGAGCTCACTGCCAGTTCAGTGGTACTTCAAATTCTGATACTTCTCCAACCTGCCCCCTACCATTTACTTTCCTCAATAACTGTTCCATGGATTTGCCCAAGGTTTTTTTATTAAGGTATCATTGATATGCAATCACATGAGCAACACTGTGGTTACTAGATTCCCCCCATTATCAAGTCCCCACCACGTACCCCATTACAGTCACTGTCCATCCGCATAGTAAGATGCTACAGAGTCACTACTTGTCTTCTCTGTGCATTTGCCCAAGTTTTATAACTGGATTCAGTGTGATGGACAGGATGGAATAGGCTGACTCCATCTTACCCAGATCCAGGACCTCCATGTATCTTTTCATACCTTTTTTAGTGAGTATGTAAGAGACCCATAGGAATCAAAAGGTGGGGAATACATATTCTGAACGCCTGATGGCAAGGTCTGTAAACAAGGCCTTTTCTGTAGGAAAGCATGTAGGGGTGAGCTGTACAACAGTCAAAATAGACTCTTGAGAAAACATATTTCTGAGTGGCTCTTGGAAAACAAAGAGAATGACTGACAAATTGGGCAGGTCCTCCTTCCCTTGGTATGAGTATATCACCTTGGTATGATCTAGCATTAAAAAAAGTATCAAAAGAAAACTTCAGTTCATATCAACACGGAGTTCTTATAAACCCAAAGAACTACTCTTCCTACCCCCTGTAGGTATATTTGGGTACCTGCAATGGCCTAACTAGGGCTTACAAAGTAAGGGGCAGAGTGTAGCCCCCCGAGCTCTTGAATTTCAGAGAAGGAGGCAGTGACAGCTCAGGATCTCAGTGAGACTTAGCACAGAAGCCTGCATTCTTACATGGTCACACTGCCACCAGGACTCAAGTGGTGCTGCAGAAAGGAAGGTGGGAGACCACCCTGGTTCCAAAGCCAGGCAACAGACACCCAGGATAATGTCTAAAGACTCACTGATGCCCAAAGTTCCTTCCAGAGAGGGAATTCTGGCATATCTCAACTAGGCTAACTAGTTTCATCTTCTAGGATGAGACAGAGACTGAAGAGGGTGCAGACTAGGCCCTCCAAATCTGAGTATTATAAATGGAGCAGAAGGAACCTAAGAAGGTTATCAGGATTAGGTCTTAGGCTTCCTTTTTAGTGTCCACAAAAGTCTTCTGGAGCACCTAAAACAGAGGAGGTGGCTCTAGAAGGAGCTTAATTTCTTGCAGACTTGAAATATACCAAGTATGTGCTCCCTGTCAGTGTTCAGAGGGGCAGCTGGGACCACAGGATGCTCACAGGCATGGCACACATTTTAAGTGTCCTCTACATTAAGACAGTCCTGTCCATGCAAAGTGAACTTTCAGGAAGAATCAATTAGACTCTAATCATTCCTATTAACAAATACCTTACAAAGTATTCTTGTTGAAATTTGAGGGAAATATAGAAAAATGTGATGGGAACTATGTCAAAATATTAGCAAAGGCTATCTCCACGTGGTATGTTCACAAATGATCTTTGTGAACTTCTTTAAACAGTTCAGTATTTTTCAACTGTTGTTTGGTTTTTTTAATAGATGAGAAATGTATAAAATGTCAGGAATGAAGGCTCACATAAGACAGTATTGGGCCAAAGTCTTCCATGAAAAATTATGAAAAATTATGTAAAGGAAGGGGAAGACCACGGCCAGAGAAGATTTTTTGTTGTCACTATTTTTTTTTTCTCCAGATCATTAAAAAAAAATTTACAGTTACATAAAATGGGAGCGATATTTGTCTACTTGCTAATCACAGTCTTAGTACGTTTAATGTGCTAAATAAGGAGCCCTGAAACTCTCCAAAAGGGAGGAACAGTAAACAGCATGGCCCAGACTTGTTTCCCAGGGCCTTCCCTGGGATAATGTGTCCCAGAATACATTTTGGGAAACTGGCGTCAAGCAAGGTCCACTTAAGGTCAGTTCAGTCCCCTCTCATGCCCAGGCCTGGGTGTGTACCTCCTCATTTCCATAACTCAGCATCCCTGCCCACCAAGGCAGTGGTCATTGAGGGCACCCCAGAGGCCAGGAGCCTTCAGAAGCTCAGTTCAAGAAAAGAATGTCATCTGGGTGGGTGGGGAGAAAAGTCACAGTGCATGGAGCAAGATGGTTCTGGCTGGTGCCACCTTATCTCATGGAGAACTTTGCAGACTCACCATGTTTTCTACTGTAGAGACTTGGCAAGGTGACTGGGGGCAGACTGAGCCCAGGTGACTCTGTTCTCTTCTGAAGGTAGCAGAGACATCTTTGCTCTTAACCAGAATTATCAGAAAATGTTTGGGCCCAAATGGGAAGCTGGCCTGAATTCTTACTTAACGAATTTCACTGGGAAACAATCCTTAGGAACTTGTCACTGAAATTCTAAAAGGAATCCTTACCCTCTTCTGCAGAAAGGTGGCATTTTCAAGAGGGTAGATTGCTAATCACTCTTTTTCAACTTAAATTTTATTGAAAGGGCTTTTAGTGAGTCGCCTTTTGCCTCAGATGCCACCAGAGACATTTCAGGTGGCCCTGAGATAAAACATTCCCAAGTCTCTAATCCTGGCACACAATTCTTTGCTGACCAAAAGACCCCCACCAGGTAAAAGCCAAAAGCCCCAAATACATAGAGGCCCCTTTCCATTCTGCTGTTTACTGGGCCACAGTAGAATTAGTATGCTGCGTGCAGGTATGGTTCTCCTTTTCCATCTGTTTGGAATATAGAATCACTCATCTGCAGATTACAGGGTAATGTAAGTGAACCACACGTCTTAATACATCTGTTCTCACAATGCCTGCTGCAGCTTTAATAACCAAATAAACAGAAAGGAAGGCTCAAAAATTCTTCACTGCCATTTTTCCCTTGTGTTGGGGCTTAGGATGGTGCACGTAACACCCAAGCAAGAACCTATGAAAAAAATCACAGCAAAATGAGCACGCTAGGCTGCAGCTGGGAGCATGAACACACACACTGCACAAGGCTGGGCTTTTTCATTCAGTGCCAAGCCTGCAACCAGGGCATAAGCAAGGGTGCGTGGAGCTCAAGTCCTCCGAGTCAGCTACAACCTTCACGACCAGCCTTTCCTTTCACACCCACAGAATTTACACCCAGAGAAATGAAACAATAAAACCAGGTCAGTCTCTCCTCTTAACTGTATTACTCTCCGTGAACAAGCACCTGCTTGAGAAAGTAGAGCTTATGAATTTCCACCACCATCCAGGCTTAAGTTCTTTTTCCTTTATGCTTGAGAATTTTCGAGAATGCCTACCTAGCTTGCCTGAAAGCTCTCCGAGGAGACTATGTGTCCTCTTTATCTTCTACTTGCTTACCACATGGCTTAATTAGCAAAAGCTGAGGGTGCCGGGAGGGTCTCAGTCATTGGTCCACAGCAACCCACTACCCCTGGGGGAAGCTGAAGAAATAATCCATCCTTAAAGGGCTAAAGCTTTTCCTCCTGCAACTCCTGTTTCTGCAAAAGGGCATATTCAGGCTCGTTTGTTGTGTCGTAACTCCTCACTCTTGCCTAAACTTTTTTACTGGTGTTGAGACTAGGGTTATGGTCAAAGAATAATAAAATTGCTTAGCTTGTGTTTCTGAACAAGCATCCACTCTACTGAGAACTCCAAGAAATCAGCCCCTCTTGAGTGACACTCTTGATTCTTCTTAACAAAAAGCAGCACAGCAATAGGCTCTGTCCTCTCCCTCCCTCCCTCCCTCCACAAAAATGTACAGGGTCACGGACACAGAACTGCCAAGATGATAGGAGATGATGCAACTTTAATTCACGCCGACCAACTACTCTTTTAATAGTGGATCAAAGAGGCAATAAGAAGGTTTCTTCTCAGTGTTCAGTTCTATCAATAAATGGAGTAAGCTGTATTTTACAATACTGCAAAGTTAGAGAGACTTGTTTTCTCTGGAAAGCAAGTTCTCCTCTCAGCACTTTCTGTCCCTGCCCCTTGAGCAAGGAGTGAATCAAAAGGAGCAGCTTCCATTGACTGAGTGTTATGAGAAGTCGGTAGGAATCCAGACTCTGGGAAATTATGCCTGCATTTGAATCCCTGCCTGCTGCTCCTGACCGGCTGTGCAATTCCTAAACCTCAGCTTTCTCAACTGTAGAAGGGGGCTGGTAATAACCCACCTGGAGTGGGTGTTGTGAGGATGAGGGAGTCATGCGTGCAAAATGCTGCAGGCACACAGCGAGTGCTCTGTAAGTGTACCCCTGCACCCCAGCAGTGCTAGGGGCTTGCACACAGCTGCAGTCATTGAGAAGTTGTTACTATTGTCATCCCCACTTACAGAGGAAGAAATGGAAACTAAGAGAGGTTTCAGGACTCCTCCAAGGACAAAAAGTAAGAGTGCCAAGAATCAAAACCAGGCCTGTCTGATTCTAGGCTGGGCACTTCCTGCCATACCATCCCACTTCCTGGATGATGATGCACACACACACACACCACACAGCTATGTCACATCAGAGAGCCATGCCTATGACTGGAACACGAAATGGTCAAGTGTGACCCTAGGGATTCCAAACGTCTCTCAATCAACTGTTTCCTTTTTGGGATCATGGACCACGCTTTTGTATATTCCCCAAAGAAAACAGCATATAATTCTGAACACACAATAGGCCCTCAATTAACACTCACTGGATTGACGTGGAAGAAAGTGGAACTGTGTCCTGGTTCAGAATGCTTGATCGAACAAGCCGAATAAACCATGAATTCCCTGAAGCTTTGGAAACCTTGCCCGACACAGCACATGTTTTCTGGAGACAATGAGAGTTTTGATCTGAAGCTAAACATTTCTAATCTCACCAAAACTATCATGGCAGTGAAAATAAGTCCTATGAGGCCTGCAGGTGGGATTAGGGGGAGGGCCTCCCATGTAGCTGCTGTAAAACCTGTAAGACTAGAGGCTTTGAAACTGATACAACCCTTAGGACTGTGCTCGTTTTGCCCTTGTTTTTCCCAAGTGCTGTGGAGGACACTTGCCGCCCTATGGCTGCTGTTCTGGCAGAGATGTGGGTCATTACCGACCATTCTAGACCCATTTCCCCACCCGAGGACAAGACAGGGGTGAGGGCTAGTGGCCTCTCTGCCCTGGCGTCTGTGCACGGAGGTTTCCAAACAGGCACTCTAGGGTGTGGGTGCCCACGGCTCAAAGCAAATACAGATGGGAATGACTGGAAGGAAGCGGAATACATTTTGATTTATTTCTAAGAACTTTTAGCCAAGATTTTACTGGAATGTCTGTGTTTGGTGATCCCTGAGTATGGCAGAGCCTAAACATACACACGGCTTTGAGGTGAGCAGAGGCAGGCCTGAGACTGGGGGTGACAGTAAGGTGACACTCCCAAAAGCAAAACTCCCGCGGACCCCGAGGTCACATTAGGACACAACTGTCAGGCTGGGCCTGCCCAGAGACCGCACTCGCTCTTAGGAAGAGACTGGCTTCTAGTCCGGGGAGTAGGAACAGAGGCTAAGTTTAGGAGGCCTATATTTAATTTCCACTTCTGCTGCCCATGAGAGTTTCACGACGTTTGACGACTCACTTTGCCTTGCTGAGCCTGTTTCCTCATCTGTCAGCAGGAATAACAATGACACGCATCTCAAAGGAATGCCCAGCCGATGATCTGAGCTAGTCACATAGAAGTCCTTAGCCGGGTGCTCAGTGAATGCTGGCTCCCATGGTGAGCGTTCACCTTATTGCTCATGACAACACCTTGTAAATGTACTATGGCCAAGTGCCCTGCATATTCCCACACATGTAGCCATTAATATTAAAAGATAAATAAAGAGCTTTTTGGTGCATTTTGTGGCTGATTCCCAAAATAACCGGGAAGCTGGGCAGGACAGAAATGATCACCCTTGTGTTGCAGGTGAGAAAGAGGAGGCTTGGAGGCATGAAGGGGTTTGTGGGATTCATTAGCTACGACTGGCCAGCCAGGAATGCAGCTCAGGGGTCCACCTCCAGTCCTCTCGCCACAGCTGCTGGCGGGCAGCCCAGAGGCAAACACCCCAGGGAAAGGATCCATGAGACAGGGCAGGGGGCTTCTATTCTAGTCTGGTCCAGCTAGATCGCATGTCGCTGGGGACCCCGTGGACTGTGCCGGTCTTACTGGTCACCGCAGGCTTGGAAGCACTGCTGAGGGCAGCCATATTGCCCCCCAACGAGTGGAGGGTCTGTTACTTCACAATAAGCTGGGAGTTAAGTTCCTTGTATTCTTCTTTAAGTTTCATTACAAAAACATTTCAAACGTGGAAAAGTTGAGAGAAGAGCATAATGAACCCCCAGTGCTGGTCTTCCCTTGAAGAATCCTCATCTGTGCCAGCCCTGTTTTGTCTGGTTTGTTTTTTTGTTTTTTTTTTAAGGAACTACTTGGGGAATTAACAACCAATACACACGCCCCGCAGCAGGTCTGCAGGGGAAAGGGATGTGTTGTTCTCGTGCCCGAGGTGACAGGGAAAGACAGACATCCCTGGAGCCGCTGAACTGGGTGACCTCTGATGCACCACGAGTTACTGGTGACAACCGAGCAGTGGGTTCTGCACGGGGAAGTTGGCAAACTCTTCAACTGTGCAGGCACACGAGAGGTTGTCATAAGGGGCTGGGGCCTGCCACACACACACAGTGGCAGGAGCAGAAAGGGATGAGATTGGGGGAAGGGGACTAGTCTTCAGGGCCTGAGTAAGGGCTTTGCTGAGAAAGGACTCTGCTACGGGGACTGTCATCCTGCAGCCTAACGATCTGTACTGTACTTACCTATCAACTTCCCCCATTCACCTGTGCCCTCCTCATGGGCAGTAAGCTTCTTACACATCTTTATTCCCCGAAACTTAGCACAAAACCCACCAACTCAGACAAACTGTGAAATTGATAACATTCAACTGGTCTATACCTCCAAAATATCAAGTTTGTGACTGCACCTCAGATACAGTAGGGATTCAATAAATGTCCAGTGAAGGAATATGTGTGTGGACAGGGTTCTAACAGCTCAGATGTGCCCACTACCGAGCTGGCATTTCTGGTCAATCGAACCACAGGGCGAGGTGGCTATGCTATCTCTACTTACAGAGGAAGGAACAGAGATAATGTGAAGAGAGGCGCCGAGCACAGCGAGGACGCTCACACGTGCTCAGGGTGTGGGCACCACCTTTACTATCATTGTCCAGAGTCAGGCAGCTCCCCCACGGCAGAGCCAGCATTTGAACTCAGGCCCGCCTGGCTCCAGTCAGGCTGCCTTGCCCAGAAGTCTCTGTCCTGGAAGAGCAGTAAGCAGAGGCTTCTGAAAGGAGACCCAAGCCCTCAGGGTTAATACACGACACGTGGCAAGCCCCAGACAATCAGGAATTTCAGGGTAAGGAACAAAACTGGGGGAGCTGGTCTACACTGTTTTTAGTAGAACTCAGTAATTCTTTAAGGACAGCGGGCACGAGGGCCTGTCCCCCACCCCCTCGCCTGTGCCTCCCTTTGTACTGAGCGAGGACCAGCGAGGACCGGATGGGTGGACCCCACAGCGCGGAGGCTGGGGAGGTGTGCCTTCTTACCTCTTTGCCCTGTCTTTCTCATCTTCATCCATGAGATTCTCTAGGCAGCTTTTCCTGCAAAAAAGAACAGATGATTACTATCTTCTTCTAGACCCTTCTTACGGGTCTTTCCAATTGTCAAAACTTATCTAACCCACATGCCTTAGTGCAGAGGTTCTCAAGCTTTTTGCTTCTAGCAACTCTTCACACTCCCACAAATTACTGAGGACTCTAAAGAGCTCTTGTGGACGTGGATTCAAACTGAGAAATCTTAGATACACGAGCACCTATTCCATTAGGTGTCAGAGCGACACAGCCCTCGGGTGTCAGGGGGCTTCTGGAATACTTCTCTATATACTCATGAGAGTAAATAAGGCAAATCATGTGTTAATATTAGGAACATTGTTTTGATCTCGAGGACCCCACAGGCATCCCCAGATCACACTTGGAGAACTGCTCTCTAAACCCAGCTCAATTAAGCATCTGTTTATTTTAAGCCTTATGCAAGCTGCACATGACCTTCTAAAGAAGAACATACATTTATCTGTCCATTCAAACACATAAACTCCTCCTACACGCAGCCAGGAGCAATCGGGGCCTCAAAGGAGTATGATCCACACCCTTCCTTTAAGGCACTTACACTTCCGTAGATAGTCAAGGCATACAGACAGGGATATTAGGTAACAATCTAGGAATGTTCTTGTAGCCCGAAGTCACCGGGCAGGAGCTCATTGCCTGGAGCCTGTGCTCTCCCAGGCCACCAGCTCAGTGCCTCTCAGGCCCGCTGATCCGGTTTCCTCTTTGGCCACACACAGGCCCATGATGCTTCCTGCCTCAGAGCCACAGCCCTGATTCCTTCTTTCATTCTTGTATTTCCCAGAGTCCCGCCTGCCTGGGTCCCCTCCAGCCAGCACTCCAAAGCAGAAACACTTTCAGGGCGTGCATGAGGCCAGAGCCAGTTGGGGGAACTGGAGGTGAAGGCTGCAGTGTCTGAGAGGCAGTGTGACTGGGATGAGGGTGGGGACCACAAAGAAGCTAAATCATCACTGCCCACATGCTTCTGTTCCCAAAACAGAGGATCTGAAGGCAGAACTCCCACACCAAAACTCTGCAAGTACACTAACATTCACTCTCGAAATTTCAAGTCTGAGGTCATTTTTAATGGCGCGAATCAATCTTTCCCCTAGCTAATTTAGTTTTTTGATTTTGCTCTGCTGCGTGCAGACATGGATCTGAGCCAAAAGACAAGAGGGATTCTGCAGCCACAGCCCATTTACATATATGTGCCATTGAGCAAGTGGCAGGCATAGTTTAGTGATGGATTTGCATGAAACACCATCCAGCAGTTGAGGTTTGTATCGTAATTCAGATGGGGTTAACGCATCTGCCAACAGGCATGTGCTTAATGTTTTCCAGATGGAAACCGCTCAAAGCTCTAAGACATCAAAAATGCCGTGTCAGTTCATCTGCTGGTACACCACCCCAAGTCTGTGCTCCAGGAAAGGGGCATGTGCGAGGACCCAGCCAAGCCACGTCCTTTCCCAGGTGCCCCTGGACAGGGCATGTCCGCTTCAGTCTGCTTTCCTGAGGTTTCTAGAATCCTATTTGGATGACTAGGGTTACTTAGTCACAAATGAAACATGCAGAAACAATGAACAGCTACTCTTTATCAGCCATAGCTTCTCCGATTTACATCTTTTTTGTCTTTAAGCGCTTCCTGAATCCATGAAACCTTGATGGTCTACACTGACTTCTCCTCTCCACCACCCCTCCCATTTCCTTACTGGATTCCTGCCACTCGGCCCCCAGGCCATTCTGCTCAACTGCTCCTGCTAAGCTGAGTTCCCTAGGAGCACCTGCCACAGAAGCTCCACACTGACCTTCTTGCTATTTTGTCATACCTACTGTCTCCCATGCCCTCCCCGTTTTCTTTTACCTAAAAAATGTGGTGAAATACACATAAAATTTGCCATTTTAAGTGTGCAGCTCAGAGGCATTGAGCACATTCACACTGCTGTGCAACCATCACCACCACCCATCCCAGAACTCTTTTAGTTTTGTAAAACCGAGAGTCTGTGACCATAAACACTAACTCCCCATTTCCCTCTTCCCCGGCCCCTGGCAACCACCATTCTCATCTGACTACTGTCCCTCATATATATAAGTGGAATCATACAGTGTTTTGTCTTTTTGTAAGTGGCTTGTTTCACTTAGTGTAATGTCCTCAAAGTTTATCATGTCACAGTATGTGAATCTCCTTCCACTTTAAGGCTAACACTGCTTGTGTGAACCACATTTTGTTTATCCATCCACCTGTCAGTGGGCACTGGGTTGCTTCAGTCTTTTGACTATTGCGAGTTGTGCTTCTATGAACATGGGGTACCTCCCCAACCCGTATTTTTGAATCACTCTTTTCTTTCATGATGTGGAGTAGCTGGAGGGGACCCAAAGGCATATAAGGAGGAGGGTCAAGGGGAGGATCAGGGCCAGGAGGTCTGGTTAAAGAACAGCAGAGAAGTTTAAGGGTGGCAACTGTTCTTCTCAGTTGTAGAGTTTCTGATGAGAAGGATTTTGAGCAGCTATTTTTATTTTTTATGACCACAGAGCACCAGGGAGGATTAAATGAGCTTAAGTGAAGGTAGATGAGATTCTGTTTGGAGCTAAGAAAGTAACTGGTGATGTGATTAAGCCCCAGAGGGAACAATGGAGGGAAGACAACCGTACATTCAAAATTAACACATGAGTGGTAAGGCACATCCAAGTCTTTTGGTGGAAATAAGTGTCCATTCTCTTGGGTGTTTATATGTAGGAATGTAACTGCTGGGTCATAGGGTAGCCATATGCTTACTTTATTGGAAACTGACAGTTCCCCAAAAGTAACTGTACAACTTTACATTTGCACCAGTAGCTTATGAGAGTTTCAGTAGCCCAACATTCTCACCAACACTTGGTGTTGTGGGTTTTCTTAATTTTAGTCTAGGTGTGTTGTGGGATGTCACTGGGATTTCAGTTTGCATTTCCTTGGTGTCTAAAGATATTGAGTATCTTTTCATGTGCTTATTGGCTATTCAGACACTTCTTTTGTAAGGTGTCCAAGTTTTTTGCCCATTTTCTTTCTATTTTTAAAAAAGAATGGACTGTCTGTCTTCTTCCTACTATTCGGTAGAAGTTTCTCTCTTCTGGATACAGTTCTTTGCCAAATCTAGACATCAATTTGGGAGCATTTTCTCCTAGTCCGTGGGAGGCCTTTCCACTTTCTTAGTGGTGTTTTTAATGAGCAGTTTGTATTTGATAAAGTCCAGTTTATATATATATTTTTTAATTTCATGGTTACTGATTTTTGTGACCTAAGGAATCGTTGCCACCTTAGTGTCAGGACAAATTATTCAGTTTTCTTCTAGAAGCTTTATCATTTTTGTTTTCACATTTAGATCTATAATCTGCTGCAAATTGAATTTTACATGTGGTGTAAGACAGTGGGTCAAGGATCACCTTTTAGCCTCCAGTCTGGATATTTAGCTGCTCCAGGATCATTCACTGAAGAGGTTTCTTCCCCTAGTGAAGTTCATGGTGCTTTTATCGATGCAATGATCCTACGTTAATGTGTGACTCTGTGTGTGTTTACAGAATCTCTGTTCAGTTCCATTTACCTACAGGGTGTCTGCAGCATCCAGACACATAGGATAAACTTCTTATTTTAAATAAACTTTATTTTTTAGAACAATCTTAGATTTACAGAAAATACAAAGACATTCAAGAGAGTTCCTCATATCCTGCAGCCAGTTTCCCCTATTATAAACACCTTATGCTAGTATGGCACATTTCCCACAGTCAATGAGCCATTATTGGTAATGTTATTAAATGAAGTCCTTACTTTATTAATATTTTCTTAGTTTTTACCTAATGTCCTTTAACTCTCCCAGGATCCCATCTAGGCCATCACAGTACATTTAGTTATCATGTCTCCTTAGGCAGCAACTGGGCATGATTGTTTCTCAGGCTTCCCTTGTTTTTGATGACCTTGATGATTCTGAGGAATATTTATAGAATGTCCCTCAATCTGGGTTTGCCTGATGTTTTTCTCATGGTCAGAGAGAGCACGTGAGTTTTTAGGAGGAAGCCGACAGAGGTAAAGTGCCACTGTCCCATCATATTAAGGGTATTAACAGGGTGTATCACTGTTATGTTGGCCACAACTACCTGGCTAAGGTGGTGATAAATGAGCTTTTATTTATTTATTTATTTTTACAATTTATTTTATTTTAGTATCATTAACCTACAATTACATGAGCAATATTGTGATGATTAAACTACCCCCTTCATCAGGTCCCCCCCACCAACCCCACCACAGTCACTGTCCATCAGTGTAGTGAGATGAGAATCACTACTTGTCTTCTCAGAGCTGTACAGTCCCCCCCGTACCCCCCCACCCTATGTCTGCCAATCGTAATGCCCCTTTTACCCTCTTATCCCTCCGTTCCCGCCCTTCTTCCCCAGTCCCTTTCCCTTTGGTAACTGTTAGTCCATTCTTGGGTTCTGTGAGTCTGCTGCTGTTTTGTTCCTTCAGCTTTTTTTTTTGTTTGTTACTGTTGTTGTTGTTCTTTGTTCTTATACTCCACATATGAGTGAGATCATTTGGTACTTGTCTTTTTCGGCCTGGCTTATTTCACTGAGCATAATACCCTCCAGTTCCATCCATGTTGTTGCAAATGGTAGGATTTGTTTTTTTCTTATGGCTGAATAATATTCCATTGTGTATATGTACCACCTCTTCTTAATCCATTCATCTACTGATGGGCACTTAGGTTGCTTCCATTTCTTGGCTATTGTAAATAGTGCTGCAATGAACATAGGGGTGCATCTGTCCTTTTGAAACTGGGCTGCTGCATTCTTGGGGTAAATTCCTAGGAGTGGGATTCCTGGGTCAAATGGTATTTCTATTTTGAGTTTTTTGAGGAACCTCCATACTGCTTTCCACAATGGTTCAACTAATTTGCATTCCCACCAGCAATGTAGGAGGGTTCCCCTCTCTCCACATCCTCACCAACATTTGTTATTGTGTTTTGGATGTTGGCTATCCTCACTGGTGTGAGGTGATATCTCATTGTGGTTTTAATCTGCATTTCTCTGATGATTAGCGATGTGGAGCATCTTTTCATGTGCCTGTTGGCCATCTGAATTTCTTCTTTAGAGAAGTGTCTATTCATGTCCTCTGCCCATTTCTTAATTGGGTTATTTGCTTTTTGTTTGTTAAGGTGCGTGAGTTCTTTGTACATTTTGGATGTCAACCCCTTATCAGATACATCATTTATGAATATATTTTCCCATATTGTAGGATGTCTTTTTTTTCTACTGATAGTGTCCTTTGCTGTACAGAAGCTTTTCAACTTGATATAGTCCCATTTGTTCATTTTTGCTTTTGTTTCCCTTGCCCAGGGGGATATGTTCATGAAGAAGTCGCTCATGTTTATGTCTAAGAGATTTTTGCCTATGTTTTTTTCTTAGAGTTTTACGGTTTCATGACTTACATTCAGGTCTTTGATCCACCTTGAGTTTACCTTTGTGTATGGGGTTAGACAGTAGTCCAGTTTCATTCTCTTACATGTAGCTGTCCAGTTTTGCCAACACCAGCTGCTGAAGAGGCTGTCCTCTCCCCATTGTATATCCAGGGCTCCTTTATCAAATATTAATTCACTGTAGGTGTTTGGGTTAATGTTTGGATTTTCTATTCTGTTCCACTGGTCTGTGGGTCTGTTTTTGTGCCAGTACCAAAATGTCTTGATTACTGTGGCTTTGTAGTAGAGCTTGAAGTCAGGGAGCATAATTCCCCCTGTTTGATTCCTCCTTCTCAAGATTGTTTTGGCTATTTGGGGTCTTTTGTGGTTCCATATGAATTTTAGAATTATTTGTTCCAGTTCATTGAAGAAAGCTGTTGGTAGTTTGATAGGGATTGCGTTGAATCTGTAGATTGCTTTAGGTCGTATAGCCATTTTGACAATATTTATTCTTCCTAGCCAAGAGCATGGGATGCATTTCCATTTGTTAGTGTCTTCCTTAATTTCTCCTAGGAGTGTCTTGTAGTTTTCAGAGTATAGGTCTTTCACTTCTTTCGTTAGGTTTATTCCTAGGTATTTTATTCTTTTAGGTGCAATTGTGAATGGAATTGTTTTTCTGATTTCTCTTTCTGTTAGTTCATCATTAGTGTATAGGAAAGCAACAGATTTCTGTGTGTTAATTTTATATCCTGCAACTTTGCTGAATTCAGATATTAGTTCTAGTAGTTTTGGAGTGGAGTCTTTAGGGTTTTTTATATACAGTATCATATCATCTGCAAATAGTGACAATTTGACTTCTTCTTTACCAATCTGGATGACTTGTATGTCTTTGTTTTGTCTGATTGCCGTGGCTAGGACCTCCAGTACTACGTTGAATAACAGTGGAGAGAGTGGGCACCCCTGTCTTGTTCCCGATCTTAGATGAAAAGCTTTCAGCTTCTCGCTGTTAAGTATGATGTTAGCTGCGGGTTTGTCATATATAGCCTTTATGATGTTGAGGTACTTGCCATCTATACCCATTCTGTTGAGAGTTTTAATCAAAAATGGATGCTGAATTTTGTCAAATGCTTTTTCAGCATCTATGGAGATGAACA
>JAQQAC010002629.1:17041050-17185978 GCA_029783875.1 Phataginus tricuspis | reverse complement strand
GCTCCTGTGTTGGGTGCATATATATTTATAATGGTTATATCTTCTTGTTGGACTGACCCCTTTATCATTATGTAATGTCCGTCTTTATCTCTTGCTACTTTCTTCGTTTTGAAGTCTATTTTATGTGATACAAGTAGTGCAACACCTGCTTTTTTCTCTTTGTTGTTTGCTTGAAATATTTTTTTCCATCCCTTCACTTTTAGTCTGTGTATATCTTTGGGTTTGAGGTGAGTCTCTTGTAAGCAGCATATAGATGGGTCTTGCTTTTTTATCCACTCTGTTACTCTGTGTCTTTTGATTGGTGCATTCAGTCCATTTACATTTAGGGTGATTATTGATAGATATGTACTTATTGCCATTGCAGGCTTTAGATTCATGGTTACCAAAGGTTCAAGGGTTGCTTCTTTACTATCTAAGAATCTAACTTAACTTTCTTGTTAAGTTATTGTGAACGCCGTCTGATGTTTCTTTATCTCTCCCTTCATATTCTTCCTCCTCCTTTCTTTATATATTAGGTGTTTTATTCTTTGCCTTTAGTTGATATTTGGATGGTCTGCTCTCTTTGCTATGCTTTTATTTTCTCTGGTGACATCTTTTTAGCCTTAGGTGTATTTCCCTCTAGAGCAGTCTGTGTAAGATATCCTGTAGTGGTGGTTTATGGGAGGCAAACTCTCTCAACTTTCTTTTGTCTTGAAATTATTTAATCCCTCCGTCATATTTAAATGATAATCGTTGCTGGATACAATATTCTTGGTTCGAGGCCCTTCTGTTTCATTACGTTAAATATATCATGCCATTCTCTTCTGGCCTGTAAGGTTTCTGTTGAGAAGTCTGATGACAGTCTGATGGGTTTTCCTTTGTAGGTGATCTTTTTTCTCTCTCTAGCTGCCTTTAATACTCTGTCCTTATCTTTGATCTTTGCCATCTTGATTATTATGTGTCTTGGTGTTGTCTTCTTTGGGTCCCTTGTGTTGGGAGATCTGTGGGCTTCCGTGGACTGTGAGACTATTTCCTTCCCCGGCGTGGGGAAGTTTTCAGCAATTATTTCTTCCAAGACACTTTCTATCCCTTTTTCTTTCTCTTCTTCCTCTGGTACTCCTATAATGCGAATATTGCTCTGTTTCGATTGGTCACACAGTTCTCTTAATATTCTTTCATTCTTAGAGATCCTTTTATCTCTCTCTGCCTCAGCTTCTTTGTATTCCTGGTCCCTGTCTTGTAATTCCTTGATCGTGTCTTGAACCTGATTCAATCTGCTGTTGAGCCCGTCGATGGCTTGTCTCATTTCTGCATTATCTTTCCTCACTTCCCTCACTTCCTCCCTCAGCTCTTGCACATTTTTCTGTAGATCCGTCAGCATGGCTATGACTTTTATTCTGAATTCTTTTTCTGGAAGACTGTGCATGTCCATTCCTTCCGCTTCTTTTTCTGGGGTGGTGTTTGTCTGAAGCTTGGTCTGTATCATATTCTTCTGTCTTCTCATGACTATAGAATTGGTTGTTGGTAGCAAGGAGAGATAAGAAAGGAGAGAAAAGAAAGAAAAAAGAAATTTCTACTAATAATAAAAAAGTAAAAGGAGAGAGAGAAGAAGGAAAAGAAAAGAAAGAAAAAGAAGAAGCAGCAACACATAAAAGAAAACAGCAAATAAAAAACAAAAAAACAAACCAAAAACAAAAAAACACCAAAACGCCCACCGGGGGTGGTTTCTGTGTGAATGTTGTAGGTGGCACTATTGCTCCACTATTTCAGAGCCGTGGCCACGTCGCTCCCCACGGCCCTTTAAAGCTGTGGCCGGGGTGAGAATGAATGGGAGGCTGTTGAAAGAGAGGGAAAGAAAAAAAGGAAAAGAAAGGGGAGAAAAAAACAATAACAAAACAACAAAAAAAAGCCACTGAGAGTGGGTTCCGTGCGAGTGCTGTAGGTGGTGCTGTTGCTCCACTATTCCAGCACCACTCTATAGTTCTGGCTGGGTTGGGAACAATGAGAAGCTGTTGATCTCCGTGGGGGTCTCAATGGCAGGCACCCTTTCCCAGTCGCCAGCCAAGGGGTCCAAAGCTCCCCAGGACTCCCAGCGTGCTGGGTTCAGTTTGCGGGGCTATCCGGCCCCTCTACTGAGCTCCTATCTCTTTAAGACCGCTGAGGTAGAGCACGCACTTTTCTTCCCTTTTTTTTCCTTTCTTTTTCCTTCCCAGAGCCTGCCGCAGGCAACTTGCACATTCCCGGCTGGGACCCTGTGCCCTCTGTCTCTACTGTCTCCGCTACACCACAGGCTGTGTGCACTCCTGGCGCAGACTTCCACTCCCTCCTGGCTCTGAATCCTCTCCTCCCGCTGGAGCGCTGGGGGAGAGGAGCGCTCGGTCCACCGGGTCGCGGCTCTGTACCTTACCCGCCTTGCCGGGACTCCCACTGGAGTGCTGGGGTGGAGGGGCGCTCTGGTCTCGCTGGATCGCGTTTCCGTCCCGCCTCGCCAGGTGCCGAGTCCTCTGTCCGGAGTGTCTGGCCACCGGAGCTTTGGCGGGGGGAGCGCTCGGTCCCACCGGGTCGCTGCTCCGTATCCCTTCCGCCTCACTGGCTGCCAAGTTCTCACAGGTGTAGCTGTATGCTGTGCACTTTCCTGTATGTTCTGGTCTCTCTTTTAGAGATAGTTGTATTTGCTGTATTTTCGTGAATAAATATAATGTTGGGAGGAATTTTTCTGCTGGTCCGTTCACGTTGCCATCTTCCCGGAAGTTCAAATGAGCTTTTAAATTGTGTTAGTTACACTGACACATAATATGTACAATATGTTTCCTTCAACTTCCAGATATCCTGTTTTTCAGACAAAAAATCTCTACCTTGAAAGTGGTCGAGCCAACTGTTGATCTCAAAAAAGTACAGTGAATATACTATTTCCTTATTTTTAGACTTTGATTTCATAATTATTGAACTTTTATCAGATCAATAATTGGACCTATTGTTTTAAACTCAAAGGCACTTCACCTGGAAACACTGAGCATATTATCTGGAAGCATAACTAACCTGCTACTTTAGGTAAACCTCCCTACCTTTCCTGCTGTCTGCCCATCTTTACGCCTGAGTCATACTCTATTAACTCCTCTAGTTTTGTAGGAATTCTCGATAGCAACATAGTAGTGTGGGCCTTCCAATTACATTCCTCCTACTTAAGATTCTTGGCTATTCTAGCTCTTTGCATTTCCTTGCAAGTTTTAGAATTTACATTGTCAGTTTCTATAAAAACTTCAGGATTCTACTGAATCTGGAGATCAATTTAGGAAAAACTGAATCAACACTGAGGCTTCCGATCCACGCGCATAATGTTTCTGTTAAGAGATAACCAAGTAAAGTGTATTCACGAAAGCACTAACATGATGTCCATGTGTGATGTTCGGTGATTCAACAGATATTCTCTGAGTGTCTGGGCAGTGGGTGAAGCCCCTGCTCTTGGGGCACCGAGGTTTGTGGGTGGGTGGGGCAGGCAGGGAGGTGGGTGCAAGCCACAGGCAGGTAGGTAAGCAAACACAGAACTTGCCACCTGGTTGTAACTGCTGTGGAGGAAAATAAGGGAGATTCGGGGAAGAGGGGTGCTGTGTGGGCTGGGGGTCTTGCTCTGGTGGTTTAGGGGGTCATGGAAGGCCTCATTGATAAGACAACATTTGAGCTATGACCTGAGGGAAGTGGGCCATGAGGGTACCTCGGGGAAGTTCCACTAGACAGTGCAAAGAGCAAGAGACAGCCAAGATATGGTGGGTGAAGTCAGTGAAGGGAGACACACCAGGGAGGCTGGATGGGCTTTGGCTTCTGCTCCGAGTGGATGGGAAGGCACTGGAGGCTCTGAGCAGAGCAGGGAGATACCTACCTCTGAGGACAGCCGTGAGTCTAAACAGAACTCAACTTTGCACATATGAAGTGCAAGCCTGGACCACAGCAGACACTCAGATTCTCCACTTTGATGGCCAGGATTAGGTATAACACATCTCTGCCATGTCATGATGTCCAGCCCAGCTCCTTACCCTGTTTGGTGCTCAGTGAGGGTGTGAGGAATGAAGGGGAGAAGGCAGGCAGAGGGGGAAAGGAAGGACAACGCCAGGGCCAAACCGCCCTCTGCACTCCCACGCGCCTGCCTAACGCTGACTCCACAAGTCTCTCATGACCACGGTTACTCTAGAGTGACAGTACTTACGAAGGACACTTAAAGGTACAATTAGGTCCTGATGACTACTAATTAAAACAGAAACTGCCGTGGTGCAAGAGCTATTGAATAAAGGAAAAATTAACTCAGACCAAACAAGCAGCCAGCAAGCAGTGTTCAGGAGGGGCCGATGGCTCCCTCAGTCCCTCAGCTGCTGCAAAATCCTGAAAAAGCGTGGTCTCATTTTATCCCCACCCAGCTCTGTGGGAGGAATGGTCTGGCCCTGTGCAGTTACCTCATGAATCAGGAAGCACCACCAGGAAAGGCTGAGTGGCCTGCCCGAGGGTCCCGGCCCTGTGGTCAGGGCCCACCGGGACCGGGCAGTCTCCTTGAAGCCAGCACAGACAGACCTTCTCCGCCTGCGGTCTGCCCAGGATGTGTGGGCTTCTGGCTTCACAGTTACTCTGACTTACATTTCCATTCCAACCCACTTGCTCGATGACCTTGAGCAAGTCCCTTAAGCTTCATGGGTCTGTTTGTCTCACTGTTAACGTGAAGCTAACACGCACCAGGCAGTGTGAGGCGTAAAAAAAGAGGCATGTCTGCTGCCTGTGTGCATAAAGGGATGCTCAGCACCTACAGTACAGCACCCCAGGCAAGGCCTGTTCATCGCACACATGTCTTGTGACTGTCCTAACCTTTACAGTCCCTCTGCTGTCCTCAGCCCCTGCTAAGGCAGGCCACTCCAGCCTCATTCTTTCTTTGTGTTTGCTGTGAATTTCAATGAGCACCCTCTCTACACAGCAGGAAGGTTGCTGTAGGGAGAGTGGGGTCGTACAGACATGAGATTTCACCAAAGTGCTCTGGCCAGAGAAAGGTAGGGCTGTGTTGGTAGGAAGACCGTTTGACCAGCCAAGAGGCACCCAAAGATGGGGGCTCTTGCCCCACCTCCAGAGACCACCTGTGGCTGGCAGAAGCAGGGCTGTGGTGGGTCAAGGCACTTGGGCCAGGCCCGAGAAGCAGCTCAGCTGGAGAATATAACCAGCAAGGCCATATGCACTGGGGGGTACTTAGCAGAGAGCCATACCCACAGCGGTGAGGCAGAACTCATGGGACACACTGGGTCTCAGAGCTCCTGGGTCCAGCAACCACATCTGGGAAGGAGAAAGGCAGAGGTGGCCTGGGGTCGGCAGAGGTGGCCTGGGGTCAGCAGAGCCATGCTGAAATCCTGGCTCTGCTCTTCAGTAGCCATGCAATCTTGGGCAATATGTGTGCTTCCAGCCCTGGAACCCTGTCTGTGAAGTGGGGTTATAGCAGGGTGTCCCTCACAACAAAAAGTCCCAGCACAGTCCCTGCACAAATAGGATGTCAAAAAATTTTAGCAACTTATTAGTCACAATCTCAATAATGTCAGCAAGTTAAACTGGTAACAGTAGAAACTGATACTTCAGCCTATAAAACATCTTTGGGCAGGTGGATTATTCCCGTTTAGTTGGTGTTGAAAAGCGTGTGTGCGTGCATGTGAGCGGACATGGCGCCAAAACAGACAGACACATGGGGAGGCACCTGTGGTGCACCGTGCACGGTGTCTAGTGCTAACTCAACAGAAACCTAGGCCATTGTGAGGGAAGGAGGGAGAAGAGGGAATAGACTAAACAAGGTAGAAATGACCAAGGATGCCCTCAATAAAAATCTTTTATCTTCCATTGAACCGAAGAACAAAGTGAGGATTGCAGGTGACATTTTCATTACCTAGGAGGAATTTCTGCCCTAAGGACTCTAGAGCTTTCTTTCCTGCTGCTATCGACTACACAACTGATCGGAACCCTGGCCGTTGATGAGCAGGGACCAGCAAATGGCAGCGTGACTATTTTCTCATGTCCCAGCTGCCCTGGGCCCCACAGTGTGTCAGCAGTGAGACGGGACACGGGAATCACATAGGTGGTAGGGACTCCCCTGAGGACTGGCAGCTCATTCCTGGGTCTCCAGAGAAGGCTACAGGCAACACATATGGAAAAGTACGTTATTCTACTGAAGCAGGCATTGGCGACGCTTTTCTGTAATAAGTTACCTTGTAAATATTTTAGATGCAGGCCCTACATTCTGCTGCAGCTACTCAACTCTACCATTGCAGTGCAAAAGCAGCCACAGACTATATGTAAATGAGTGGGCGTGGCTATGTGCCAATAAAACTTTATTTACAAAACCAGGTGGTGGGCCAGAATCACTAGAATCACTGCTTAGCCTTTCTCTTCAGTATCTTTGACTTCTGAACATTCCATACAGCTTTTATAGGTCCAGTGGGTCACTCTCATTGTGAACTTTCTCCAAAATGACTACCATAAGCCTGTTGTGCTGCAAGGCCAACGTTTTACAAAATAAAATCATGATGACTTCAAATTGGCTGACAAATAGTTCGAATCACAGGTCCTAAGTTTGTTGGAAAATCCTAATATTCCTCCCCACCATACCAGCCAAACCTGGTGTATTTGGTTCATTAAAAAGAAAAAATATTGTTAAAAAGAACACGCTGAAATCATGAGGCAGGACCAAACACAAATATCTTCCCAGTTGACTGGAGTTTATTTATTGCCAATAGCGAGTGTGCCTTCTGTCCTCCCAGTCGGTCCCTGGTGAGGGGACCTCATGTCATTTTGGATTAATGTCTGTATCTCACACACCAAGCTTGATAATGATTTTTCCTCATTCCGCTTAAGAAATAAGAAGGCGAACCGCACCGCTCACTTGTCTCCCTCTGTGCTCTGGGAGAGGCTAGGAAATAACTTCCACATTTTAATTCTTCCTCTCCAGGGAATGTCCTTGTGGTGGGAATGATTCACTCTATAGAGAAAAAATAGCTTTTCTAAAGGAAATGGACAGTGAAAAGCTGAGAACCGCCCTCTCCTGCAATCCTGATTCCCCTCCCTCTAAGGAATCCTCATTATGCTCTGGCACATTCCTCGACTTGGGCAAGGCAAGGCGGACAGGTGCACCGTTAACCCCAGCCACTCCAAGGCTTCCCCTGGGCTTTGCTGAGGGCCTGAGCCAGATTCCCGAAGAAACCAAGAAGAGACCTCCCGCCTTGGCGAGCGCTTGTGACCTTGTGAGAACTCTCTCACAACTTTCTCCAAGGTCAACGCTGAGTCTTTATCTGCCTGTTAGGATCATGATTCCCGCTTCCAAGGGTCTGATGATTCATTATTCATGGAAACAGTGGCACAGCAATGAGGGAATGGATGGAGAAAGAAAATTTTTTATTAAGTAAATTGACAATGACATCGTTTGGTCAGCAAAGAATTTCCAAAATAAAAATCACTGTGATCTGGAATGAAGGTCATTCTAACATGACATAACTTGCAACCTTTGGAAGTTATGTTGTAATCTCTTAAGATCCCTCTCAGGGGCCCTTTTATAAAGAGTTTAGACCGTACAGGGTAGACCTGAATCAACTAGAGTGCGATGGGCACAGTGTGTGGTCAGGGTGTGGACAATAGATGACTATAAACATCAGCACCATGGGGAAGAGGAGATTTATGAATCATGCTCAGAGCTGAGTCAGGGAAAGCCTTTGTTGGAACCGCTGTTCAGCTGCCACAAACTGAAATGAGTCCATAAAACGCCGCCCCATCCCAGCACCTCCCTGACATGTCACTGTTTATCCTAATGCCCCTTTGGGCCTGATGCTCATCCCAACCGTGTTCAAGTCTGCAAGGAGGGCAGAAGAGAAAAATGTCCTTGAAACAAGAAGTCAGTTTGTTTTGGACACGCAGGCTGTGGAATTTTGGGTTTAATATCAGAGCTTCAAATAATGTTTAATAAACACACAGGCTGTTAGATGTGGATGGCTAACTGTGGGACGCAGCTTCTGGGGCCTCAGGAGATCTAGGTTAGAATGGCCTCCCTTTTCCTTTGCCTAGTGCGATGGCTGGACAGAGCCTCAGAATGACCACCTCATCTGTAAACATGGGATGACACCCAATTTTCACTGTCCCATGAGAACGCATCAAGTTAGTTCACCCATGCAAAGCACTTAGCAGAGGACGGGGCTGGACAGGAAAGGGGAAGACCCTCCTTTCTTACAGTGCAGTGGTCAGAAACCAGGCTTTGCAATGAGAGCAGGCCAGGGCCTTCTGAGCCACAGGTAATGTGCCTAATGCCACACACCTCATTGACACAGAACTATCTTCCCCTCTCTCCCAGCAACATCAACTTCTTTCCTTTACAGTTTACACAGGGAATGTAGTCTGCTCTCCTGGAAAAGCCGGGGAGCTCTTTCCCACCAGCTGTGCTAAGACAGTGGCTCAGCCTGCTCCCAGGTGGCAGAGGAAGGCAGGAGCTCTCCTCCCTCATGTGCACAGCTCCACGTCCCTGACCACATCTGATGTGTTCACTTTCATAGGCACCCGTGCACCAGGTCCTCCTGTGTTCCTTTCCGCTGGCTCCCTATGGGGCAGTTCAGCGAGAGCAGCTGGGGTGAGGGGCTGAAAGGTCCATCCAAGCCCCCCAGACAGGCCTCCCCAACCTCCCCACCTGACACAAGAGTCAGGTTCAATTTGGAGCCCATGGCTGGGACATAGGCCTTGGTGATGGATGCCCACCGGCCTGTGCTAAAAAAAAACCCAAAAAGTGGAGGGTGGCCTCTTGCCTTGGGCAGTGTCTCTGGTTGCCCAAGGTCACTGCTCCTCTCCACTGGGGCCACCCTATGTCCTCCTCCGTCGGTGGGCCACGCACAGACTCTGAGCCGCAGTCACTGGCGTGCAGGAGGCCCGGGGAGGGGGCACCCAACAGGAGGCAGCCTCTGAACAGGAGGGCAGGAGGGCAGGCTGCTCCCCTGCAGGTGGGTTGCGTTTACAAGGCCTAAAGCAACCCCCCCCTCGGGGAGGGCTGTAGGAACTGTCACAGGTCTGACACCGATCAGCTTTGGTTAGAGGGCAGTTTCCATCACAGAAAGATGTCCTTCCCTCTCTCACCAGACACCCACTCGCCAAGTGCCATAAGACCAAGGACCTGAATTTCTCTAGTGCTTCCAGCTTCCAGGAGCATCCCCTACACTCCCTACACCATCTCTCCCCACCACTATGACAGGCACCCTGAGGCCAGCAGGGCGGGGGCCACGGGAGCAGGGCTAAAGCACCCAGATGCTGACCTTTCACCTCTGCTTTCGCCTCAGGAAACACCTGGGCCATTCCACACTGTCTGAAGAATGGCCTGCCCCATGGACACGGCAAACAGACTGGGTGGTGAGACACCAGGGCACAACCACGGAGCTCTTAGGCAGGAAGTCCCCAGTTCACAGACAGGGACTGGAAGAATTTCCCCAGAAAGACCCTGGCTGAGGGCGGGAACACCGCTGGCTGAGATGGTCTGGTTCATCAGGCAAACGGACAGGGTCAGAAGGCCCAGAAATGTCTGATTTCTACTCTGGTTTTTATAAAGGTCGATTGGGTATGGCTCCGGCAAGTCTAGAAATCTCTAGTTTCCCCATTTTGTGTGTTCGATGTTCATGTTGTAAATTAAAGATACTTTAGGAGATCTCGTTCTTTGCTTGAATCCATTCTTGAAATTGCAAGACAAAGGAGAGGCATAGTTTTTCTTTTTTAAAACAGAGATTGAGTTTTCCCCTCTTATGAATGTCTAATGAACCCATAAATGCACAGATCACCCTCTGGCCTGATTTCCCTCCTGCCCGCAGCTCCCAAGCTCTGGGTGGTGGCTTCGGGGTGTCAAGGAGAGGTCAAGACACAACCCCTCCCATTGGATGGTGCAGTCACAGCTTTGGGGTTAGAAAGAGGGGGCCCAGCACCCGTTTCGTGAGGCGTTTCGCTATGCACAAAACACACGGGTTAGTGAAATAAACTACAGATAAAGCTCTAGCTTCTGGTTTTCTCATATCAGGTTATTTAATCATAACTACCTGATCCTCTGGTTTTTCCACGAATGTCTCTAACAGCCATTATTCTACACTCACAAGCCAGCAACATAACAGTATTTCAGCAAAGAATAAAAACAGTAAATATGTATGTTTGGGGAGAATACATATACCAACTAGTGCACACATCCATCAGCTCAGAGGATGCACTCCAAATTCCTAAGCACTACATTCACACCCTGGACAACGAGCTGCCAGTGTGTGACGTCAGTGCCACCCCCAGAGCCCCCAGGCCCCCATCCCTGTCCCCCACATCTACACTGCCATGATGCCATCCTGTTTCCACCAGCTCACCCTCCTCCTGGTCTCACCACCCTCCAACCTCCACCTCATTATAACAACGATTTGTTTCTGACATGCCTTGGCCTTAGCTGTTCACAGGCATCCCCCCTGCCCCCTGATCTCCCCAAGACGGGGACCCCCTCAAGAGAGGCAGGCACAGTTCCCACCCTCTCTGCATCTAAGCAAGCAGCAGATGTTTCTAGAGCTCAGAACAGGTTCCCAGTACAGGAGACATCCTGCAGAAAAGCTTCCACTTAGAATCTGTTTTTGAAGTTTGGAGAGAAGGCTTTGGTTTCCAACACTAATTCACCATAATGCAGAATCTCCAAGGGGGAAGCTGAACTGGGATGCAGGATGCCCTGTGCTTGGGCCCTGTCCCCAAGTCACCTCCCGAGCTGGGCTCTAACCCTTTAGACTAATGGAAAACAGGGCAAACAGATTAAAGCACATTCACTCCGAAGACTGCCATCTGTACAACTCGGAAAGCTCCTTGCTCTGCCCAGCCCCTCTGGACAATGCTAAACAGGCTTAGCCTGCTGTGGGCAAGCAGGAAAAGTAGGTCAGCTCAGCAGCACAGTTCTTCCATGGCGATGAACTAATGATGTGAATTTAGCCAGTCTGCGGGGAGAGGGGCGGTACCGGCTCAGGGCAGGGGCTCAGGCCAGCCTCAGGGGACAGACGGGGGACCCAGGTAATGAGAAAAACTGAAAGAAAGCTGGTGAAATGGTTCTAAAATAAAAAAACAAAACCCAAAACTGCAGGAAAAGAACAGCAGGGATTGATACCCACTGTCATTTCCCAGTCTTCAAAGACAAATCGATTCGTGTCGTTATGGCAGTGGAATAAGCCGCCACACCTGCACAGGTGAACGGCCCTGACAGTTTGCCAGCAGAGGGGCTCCTCCCAGCACCCGGGCTTCCTCCACCTGGCTCAGAACGCCTCACCCTCAACTCCCACGGCTTCTGGTAACGCTTGCTGGGGACAGGGACAGGCTTGAGTCAGTAGGGCCAGGCCCAGTGCCACAGCCCCGTGCTGGCAGGGAAGGCACCATGCGGTCCCCATGTTTGCTGGCTTTGTCCTGGCTGGACTGTCCAGGAGAAACCATCCCTTCGGCCTCAGGCTGAGTTGGACAAAGCACCAGACAGGTTGAGGGAAATTCGCCTGAGGCCCAGGTGATCTCACCTACTTCCAGGAGCTGTGTCTGCAGTCAGGCGGAAACTCAGCCTGCGGTCCCTGGGGACTGGGTGTTGCTCCCGGGGCTCCTAGAGGGGCAGTGCCCCTAGCGTAAACGGCTCACTGGTGCTATTGATGAAAACTGATCTGGGGGTCCTGGAGAGGCTTCTCACCAGAGCAGTGGCCTTGTGGCCCAGACCAGGCTGTGGTGACGGAATCTGTAAATGCAGGCTGTGTGATTTTTAGAAGGCTTTCTTCTAAAATGCCAGTTATCGTTTCCTCTTTATTTCATCTCTGTGGCAAAGGTATTAGAGGGTTTTGTCAAACAACCTTCTGGAAATGTTCAGATCTAAAACCCATGACTCTGGGAATGCTCACCTAACCTCTTTCAGGAATGACCTTATATGAAAAGTTTTCTCTGTAGCATTTTTGAGAATGAAGAGGCAGAGGCCAGAGCATCCCTCAGCCTCTGCAACAGCCAGTCTGTCTCTCCTGCCTCCTCCTGGCCCTCGGGTCTGTGTTCACACGTTCACACACGTGTTGGGCCCTGGATCCCCCACCGCCAGAAAAGAGACGAGGAGTCCCCTGACAAACAGGCCCGAAGGCAAGGGTCCAGGGAGATCCTGTGCTCAACATGTGACTGTCGTTTAACTAGCTGAGTGACCTCGGGCCAGGTGCTACAGCTCTGTCTCTCTCTGCCTCGGATTCTCACTACCCTGTATAGTGAGAAACGTCGGGACGCAGGACCTGCAAAGCACCTATAATGTGAGCCAAGGGGTAAAGGTTCATTGAGTGTGAGCTCAGGTGGTGGCTGTGATTACAGCAATCCAGGAACCTTCCAAAGGGTGCTATTCCACATCGAAAGAACAGATCTTGACCATGGACATCGATTAGCTTTATTTTTAAATTCCACCTACCAGGGAACCTGCCAAGCAAGTCCTCTTAAATAAATGTCCTTCACAATCCAAAAGGTTCCTATACTAGGGGACTTCAGCTTACATAACAGTATTTTCCCGAATTGCTGGTGATAAACAACATTTCTGTGAATTGAGTCATCCTTTAAATGTGTGAGTGGCTCAGGGCCCACTCCGTGGAGGAGCGCAGCTCCCCAGCCTTGCCGACGGTCCTCGCTTGGTGTGAAGCTCATTGCCAAGAGGCTGCCCAACAAGCATCATACACCTGGTTTCATATGGCTGCAACTAAGGATTTTTCTTTAACTCTAAAATTCTGGGTAAAATGGGGGAAAAGTTTGGATTTTTAAAAATTCTACGTAATTAATTTTACATTTCAAGCCAAATATAACAAAGTTGAAAGTGAAATGCTGTTAAAATAAATGACTGACAAATATACAAATCTATTCACAATACATTCATTAATGCAGCAGCATTATCTCAAAACAGCTTTGACTTGATTACCTAACTAAGCAATTCAGTATAGTTAGTGATGTTACATTCTTATCTTGATCTAAATAAAGCCATGTGTTTTTCAGTCCAAGTATGCTAAATTCTCATCTATGAAAAAACGATCAGTTTCTTTAGAACAGAACTAAATAATCATTCTAAGGCCACACTCACATTTTTGGATGTTGTAAATGTAAAATAAACAGAAATAAATTTCACTTTTGCAAACTTGTTTGAAAGAAAAAGAAAACAGCCAACGAACCAATTAAACAAAAAAGAGGTGTCTGGTTTAAAAGAAAAGAAAATACTAAAAAATGTTCTCAGTTTTCTGTTTCATGTAGTTTAAACTGTTTATGCTGCCTTGGTCCAGGGTAGAAGCCAAGTTCAGATCTATATAAGAAGGACACCAGGCCACGTCCCTCCGAGGAGCGGTTTATCTCTGGCTCTATGCTTGCTAACACTTTGAGGTCATGAGAAATTATATTAATAAAAACAATAGCATAGCCTTTCATAGCCATGATCACAGGTGAGATTTCAACAGTGCATGCCTGTCTGTGTGCACGCAAGCTCATGCGGGTCTAATGGCAACACAGGGAGCCTTACACCACCATGAGGCCAAGAATCCCAGGGGCAGGAATGACACTATCACGACAGAGATGGGACCCTGGGGAGCTGTATAAAGCACATACTTTCCTCTCTCTGTCGCCTCTTATCTTGGCTGCAGAAAAACAAGTGCAATGCATTCTCTACCTTCCAAGGTACTGTTTGCTTTCTGATAAGTGCCCTTGTATGGCCACAGGGAGAAAAAGAGTGTGACTAGGGTTTAGACAAAGAGGAAGGAACTAAATTCAGGGAGGACAAACTCACCGGGACTTTAACATACCAGATCTTATAGTGTTTTTACACAACAGCAAGCAGCCTGAAAAATGCCCCATGGGGCCACAGCTGTAGATCTGGATTGGAAGCCAGACTCTAGAGCCAGGGTGGGGCTCCCTCAAGCCCCTTCCCCTGCCCCTGGGGGAGTCTGCGGGGGCAGGATGAGCGCAGAGGAGCCCAGAACCAGCTCCCTACGGAAGCAGGGGCTGTTCCTCTTCTTTCTACAAACTCACAAAATGCTTCTGGCTGTCCAGCCTCCTCCAGAGGTGACACAGGAAGCCCGCTGGGGGCGATCGTGCCCAAACCCGTGGGAAGGGATCTTCAGCAGGTGTGGACTACCACTGACCAGCTGGGTGGCCCTGCGGAGTCACCAACTTGTTTTGGACTGTGTTTTCTTTAGTAATGAGAAACAACTTTGTAAATGATGAAATACTGTATAAAAATGAGGTCTCCTAACTATTTGAAGATGGTCCTTGAGCCCATGTACTCTTCCAGGTGACAAGGAAGCAGGGTGAGGAAGGCTGACGAGAACCTCTGAGCGGAAACCCTGGGCACAGCAGGGCACTCTCCACCCATGACTGTGCCGTGGTGATGAACCAGGGCCACTCGTGCGCACCTGCTCTCCTCCTGCCAGCGGGAACGTCAGTCTTTTATATTCCGGGCCACCGGCGACCTGGAGTTCAGGTTTAGGTGGCTACCGTGTGGCTCTGACACCCTCTGCAAATGAGTTAGACGGAGGTCAAGGATCTGACTTCCATTCTTTCACACCAGGTGCTGAAGTTCTCAGCTGGGGATACCTAGGCCATAACCCCATTCGGACCCCAGGGCCTTACCTGCGCCACCTATGCCCAAGTCTGCTGGTGGCCGGGCATAAACAATCACTGATGACAACATCTGGCCCCTGGTGAATTCAGCGATGCCTTTGTCTTTTGGACTGGGGTCAGTTAAAAAAAAAAAATTTAACCCTTCCTTCTGGAAGTTAATATCAAAGAAGTAAAATGGTAATACTTGTGGGTTGTGTGTGCTGTGGTTTCTGGAGGCAGATTCTTCCCCCAGCGGTTTAGATTCCAGTCCACTCTTGGTGCATAGCTCTGTCTGCAAGTGTAGGACACAGAGCCCTCCACACAATCTCTCTCTGGTTGGGTCAGTTTCCTTTCCTTACAGATTCTTTTTTCCTCCATTTCCAAGACTGACATCATACCAGTCTCTCCTCTAAAAAGGAATTCAGGTAAATAGAGCGGCTTCTCCCCTTTCCCAGCCAAGGAGGGGACGGGCCTTAGGAACAATCTGCCAAACAATCCCTATCTTCCACGGAGAAGGTGCACTTCTGTGTGTGTGTGCACAGGCACGTGAGTGTGACTTCACACAGGCAAGGCGGTCACTGGGTCATGCAACTCTAGCGCACAATATGCAACGTGTCCCCTCTACTCGAGATGCACGACAGCGCCTTTCTGCCATCAGAAAGCACCAGGAAATCAGTCTTTACAGAGTTTGTGAGGATTCCACAACTATTTCTTAAAAATCAAGAGAGCCCGAGGTGGTGGTCTCACAAAGCTGCACATGTGGTGAAGTGACAGAGCGACACACTCACCTTGCACCCATGCCACCTTCCTGGTTTTGCTTTTGCACCACAGTGATGTAAGGTGTGCCCACTGGGGAACTGGGTGATGGGTGTATGCAGCACAGACCTCTTTGCAACTTCCTATGAATCTATAATTATTTCAAAATTTAAAGTTTTTTAAAAAACAAGGGAGCAGCAAAAGACAATAAAGGCACCAAGCGGTGAGGAACCACAGAGCATAAAGCCCCAAGGCTGGGGACGGGGTCCTGCTTGGCTCCAGTCCCCTCCTCCAGCAGGTTCAGCTGGGAGGGATTCTGCAACAGTACCTTCTTGATTTGGAGAAATGAGACCCCCTACTTTACCCCTCTGCTTGCTTATGCTCGACGCTGTGGACACTGGCACAAGAAAGTCAGCATTCAAGAAATTTGGGACACAGCCTGTGCTTTACTGCCTGTTGTACAATTGATCTCAAACTCCTGGCATTGCAACACTCCGGGAGCCTGCCGACTTTCAAAGGGTAACTTGGCAAACAAGCCTTGCTGCAAATTCACATATTTAGGCCAAAGCACTCTAACTGGAGGGCGTTCACACAAGAAGCACCGTGACCCTGGGGGCCACCATGGCTTTCTCCCAGGCCTCCCACTTCCAGCTGCACTTCCCTTTCCCGTCACACTGTGATGCGGCCCTGCCCGAGGGGGCGCGGCTCTTCAGGGAGTTCCTACAGGGCGAGGAGCTGGCTGGCTGTTGGAGCACTCGGCTGGCACATCACCCAGGCTGGGGGGGACTTCTCCCTTTCCATCCAGAGCCCTGAGCGCTGCAGTGGAACGCTCCCCATTTTACCAATGAGGACTCCAAAGTAGAGAGAGATTAAGGTCACACAGCAGGAAACCATCTCATCTCAGTTGGTTACCATGCTAGTAACAATGCTTTCCAAGCCAGGGGCATTGGTACTTGGAAGGGGGCCTGCTGGACCTGCCCCTCTTCTCCGTGCTCCAGGGCACCAGAGACAACAGGCACCCCTAAGGCCCAGCCAAGGGCACCTTCCCTCGGGCCCCCCCCCCAAGCCGCCTCGACCCCTTCCCACCTCTGGGGGAGCCACCGTGTCTCTCCTCACCAGTACCCTCAGCCTGGCCTCATCACAACCCAGAAAACCAAGCAAAGTCCTGATCTGAGATCAGGAAACAGGAAGCTTGGCGCTGGGTAGGCACAGGCGCGTTTGACACCCGGGAATGTGATCCCCAATGGGCCCTGCCTTTCCTCTACCCTTTGTCTGCCTCCTCCTCAGCACATCAAATATTGACTCAGCCTGGGCCACGGGCAGGGTGTCCTGACTGGCACCAGGGGGTGGGCAGGAAACCAGAGATGAAGAGAACAGGCCCGGCGGCCTGGTGGAGGGCCTGGCTTGGCATCGCTAGACCAGCACTGCCATCAGCGCACGGGTGGGTGAAGACTCTGGGTCTCAACTTCCTCTCCCGGCAAACGGTGACAGTTTGCCACCTGCCCTGGTGACTCCTCACGATCTGAGAAGATGAGAGGAGGCAGGTCAAAGTATTGCGCAAATAAAAGTCCACCGCAGCCCTTCTCAAACTCTAGGGGACACATGAACCACCTTGGGATACTGTTCAAGTGCATTCTGCACCCAGGTGACACTGAAGCTGTAGGTGCGTCGCCCACGCTGTGAGCAGAGGCTCTCTGGGCATGAAAATAGAAGTACCCGTGGGGTGGGGGAGGAGCGTGAGGGACACTAAAGGTCACCTGTTTTCCCCTAAAGCAGAGGGGCACCGGGAAGCCCAGGCTGCGCCTTAGTCCCTAAGGGCATTTGCACCTCTGCTGGGGGAGGCCCAGGTGTTATTTTTAGGTTCCCATGTGTATTCAGGGTGGAAACCACTGCTCTACATGTTGACTGCCTGCCACGCATCCCAGTGAGTGATGGGTGAGTCGCCCCTCCCTGGAGAAGGGACGTCTGGTCACCCTGGCAGCCTCTTCCTATTGCCTGTTGAACTTACTAGAAAACTTCAGACTGGGCCAAAATACCACCGTCCCCTCACCCTGCTTCGTAGGGCTTCTACTCATTTCTTCTTGCTATGCGTCCTGGGGCTACATAAAAGGACAGCCCTCAGATGAGATTATGTTTTAACTGAGGTGAAATTCACTTGACATGTAATGAGCCACTTCAAAGTGTACAATTCAGTGGCATCGCTGCACAATGTTGCACAACCACCATCTGCCTCTAATTTCCAAACTTTTCATCATCTCGGAGGAACACCCTGTATCCATTGAGGCATTACTCCCATTCCCAGCAACTCCAGTCCCCTTTCCGTCTCCATCAATTTGCCTATCTGCATATATCATATATAAAAGGAATCATACAATATGCGACCTTTGTCACAGGCTCCTCTCATATATGAAATGTTTCCAAGGTTCATTCATGTCAGTGCATGTTTCAGAATTCCCTTCCTTTCTAAGACCCAACAATATCCCACCATGTATTTACGCCACATTTCACTTTTCATTCATCCATTAATGGCACTTGGGTCACTTCCACCCTTTGGCTATTAGGAATAGTGCTGCTGGGAACATTGTGTGTCAGTTTCTGTGACACACATGTTATCGTTTCTCCTAGGTATATACCTAGGAGTAAAAATGCTGGGTCATATGGTAAATCTTTGTCCGACTGTTCGAGGAACCACTAAACTGTTTTACGCTGCAACCACACCACCACTTTACATTCACACCACTGGCATAGGAGTGTTCCAATTTCTCCATATCCTCAGGTGTTACTTTCAGTTACATATTTTTTCTTTTTATTAAAGCCATCCTGGAGATGAAGTCAGCTCTTAATATCAGAGAAAAATGATCTTGTCCTCTGAGACTTCTCAGTTTCAGGCCAGCTGTCACTCAAGGACCCTCCTCAAATGTTCTCTTTGGAAGTGAGCACCGTGTACCTGTTGTGGTCAGATTACAGCGCCTGAGCACAGGTGGCCGGCGGCCCCATTCCAGAGCCGGCTCCCTCAGGCATAGAATCTGGGGCCTCTCTCCCTGTACACCTCGCTCCTTGTTTACAATTTTTTAACCTAAAAAGTGAAAAACCTTTTGCAAAGAATACAGTGCCATATAAAGCCCATAAAAGATATTACTGTCCTGATTAGCTTGGCCCCTGCCTTTCTGGAGACAGGGGCTCACAGCAGCCAGGTTGCACTGACTTTGGACTTGGGGGGTAGGAAGTCCCCAGAAGCCAGATGTGTCATGAGGGGAAATATGAGGGGATGGGGAAGTTGATTCCAATGACCTAGTTATAGCCTTGGATTTGCAGTCAGATACCTTTGAATGGTCATCTCTAAATCTCAGAGATTTAGAGGAAAGAAAATGTGGTCCACAAAATCTCAAACACTTAAATATTATCAGAGAAATGAATCATTCACATGTACCAGTATGTGCCACAGAGATATTTTTGACAGCACGTTCATGAAAAGATCTAGAAGGCTTTTTCTCCAAAATTATTTACCGTACCTTAACCAAACTCAGTGGTGAACATTCAAAATCCAGGGTATGTTAGGTCAGCTTGGATAAATTCCAGACAAGAAAACATCACTCACTCCTTACTTCTGGGTATCAGTGAGAATCTACAAAAAATCTACACCAACAAAATTAGTGAACTCTGCTTGCAGGTAAAACAGGGACGTTTTCCCTTGCTTCTGCGGGTGGGTAGCTGAGGGTGCATATTCTTACCAAGCCGAGGGCACCACACAGGACCATTTCAGAGGACAGTGGAAGTCAGGTGTTTATTTTAAAGAACAAAAGCAGCAGTCAAGGCTCTCGGTGCCTTTCTTCTTCCTTCAGTTTTCAGGGAGCCGTTTTTCACTAGTTGGTCACTGTGGAGTTTCCATGTTTTTATGCGATGCTGGAAAGGTGAGCTGCTCGCTTCACAGGTTCTCAGCTCTTTCCAAAGCACACCCCTTTTGTCGGGGGTGATTCCTTCTTCTCTTGGCCTATAGAACTCTTGATGAGGCATAAATATGAAGGAATACTGCCTCCCCTGCTCCTGTCTCCTTCCAGAGTTCCCGGGACACTCTTCTAGATTCTTCTTCCTCCTCCCCAGCCTTCCTAGCATCTGGAGCCAGGTGGCCGCTGATCCCTGCGCGGCCATATGCACCGATCCGGCTCCTGGAGGCGATCCTCTGCCCCAGGTGGCCCAGCCCAGCTGCTGTCAAAGAACCTTCTATGGACATTGAGTAACTGATTTGTCACCATGATTTTGCAATCAAAGCAGGAGTCCAGAGGGCTCACAAACACACAGCATTTGGGTTTGGCTATACTACAATTTAGAAATTCTGAAGCCCAAAGCCTACAAGAGTTTTTAACAGATCCCACACAGTGCTTTGGCCATGTGTGATAATTGTGTTTCCCTTGGTCCCTTGTATGGTTCTTACAAAGGGGTTCATGGAATAAAATCAAAAGGGTCCATCGCTTGAAGATAAAGCCATGTTTTAGCAAAATGATGGGGGGTCAGGAACAGCAGCTTAAATCAGGATTCATGTCACATTTAGTTTACCACCGAAAATCACATATTTAATTTACCATAATTTAATTTCCGACTGACGTTGGAACGATTACCACAGAGTGCAAAAGTGTCAGGGTTGTGTAAGATGGATGTGATAATGCTCACAGATATTCTCCAGTGAGAGAGTCCCTGCGAAGGCCTGGGGGCCTGCAGAGCCCACTTAAGGGGAGGGGGGGCTGATGGCCATCAGACATGCTATCGGGCCAGGCCTTAAGTGGCTCAGCTGCATAGGAAAACAAAGTCTCCTCAGAAACAAATTGTTCCAGAAAGCTTTCTTACTTTTTCCATTTTGGACAGAGCAAATTTCCATAAGCACCTTGTACCTCCCCGTCGGCCTCGGCAGAGTAAAGGGGCACGACTACCGCTTCTTTCTGAGGCTCAGTCCTCAAGGCGAGCACGATCGGCGACGTTCAGAGAGGGCCTCCTGATGAGCGCACTGCGTGCAAAGTCAAGTCCACGCCCCGAGAACACCAAACCTCTTTGGCTTTTCCACCAGCTTTCTACCAATTTTCTGTCCTTTCTCTGGTCACTGGGTCACTGGGTCACCTGCCTCCTCCAGCTGCTGCAGTCCTGCTCGTGGCCACACCTCCTCCCGAACCCCTCCGAGCAGATGGCCACCTCCCCTCCACATCTGGGGTAAGAGCCAGGGCGCAGAATGTGCCCGCGCGGTCTCTCGGCCTTCCTCAGGGGCCCAGCCAGACAGCCCTGGGGCCTGTGTTGCTGTGTTTTCTAGACAGGTGAGAAGGTCACAGAGCTGGATTTCAGATGGATTTCCTGAAAGGCCAGCACCACAGCCACCAGCCCACACATCACCAGGGCCGTTTCAGTGGCCCGGCTTCAGGCTGCCCCACGCTCCACCCACCATGTACCAGGCTCACACTTGGGCTCTTTATTCATCTCCACTGATGGAAAATAACTGATTAAGGCCTCACTCCCCAAATCTGGCTGGACAGCAGAATTACTTAGAGAGCCACTAAAATATAGATTCCTGGGCCCCTCAAAGACTCTCACCAACAGCTTCACCGGGAAGGCCAGGCCCAGGAAGAAGAGCCTGATCTGTGATTTCATGTTGTCCTGGGGGCCTAGCAGAAGTGTGGGCAGCACCATAGCACATGACTGAGGCTTGAGAGTAGGGGAAGGCACCCTGGGTCACAGGCCTGGGGATGGGTGTTGCTGTATTTCCCCGTGCAATGCATTCTGGTCCCACAGAATGGTACTGGGCATCCCCTTCAGTCCTAGATCAAAATCACTGATTCAAAAAGATGTATGCATCCCTATGTTCATTGTGGCATTATTACAACAGCCAAGATAGTGAAGCCACCTAAGTGTCCATCAATAGATGAATGGATAAAGAAGATGTGATACATATACCCAATAGAATATTATTTAGCCATAAAAAAGAATGAAATCTTGCTATTTGCAACAACATGGATGGACCTAGAAGGTATTATGCTAAGTGAAATAAGTCACACAGAGAAAGACAAATACCATGATTTCACTTATATGTAGAATTTAAAAAACAAAGCAAACGACCAAATGAACACATAACCAAACCAGAAATAGACTCATAAATATGGAGAATAACTTGGTGGTTGCTGGCGGGGGCGGTGGGAGGGTGATGATGGGCAAAACACGTGAAGGGGATAAAGAGGTACGAACTCCCAATTATAAAACAGTCACAGAGATTAAAGTACAGCATAAATAATATAGTCAATAATATTATAATATCTTTGTATAGTGACACATGGTAACTATCCTTATTGCAGTGAGCCTTCCAAAACGTATATAACTGTAGAATCACTACAGAGTTTTTTTGACTGTCCTGCTACCCTGGAGAAATGGTGAATTTGCTACTCAATGTGTCACTGACTCCAAGCACCAGTTAGCAGAGGATCCAAACAGAACCGGTGAGGCCCAGTTTACCCCCAAAGGTGGTCTCTCCACTGATGTCCGCTGCCTCTCAGGCAGGCCTGCTCTTGTTTTACCAAATACTACAATTAGTAGTGGTAAACGTAGAGAAAAGCAAATAATTTGATTCACTGTAGTGTAATGAAATACCAGGACGTGCAGCATTTTTGATGCTAAAAATATCTTGAGAGCCCACACTTCAGAATTCTGCACTTCACACAGTTTTAACCCATCTCCATTTCCTTTCTGTGCTAACATCATGTGGCTTGAAATTTGCTTTCTGCGGTATTTGATTCCATGTGGGTGTTTTTTTTCCTCATCCATTTTCCTTTTTGTTGCTTCAAGGGAAAAACAGCCCTGGGAAAGCTTTTATGCTGTCTGCTATTGTTCTGCATGAAAGTAAAAAAGGGCATGCTGCTTCATCTGGGCCGCAAGACCAGGCTGACTGGCAAATTCCATAAGCTTTAAATCTTCGTTAAAAATGCCAAAGTAAACGACCTCCGGTCCACAAAGCCAACAGAACACAGCCTGCCGCTTTCTTCAAGTCTCAGCAAGTGCACTTCCAGGGCCCATGCAGGGTCTGGCCTGTTCAGTCTCAGCGAAGCAGCCATCCTGTTCTCACCCTGACAGCAAAGCAGTGAGGCTCCGTAAGCCCCTCTGTACGATGTCCTAGGGTCACGTGCGTGCTTCAGATTGTTTTTAAATTGTGGCAACATACACATTATGTTAAATTTACCATCTTAACCTTTTTTAAGTGTACGGTTCAGTGGTATTAAGCATATTTACATTGTGTAACTCTACCACCCAGCTCCAGAACTTTTTCATCTTCCCAAACTAAAACTTGTGCCCACTAAACACTAATGCTTCATTTCCCCTGCCCTCAGCCCCTGGCAACCACCATTCTACTTTCTGCCTCTGTGAATTTGACAGCTTGGGGGCCTCGTATAAGAGGAATCATGCAGTATTCGTCCTTCTGTGTCTGGCTTTTGTGACTCAGCAAGATATCTTCAAGGTTCATCAGTAGCATGTATCACAATTTCTTCCCTTTTCATGGATGAATAATATTCCAACGTATGCACACACCACAGGTGCTTAAGGTTTGGACTTTAAAAATGCTGAAAATAATCCTCTTCCACCTACACTCATTTTCAATAAATACAAACTGGACAGACAAATTATCCAGCAGGAGGCCCACCATGGTCCCAAGGGCCATACGCCCTTCTCAGGGCTGTGGGTTGGAGACTGGCATTAGAGGACCCCAAATTCCAAGGTAGGAGAAAGCTTGGGATAAAGAGCACCAGAGTTCTGGGTGTTCCCCACCTTGGCCACATTGCAGGGCTGTGAGAAAGCTTGCAGAAAACCCGTGTCATACTTTATTTTATTTTTATCTTTTAAAATCATAATTGCTGTATGAGAATTCCCAGTTTCTCTGTTGAAATGGAGACTTCTGGCCTGCATGAGGCAATGCGGAATGCTCAGCACGTGGCAAGTCCAAATCTAATTGATCTTTGTTGTCACACTCCACTGCGTGGGTCTCACTCCACTACTCTTCTCTATTTGCTTGACACTCAAGAAGTGATTATATATTTAAAATCATCCTCTGAAGAAAAAAAGCCTCCAGAAGCCCCTCCCACTTTTCAGGTTTACTGACGTGGGAAGCCCATTTCTGTCCTTAAGCACTTCTTAAGCCCTATAACCTATAGACAGTGCCAATGAAGAGTAACAGAGCCGGTACAACACTTATATAAGGGATGGTGGTTGGGATTTGTAAGAGTATCTACACCATCCATTGCTTAGGTCCAGCAACTCTGCTTAGTACATAAACCAAATCCACTTGTCAAATGAAACCCCACTGAATTATTACAAAAGTAAGCATTTGATAATATCAATGTTCGTTTTTAGAGATGGCATTAAAAAGTGAAATTGTGTTTGAAGAAAATATAAAGACTAGGAGAAAACATAGGCTTAAAGGACAATATAACTGAATTGGCATATATTGTAGGTGTTATTTTGTGAGCATATCTCCATTAACTCTGCAATTTGGAAATGGGTAGAAAAAAGAGGCTGTTTTTATACAGTACTCATGTGAGGTTTAGCATTGTATTGAGGAAATGACGCATACTGCAAAATTCTTAAGGAAGGTATCTTCACTGCATATGCCCAAGGAGATCTTAATTGGCGCGTTTCGTTTCTTTCTGCAGTGAACTACTTAGTCTTCAGTACCTACTGGAACAGTCTGCCAGGCACAAGAGAGACCCAGATGACTAGCCCCATCCTTGTCTCACTGGACAGAGAAAGCCGTCACTTGATGCCACAGAAGCACCAAAGGAGAGGGGATTAGGGATCAGACACAGCTTCTTGGAGGCAGTTGGCTTGTGGGTGAGCAGAGTTGGGAGGCAAGAGAACACTCCAAACTCCGGGCTTCTCACCCAGTGTTTAGAGGCAGGAGGAGCCCAAAGGAGTCACTGAAGGCCCACCCTACTGAGGATGGCCACCAGGCCCTAGATGTTTCTAGAAACTATTTCTGAATAAATAAATTTATAGACAGCCTCAGTAAGGAAAGACGGATGTGGAACAAACATTTTTAGTGAAACCCCAGAAAATGGTAAGTATCTACCATGTACTTGGCTCCTACACTGTGCCCTGTTTTGACACTTTAGCTCCCTCATTGTTACTCTTGAAACAAAAGTTTGTTGTAGTGATTTCCATATTATAGATGAGGAAACATAGGGGCAGAAGGATTAAATAACATATGATGGTAATGGCTATCATGTGAAGGCTTCCTAGGTTCCAGGCATTGTCCTCAGCACTTTAAAATATTTTGCCTCATCATGTTAATAATGACCCCTCTATCCAGATGAGGAAAATGAGGCATGGAGGGACTAAGTGACTGCCAGTTAGTGGCAGCGTGGGGGACTGTCATCTAAGCAGTCTGATGCCACGTCCACACTCCTGGCCACGAAGCCATCAACAGCCCCAGGATGGCACTCCTCTGCAGAACATTCATACTTAGTTAATTAGTTCATTAAGTCTACATTGTTCAAGATACTGCTTTAAAGAGCGCTCCTCTAATGCTGTTAAGTACTACTTAACTTTACCAAAATACGGTTTCACATGTTCGTTGTCGTGATGAGGAGAGAGCGCCTGATGGGAGGCGCTCTAGGAATTGCTGCGGGAGAGGCAGCAGCCTAGCATAGGACCTCAGAGCAGCAGTAAACTTTCTGAAAAGGGACAGAGGGCAAAGGTTTTCAGTGTGGTGGGTGGGTTGCTGGGGTTTGAAAGCAGCCAAAGATCACAAATGGGTGTGGCTGTGTTCTGATAAAACTTTATTTACAAAAACAAGCTGTGGGGGAGCCGCAGCCGGTGCCCCTGCCTTAGAGCCTGGGGTTGAAAAGAGGCAACAGGACGCCTGGGGCAATCGCCTGGGACAAGGCTGCCAGAAGGGCGGTGACGGAGAAGCCAAGAGTCATTGATCTCAAGCCTGAAGGATACAGGACTTGGCTCTTCCACAGTCCAAGGGGCCACTAATGGCCACATACCTCATTTCAGAGGCAAAAAGAGAAGGACTGGCTCCTCGCAGGCGATGTCATCTGGAGGGGCCGAAGCATCAGCATTTGCCATGACTAAGTCTGTTGGTACCGTATTGCCGCTCACACTGTGGTCCAGGAGGAGGCATGTGCTGAGCTACACAGGGTGTGGAAGAAGGTGGGGCCATCCATAAACGCAGAAGGGGTATCTGCTAGAGACAACAAGGGCCCTTGGCCTTCACAATACAGAGCATTTATTTGTTCTGCTTCCAGATACCTTGGACAACCTCCTGCTGAAGTCAACTACAATGAAGGATAAAAGAACAGGAAATACCTGAATCACTGCTGAACTGACAGAAAATAAGAAGTCTGTGCAGGCCAAATGCAGAATCCAAGTAGGGGTCCTGGCAGTAAAAGAGGCTGAAGCTAGGTTCTCCCAGGAGGTGAAGCCCAGCGACCTTAGGCTTTGATGTGATGCTCTGTGGGACGAGGCAGAGGGAAAGAGGGAAGCCCTTGTGGGGTGTCCAATTGGAGACCCCCATAGGGAGCTCAAGTCTCAAAGGAAGGCTACACTCAGTGTAAATGGGGATGGGATGGGAAGGAAACCTGCTCACACAGAAGGGACAGGGAAGAATTTTCCCATTTTCAATGGGAGAAAAATAATCTCCCCCAGACAGTCATAACCACAAGGTGGTCCAACTTCCACCTGAGTGGTTTCAAAGCCTGTAAGAGAATTTGAAGTGGTGTCAGGTTGACAGTATTCAAGCACAGAAGAACTAACACAAATCCTCTTTAGAGGAGAGTCACTTTAACTCAGGCTTCAGAATTTTACATAATCAAATTCCAAGGAATATGAGCCCAGTCAAAATTCACAAAATGTGCAAGGAAAAAGGACACTATGAACAACATTCTGTGGAAACAATAGAGATCAAGAGCAGAGTCACAGCGATTTCAGATATTGGAAGAATCACACCCAAACTATATATTTAATATTCTTAAAGATACAAACAGGAGACTTGAAAAGCAAGGAAGAGGAATTATTTTTTTCAAAATGACCAATTTTGAAATTTTGACAAAGGAGAAAAGAGTAAGAATACAATAATTTTAAAAACTCAATAGAATGGTTAGAATTAGGTTGAGACACACGGGTGGAGCCAGAATCAGGAAAGTTTAAGACAGATCTGAAAATTATCCAGTTTGCAGAATAGAGACAAAAAGATGGAAAATATAAAAGGGAGTTTCAGAGACACAGAAGACAAAGGGGAGTCTACAGACAGGAATCTAATATAGGTCAAACTGGAGTTCTAATAAGAGAGATTGGGGAGAATGGGGAACAGGAAATAATCAAAAGAAAAATGTCCAAAAATTTGTGGAAAACAGGAATCCTTAGATTTAAGTAGCCCAATAATCCCAAGAGGAATAAATAAAAATGTATCTACTCCTAGAGACAATCACCATGAAACTACAGACCACCAAAGACAACGAGGTGATTTTAAATGCAGCCAGACAAGGAAAACATTGACCAACTGAAAGGAACAGCAAACAGACTGGTGCCAGACATTGCAAGCACAATGGTGGAAACCAGGCAACAATAAAATAGTAACTTTAACATGCTGAGAGCACAAAGCCATCATCCTAAAACTGTACATTCAAAAAATATCTTTCAAGAATTAGGATAAAAATAGATATTTCAGATTAAGGAAAAAAGGAGTTTCCACTAACAAACTCTCACTAAACTAAATTCTAAATGATATCCTTCAGGCAAAAGGACTGTATCCCAGAGGGAGTTCTGAAAGGCAAGAAGAAGTGGTAGAAAAAGATATTGGGGTTTACAGAACAATAACAATAGTGATTCACTTAGGGTGCAGAAAAGATGGAACTGAAATGCTGGGTAACAATAGCATGTAAGTTATAAATAATTTAAGGTCCTTGTGTTTGGCAGGAAGAAGAAGATATTAATATAGAACTCTGTTGAGTGTTCATGTTAAAATACAAGGGTAATCATTGAAACAAGAGGCAAAGATATTTTAAATTCAAATTACAGGGAAAAATGTAATGAAGAGAAAAAGAAAAACCCAAAAGGTGGCAGAAAAAAGCAGCAGAAAAAGTGGGGCAAATCCCAAGTATAATATAAAGTGGTTAAAATAAATTAAAATATTTTAGCAATCATAATGACTGTATGAACTCATCTCTCCAGTTTAAAAAAAATGATCATCAGACATGATTTTTCAAAACCCAGCAAATGTTATTTATAAAAAACATATCTGAAATGTTAAGAACAGAAAACCTGAGTAAAAGGAAGAAAACAAATACCAGATAAATACTAACAAAAGAAATCTTGTGTATTTCTATTAATATCAGACAGATAGACCTTAAGGCAGACTTTAAGCTAACTAGAGTTAAGAGAGGGTCAAAAAATATAAATAAAAGTTTCAATTTACCTGGGAGAGAGAATAATCCCAAACTTGTATGCATCTAACAATACAGACTCTGAACATATAAAGCAAAAATGTACTGAACCACAAGTAGAAACTGATAACTCCATTATCATGGCCAGAAATTTCTGACATATCTCATTTCATAAATGACATGTCAAGCAACATGATAGGTTATATAAAATTGAACAGCACAGATCTGATGGACATCCATGGTGTACTGCACCCAATAATGAGAGAATAAACAGTCTTATTGACCATCTAACGAAGTTGCTCTTTTAGGTCAGAGTACACTATTTTTCAGTGATCCTAACAGAGGATTTAGGACAACTATTTCAAATTCAACCAGTTTGTCAGGTGACCAGATATTACACTGGTTACAAAATAAATTAGTTAAGTCTAAAAATGACTGCCTTGAGAATGTTGTGCCTTATGTCACCAAAGATAGCAAGCACTGTTTTCCTCACTCATACTCAGCTCCCTGGAAATCTCTCCCAAAGCAAATAAGAAGCAGTATAGAAGATACTACCACCAAAATGACCACTGAGGATTTAAAGATTTATTTCATCCAAAATTTTGGATGGCTGATGACTTGCTACTGGCTAGACTTAATTACAATGAAATCAAGTATCTTTGTTTGGAATGACTGGATACATAAGTTAATAAAGATGATATGCTAGTATCAGAAGTTCTCTTGGTTTTACTTGTGGCACTGTAATAATTCTGAATATTCTGTGGTGTACATTCTTTTTGTCAAGTGAGTAACCTAATAATCCTGCATTCAGGTACAGACATGATGTTTCAGAAAGAAAGCACACAGCCTCTGTGTTAACCTCAACATGCCAGGTTAACTCTATCTGAGACTGCTGCACAAAGAGATGCTTTGATGGAAATATCTGGGCCTGCTGATGGGGATAGAGCCTGCTGGGAAAAGCAGAGGGTTGGATAAAAGGGAAATGAGCTCAGCTCTTCTTCCCTAGTATTTTTCTTACAGAGAGGGAAATGAAATCACACAGTAAACAAGTGACTCATGTGTGGCCTGCTCTTGACAAAGTGTGTCAGGAGTGCCCAAGGAGAAAAGCACAAGATGGATAGGAACACTGTGCATGGGTCAACTGTCCTCTTCCCCCCTCAACTCCTTGGTCACACTGTTCATCTCAGGTCCAATCTTTCAGCCCTAGGGATGGCACAGCTAGATTCTAGCTGAGTGGTTAGACAGCAGGATCAATACCAGGCAATGAGGAAAGGAACTGTCCATTCAGAAGGGAAGAGCTGAGTGTGAACACAGATGATGGGGGGGTGGAGGGTCACAAATGCAGAGTCAGGCGAGCGGGATGCATCACAGGCTGGAGTCTAAGTCAGGGAAGAGGCAGGAATAAGCAGGTATTACAGCCAGAGTCTAGGCAAGCACTGAGGATCGTTAACAATTTGAGCAGGAGGCAGCTCACGGTCTCCCTGTGCAGCGCGGTTCCAGGTCTGGCCCGCTAGAGCTTACATTGGTTCAAACAGGAGTCTTCAATCTCCCCAAATAGGTGGCTGCCCTTCCTGGGCAGAGCGCCTTCAATTTCCAAGTAAAGTGGAAACATTACCTCTTGCATGTGGGTTGAAGATTCACTCAATACCACCAAGCACTTGAAGAACTGTTCCTTTTCTAAATTCTTCTGAGACAGGGTCAAAGGTTGGGTTTTTTACTAGGGTTCTGCCTGTTCAAGAGCTTAACCTTGTTTTTCTTAGTGTCATGGTGGTGACTGGGGTACCAGGCTACCTGAGTTGAGCAAAGGTGCTGTACAAAGTAGAACACATCAGAAGTCCCTGGCCAGGGAACCAGGTGGGTCATGTGAGCTGCCCAAAGGACAAGGGTGGGTTAAGAGAAACAGCCTAAGAACACAAGAGCAGGTAAGTAGAGCCTACACACCACCTGAGCAGACAGGAGGCCAGGCTGTGTCTCTGATACAGAGGGAAGAAGGAAAGTCTGTCCAAAGGATCACACCAGGTTGGGCTGGCAGAATAGGACACTTCCCACCACAGACTACCAACACTGTGGCACCGAGAACAGAGTTATGGTTGAGTTCAGCTTTCTTATGCCCAAGAATATCCTGATTCTGGGAATGGCTCTCTATATCAGCAGTTTTCAAAGAGTGGTCCAAGGGTGTGGCCCAGTGGTCCTGGGGGTGTTCATGCCCTTTTCTGGGGGTCCACAGAGTCAAAACTATTTTCATAGTACTACTAAAACATTTGGTCTTTTTCAATCTCATTTTCTCAAGAGTGTACAGTAGAGTTTCCCAGCGATATCTGTCTTCTACTGAGCCAGACAATAAAGAGATTTGCAAACATTTAAATAATTCCACTATTCTTACTAAGTTATATCGTTTTGGGAAACAATTATTATTTTTATGTTAGAAAGCAATGCATTTCTTGTTATTTCTAAATGAATTAATAACTATTTTAGGTTTTCCTCGGTTTTAATTTCTGAGATGGCAAATATCCATAGATAAAAGTCACATAAACAAAAACTCTGGGATTCTCCACGTGAAGGGGTACTGAGATCAGTAAGTTTGAGAACCACTGCTGTATATTTTCACCACAAATCCTTGGTTACAAGCCTGACAGTTACCTGAAATACTTAGTAGTCTCTTTAAAGTAGCACTGTGCTCTGTGTTTGGTTACATAGATGTACAAATAATATAAATGACTTTGCAACCATTTTTCAATGTCATTTTCCTTATGGTTCAGAAATAGTTCCATAATTTTAAAGCCAAACACCTGATATGTGTGTTGTAAAGCAGGGTTCTCATGAAATTTTTTATTCCAGGGAATCGTTAGCTGGTCAAATGGGAACTCAGCTCTCAACTCTTCACCATTACAGGCTGCAGAGACTTTATTTATATCTTCATAGGAAGCACAGAATCTTATTATATTGCAATATTTTGGAAAATATCAAGGAAATTTATGAGCAATTTAGATATACTCCTAATATTTTATCTTGATGGCCAACTGGGTCTAGGATTTAAGGTAACTTGATAATTACTATAACAATCACCACAAAATGTCAAGCTGACATTTAGATGAGCCCTCTCTCCTCTTTTAGTATTAAGTGCAATAGCTCTACACAATTCAACAAGCCAGAAATGATAAAGGATGTCCCATATGTGCTCTGAATTATTTATAACTTCCAGAGAAATATGATGCTAAATCATAATTGTCTAAGTCAACCAAATTCCCACTAAGCATCTAGCTTCTGATATTTCAAGTGCACTACATAGCCCATCTTGACAACATCTCAGCATGGCATTTTCACAGCCAGACTGTCTTGATGTAGTAGAAATGTTTTCATTCATTCATTTCAGGCAATTTCTCAGTGATGAGTTGTGTTCAGCTCAGAATAGGCAGTGTGACAAACTGAGACATGTTTTAGGTCCAAAGCTTCCCTTCAGGGAGGGTATGATCTATGAGAGACATGTACAGCAGTAACCACACTACAAAGTAGACTCTAGGGAGTTCTATGTATATAATAGGGGGCTCTGTATACATAATAGGAGCCATTAGAGCTTACAGGTGGCAGAGACTAAAATAAGAATGGTCAAAATGGCAAAGATATAGGATACTTGCACAGAAACCATTTATTCACCATTATACAAAAATAGTCCAGCTGTATTTAAATGAGTGTATAGACACGCTAATTTCCCAGTACTGTGTTTAGACTAGTAGGAAGAAAGAAATGCTATTTAAAGCCCTTCGCATCCATTCTGACCCATTAGACATAGTTTCCCCATGTGAAGTTAGTTCTGGGGTTCACATCCCATTAGGATACTGAGAAAAGCGAATAACCCTCTGAACTCGGCTTATGATGTGCGTGTGGGCCCAGTGTACGGGAGCGCAGCACTGAAGTGAGCTTCTGTCTATTGGCCAGTCTCTCCCTCTGAGATGCAGTCAGCAACACAGAAAGGGGCTGGTGGGTAACCACATGGGGCTCTCATCAAACCAGCCAGCCAGCCAGCAAGTGTGGAAAAGACAGAGTCTTGCAGCTGTGACCCCCTCCTGCTTGAGTAAGAATAGTGTGACTGACCGGCAGAGTCACATTACCTGTATCTAGAGCCTGAATACATGGGATAAACATGCATTGTGGTAAGTATCTACTAGCTGCAAACTAGTCCCTTCTGCTATCACTCTTGGTTTTTGTTTTTTCTCTCCCACAGAGACATCAGACTAACCACAGTGCCTGGGGGCTGCTATCATCACACCACCTTGTGGGAGGCCATGTTCCCTGCTAGAGAAGTGAACACACATCCTTCCTTGCTGGAGAGGACGTGGTCCCGTGACAAGGCCATGCTTACTCCTCCATGACCCAACACCACCGTTTTGCTAACAACTCCACAAGCAGCTATTATTAATGCTACTAAAAGGCAGTGTAAGGAGAGAGTCACGTGAGTCTCCTTTCCCCATAGATCTTCCAGCCAAACTGACTGTACAGAAACCAGTCCCTACACATATTTCAGGGGTTGTTAAAATGGAGCAGTGAGCGTACAGACGTACTAAAAAAAAAAAAAAACCCCACCATGCTGTGATACAATGAATCGTAAGGTATTATCCAGGTCATCCACAATTCCTTAAAACACTGCAGTCTTAAAGACGGAACAGGTGTTTTGTCATGTTAATGAGAGACTTTTGGACCCCCACCCAAGGACAGAGGCTGGAGGCTGAATCAGCCAATGGCCAATAATTTCGTCACTCATGACTATGTGAAGAAGCCCTAGAGGAGAGTTTATCACCCTGTCTCTGCTCTGCCTTCTCTGCTCAGTTGGACCCTGCTTCTTGGTCCCAGACAGCTTCCACATTTGGGGAACCAGAACGCCTCCACGTGCCACCGAGCCATGCCCCAAGCTCCACAAGGATAGAAGCTCCTTTATTTGGGACCTTGCCCTGTGTCTCTCTTCATTGGGCTGTTCATTTGTATCCTTTACAGTATCCTTTATTAAACCGGTAAATGTAAGTGTTTCCCTGAGTTCTGTGAGTCACTCTAGCAAATTAATCGGACCTAAGGGGGAGGTCGTGGGGACCTCCAATCTGTAGCAGGTCGGTCAGAAGCACAGGGAACTGCCTGAAGCTTGAGATAGGCATCTGGAGTTGGGGGGTGGAGGGCAGTCTTGTAGGACGGAGCCCTTAACCTGGGGAATCTGGTGCTTTCTCTGGGCAGATGGCATCAGAACTGAGTTGAGTTCTTGGACACCCTGCTGGTGTTCAAGACTTGCTTGGTGTTAGTATGCGTGAGAAGAACCCCTCCCACATACCTACACACACTGGAATTGGGTCTGGGAACCTGAATGGAATTATACTCCTATTACTGCTGGGTATAATATTGTTACTGTTATACAGTAACAGTACACATAGGGAAAAAAGACACCATTGCATTTGGTATTGGAGAGTGTGAATCATACACGTCTAATGGAAGATACAAAAATTTTGACCAAAAGGGGGCCTGAAATCCTCCTGTTCTCATTTACCCAGGACTGGAAAATATGAAGATAAGGGAAGTGTTGGGATAGTAAGTGTGGGACCTTCGCTGCATCACCATGACCCTGGGCACCACCACACAACCCTTAGGGACCACCGCCAGCTGAGGGCACCCACCCTGGCTTGCACTTGCTGTCCAGCCTGCCTCCCACATGCAGGCTACATTAATGCTGGTCCTTAACCTTAAATAAAAAAGTGAGAGGCACTGAGAGCTCCCACTTAAGCTATTTAGACAACAGCAAAAGTTAAACAGCCCCATGAACATGAGTGCAACCAGCTGTTTCTGATTTAGAGCCAAAAAATCTTCCATAAACATTAGCAAAAATGCCAAAACAAACAACATCTATATCTACTGAGGTGACTGAATGTGATGCATGAAAGCCAGAGCCCTTTCCTACGGTCTGTGGGAGGGGCAAGTCTTGGTGACAATCCTCTGTGTGTCCGTGCACTATGCACCTCTGCAGCAGCTGTCCTGAGGCTGGCCTCCCCGTGCTGGTTTGCATTCCTCCTGATCTTTCCCTTTCACCCATCTGATGGGTTGTGGGAGTGCCATGATTATAGTCCCTGAGTCATGGACTCTTTAGCTAATTCTGTTTTCAATGATCCCTTGTCAATCTTAATTTTGAGATAATGTATTTTTTGAGAACATTTTAAGTACTATGTACATGCATATAGGTATGTGTACACACACATTCTTTTCTTTTTTTAAACATATGCATGGTTTAGAACAGGTCCCTTAACATAAAAAATGTGATGATGATTCTTGACATCTTCCCCCATCTGCTGAGGCTGGGCAGTCTAACAGTATTGCAGAGAGAAAATCTGTTTACACTCAACCTTCCCGATAAATGGATCAAGGGCCAGTTCAGAAAATGTGCCCAGAGGCTTTGAAATATGTTGTGAAAATGCCACGAGCTTGTCAACAGTTGCCAAAAGAAAACAAGGCAGGTGCGGGTGTGAAGGACAAGCTAGTCTGGCCATAAGGGCCAGACTCAACTTGTAGGTGATGCCTTCCTGTGCGGCAAGATCTCAGGATTCTCTGATATGTGTCTGCAGCCCAGGCCTCTCTCCTGAGTTCCAGACGCCTGTGCCTACCTGTCCCTTCCACCTCACTGCGTGGCCGACACAGCACTTGCGAGTTTCACAAGCCCAAAGTGGAACGTGTGATCTTCACTGCCAAAATCTGCCTCCCTTCCCCTTGTCTTTCAGGAAAAGACACTGCCAATCCCCCCACCATTTCCCACATCCCACCATTACCATATGCCAGTTCCGACTCTAAAATCTACCTTAAATCCCACCTCCCCTCCATTTCCCATCTGCACTGTCATGATCTGGCCCAAGCCACCAGACTGAGTGACAGCCCAGAGTTTTCCAAGTGGCCTCCCTGATTCAGCTCTTGCCTCTCCTTTTTATGTACTCCTCAAAGGTGCACTCCTCACTGAAAGGAAGCAGGTGATTCCAGGGTTGGAGCAGGGAAAAGACAGGCTCAGCCTGGAACATCTTACTGTGCCAGACAGGCAGACTAACTCAAAGAATAAGGGACCTGTTCTAAAACCAGCTCAAAAGGGACAATCTGGCTAAACCTGGGGCAATCTGAGCATCAAAATTGTCATTATAACCCAGAGAATGAAACAGGAATCCATGAACACATACTGATCTAAAGGACTGAATGCATGAAGAAATGGGGAAGAAGGGAAGCTCCTCTTCCACATAGACTGTCAACATGCACGTGTACAAGGATAAAGGAACTTGAAACTCACCATCTGGCAACCATCTGAGTAATGACTGTTTCGAGCAAGAAGTACCAGTGGATTCTAAAACTGGCGAGTGAATGCCTGATGCGAGCAGCCTATTTATCCAGCCTCAAAATATCTTTTAATACTTACTAATTAAAAGGGAAAAATAGTTCAGTGGAGAAACCTGGCAACACCACCTTCACGGAGCGATCAAGTTAGCATCACTAGCAAAGCCAGCGGACGGCATGGTCTTCTGATACATTGCATCACTCCGGGTACCCCTGCCGAAGCTACACACTCTGAACCTAACCATGGGGACAATCAGACAGCCCAAACTGAGGTTCTTTCTATAACGCACATAACCTGTAATCTTCCAAAATGTCTAGATCATGAAAAAGAAAGGAAGACGTAGTCACTGTTCCAGACAGAAGCAGCAGCTAGATGTAACGTGTTACCCCCGGTTGGAATCTAGACCCACCAGGGACATCAGTGGGATAGTCTGCAAAATTTCAGGGGTGTCTGAGGATGAGGAGGTGATCTTGTATCGTTGTCAACTGCCTGACTGTGATGACTGCACCATGGTTCCGCAGGAACGTGTTCTTCAGCATCGTATCACAGTTTACCTTCAAATTGTTTCGCAGAAATAGTAACATGTATAGACAGTATCATAAGGCAAATGCGCTAAAATGTTAACAGGAATTCTTAGTGAAGGGTATAAGGGAGCTAGCTGTAGTGTTCTTGTGACTAGTCTCTAAGTTTGGAATTATTCAAATAAGCTAAAGGGAACAAAGGAACCACCTTTCACTGTATCCCCATTGCATTCCCAACAAGGTGCCAAAAAAGCAACATCGGGCTCCTGGGAATCTGGTCTCCCCGAAACTCTAACCACCTCTAAAGTCCCGCTTCAGTCTCCCTGCCCTGACGCCCTCATATATGCTGCCCCTGTCCTTTCGCCCCCACCCCACTCAAGGCCACTTCCTCAGAACGGCTGTCCCTGCCCCTTAGACTGGATCAAATTTCCCATCACGATGTGATAGTTTGTGTCCATTCAGGTGATCACCCGCTTAATGCCAATCTCCTGCCTAATGTAAGCTCTGAGTTCTGGCTTGCCCCATGCTGTAGCAAAGTTCCTGGGAAAAAAAAGAGGTACTCGATAACAAATGAATGGATTTTTTTCCCCCAACATCCATTCTCCAAATGGATTTTTACTGCAGCACCTTATTTTCTTGAAACCTTGATCTTGCCAACCTTGTTTAGTTTTACCAAACGGATTACTGTGGAGGAAAACTAGCCCACTTTGGTGAGGGGGCTGCTATATTTAAGTCCAAATAACAGGATTGAATGAGTATGCCGACATGTACCAATGATGACCCTTAATGATTTAAACAATCGATGTCAGTAATTAGGACTATTTTCGTAGTACAGAGATGATTTTTAAAAGAGTTAAGTACTAATTAATTTCACATAATAGTCACACTGGGACCTCTGTGAGATCTGATGTTAATGAGGTATTCTTCTGTAATTAATTTTTATGTGCCATCCTGGGGGCTCCCCACCACCTTCTGAATTGCTCCTCGTTCAGCACATCGACCTCTTGCAGCCCCGGTTACATAAGTCAGTCTAGGCTTCCCCGTAAAGGAAAACCAGAGGACTGGAAACAGATGCCCACACAACAGAACGTCAGTTTGACAACGCTTTCGTTGCTCACAGAGGAAATTAGACTCATTAATACAGGCTTGTATTTTGAAATTAGTATGTTTCTCTTTGCAGGTGTTAAAGTATAAAGCAGAGGAGAAAAGGGAGAAGACAGTATGCAATAAAGAGAATATCCAAGTTCAAGTCTAACCCTGCCTCACTAAGCAGCCCAGAAAACCATGTATTTTCTCTTGGCTCATTTTCTCTGGAGCAGTTTTTAAATGTGGACAGAAGAACCCTGAGTACTGGAAGGCAGAGGCCAAGAAAAATGATCTGTGGCTTTTACGGTGAGACCTACTGTCAGCTGCAGTGAAAGCCTTGACAGGAAGCAAAGGAGAGTGAACGAGGGCCCTACCCTGGGGCTCAGCCCCTGTCTCTCTGTCTGGGCCAATCAGGCAGACAGAGCAGTTAACCCTGAGCAAGTGGTGCATTCTTAAAAACTGCCTTCTCTTAGAAAAAATTAAATTGAGAAGAATAAAACAATAGAAAAAAAATCAATGAAACCAAGAGCTGGTTCTTTGAAAAAATAAACAAAATAGATAAACACCTAGCCAGACTCATTAAGAGAAAAAGAGAATCCACACACATAAACAGAATCACAAATGAGAAAGGAAAAATAACGACGGACCCCACAGAAATACAAAGAATTATAAGAGAATATTATGAGAATCTATATGCTAACAAGCTGCAAAACCTAGAAGAAATGGACAACTTCTTAGAAAAATACAACCTTCCAAGACTGACCAAACAAGAAACAGAAAAACTAAACAGACCAATCACCAGCAACGAAATTGAATCGGTAATCAAAAAACTACCCAAGAACAAAAGCCCCGGACCTGATGGATTCACCTCTGAATTCTACCAGACATATAGAGAAGAAATAACACCCATTCTCCTTAAAGTTTTTCAAAAAATAGAAGAGGAGGGAATACTTCCAAACTCTTTCTATGAAGCCAGCATCACTCTAATACCAAAACCGGGCAAAGACCTCACCAAAAAAGAAAATTACACACCAATATCCCTGATGAACGTAGATGCAAAAATACTCAACGAAATATTAGCAAACCGAATTCAAAAATACATCAAGAGGATCATACACCATGATCAAGTGGGATTCATCCCAGGGATGCAAGGATGGTACAACATTCGAAAATCCATCAACATCATCCACCACATCAACAAAAAGAAGAACAAAATCCACATGATCATCTCCATAGATGCTGAAAAAGCATTTGACAAAATTCAGCATCCATTCATGATTAAAACTCTCAACAAAATGGGTATAGAGGGCAAGTACCTCAACATCATAAAGGCCATATATGACAAACCCACAGCTAACATCATACTTAACAGCGAGAAGCTGAAAGCTTTTCATCTAAGATCGGGAACAAGACAGGGATGCCCACTCTCTCCACTGTTATTCAACATAGTACTGGAGGTCCTAGCCACGGCAATCAGACAAAACAAAGACTTACCAGGCATCCAGATTGGTAAAGAAGAAGTCAAATTGTCACTATTTGCAGATGACATGATATTGTACATAAAAAACCCTAAAGACTCCACTCCAAAACTACTAGAACTAATATCTGAATTCAGCAAAGTTGCAGGATACAAAATTAACACACAGAAATCAGTTACTTTCCTATACACTAACGATGAACTAACAGAAAGAGAAATCAGAAAAATAATTCCATTCACAATTGCATCAAAAAGAATTAAATACCTAGGAATAAGCCTAACCAAGGAAGTGAAAGACCTATACTCTGAAAACTACAAGACACTCCTAAGAGAAATTAAAGAGGACACTAACAAATGGAAATTCATCCCATGCTCTTGGCTAGGGAGAATAAATATAAAATGGCTATACTACCCAAAGCAATCTACAGATTCAGTGCAATCCCTATCAAAATACCAACAGCTTTCTTCAATGAACTTCTAAAATTCATATGGAACCACAAAAGACCCCAAATAGCCAAAGCAATCCAGAGAAGGAGGAATCAAACAGGGGGAATTATGCTCCCTGACTTCAAGCTCTACTACAAAGCCACAGTAATCAAGACAATTTGGTATTGGCACAAAAACAGACCCACAGACCAGTGCAACAGAATAGAAAATCCAAACATTAACCCAAACATATACAGTCAATTAATATTTGATAAAGGACCCTTGGATGTACAATGGGGAGATGACAGCCTCTTCAGCAGCTGGTGTTGGAAAAACTGGACAGCTACATGTAAGAGAATGAAACTGGACTACTGTCTAACACCATACACAAAAGTAAACTCAAAATGGATCAAAGACCTGAATGTAAGTCATGAAACCATAAAACTCTTAGTAAAAAACATAGGCAAAAATCTCTTGGACATAAACACGAACGACTTCTTCATGAACATACCTCCCCGGGCAAGGGAAACAGAAGCAAAATGAACAAGTGGGACTATATCAAGCTGAAAAGCTTCTGTACAGCAAATGACACCATCAGTAGAACAAAAAGACATCCTACAGTATGGGAAAATATATTCATAAATGACGTATTCGATAAGGGGTTGACATCCAAAATATATAAATAACTCATGCACCTCAACAAACAAAAAGCAAATAATCCAATTAAGAAATGGGCAGAGGACATGAATAGACACTTCTCCAAAGAAGAAATTCAGATGGCCAACAGGCACATGAAAAGATGCTCCACATCGCTAATCATCAGAGAAATGCACATTAAAACCACAATGAGCTATCACCTCACACCAGTGAGGATGCCAACATCCAAAACACAAACAACAACCAATGTTGGTGAGGATGTGGAGAAAAGGGAACCCTCCTACACTGCTGGTGGGAATGCAAATTAGTTCAACCATTGTGGAAAGCAGTATGGAGGTTCCTCAAAAAAGTCAAAATAGAAATACCATTTGACCCAGGAATCCCACTCCTAGGAATTTACCCTAAGACTGCAGCAGCCCAGTTTGAAAAAGACAGTTGCACCCCTGTGTTTATCGCTGCACTATTTACAATAGCCAAGAAATGGAAGCAACCTAAGTGTCCATCAGTAGATGAATGGATAAAGAAGATGTGGTAATATACACAGTGGAATATTATTCAGCCATAAGAAGGAAACAAATCCTACCATTTGCAACAACATGGATGGAGTTAGAGGGTATTATGCTCAGTGAAATAAGCCAAGCTGAAAAAGACAAGTATCAAATGATTTCACTCATATGTGGAGTATAAGAACAAAGAAAAAAATGGAAAGAACAAAACAGCAGCAGACTCACAGAACCCAAGAACGGACTAATAGTTACCAAAGGGAAAGGGACTGGGGAGGATGGGTGGGAAGGGAGGGATAAGGGGGAAAAAGAGGCATTACGATTAGCAGATGTAAGGTGGGGGGGCAAGGGGAGGGCTGTACAACTCAGAGAAGACAAGTAGTGATTCTATAGCATCTCACTATGCTGATGGACAGTGACTGTAATGGGGTTGGTGGGGGAGACCTGATGAAGGGGGTAGTTTAATAACCATAGTATTGCTCATGTAAATGTAGATTAATGATACCAAAATAAATTATAAAAAAAAAACTGCCTTCTTTTGAGTACCAACCTTTTCCTCCAGATTTTTTCTTAAAGGACATTTCAGGACCAGCTTTCCAGCTTAACTGTAACAGATAATGGCTAAATATGCTATATTAGGGCACCATACTGGTAGTTCAGTGCAGAGGAGGGGGGTGGCTTGAGTTCTCAAATGGAAGAGAGACCCCATAATACAGATAACAAAACATGCACTCATGGCTATTTCAGTGGGATGAAGTGAGCCTCCCCTGGCCAGACACTGAAAAAAGGCAAATTGCAAAGGGAAGCGTGGCCTGCCTCTACAGACCCTGGATGCACAGGAACACTCGCGTGGCCTCCAACCCAGGTGTGCAAGAGCACCTGCCCAGCTTCCACACTGGGACACAGTGGCCTTTCCCTACTGAACCTCTCCTGGAACCTAAAACCTAGTGACCCTGCCCGCAGTTAATGCAGTCACTTGTGGCCTGCTCTGGCCTGTCCCATCTTGATGAGCAGAGCCCTAGGAAGCCCAGTGAGCACACATGAGGGCAGCTGTCACACTGAGTGACGGTCCACTGGCTGCCTCCCCCGTTAGCCAGTTCTTGGAGAAGGGCTGAGTTTTTATTTCTAGGTCCCTACTACTCACTTCACAGCGGGGCTTAGCAAGTGTTTCCAGTGAAATGGAAGCTCAGGGGATCTCAGCGAACGCCAGTATCTTAAGCTTGGACTTCCTGTCCTTTCCACCCTGTGCCATCCTAACTCCAGCAACAATGAGCCCCTCCACTCTCCGCCCCCTGCTTTCTGCTTATCCACCCGGGTGTCCTCTTACTACCAGCTCTGAAGTTTTGTGACTCATAACCAAACCGAAAAGGGGACGGGGCAAGAGTCCAACAGCCAGGCAGGATGGACGCATCTCCCTCGTCCCTCTCCTCGTGGTCGGGCCTCACCTGACCCCACAGAAGCTTCCTTTCCCTTCACATTCTGATGCTCAACACTCCTCCCCCCACATATACACTCGTTCTTTTTCTGTTGCTTCCAATTTCCTAGTTGTTAAGCAGACATAACACACTGAATTGCACTCAGAGCATGCTCAGTGGTTTAATTCTGGAGAGCATTACAATTTCCATTTTTTCTTTAAAATATCGAATTTTAAAAAATCAATTTCAGGCAGTCTTGAAGGGGAAGAAAAGAGAAAAATGTTTCCTTTTTTTTCCCCTACGCCGGAAGACTTCACTGGGTTCCATTAAGGTCTAAATGGGATGTATTTCAGTGCTCATCTTCCACCAGCAGATAAAATGGGTGCCTCTAACTTGATCTGCACAGCGGGCTGGCCCTCCTGAGAAAGAAGGATAAGAGTAGACAGTAGTGGGAGCGTTTGCTCTGCAAAGTGGGCAACAGCTTAATGAAATACTTCTCACCACCCAAGTTAACTGTGTGTTTAGTTCACTGAAAAGAAAGATTACAAATTAGCAAGCAAAATAAATACATGTCACTTAAATACTAATGTGTAGTCTTGCCTGGTTTTTCCATGTCATAGAGAGAATTACCTGAAATCTACTGGCTGTCCTAGAGAACATTCCTGAGAAGCCAGAGCCAGACTTGGATCCAGTTTTTGTTTTCCTTTTGAATGTACTTCTCCAATATGTTAATTTTAGGAAATAGCTTCTTAATTTTGCTTAAGTAGGGATCTTAGCTCTAATCCACCTAATCAAAATGTATCACTGGAAGACAGAGTAACTAAAACAGGCTTGGAGAAAGAAGGGTGAAGTGGAACAGGGGTTTTCAGAGGAGCCCTTTAGGAAGGGAGCAGGATGGACCCCTACCCCTCTCCTCACCTTCCCAGTTCAGACTGAGCTATTCTGAGACCCTCCATACTCGGCATCGCGCTTTTCCTGCAAGAGTTTTGGGGAAAATTGGTTTAGAGCCACTGATTCAACAGATGCGAGGCAAATGGAGGCTGCCACTAGTCTGCCAGATCCACGAGTCTGAGCAATGACCTGGTTGGCTCAGCGCTGTATTCCCAGCACCCCGCCCGGTGCCTCCACATACCAGGAGGCTGTAACCACTTGTGGAATGAAGGAATGGGAGGATGGCAGGATGGATGGATGGAGGCAGGGGTGAGCCCTACAAGTGGGCAGAGAGCTCCCATTTTGATGAAGCTCTGAAATATTTTCTCACATCTCAGTGAGACTAAATGCATGATGAATCAACAGAGGAGGTTAAAAAAAATCCACAAGAGTTAAAACGAAGCAACTCAGCATGCTAATAGTTTTAATGGAGACATGCAAACCTTCACCGATGGGCTCCAGGAATGCGATTGTGTGTATAAGCTGTGACGCCTGCAAATCACTGTTACTCCCTGAATCTGATGGGGTTCCAGCTTCACCCAGCCTGAGCCCTGGTGAGACAGACTAAACAACTTAGGAAACTTCTGTCTCAGCAACATGAAAGGCAAGCAATGACTTATTCACCAAGACCCCCAAATGTTCAAACAGGGAGCACACACTAGTTTCAGGAGAGAATTTCAAGGAAAATAAAAGTATGAGATCCAGTAGGTAGTAAACTTATGGATTAACTGCTATTTTGCTACATGAATACCCCCAAGATAGAAATATGAACATGGTCTAGAACAGTGCTGTCAAGAGAAATATAATGTGAGCCCCATACACAATTTAAAATTCCTAATAGCCACATTAAGAAAAGTAAAGCGAGAGAGGTAATTTTGATAATAGATGTTGTTTAACCCAACATATACAAAACATCATCATCTCAGGAAGTGATTTTTAAAAATTACTCATTCTTTTTTTCCCTACTAAATCTTTGAAATCCACTATATTTCACAATTCAGCACACCTCAATTTAGACGCACCACATTCCAGATACTCAATAGCCACATGCTGCCAACAGTCTAGAAATACAGATGAATGAACATACTTATAATGAGCAATATCTAAGGAAGCGGTGGGTCCAGAATACACCCCTTGTGGGGCCTTAGTTATTCTGGCCTATTCTTATTTCCTTTGGGTTCCTGACACACTGTTTTGATAAGGCTGTCTCTCATAGTACCTGCCACCTGGGTCCCAGGTGAACACATGACCCTGGCCTTCCAATTGTGACTTAGGCCACTGCAGTAGCCCAAGAGGAAAGCAGAGACCAAGAAAGGCCAATCAGAACCCTTCCCTAGGACTGGTATATGGAAGCCAGAGGAAAATGCCTTGGGGCTGCCAGGGTGTGATTTGGGGGTTCTCTGCATGCCAGGGAGAGCCTATGTTAGGATGGGGCCTGAACTGGCAAAGAAAACCCTAGTCCTAAGCCCTGAGGCTCTGGTTCGGGTCTATCTTCTGTGGATTCTGCATCGATTCTTCAAAGTATCCTCCCAGTACTTTGTCATTTGCTTAGGCTGATCTGAGTTGTGCTTCAGTCACCCTCAGAGTCATGATTCAGGCCCGGCCGCACCCCGGCCCACTGCCCTGTTCTCCAATACCTCCCTCAGGGCTGTCTCCCAGACAGCATGCCAGGCCACGGAGGGCCCACTGGGCACACTCAGAGGCAGAGCTTACATCTTCTGAGCTTCACCAGTGCTTTGCAGCTCTTGTTCCTTCCCCAGGTCACCCCTTGCTTTTCAGATCTTCATCCCCATCCCTCCGTCTGCTGGGCAACTGTATGCCAGCAAGCTGAGCTGCTCTACCTTCCCGCTGAAGCCTGTGGCTCCCCTTTGTTCTCCTCCATGTGTCTATGGTCTGATTTTCTTGCCCCCTCCACTCTGCCTTGAGAACCAGAATGGCACCATGAGGTTGCCTTTCCACTACGAGATCTCACTGGCCTCCTTGTGAACTGTATGAAAGGCCTATTCTTAAGCACTGACCTTTTAGAATGAACCAAGCACAAAAGGAGACTGTTCCAGGCCTGAGGTTATACACACAAAGATGACAATCATATGCTCCGAGTATGCATGAGATGTGCATGGATATTCCCAGCATGACAGCGAATATATGCTGGTGCAGAAAGTTGCCACTCAGGGCCCCAGAGAGCAAGCCCTTGGGAGATAAATAATGCTCAACTTGGCCTTGACCCTATCATAAAGGATGACCTACTGTGAGAATTCTAATAAATATGACCTGAAATGTACATCCTATGCTATTTTTTAAGAAACAAGTTGAAGATTCATCATTAGTCTAAGGACCTATCACTTCTCCCTCCAGTTTTCATCTTGTTCTTGCCTAAGCAAGTTTCAGACAGTCGTAGAGAGCATTTCCTTCAGGTGCCTGATGGATATATTCCCATGATACAATTTTCTTCCCTGTAGTTACAATGGATACGCTTACGAAATCTGCCAAACCCTCCTGAGAGTCCACGGGGAGGTGGAGTGGGGTGCGTTACCTCCCACGACAGAAGGAGTATACAAGGTGGGTAATTAGAATTCACAGGTCAAATTATTCTTGCTCCTCTCAGGAAGTTCAGCATGCTAATTAATGCTCTGGTGCACTTAATGTCTTAAGTGATAGGGGAAAACAATGAGTGAGATTCAGATGGAGCCATTAGTGGTTTTTTACCCACTGAACTCCCTTGCTGGGGAACCAGAGCTAACTCACTATGTCTGGCTCCTGGAGGGTCAGACAGACCCCAGGGGCCTGCTCAGTTTGACTCAACCTCTCCTTCAGCTAAGAACAGTGGGGAACACACAGGCCAGTTCGAAAGCATAAATGTCCTCCTTGCACTGTCCCATCTCACATTCACTCCCTTCTTCCCTCCTTCGGCCAGAGGGAGGGTCTGCAGGGTTATCCTGTGACACCCCAAGACCTCTGAAGATGTAAACACCTGTCAAATTAGGCCGTGTTCTTACCCCAGTGGGTAGGGTCCCCGGGGGGGGGAGATTTCTTGCCTTGAAATGTCAGGGTGCCCATTCCCAGGGGTTCCAAAAACTGCCATGCTGAGGAACCCAAGGCAAGTTATCTACCCTGCCTGAGCCTCAGTTTGTCTTCAAAACGGGAGCACATTGGTCCCCATCTGGTTCAGTCACCACAAGACCCATCCAAGACAATGCAGGACCCCTGAATGTGCGCCACCACAGTCTGCCTGCCACAGGTGTCACTGTCTTTTCTTAACCTTCAAGGTAGATCATTTTTGAGCATGTTCCTACCCCCTCTCCATAAATTAGAACACTCAGTCACTCAAAAACCTGGAGGACCCAGAAAAGAAAAAAATACACCTTCCACGGATGTATGGCCCAAGATAACCACTACTAACATTTTGCACTTCCCTTCCTAAGTACAGGTGCACTTTCTGCAGGTGAAATCATGCTGTAGGCACAACTTGGTGCGGTCCTCCTTTCACTTAACATTGTATGCACTCTCCCATGTTACTTTGTAGTCCCCAGAAACAGTACTTTCAAGAGCTCTATTATTCCATCCCATTGCTCAGAGTTCATTTAGCCACACTGAGCTCTTCTGACACCTCGGTTTCCAACTTTTTGCTAACAGAAAAAACACCGTGGTTAGCAGGCCTTTTCTGCAGTTGGGCTTAACTACCCCAGGAGAGGGTGCAGAAGTAAAATTATGAAGACCAGAGGATGAAGATGTCAAGTGGTTTTCCTCGTCCACACTGCTGTAAGCCACATGGTGGAAAGCACCCTTCACATCCCTAGGAGTTGCCTTTTCACATTTTTTTGATACCTTGATTGATGCAAGATGACCTCATGGTTCTTATTTGCACCCCCTTGACTTCTCAAGAGACCAACCATTTTCCTGTTAACCACGTTATTTCTGTTTTGCGCCTTTACACGAAGGATACCCTCTGCCAAGGTAAGGCAACAGATCCCAAACCTGGAGCATGTGGAAGACTTCGCTCAAGAGTTTGGAGGAGGATAGGATCTCCATTTCCAGCTAATCCTGACGCAAGTGATTCTGGGGCCAGACTTGGAGAAATTCTGGATTAGAGTCATACTTCTAAAATCTGTTTCTAGAGTTTCCCCAATACTGAAGATTTTATTCTTCTCTGTAAACATCCTCTCCAGATCAACTGTCTTTACATTTTATTACCTTTTGGGAGGCACAGGAGTGTAAGTCAAATCTGTAATTATTTTCTTTTGCAGTTTCTTTTTGTTTTTCTAATCTTGGAAAACTCTTTACTCAAGAGTTTTGCAAATCTTTCTTTTTCTACTTGCTCTTGCTTTTCAAAAAAAAAGAAAGAACTTTTGAAAACAAAATAAAAGTGTAGTCTACCTGGAATTTAAGGTGGGTGTCTAGGGTAAAGTGAGGATATAAAATTTTAGATTTTGTTTTTCAAAATGTCTAACCACTTTCCCCAAGCATTACAGAATCATCTCTCCCTCCGTGACCCTGGATGCATCTCTGAGCCAACACCAACTTCTTACAGACCAAGGGAACAGAACTATATTGTGTTTGCTTATCAGTTTCTCTCCTACCTCTTGCCAGTTCTTCAAAACCTCTGTCACAACTTCAGCCTTGAGAAAACTCTTGGTACCCAAAAACTTCCACAACCCTGCTCTAGAGCAAAATCAAGAATTTAAAGATTATAATTTCTTCCTATGGATGATTAGGAAATGCATTAGAGCTTTTTGTAAATAGATGAAATCACGTGTATCACTTTATAAAAACGTTGTGATTCAAATAGAGTTGAGGCAGAGATGTTACAGCTGAAGGGACCCTCGGGACTATTTACCCGTTGTCAGTCCCTGTGAGGAAGCTGAAGCACAGAGACATGAGACCCACAGCCCAAGTTCCTGCAGCAATGGGAGACAGCCGGGAATTCACAGCCGGGCTTTGCACACGACGGTGTTCTTCCATCCCCTCCTTTCCAGGATTTACTGGTGGTCACAAGCAAGCAGGGAGGTGACAGTTTATTTATAAAGGCCCTATTTAGGGTCTCTTATTAATGCCTTATTCACATACCCAGCTACACAAAGCCAAAACAATCCTAAACCAGAGAAAGGGGAATGGGCTTTAGGCTGATGCACCTCTCAGCTAGACTGCCTCTGGAAGAGCCCGTCTAGAACACAGACATTCACTCAGGAACAGCGCTTGGGAAGGATACTGACGACTTTCTTTTCCTCAGCGAGTCTCTAAACTCAGGTTACATCCAGATTAAAATACAGGCGACCCATATTCCTGAGATGAACGCATGGAAAAGGTTGCCAGGTGACCACATGGCTGGCCCTGTGTGCTGACCGTCTCCCCAGCCCACGCACAGGCTGCCCATTACAAGGGACCCAGGGTCTCAAGATGAAGTGGTTGAAGGTGGAAACAGGGACCAGGGCAATTGTGACAAACAATGACTACAACAAGGTTTTCCCAAAACAGGATTATTTTTACCAGTACATAGTCTAAAGTTAAGCAGAGAAAGTCTTGTTGGACATATGGAAAAGTTGCTTGACCGCATGAATGTTAAATCTTAATTAATTTCCAGCTCTAGGTTCACATATTCACTGACTAGAGGGAAATGTCCTCTTTTGGGATTTCCAGCTCTGTAGTCTCTGATTATGCAATAACTCTCCTAAACACCCACATATTTAAGTAAAAGACCCCACTTTACAACCTGTGATAGCATGTGTATATTCCTCACATTCAGCAGGAAGCTCTACACATGGACATCCCCACTGTGTGATGACCTGTCCAGGGGACTCGAGGCCCTGCCTATTCTCCTTCAACTGTCCATTTCCTCCTCCTTCAAACTCTCCCTTTCTGCTTTATGAGATTCCCTGGAGCCTGGAGGGGCAAAAATTCAACTCTGACCCAGACTGTGGTCTTCCCGTTTCAATGAGAACTTTCTGTGGCATTAACCTCCCAAATGTGATACAGTTGTTTCTTCTAGAACATTACTTGTAAGATCCTGGAAAAGGGCTCTGTGATCAGGGTTCCCACAAAATCAATCACAGCTCTCCTAAAAACATGAGGCTGGCCGAATCTTCCTGGGCCCGTCCTGTGCAGCCTTCCTCCCTGGCTCGGGTCCCTCCTTGGAGAGGAAAGCCCTTGAAGACTTTCTCTTGTACAAGACACTAGACCTTTCCAGCTTAAAAATATGGTCTGGGCCTCCCCTCCACGAATCCTAAGTTTTCTTCTGTTAAGCGCAAGAGGACCTGCCTTCACGGTGTCAGCGGCACTCAGAGTTCCCCAAACTCCGGCAAGGACTGAAGTGGTTCTTGAAGCCATTAAATCAACCACTTAGGCCTAAGGAAGGTACTTCTGTGTTATCCTTGGCATTTTTTTGAAGGTCTTCATATTCTGCTAAGGCGTTCTGATACCTTGTGAGACAATGCAGAACATTAACTTGCTGGGGGGAATCTCACTCCATTCCAGCCAGCACAGCCTGGGAGTCCTGTAGACACCACACCGGCTGAGGAGTCGCCCATCACTGTTTTTGTTTAAAAATTATTTACTTATTGTGGTAAGATACATGGAATGTAAAGTTGACTATTTTAACCAGTTTAAAGTGTACAGTTCAGTGGCATGAAGTATTTGACCCCAATAAAAAATGTCTGCTAAAAACCTCTTTAAGCAGAATTCCTAGATAAGAGGATAATCATAAATCATTTTTACCACCAGCCTCCTCCTCATTTTCTTGTCTTTTCTCAGAATGCCTCTACAAAGATTAAAGCAGCAGTAGCAATTACATCTGCAACAGGTTAGGCCAAATGCCAGGGTACAGGCTAATCACCGGCATTACTCATAAATACGGGACGTTCTGAGATAAAAATATATATTGTGTATGTTCCACTTCCTTTCCAAGTTTACGTTGTGGGGGGAAACAAGAGAAACTAAATGCCTTGGAAGCTTCTAGATTCAATGCAGGCATAAGGTGGATGTCTGATGGCCCAGATGTAAATCATGGCTGCATGACATTGGACAAGTGGCTGACTGAACCTCTCTGGGCCTCAGTGTACAAGCTATACAGTGAGGATAATGTGAGTAGTAGATGAATTAATATATTGAAAGTGTTTCCAACAGTATATGGCACATAAAAGTCCTCACAAAATGTTAGCTATTATTACTGAAAGGCCAAGAACCACCAACCAAAATATTTCAGGTGGAGAACCTGCAAATAGAGCATTTTTATTTTATGTGGTTGAACTTTCAAAATGACTTATTCTTAGAATTCATGAAAAATACTTTAAATAACTTAAGGACATGAATAATTGTTCTTTCAGGGACAAAAATAAATACTCTTTTTGAACCTAAAAAAGGCTTATTGTTATTCTTGGTAGTCAACAGCACATGGGTTATTAGGAGGGAAAGAGAAATCTTGACAGCTTTGACTTAACTCCTACACTCAGAGGATGTCATTTAATTCACAAGTGCAAACACACGCAATGGCAAGAGAAGAAATGCCTTTTTAAAACCATCCCCTCTTCAAAACTTGCAGATGTCTTTCAAAACCCTACATAATATTTTTAGAGTTTATTTATAAACTTAAATAGTTTAAATATAAACTTCAGACACACTTTTTCTGTAAAGCCTGATGTTTTAAACTCTGAAAACTTTTTTCCCTTAAATGCTAGAAAGAAAAAGATTCTAGACTCCTTGGAATATCGATGATGTTGCCACCTTAGAATTTTCCCAAAGTGCCAGAGACAAACAAACAAAAAATGGGGAAGGGGTGGGACCACCTTCGAAAGACCCCGGGTGGGCCTGCCAGAGCCGTAGAAATGCACACCGAGCGCTGGTGTGGATGGACACTACTAAGCTGCCTGGGAGCAACCTCCTTAGCCTCCGGCCAGGTGCAGGCCCTGGGGAGGGACGCCATGACATTGGATGTCCAGGGGTGCCAAGAAACTGACCGAAGGAGATTACTACACATTTCAGAGCCGTTTGGAGCGCTCTGTTCCTGGCTAGAAAACCCTCTGTCTTGTCAAGGCTGAGAGAAGGGATGGAATGATACATATGGGAATCTTTTATTATCGGGGAGTCTTTGGATGAGGAAGACAGCTGGTCACTACCAAAAATGGACTAAAAAGTGGGATGGGGCTCTCCCTGCCCAATAAGACAGTGTGCCCCTCAGAGAAGCAGTTTGCTAATGCGATTTCCAAGTTTAAGGAAGGCAGTCAGGGGCTTACAGCAAACAAATGCCACAGTGGCTACAAGGCTCATGGCCAAGTACACAAGCTGCCCACGGGGCCAACATCAGATGGTCACAGGGTGGGCCCTGCCCAGTGACCACCAGAGAGTAAAGATGCTTGTTACCTGACAGGCAGCTAAACAGCCTGAGCAGCCCTGAGACCCACAGGTGTGGGGTCTGTTATTTATTCTCAGCCAACACTATGTTAGTACTAGAACGCTAAATACACCCACAAACAGCGACAATAGGTAAAAACAGAATCTGACCCATAACCTGCAGCAACCTGCCCAGGAAACCAACCCTTTATCTAAGGGAAGCAGCTCAGAAGCCAGCCTGCCATCTCTAAGCCATTCGTTCAGGAAGTCAGACCACCATTTCTAGCAACAACCCGAAAACCAAATAATAATCCCTGTGGCAATCAGCCCCAAATGGCCAGGGCTTGTTTAATAACCAATAACTCGCCTCGTTTCTAATCCCCCACTTCCAAATTAGGAACTACTGAAGAAAGCCAAGTGTGCGTCTCCAACCATCACACCGGATGCCTGCTGCTGGTTAGCTGGCCAACGACCTCCACCAGGGCGTGCTGGGGGCCTTCCCTTTTGTCGGCGCCATGGCGTTCCGCTCCTCCGCTTGCCTATGAGCCTCTGCCCAAACCTAGTGACGGCGGCGGACTCCCTCCCTCGAGCCAGCGCCGAGCAAATGGCCTTTGCTGGTTCTCAACGGGCTGGTCTTCACCTGCTTCCACCGTCCAGTGCCTCTCTGCCTCCTCACCCTTGCCTCCCAATCTTCTTCTCTAACCAAACTGGCATAAGGAAAATTCATTAATTTCAAATGAAAGGGGCAGCCCTGCTCTGGAAAAGGTGCACCTACACACGACCAACACGCATGGTCACAGCGCACTCTTCTTTCACGCTGTAAGTACGACTTGTCAGGACAGCGTCAATAGCGACCCCTCCCTGACCTATAATTGGAACGGGGAGTTCCCCTACCCTCATCAAATAAACAAGCCTAAATGACAAGCAAATACACTAATATTAAGAATTCGTTCCAAAATGCACCCTCGGACCCACGCATGTCAGCACTGGGCTTTTCATCTTCTATACCTGTGGAGCCAACGGGAAGTCACATGGAGACTTTTCATAATCAGGGTGCCTGCAGGGCTGGAGACTGAATGAGTGAGCGAACAAACGGGGTCTTTTCAGTAGAGACTGTACACTTATTTTGCCTGATTCTCTGAAAACTGGTGTCCAGGTATGAAATACATGGTTAAGGATATATCAAAATACTTGGTGCCCTGAGCCCCTGAGTCTCCCAAACATCCTTGGTAAAGGGGCCCAGGGCCCCTCCTAGCCTCCCCATGCCCCCATGCCCCGGGTCTACCTGTCAGCGACACCCCACACCAACACAGCAGGAACCTGGCAAGTGCTGGGCGAACATTTAATAAACTACTGCATGTGTACCTAATGACACAAACCATACGTTAATCAGGTCAGTGCTGGAGAAGAAATAAGTTGGTAAGTCTCCATGCCTACAGAAAGTGAAAGCTGAAATGACCTGTTTAGCTGAGTATTATGGCCTGTATCAGACCAGCCATAGCCACGGCAGTTTCTCCTTGCTGTTCTCTGCTGGGATAGCTAATCACCTAGGTCGTCCACCTCTGTCCCCCTCTGGGGAACTGGGGTGCCGGCGCTGGAAATCCTAAGTTCTGATATGGGATATCTGGACACCATCTTCTCATTTCCCAAACTATCTGAACAATTCATTGATGGGTGAGATAAGGGAAGTGTTGAGAGGGTGTTCTTTCCCACAGGAATTCTTCATAAGTCTCATCCACTTTCCTTTATAAAGGGATCCTTTAGTCACTATAAATGTGATCTACTTCCTTAAAGGAAATGGGAACACTTTTTTTGTTCAAAAGAAGTTATAGAGTTCATACTGGAGTTTGGAAAGCATTTGAGTTTAAATTATTTTTCTTCTTTTGCTCAACCTAAGTGTTAAAAAAACAACAGAAAACATGGGTCAGGGCCATTTCAAAATCGTGAAATTCAGTATACAGAATTAACTATCTCAAACATACTGAAAACATTAACTTTTCCCTGGGATTGTCAAAATATCAAAACCCTAGTGAAGGCTAATTACCTATTTATGTAGGTGTTCCCTACATGACCCCCCGCCCCCAATCTCTCCAAAATGAAATCTCTGTTTGGCTATAACCTGATTTTAATGTGTGTGTGTGTAATGTAGGGAGGTTTTACAGTCAAAAATTAAAGCTCGAGCACAGCAGAGACTTTGGACTTTGATCCGAAAACGTATTAGATTCCCAGGTGAGGCTGATCAGAAATGGAAATGCCAGGAGACGCCAGCATTTTCCACTCCATTCAGGAACAGCCTGGGTGTCATTTCATTAGAACTGCACTTTTCTGTAAAAGGAGCCAGCTATAATTTGTAAAAGCTGGCTGTTTATTCACAGAGAGAGTCTCTTTGCTGAAAGACGGAGTGCCGGCGAGGGCCCCTGGAGCCTCCTGGTCCTGCCCATGTCCCCCGGGGGCTGTGCTGACCTACCTCCCTCATTCCCTAAACATGTCCCACAGACCGACAGCCAGGTACTGCAGCACTGGCCCCCACACCTAGACCCACACGCAAGATGATGGGAGCCCACGGAGACTTTCTACATGGTGCAGATTACACCCCAGAGGGGAGGGATGGAAAACAAAGAATTTTCTCTCCTTATGTACAGGAAAGAAGTAGCTGCTTCCTTCTCTGTCCAGAAAGGAGAGAGAAAAACCTTTGCTCCTTGGAAATGGGACAGAAAGGACGTCAGATCCTTACTTTGACCTTTTGGAATATAAACAAAATATCTCCAGGAGTCAGAGAGTCCCACGTATCTGGGGTTTTACAACCTACAGAGGTTTCCAAGGTCTGGGTTTCATCCCTTTGGACATGTAAATACCTAGGGAGATAGCACTCCAGTCTTCCTGGCACCTGGGGACTTTTGTGTGTGTATATGTAGATGGAATTGTGTAGGACAAGTCTGGCTCTCGAATGTTCCACTCCTTAGTCACTGGGCACAGAAACTGGCCACAGGCCTTGGCCATTCCTCACACAGCCCTACAGCAAGATGCCAGCCACACAGAGGCTGCTTCTTCTTAGCTTCCCCGCTCTTAGCTTAAATACTTCCTCAAGAATATCCATAGGGGTAATTGGCATGAACATATATGCTCACTGTAGAAAATTTAACAGTGACGACTAAGAGGCACTGCTTGCCTACTGTCTGCCAGGCACAGCCCTAAGGGCATTGCATCTATTATGCTGGTTAGTCCTCAGAACAGCATGAGGTGAGCGCTGTCATAACCCTATTTTACACTGGAGGAAATGGAGCTACTTTGTTTAAGCAACTTTGCTAAGCTGCACAGCTGGTAAGGGGTAGAGCAGGAGCCTCACTCCAGCCTCCTGACTTGTAACCCTCTGTTCCACTATCTCCTCTGTGCTTACGTTTGACAGACCACTCCTCTCATATTTCCATTTTTTAACTAAAATGGCATCAGACTGTCACTGGTCACTTACTCTTTTCACTGGACCTTCTCTGATGGATATGGTTCGTGGTGTTCCTTGCCTCATCACTACGGGACATGTCATTTCATAGGCCCCTGATGTTCTCTGAGACAGTGAATCTGGGATTCCAGTTCTAAACCTTAAAGCCTCAGAACATCAGGCTGTAAAAGCTCAAGAGAAAAAGACTACAGAGAGAAGGCTGTCTGGGGTGTGAAGCAGACACCCGAAGGAAGCATTAGAGAGTTCTGAGGGACCAGGGCTTCAGACCACAAGCAGATCAGCCCTCAGCTGAGAACAGCACTTCCTGCAATGGAACATCTCAAGGACTTTAAAATGACTGACTGATGTAACTTAAAAAATGAGCCCCAGTTCAAATGAGCAGAGGCTTCCCTTCTTTTGGTTCACCACCACTGATGGAGCATTCCACCCTACAGCAGCTCCAGAAGACAAAGGGAAAAGACGATCTCTGCTCCAGGGACTACAGTCTAGGGGGCCCAGAGCCACAGAAGCCAGGAACTTCAAAACCATAAAATCCAGGTACTGCCATGAAAAAGACATGCATGGGCGCTCCAGGGAACACAAATGAGCTTCTCAGGGAAGGCTCTCAGAAACCAGAGTGGAGTCTAAAAAGGTGGCCAAGAGTCGGTAGGTGATGAAGGCAGGAAGGGTGTTCCAGGCAGAGGTAACAACGTGGGCAAAGGGCTGGAGGCCTGGAGAGGCGAACGAAATGATGCCATTAACATTTGTTTTTCATGAAAAATATCAAAATACAAACTCCCTGCATATAAATGACAATGGCTTGCCTTAATACATTTTGCGTCTACTAACCATGAGCAGTTTTTTAATCAACCCTAAATTCCATCAAAAAGCAAAAAGTGTAATTTAAAATACACAACAGCTGTTTTAAATACCATTCAAAAATTGTCTACAGAAGAAGATGGGTTTCAAGGGTCAAGCCCAAGTATGTGCCTGACTGCTATAAAACCAAAGTTCTAGACGTGCCTGGTGTCAATTTTTAATAAAAATGAAATGGAAGGAGAAAAACCTGACAGACCACAAAAATAATCTGTATTAGACCACAAAAATCAATCTAAAATTTCATCTTATTTTTTTTGCATAGGAAACAATAACTTCTTCAAAGCAATAGGTCAAAGCACCCCTTATACTTCTTAAATACTAACAATTTTCAAAATGTGTTCACCCTCAATTATCTTATTTGATCACCACAAAATGGAAGGCAGGGCCTTGCATTTCTCAATTTCTCAGAGGATGTTAGAGAAAGTACTTCCTTGTGGCTAAAAGGGGCTCAGAGGTGTTATAGCCCTGGGGCTACTGGTGTCTCCATTTCAAAGCACAAACAATGCTAATTAATCTGCAAGAAAAAGAAATTAAATGACTACACACAATCATGAGAAGCAAATTAAAAATGTTTCTCATTATCTATCCAACTTATAGGGATCATAAAAATAAGCTAAATGGATGGTGGCAATCCGGGGACTTAAACTATGTGGTATTTGTCTTTTATTTCACCACTACAATCCTCCTCCTGTTTGTACAATTAACAAGACAGGTGGGGCAAGGAAGAGTGGGCTGGTAGGGGGAGGAGGTGGTGGGACGGGAGGAGGGGCACGATGGCCTCAGGACAGGAGGCTGATCAGTCCAGGCTGGGCTCTGCCCCTGCCAAGCCCAGCCTCAGTTTCCCATTCTGTAAAATGATGGCTCTGGTGGTCTGAGCGCCAATGTCCCTTCCAGCTGCATGGCCCCCTGTCTGTCCTCCTTGAAGGACACACTCCTGGGGAGATGCTGCCCTAAGAATCAAAGACAAGGAAGACAGTGTCTATCTTCTATATCGTCTCTTCTCTGCCTAAGCCCAATTTTTCTTTGCTTCAGCTTGAAGAGGAGAAAAAGACCAACTTGAAGAAAATTCGGTTTATCTTCAGTCAGACTGGAACCTAACCTCAAATATTTCCCAGAAGTTTCCTGATATGTGGAAAGAGGACATTGCAAAAGTAAAGTGTAAACTGTTAAAAATGGCAATCTCTATTTAGGCTTAATAAAGAGGACAGGATGTTCAGATAAATACAGCACTTTTACAATCTAATTTTTAGGCAGAATATACAACAGATCCAGTATGGCCCTCAAGGTATCTGAGTGAACTGACTATTCTGCCTGAATTCAAATGGATTCAGGCTTCCACTCTGGCTAGAAGAACATCTCCCTGGAACACTAAGTTTGCCCTACAACAGTAAGAAATTCTAGAAGGATGGGGGCTCGTTACTGAGTGACTCAGGTGTCTGGGAATGACATCTTTTACTGGAAACAGCAATGTGAGGGCTGCCAGCAGTTTAGCTACACTAAGTTGTTCAAAGGTATTCTTTGCTTTCATTCCGGGTCCTGAAACATCTTCCCCAGAACTATGCACCACATTTCACAACCTACCAACCTCAGCTCATGTTCTTTCCAACCAAACTTGTCCTCATCAGGGAAAGCTGGGGAGAACCACGCCTCCCAAGCCCTGTACACTCTTTCCCCTGACATGGCTCTGCCGTCAGGTGTGACACTCATTCTGAGAAGGCGCTGGGTGGCCAATCCTGCCTCTGGTGTGGGTGCGGTACAAGGCTGAGCCAAGTGGCTGGAACAGACTGGATTTTCTGTGCACCTAGGTACGCCAACCCCAGGACAGTCAGATTCTCTTACTGAGGCTGATTTGGGGGTTTACTTCTGTTTCCATAAATGATGGCAGCAGGACAAGGGACAACGACATAACTGCTCCAACAGGGGTCCCCAGTGCTCCACCCACAGGCCGAGCAGGCACCTGTGCCCACAGCTGTGGGCTTGGGGTTTCCTGAACTGCCCTTCACAACTCGGATGCCACACGAGGAGTCAAACTGAGGAGCAACACCTTCGAAAACCTGTTACTCAAAAGTCTTTAATATCTTGCCTACGTATAGTCTCCTTTATGTTCACCTTTGTGTTGAGGTTCATCTTGTGTGCAGAGGGGAAGAGGACGGCCCCTGGGAGACTTCCCGGAGGCTCCTCCATAAATCAGTCAGCTGCTGGATACCTAGGCCTGGGAATGAGGAGACTTGGGTGAAATGGATGTTCGCAAACGTGGGATGAGGCAGGCCCCACCTGTCGGTGCTGACTCTGTGGAGCTCAGCTGAAGAAAGATACACCAGACGCGAGAGGAAATGAGGGGAGACGTACGGAGTGTCCTGATTTAACAGTCCGTATTACAGCAAAAGGAACAGTTCTGAGAAGCAGGTTGGCAAGGAAGAGAATAATGATTTTGCCCTAAAACAGATTTTCCTGCCAGCTTTCCTCCCCTGCACCCTTTTTCCTGCAGCCTGCTCCTCCCGAGGGCTGGGTGGAAAACGGACACCAGATCCAAGCTGTTTTCCAGCCTGGGGTGAACCCCGGCGGCCACAGGTTCCCCCACACTTAAGAAAACCACTTAAGCTAAAGAAGTCATGTTTAATTTGTTTTATACATATACTTTCTTCTTAGAAGTGGCCTTTCTGAAAAAGTACATGAAAACCGGCTGTTCTGAGTCCTTCTTTAAAAGGCTAAATTCAAATTCCTGCTCTGAATGACCTCAGGCAAGTCACTTAACTTCTCATACATAAAATGGGAATAAACGGTGCTTCCCTCCAGAGACTGTGCTCAAATCTGCTGAGCTAATGTGTGTGATTTAACAGTTTAGCACAGCCTTCCTGCCCCCTGGACCTCATGATATCTTACCCTGCCTAATTTATTATGGGAAAAGACAAAGAGATGCCCAAGAAGTGGCAGTGACGAGTTATGGGTTAAAAAACTGCAGCTGGGAAACTCCTACCATTGACCCTGCCCCTTGTGCAAAAGGAGCACTATTAGAAGTTGTTAAAATAAATGGGCATTTCCTCTTCATCACAGACTGGAGCACGTGCTGTGCTTTTATTCCGTTTATCTGGAAGGAGGTCAAGCGTCAGTCCCGGCAGGGGCGAGCGGGTTCCAGAAGGGAAGGCAGCCAGTCTGTATCCAGCTTTGCACTCATTTCTCCCTGTTCCTGGCAGCCCGGGACTCTGACTACTTTATCTCACTGTACTCATGTGGAGAGCAGACTGTGCTGTGTGCTGGGGGCAGATAAGACAATGGGGGTGAGGCTGGCCGTTCAGGCAGCAGTGTTCCTCCTGCTGCTTCTGGGTGGTGTACATGCTGGCCGGGGCCAGGGACAGACTCATTGTGCAGACAGGCTGGGGTTCAGCCTGAGAAGCCACAGCCTCAGGTCTAAGCAGAGGATGGGATGCCCTGAACCTCATGGGAGGGGGTCAGCAGGCCTGCCTGGCAGCGGGACCGGGAGTTCTGGCAGCAGGGAGAGGCCCCTTTGCTTTCTGAAGCTCTAATTGTCATCTGCAAAATGTGAGCCAGGTTGCACTGGATGATCAACAGCACAATGTATCTCTTACCATTCTGGGGGCTGGAAGCCTGGGATCAGGGTGCCAGCACGGTTGGTTCTGGTGAGCACCCTCCTCCTGGTTCCTGCAGTGTCCTCACATGGTGGAAAGAGGGCTAGCTAGCTCTCTGGCCTCTTCTTATAAGGGCATTAATTCCATCCATGAGGTTCCACCCTCACGGCCTAACCACCTCCCAAAGGCCCCACCTCCTAATCCCAGCCCACTGGGATTAGGGTTTCAACACATGAATGTGGGGGACACAAACATGAAGTCCACTGTGGGTGATAGAATCTGGACGGGAGTACTGCCTTCTTGAATAAGCTCACCCACCATCTCAGAGAGACCTAAGTTTCATCTGACTTAGGCTACAAGCATCCTCCAGAGGACCTGTCAGCAAGCCACAAGCCCACCTTTCCCCTGAACCCTCCCCTCAAAAGCCCACCCCCACCAAAAACCCTGGCCATAAAAAGCCTCTTGACCTGTTAGAGGCCCCTTTTTTCTTTCAGTGGGTCCTTTCCTTCTATTGCAAAACCTACTTCTTAACCAGCATCGGGGTGCGTGTGTATGTCCAACCTAAAGACTAAAGTACTTTCCCTGAAAATCAGGTGATGCTCGCTCTTCAGAAGATTCTGACACTAGAGGAAAGGAACTGGATCCTCCCAGGGAGGCCAGTGCTGAGTTACAATTCCGCAGGCCAGCCCCCAAGAGAGAAAAAACAAAAGGTCACAGGAAATAGCACATGTCACATTTAGGATGGTGAAATGCCCCACATATCCCATAAAATCTCTCAGAGTCCACAGGAATACACAGAGCCTATTTGATTGGGACTGAATTTTCAGACACGAGGGTTATCAGGCTACTTTGTTCTTATAACCAGCAAAAGTTTCCCGATGCAAACCGTGCAACCCCATGCAATCCCAAGACCAGCTAAGTGTTTGGCTTCTATAGTTTAAGTATCTCACATTTTCCTAGGATGTAGGCTTTCAAGAGAACACCAGGATATATTGTTTTTAACTGCTAGCATATACTTTGTCTGGAAAAAGCAAGTATTTCATTCAAAAAAGAGACCTCCTTGAGGCATTTACCCAGCTGGGTGTAGGGGAGTCTGGGTAATGAGCTGGTCACAGCAGCAAGTTATAAGGACAATACTGTTCATTTTGATGGAACTTTTTTTTAACACCTTTGATTTTCAGCCTTAAGTGTTAATACCTCCCTTTTATAGAGGAAGAGACTGAGTTTTGTGGTAGATGTGACTTGCCAAGGACACCAGGCCATAATGGCCCTGTCACGGTGCCAACACTTCTGCTATAGGCCACAAGCTGTCTTCTAATGAAACCACTTAAAAATGCTGCTGCCCTATAGGGCAACGAATACCGACGTGCTGTGCTTTAAAGCCGGGTCATAGGTCAACTCTGCCACACCGGAAGAGAAGGCTGAGTGTCTTTATAGGTATCTCATAAACAGTCTGCAATATATATACAAGAGCTGGCAAACTGGAGCTGTTAGGCAACACCAAGACTGCTGCTTATTAGCGACATGGATGGAGACCCGTGGTCAGATGGCAACAGGGGATTTTGCATGTAGAGGTCAGACAGCTGACCACTTTGAACAGCTAATTCGGGTAAACACAGCACAACTTCATAGAAATGGAGAACACAGAAGCAACTATGCTTTTCAAACTGTAAGCACAGTATCTCCTTCACTAGGCCCCAGGTCTTGGCCAGGAAGGGGCCAACCTGGGTCTCTGAAGCTGGTCAGCTGCATCTTGCTGTGTGCTTAGAGAATGTCCCTGGCCCCGGGGTGGGGAGATGAGAGGAAACCCACCCCCCATGGGAAGACCAGACTCTTCCTCAACCCCCAACCTGCCCCGTGTAACTCCACCTATACCAAACTGCCTTAGTCCAGATACATGTAGCACAAACTGGAGCCGGCCACCTGGCGGCCAAGACATATTTTCGCAGAGCACAGGGGTACGGCGGCGCGGTGTTGTGCAGCTGGAGTCCCAGGCCCTGGATGAGGAGCGAATAGCAGCCAGAGATTTTCATGCAGCAGGAAAGTAATTGGATCCTTCAAGAAAACCTCACAGGTGAGTGCTTGAAGCAGGTTTCTAAAGAAATCAGGGGGCCAGGGTGGCCAAGGAACTGCCCCCAGGTGGGAAGGCAGGCGCACAGGACCCTGTGGTGGAAGCAGGGTGCTGTAGTGTTTCCTGAGACACTGCTGAGCGGATCGCCCTGTTGTCTGCCAGACAGGACCCTGACAGGTTCTTCTCTCATTGCTTCACGGAACACCCCAAACACCCCCCAGCCTGCCCCACGTGAGGTGCTTGGAGTCCAGGGGTTCACAGAACAGTCCAAGCCCAGGCTCGGTCATGAGAACGACACACACACACGTTGGCAAGGGCAGCGATTCTGGTGGCCACGTCTGTGGGCCCCTTGCAGAAAGCATCCCATTGCTCGCTCAAGAGGTGCTAGGAGCCCAGGGACGAGGACAGCAAGGAAGGGGAGAACCAGGTAGCAGTTACAAGCCTGACACAGTGGAGAAGTCAGGAAAGAGATGTGTAATGCAGGGGAGGGGTCCTTGGTCATAGTCACCAAGGCTACCCTTAAATCTAAATCGAGGGTTTCTATTCTTCCCCTGGACTCAGTCTCCAAGGTGGTACCTTTCAAAGGGTTGAGATATTTCATGAGCTGCCTGCCTGTTTGGTGTGTGGGAGTGAGCTGTAGATTCCAGAAGGGAATATGAGTATGACAAGCACTTCCATGATCCCGGGACCAGGTGGAGCAAGGCCACCTTACCACTCTCAGAATAGACAGCTGAGAGACCGAGGCTAAGACTGTAATTGTCTGGGAAGGTCCCAGAAGCAGCTCAAAAATAAGCAGCTCTCTTACCTCAAGTGAATCAGTTTATCCTGAGCGATAAACCCAAGAGATTATCATCAGCCAAGGGCTACATGTGATTGGAAATAGAAACAAGTTCTCTAACATGAGAGGTCATAAAAACCTCTTCAAAATTGCCATGCAAGTTGGCTGTCAATGAGTCTCTCTCTCTCTGACAATCGCTTTGAAGCAGAAGGGAGGTGAGGCCAAAAAAATAAGATCCTCCCGGACCATTAAGAAAGGCTGGGAGGTCAAGAGCCATCTCTTTAGGTCTTTAGATGACATGATATTCCCGAGCTACACAGCAATCGCTCTTGAACATTCTGCATAACATGTCCACCTCCACTCCCCACCACAAATGCACACCAAAATGGGGTTTCAAAGCTTTCCTTCTTGTTCTCTTAGATCACAGTCTCCAGGGAAACGGGCATCTTCTGCAGGAGCTGAGGACGACATTGTAGGCCACGTCTTCCGTGCACAGCACAAAGGAAGGGGATGTGACACGTACATGATCTGTTGACTCAGAGTAGCAGCCAGACGGGATCCCCCACTCCCCAGCTCCAAACTACCTCCTCAACAAACTTCTCCCCTACAAGGTGTGTCTAGACCCCTCCCTCCGTCTGTTAACACTTCATATACTGTGGTAAGTACAGCTCTCTGCTGCCTGTTTCTAATGAGGTCTTAACCATGCAAAACAGAACAGTGGAAAATAAAAGCCATCTAGTTCTGAAACTGAAAAGCTACCGGACTCTTCTATATAGCCCTAGAGATAAGTCTGCATTTCACTGAAATGGACTTTTAGTGAAACCACCTGCACAGAACTGAAGGGCCACAAAGATGACCAATGATGAGGCAGCAGATGGGAAGTGGAATTATCCCGCCCCTGGGAACTTCCTCAAAATGTTAGATTTTCTTCTCTGAATTAAAGAGACAAAAAATGTGATTAATGTTTTCCGTGGGTTTCATTCCTCCCATTTTGCTGTCCTGTCTTCCCAGCACAACTGGAAAATGCCAAAGCATACAGCAAACTCACTTTCAGCTGTGTACCAGGCAATGCACTAAGGATTTAAGTGACTCCCCTATAGTTGGAGAATGAATGTCTGTTAGAGCGTAAACTCTATGGATCCTGGAAACAACAAAGCTTCTTAGAAATGCCTGGGCAGCTCCCTGCTGACTGACTGGATGGAGAAGGGTCTGGACAGTCACCTCCTCAGAGTTTTCTTGGAAACATTACTAGGGCGGAGTGTTTCCTAACAACACTTCCAGGACTGATAATGTCTACTTAGTTTCCATGGGGAGCTTCAAATATTCTCTTTTGTATCCTTACAAATCACTAAAACACTCCAAAAAGATTACCATGGGCTATTATGTAGCCATTAAAAGGCACCTTTACAAGCTCTGGGTGGGAGAGGCATGGGCATAGCTATTTTATTTTTTTACTAAAAATTTTTTTAATTAAAAAAATTTTTTATATTGAGGTACCTGCAAGAAAATGCACACATCTTAAGTGTACAGCTTGATGAATTTTGACATGTGTATACACTCATGTGACCATCATCCAGAGCAAGAAATTAAACACTCTAATTTTTTCCCTCTTCACCTATTTCACAACCTCCCACCCTCCCCTGCCATGGCAACCGCCAGTCTCTTCCCTGTGTTTATGAGTTATTTCTGTTTTGTTTCTTCATTTGTTTTGTTTTTTTAGATTCCACAAATAAGTGAAATCATATGGTATTTGTCTTTCTCTGTCTGACTTATTTCACTCAGCATTATACCCTCTAGGTCCATCCATGTGGTCTTAAATGGCAAGACTTCACCCTTTCTTACGGCTGAGTAATAGCCCATTGTAAATAGGCGCCACACCTCCTTTATCCATTCATCTGTCAGTGGACATTTAGGTTGTTTCCACGTTTTAGATATTGTACATAATGCTGCAAGAAACATGGGAGTGCATATATCTTTTCAGGTTAGTGATTTTTTTTTTCTTCAGATTAATTCCCAGAAGTGGAATTGCTGGGTTATGTGATATTTCAATTTTAGTTTACATGCTGTGGGTGCGAAGGGCCATGGGCACATCGCTATCTTAGCCATCAATCGGGCAGTATCTATCAATATTTCAAATAGATATCCCCCTTTACCCAGGAAGCTCCTCCTAGTAATCCTTGAGAAAAACTTGGAATGTACCTGAAGATACACAGATATGGAAGTTAATACAAACACTATTGGTAACACTAAAGAAGAGGAAAAAAGCACAATAATGTTTAACAACAGGGAATGGGATATGTGTCAGCCATGCTCCTGAATATTACTACGTAGCCTTTAAAAAGAATGAAGTAGATACAAAGAATGGCCCAAAATGTCTCATGCTGTAAAAAAAGTTGCTAAATAATGCGTAGAATGAGTATGTTTGTTTAAAATGAAAACGTATATATGGATACATATTCCAGTGTAAATGCACAGAAAAATGGCTAGCAGAATACACCCCCAGGGTTAACCAATCAGTTCCTGAGAAGGCGGAGAGCTGCGGGGTGCACGGATGAGGACACTTCTGGCTACAACTAGTAACAAAAGACATAATTTACCTCCTTTAAGTGGTCAGGATCTCCCAAATGTCCCAGACCAGACTCCTCCTTGGGTAATTCAGAGAGGGTCGGGACACTGTGGAGACCCCATTCTTTGTCCTTGTATTCTTTGACAGGTCAACTAGGACCTGGCCTCACCTGCTCTGGTGGCCAGTGGCTGCCCCACCTCCAGGCATCGTGTGCCCAGGGGAAGAAATGGGCAGTTTCTTCCCCTGCTTCCTTTTAAAGGTCAGGGAAGCCTCCCAGTAACTCACCCACGTTTTATTGGCCACAAGGAGGTCCACATGCTCACCCTGAGCCAATCATAGGCAAGGACAGCAGGTCTGCCAAAAGGGCTTGGCCAATCAGGATTCACCCGAGGCATATGGAGAAGGGAGCAAAATCAGGTTTTTGCTGGGCAGGTAAAGGGCAATGACTATTAGGTAGGCCACAGAGGGTGAAGGGGCTTTTTTTTTTAAACTATAAATCGTTATGGATTATTTGAAATTTTTACAAGGTTATATTAATTTTCAAAAGCCTAATATTAAAAAAATTTAATACATAGAAAGACTGAAAGTAAGTAAACCTTGAGATTGTGAGGAATCTTCATTTTTTCATTCTTTTCTATATCTTCCAAAAATTAAATATACTTTTATAACAGAGAAGTAGTAACTTAAAAATTTTTCTCCATTTCTCAATATTTTGACTTTTAAGGACACAAATATCCTTTGTGAAATTGTGTGGCACCATTCATGGTTCACAAGAGTCTGGAAGACTCCCACTGCTCACTTCTGTCACCTGCCTCCCTTTACTTGGGCCTGTCTTTCCCAGAAGCCCAGGTGATTTTCACTGATTGGGAACATAACCCTCCATGGCCTTCAGCAAAGCAGCAAAGTCCACGAAGTTGGGTCCGGGGACCCTCCCCGCTACCCTCTGGTCCTGTCACTGCTCTGATCTGCAGTCTGATGCTCGGGCGCTCTCCCTTCCCTCCCTTGCTCCCCTCTCTCCTGCCGAGGTTGCCCTTGACGCCAATCACTGTTCTCCTTTGCCTTCCCCCACACATCCAACTGCCTTTGCCATTCTCTTACAGGTTGGTTTTCAAGATTTCTTTTAGGGGACCATGGAGTGGAAGTGGCAGCAGAGAAATCTCCTTTGCAAGTAATAAATGGGACTCTAAGGTATACACACACACGTACACACACACACACAGCAATACTTCAATGTTGCTTTAAGTATTTCTAGTGTCACCCAGATTCTCTCTCTTAAGATCAGGGTAAAGAAGACCACTGCACTGGAATATCCATCCTCCCTGGATGTCAGGGGGAAGCAATCTTCTCAGAGTATGAAGTACACCTGGTAAACTCCAACCTGCCCTGCCCTAATTTCAGGTAACTCATGCTAAATTGAAAAAAGACTGACTGATGGCTTTAATTCTTGGAAGTGCTCTACCATGGAATACACCAAGGCTCTTCAAGGAGAAGAGGCACTTGCCCTACCCTCTGAACCGTATTTCTAAGGAGTGCCTGACTGCCACAAATACCAGCCAGTCTTCATCAACAGAACGTGCAAGGTAGGTACCAGGAACAGCCTCGGCGAGAAAGAGATGACGAAGGCCGACGAGAGGCCGGGCCACTGCAGGAGAAGAGTGGAGATGGGCCTCTCCTGGGAACTCTATTTTGCATCTGATTCATTTCCACCACAGCTGCCCACCCTCCAGCACCAGCCCAGTTCTCTACTACCAGCCTTGGATTGGTTGGTTAACCAAATTGAATCTCTAATTGAAGAACTACGGGGAAAAGTATTTCAGACCCTCTTCTTCCCCCGTGCCAACCAGCCCCCTCTTCCCCATTAACAATAATAAAAGCAATCACTTTTGTTATGTGTCCTTTACCGGTGACCCTACCAGCTTGACCAGGTGAGCATCTGTCCCACTGTTTTTCTGACCAGGACACTGAGGCTCAGAGAGGTTACAAAAGTTGCTCCAAATCACACAGTAGCTGAGCAGGGAGGTTACCCCAAGTCTATCTGATTTCAGTATCGGCATTTTATTTCCTGCCAAGTCACAAAGGTTTCCAGTCAAAGAAGGCTAGAGGTCAAGGTCAGCAGTGGGGGTGCCCTACTAGAAAATCCACTTTCCTGGGCCCCTCTCCAGCTACCACCCTGCAGAGTGTCAGCTCAGGACCTCATTTTCAGTCTATAAAGAATCTCTTTCCCCATCTTGTAAGCTCCTTGAAGGCAGAAAGGACCCATATATTCTTTATTTTTCTATCACCTGAGCCTATACAGATGTTCAGTAAATAAATGCTGAACTGAACTAAGTGTATTCCAAAGCCTTGTCAGTGTATTGCAGCATCAGGACCTAGGAGCTCGTAAGAAACGCTGACTCTTGGGCCCCAGCCCGGACCTGCTGAGTCAGCACCTGCATTTGACAAGGTCCTCAGGTGATGAGGTGCACTGCAGAGTTTGTGACACGATGTTCAGCACCCTCCACCTTCTTTAATATACCTTTGTTCTGTTTTGTTTTGTTTTTTCACACCAGTGTAGAAGATCAACTCTCTTTTTTCTATTCTGAGTCATCGAGGTCATCGAGAGGAAACTACACATTGTTCTATGACCTGCAGAAATTCAAGTGATCTCTGTGATTTTACCTAAGAGATTGCTTCACTGAAAATGCCAAGTGCTCGCCAATGCTAAAGAATTCAGTGAGAAACAGTAGTGCCTTAGCTAAAGTCTGCATTTAAAAAATTCCTCTTTTTAAACAAATGTTCACATTTAATAAGTGTTTATTTAGTGCTCTAAAGTCCTATTAAACATCATTGAATTTAAATTAGAATTACTTATAGTTAGTTAGTTACCCCATTAGCATTCAGAAAGTTCTAACCTTTGCGTGACTACCCTGGGCGATTCAGTTCATTTCCTACACCTATTTATTGAGCGCCCACTATGAACAAGGCCTCACAGGGAAGAGATGCCATGGGGAGTATGGATGTGACAGTCTCTGACCTCTCATCTTTGCTACAAATAGAACGGTGATCAGTATCTTGCCAATTTAATGTTTCTGTAGGCAGATAATGCATCAAGTATCATTTCCACTATTTAAATGTGAAAATCAATTAGACGCTTCTATTGATGCAGCCAATTAAATCGTTGGTGTAAAGCAGCCAAGAATATTGAGTCACTGGGCTATTTTCAACACCTCATAATCTGACCTTTCTTGGAAAAGAGATGTCACTGCGTGCATGGGACAGCGTCCTGATCACAATGCAAAGACTTGATTTTCCACATAAAGAACAAAATACAAACTTGTAAAAATTAAGAAAAAGAGCTTGGCCCTTTGGATTCTTAAGGTTCCAAAGCAAGACTTTGAAAAAATCAGCATATAAGATGGTGATATAAAAAGTATATGCATGCATTATTTTAATCTTAAAAAAAAACATTAATTTTGAATTTGTAACCTAAAAATGAAGTGGCATATTCTGAGCCACTCTAAAGATGACCAAGAGTTAAGAAAGAATGTTCAAAAAATAAGATGAATTAACTTAGTAACAACACACATCAGATGATGTGCGTCATTTTTAACCATTTTCACTATTTTTTAAAATCATTTTCATTATTAAACAGACAAAAACAGAAAAAGGGCCCAAATTCCTAAAAGAACTAGATGAGCTAAAAAATCAATTATTATTTTCTACATAAAGATGAATTCTTTAGTCACCATCTGAAGGCTCTCTTATATCAGGGGATTTTTTTCATCATACTAATTAGTAAAGCCTCCCTTGATTTCTTTTCTTGGCATGTTTAACTCTTTGGGGGGTAACGTTTTATTAGTAACATACTTCCTCAAGAATGTATCCCCTTCTCTTGCCTCCACAGGAGTCGCTCTGGGTAGTGAGAATAAACCTGATTCTACATTTGCACACAGTGGGACAGATCAGCAAATAAATGGAGGCATTGATTTCTAAGAAGAAAATGCCTAAAAGCAGCACATTTACAATTCTTCTAAGCCACACTCCACATTTCTCTGTGAAATGGAATACAATCACTGAATGTCTTTATATTGCATACTTATTTTTAACTAAATCTTTAAGTAGACTGCTGAGAAATGCCAATACTTCTATGGGTCCTGGCTTAGCTGTGTAATGAAACACAGATATTCTGCTTTTCAAAATAGTGGCCCAAGTCAGAATAACTCTTTTAAAGGGGGGTAATTTAAAAATACATTTTAGGATTATTTTTGGCAAGCTTTTCCTTTAAGGAAATCATAGTGGCAGAAAGAGCTTGTACTAGCCCTTGAATTTTGAACTGGCACCTCCCAAAGAGGGCAGCTCTGTTTTAATGCAAGCTATAATTAGTTGGTCAATTAATTCACTGGTCAGGGACTAAGTGAGTGTGAGATAGGCAGAGGTGTGGACAGAGCTAAACCTTGCCAGGAACTGCTTTAGAGCTAATTATCTGGGAAGTCAACCAGAAAGCCCTCCTAGTGAGGGAAAGAAAGTTGGGGTTCTAAATTATCAAGAATGACCAGTTCTCCCTGCTAACTAAGTTAATTTAGTAACTACTCAATATTTTACCTGTAAATAGGCAGGCCAAGCCAGTTTAAGGAATTTGGGGCCAGATACCAACGCAGCAGGTATTAAAGACGAAACAGGTGGAATTCTTCCCTCTCGGACCCCTTTGCAACACCTGTTGAACTCCAGGGCTTTTAACTTTCCGAACTAAAGCCTACTGAGTACAACCTTGGTAGTTTTTAGACTTTATGGAAATGCGTGTGTATTTTTACGGTTTCCATCATGTTTCATCAACAAAACTTGTTACTAATTATTTGTGAATCACAAGGCTGAAAACAAACTTTCTTACCTTGAGCAGTTAAGGAGGTGCAGGCAGATGAGCAGGGTTGGCTTTCAATTGAGCCCCTTGGTACCCCTCCGGACTCCCCCGTTCCCGGGTTCCGACCCTGCGCGTCTCTACTGATAGGTAAAGGCGCTCCTCCCTCCTCGGCTAGAGGAGGGGGCACACCTCCTAGCAAAACAACACGCAGGCATCCGACTTGGGGAGCTTCCTGCGGCAAGACGACGCCAAGAGCTAGGCTGCGCGCTCCCTCAGCGTCCAGGGGAGACTGGGCTCCAAATCCCGCCCAGAACCAATCCGACCTAGGAGCCCAGAGAGACCGCGGGCTCGGGGCGCGCACGCCGCACTCTCCAGGGTCCCTGACATCCCCAGCTTGGGGGAGGAGGCGCGATGGGGCCCAGGAAGGCCAATGGGCAACCCACAAGGCTGCTACCTGGGCACGGCCTCTATCCACCCCGACTCTGAACTCCCTCAAATCCTGTGGTTCGGGGTGCTGAGTCCTTTGCCTCCTACGGCGAGGCGCACACCGAGCCCACCAGCCTGGCCGCTGCGGCAGTTCTCGGAAGGGACGTCCGGGGCACCGGGACCCGAGAGTGGGAGTGGGGACCCACCACCCAGCGCCCCTGACTCCCGCGCTGCGCAGCTCGGAGCTGGAGATCCCCTCCCCGCCCCGCGCGTCCTCCGCGCGGGCGAGCAGGTGACCGAGTCCCGCGACCCCGCGCGCACGTACTCTCACCCCGGGTCCCCCGCGTCCCCGAGAGCGGCCCCTTACCTCGGAGCGGGCCGGGGCGGCCCCGCCGGGCCGGGCGCGGACTGGGCCGGGAAGACGCGCCTCCCGCCGCCGCTGGGAGCAGAGGCGGCAAGCGGGCGCGGCGAGCTCCTCCCGGGCGGCGGCGGGAGGCGCTACTCTCGCTGCTGCCGCCGCCGCCGCCGCGGCTGCGGGTCTCCGAGCTACGCGGCCGCCGCTCCCGGGCTGCAGCCGCGCGGGTTCCTGGGCTCCTGCGGGAGGCCGGCTGCTCGCGCGGCAAACTCTTCCGCACGCAGAGCCGGCGGGCAGCGCCGCCGCGCCTCTTCCTCCTCCCACTCCGCCTCCCTCCTCCTCCCTCCCTCTCCCCCTCCTTCCCTTCCTCCCTCCTCCTCCTCCTCCTCCTCCTCCTTCTCCTCCTCCTCCTCTTCTTGTCCTGCGCTCGCTCTGCTGTCTCGCTCCTGGCCGCCCGCCGGGCTCCGGCCGCGACCCAGCGTGGGACGCGCTCCCCGCGCTCCATTTGGGTAGATGGACCCCCGACCCCCAAATTCCCTGGGCGGCGCAGACACCCCCGCGCCCCGAGGCCGTCACCGCCTCTGCTAGGCTGCCGGGGACGCGCGGCGTCGGGCCTGGGCGCAGGGTCGGGATTGCGTGCGGTGGGCGTGTTGGTTGCGGGTGCTTAGAGGTGAACTGGCTGAGAGGGGAAGCAAGCGGATGCGGGGCTGCCAGCCGAGGTCCCGCTGAAGTTGTCACTAGGAGTAGCTGGGAGTCTACCTCCCCTGCCTGGTGCAGACCCTCGCCGTGCCAGCTGCTACCCGGCTTTTCGGTGCGTTGTGGGGCCACCACGCTACTCTCAGCCCTTCCACGCCGTGCTGGCCGCGCCGGACTTGGCGCAGAGCCAGATGCCGGGCACAGGGCGCGTCCCTGCGCGGGGACCACAGCGATTTCTCAATGAGCGGCGGGCCGGGGGCGGGGACGGGGGGAGGAGTTGGGACGCTGGGGTCCGGGGAGAAGCTGGCGAGCGCGGATCAGGGGAGGACCGCAGCGCCTGCTGGGGGAAAATAATCGGCATTTCTTCCAGGGCGAACAGAGCCGGTCCGGAAAACGGGTCAAGGATGGAAAGGAACCGGCTAATTGCCCCCCCCCCACGCCCACTCCCAGGCAGAAGCACGTAGGGTGGGAGCTGCTGCCAGGAGCGCCCACCCGGAGCTCCACTCTGCCTCTCCGTCCCCTTCCCCGCTGCCCTCTCTCCTTTTGTACCAGTGCACGAAATGTTCCACTGACCTACATATTTTTCCAAACATACGTGACCTTTTTTTTTTCCTCTGTGGGAGGAGACAGGCGAGAATCCAAGAAAAGAGAAGCTGGAGCGGCGCGCGAGAAAACAAGGAGGCTTTCACCACGGCTCCCGCAAACGCCCAACAGAGAGAGAGATGCACATAAATAGTCCCCGGGAGACGGGAGCTGCTGTTTGATATTCTGCGGGGTTTTGAGACCGCGTCGGGAGACCAGGTGCCCTGTCGAGGCCCGGAAGGGTGACCGGGTTCCCCTAGATTCGCAGACCTCCCTCTATCCCCGGCGGCAACGTTCACTAAATGGAGGCGCCTCGGGGAAAGCCCAGAGGAGGAGAGAGGTCCTCCACCCCTTCCCTGACATCACATGGGTACAGTGTCTAAGTCCAGCGCTGTGCGCCCAGCAGCCTTATTTCAATGACCCTCGGTCCCTTGCACATTCCGGCAAGTAGCCCTGGAGAGGAAAGCGCCCCCACAGGTCCCTTTCTCTCACACTCGGTTTTGTGGTCAGAAGGACTCTCCTAGGGCCTTTCTTCTCAACACCAGCCGGGGCAGCGGACTGGGGGTCGTCCCCCTGCTGGGTTCCAGGACCTTTGCTTTATCCTCAACCTCCTGGAGTTCAAGACAGGCCCTCTCCTGCGCAGACCCGACCCACAGCGCCTTATTTGGGCATGCAACCCCACACCGTCAATTAGATCAAACGCTCACACAGAGCTCCTTTTTCCCCCCTTTAAAGTAGGTCATTCTCTTTATTTCCCGCTTGTATTATTTTTGTCTAATTCTCCTCTGAAAAATAATCACTGCACGGCGCTTTGAGCGTCCTGAGAGAAGCTTAGGTATTCTTCCTTCGCTCCTGACTTGGAGGGCTTTTCAGGAAGGAGGAGGAGGTATTTGGCACATTATGATTTTGAAGTCCCTCCCTTTCCAAAAGAAGGAAAAAAAAGGGTTGATTTATTTTATTTTGCTTTGTTTTCCTACCCCCTCCTTTTCCTTCAAGCAAGTAGGTTTCACCCTGCCCTTAAAGCATGACCGTGACAAAAACCAGAGGATAAAGCTGTGTGCTTTTAACCGGATTTAATGCAGAATTTAAAGCCACCTCCCTTCCTTTCTTGCTTTGAAAGTTTCCAACTCCCTCCTCCTCCTCCCTTTTAGGAACTAGTTGAACAATCATTAAATGACCTTTTAGGAAAGAAATGGCCTACCATAGTAAAACATCAAATAATTCTGCAACGCAACAAGTATTTTTGCTATGGTCTGTTTTTACTTGTTGCCCAGTAGGATATCTTAACCAAATGTGTGCTCTCTGCCTTTTAATCATGGAGATGATGTATAGGTAGTTCCACTTATTCCAGACTCCACCCCATCTCCTAGTGTTTGTTAATCGCACTCGGGTAGGACACCTGTCTGGCCATAAGGGGGAGTGGAATCTGCAGTACAGAACCAGTCAGGACTAGAGCACAACACAGTCCCCAGAAGAATGTGCCTGTCCCCCAAAATGTAGAGGAGGTTTGAAGAGGAACGTTTGCCTCCTGTTCATTCTATACATTTGACAAGTCAGTTTCTTTTATTAGCGTTTGTTGAAGGCTTGTCATGAATCAAGCTGGGTTTGGCCTGTGAGGGAGCAAGGGAAACTTTACAGCAGTTCCTGTACAAGAAGGATTTACAGTGTAGAAGCATGAGTAAAAATGAGGCCAAATAGGGCTAATGCTAGAAGATATAGTACCACATGGGCTCTAAGGAAGGAATCAGGACGGTCTTCTTGGAGGAGGTGACACTGGTGCGAGGCGTTTCCGTCAACCAGATAATGAGGTCACACTAGATCATAATCTATGCATCATTTAAAATGCACGGCGTGGAGCAAAAGAACCATTTCAAAACTGCATTGCCAATTTTGGGAAATTCTCAAGTCTTATGTGGTTAGTATTTTAAAAGAATGTGGCTTCATTAATTGAATGCTGCAATGATGTGTCCAGGAATCCCAGATATTTTTCAAAGAATTCAAATTTAGGGAGGGGAGGATCCAAATTTTTAACTATAGTCAGTTATATCAATCTATGAAGATATCGGTGAAACAATTCAAAGGATTTGCTCTCATTGGATATTCTTTTCCATCGTAGAAGTTGAATCTGTGGCACAGCCTAATTAAGAATACTTATCCAATTAAATTCTCAAAATATGTACACTATAGGTGTCCATGTATGAGATTACACGCAGGCAAGAATGTGTGGCTACTACAATAGCATAGCACAAGCTCAGGACTTGGGACCCACAGTAGGTATTTACAGTCAGAAAATTAAACACAGACTTAAGAATAGACAACAAAGGCAGGGTTCTGTGCTGAAAGATATTGTCACAGTGTTTCTGACTAATCACACAATAGAAGGGTCTTCTTTGTTTTTATATGAATGTCAGAAGCCCATTTATGGATTCTTCCCTCTTAGTAGCAGTTTTCACTTCACAATTAAAAAGAAAAAGAAAACAGAGAACCATGTATCATTAGGTAGGTAACCTTAGGCTAGGCAAGAAACCATTACAACCAGGGCAGAAAGGAAAGCTGGGGCAGTGTAAGGATGAAAAAGCAGCTTCAGAGCCCAGTAACTGGAGACTGAATGACTACAAGGCCAGGGTTTAGGAGCACCTTGAGAGGAAGGATTCAAGAATATCCACCCTGCAACTGAAATATCAAGGTTCAAATTTGAACACTTAAGTCCTGCAGAAGCTTCACAGCAAAAGAAAAGTGTAGGATAATGATTTGTTCCCTGTAGCCGGCTCTCATGTGGGCCTGCGGATGCTGCCAGGAGACAAAGCCTTGTGCAGCCTGCCTGGTAGAGTTAGGACTTGACTTGGCATTTGTGCCTATTCCATCATGTGGTTGGCAAACTGAAGAATGAAGTGAGATTTCCTTACAAGGTTGATGTGGAGGGCGCAAGGAGGAAATCTGGGCCAGAGGAGTTGGCCTCTGGAGGGGACAAAGCCCCAAAGCCTCAGCGAATCCCCACCAGTTAATTGCAGTGTTTCCCAAGACTGCAGAAGGCAGTGGTACATGTGTGGGCTCCTGCACACAAACACAACACACACACTACCTGAAAGAGAGGTGGTGAGAGTATTGACAACATGGGCACTTGAGAATAATCTTTCCTTATACTTAAGCTCCCAGAAGAAGTCCCTTCATGTACATATTCTCTAATAATAACATTTGATTTTAGGTCCCATTTATTTCTCTTCTAAGAGGATTTTTTTTTAATAGACTATATTTTTGAAAGCAGTTTTAGGTTCACAACAAAATTGGTGGGAAAGTACTGAGTTCCTATATACTCCCTGGCCCCTCCCTCACCAGAGTAGGACATTTGTTACAATCAGCAAACCTATAGTGACACATCCTTATCACCTGAAGTCCATAATATACATGAGGGGGTCACTTTTGGTATTGTACAGCCTGGGGTTTGGTTAAATGTGTAGTGATATGCATCTACCATTATAGCATCCTGAGAATATTTTTACTGCCTTAAAAATTATGCTGTGCTCCACCTGTTCACCCCTCCCTTTCCCACTAAACTGGCAATCACTGATTTTTTTACTGTTTCCAGAATTCTGCCTTTCCCGGAATGTCATATAATCAAACAGTATGTAGCCTTTCAGATTGGCTTCTTTCACTTAGTAAAATGCATTTAAGGTTGCTCCATGTCTTTTCACAGCTTGATGGTGCATTTCTTTTTAGCACTGAATAATATTCCATTGTCTGGATAAGAGGGTTTTCAGAATGCTACTGTAGTAAACAAGGCAGTAATGAAAGGTAACACTTACCTAATACTTACAGGCCAGGCATTTACATTACCTCATTTCATCTTCCTAAGGCCCTGTAAGAAAGTGATTGACGATTTCCAGATGACAGATAAGGAATCTCAGAGAGGCTCAGGGTGCCCTTCATCACTTGGCAAATACATGGCCAAGCAGGGTTGATTCCTGCTCCATGACCGCAGAGCCTGTGCTCCCTCCCACCCGAGGCAGCATCCAGCTGTGCAGGATGTCAACACAAAGATTTCTGTGGAGTAGCTTACTTTCCATGAATTCCTGCTGGATGACCAACTGATGCTTCAGCAGGTGTGTGTGGCTGCATCACTGCACATTTCTTGTCTCTGTTTTCTCCTCTCAGTACATCAGTTATTAATATCTTAACTCCATTCTTGCAGCGGCTATCTTCCAGGTGCTTAAAATAGAATTTCAGGATGAAGTGTTGGAGCTGGTAAAAGAGCAACACTTGGTCCTGATAATTCACAGGAGGAAATAAAGTCACTGGGGTCAATGTGTGTTATGGGCATATTGGCATCTCGCCAAGGACACTGTTTGGACTTTGCTGGTAGCCTGGGTGGGAGTGTCCTTTTGTAACATATGTGATCTTCAAAACAACTTTAGGTCGCAGATTGAGAAGGGAAGCCAGTTCCTCCTGTGAAAGGGAAAGTTTGGGTGCTGGTCAAGCCTCTCTCTCTTGGTCCATGAGAATGGGATCAGTGTAGTTCAACCCAGCAGGAAGCTTCACTCAGCTGTTACCTCTGGGCATCCTTCTGGTTTGTGCAGAGGTCAGGGATGGAGTCTTTCTCACTGGAACTTAATTGTTGTCTTGGGGAAATGCTCAGCCCAGATTAGGAGTGCTCCAAGGAAATATTTACATAACCCCACCTTAAACTAAAAGCCGTCACCCGTGAGCCTATGGAATGTGGGGAAGAACACCGGTCTCACAGCATGGAGAAAATAGAATGGTGTCCAGGATGCTGGGAGCTGGAAGAAGGAAGGTTTGAAGGACACAAATGTGGGTGAGCTGTAAATGTGCCAGAAGGATGGTAGGTGTTTTTCAGCTTCTGCAATTAGCTGAGAGAATTTCAGAAGCAATTGTAGAGTCAGAGCTAAAGCAGCATAGAAGAAATTGCTTCAAATCAGCAAGGCGTTTGCTCCAAGCCAGCATTCGTGAAGGCACAGGCAAGTTGTTGAGACATGCACTTTTTCCAGCAAGTTCGAGGAACACTCTTTAAGCAGAGGGCAGAAAGACAGCTGCGTTGTCACACAGGTGGCCATTGTTCTCAGCTCACATCCCATTTAACTCAGCTAAGAAGAGGTAATTTAATGTGTTTACATGTATCTGTCTATAAGAACACATAGACCTTAAATGGGCATTTTCAGTTGGTTTCCCGCCATGGTTTTCATTTCTGTTGCATTTCTAAATTCTCTGAGCTCTGCTCAATGCTGTTTGAGTAGTTAAGTTTCTATCCTAACAAATAGATGTTCTACCATGTATTTTGCCCAGGAAGAATATTTAGTGATATGAAAGTCATTACACATAGTTCACTTGAAGTGAAAAGCTAATTATAGAAGGATGTTCTTCAAGGAGCTATTTATAGCCCCTCCCAAGTAAGCAGCAGGCTACGCATTTCCTGTATTGGCAAGCATTATTTTATCAGTGTGCTTTGTTGCATGGTTTTGGTAAGAAAAAAGCTTTTCTCAATGGCTGCCGTCTAACACTTGCATTGACAGAGAACATGACTGTGTAATAAAGAGAACCTCATTCAGTGTTTTTAGTGCGCATGTGCTATGGCATGTTGCTCTAGATTTCAAGGCAAATGTGGGTTTGCCTCCAAATGAAAAATGCTTTCATCATGGCAGCTGGGCTTGACTCTATTGTATTTTTACATTCTAGAAATTCCTCAGTAAGTCACTTTTCCTTTTCATGGTATTAGTGAGGTCCTGATGGTGCAGGGTGTCTGTATCTGGGATGGATTGAGTACTGGGGCCTTTACTTAAAGACTTTTCACTGAGAATTTAAGATGCCAGGAGGTGGCATTTTGTTTTCCTGACCCTTAATAATTCAGACCAGTGGCTCTCCAGGTGTGTTCCCTGGACCAGCATCAGCATCATCCCAGGAACTTGTTAGGAATGGAAATTCTCAGGCCCCACCCAGACCTGCTGAATCAGAAACCCTGGGGATGGGCCCCAGCAAACTGTGTCAACAAGCCTTTCAGGAGAGTCTAATGGATATAAAGTTTGACAGTTACTGATTTAGATAGCTAGTGATGAAGCAGGTAGTGACTGGTCAGCTCTCCTGTGGTTTGAGCTGAGCGTATTGCTCTTCCTGTGCCAGGCCCTGGGCTAAGAACACGCATGCACTGATTTATTTACTCCTCGCAACCACCTTGTGAGGGCAGTTTTCTTTGAAAGATGTTGGAAGGGAGCTCTAGGGGGGTTAGGTGACTTGCACAGGTAGGCTGCTAGCAGGGAGCAGAGTCGACATAGGTCTCTCCCCTGCCCAGGTCTGTGCTCTGAGCACTCTGTACTTATAAGCTCCCTTCCTCAGTCCTCCTCCCCACTTTCCTATTCCCTTATTTCGTCCCTTTCTCTCAGTGTCTTCTGGCCGTTTCTTCTCTCTCTTGCTCCCACTCTCTCCCTCCCCACTTGTCTTACTCCATGGAAAGGAACTGCTTTAAGATATTACCATCCTATCTTTAACTTTGTTCTCATTTAGCTTTTCATCAGAGTTGAGTTTGGCCAAGTCTAAATCATGGTACAGAACCAAGACCTGGTGACTTCAGGCTGTGTCCAGAGCCAGTTGGCTTGACTGTGGCCTTCAGATAAGGGGAAGCTGGCAGAGAGGAACATTAAGTGAGAAGGTGTATTACCAAGGTGGATTCATTAAACACAGTGAGCTGTGCCTGCTGCTGTACAAGGGGTTTGGTAGGCCACTGTCGGGGCTCACGAGGAGCTGGTAGTCTAAAGGGAAATGACACCGACTTGGGCCAACAGGTCAGAAAGTTGACATTCATGCTCTTAAATTAACATTAAAAATAAAAATATTAGAATACTTCAGGTGGCAAATGTGAACCATTAAGGAAATAGAATTGAGAGTTCAGAAATAAACCCTCACATTTATGGTCAAATGATTTTGAGAAGGATGCCAAGACAATGCAAGGGGGGGGGGGGAAGGACAGTCTTTTCAACAAATGGTGCTGGGACAATGGAATATCAACACACAAAAGAATGAAGTTGGACCCCTGCCATCCACTATATAAAAAATTTAACTCGGAATGGATCAAATGTGTATAGAGTTAAAACTATAAAACTCTTAGAAGAAAACATAATGGTAAATCTCCATGACCTTGGATTTGGCAAAGGATTCTTAGATATGACACCAAAAGCACCAGCAACAAGAGGAAAAAAGTAGATAAACTGTAAAAATGTGATGATACTATCAAGAAAGTGAAAAGACGGCCCACAGAATAGAAGAAAATATTGCAATTCATTTATCTGATAAGGGACTTGAATCTGAAATATATAAAGAACTCTTACTTAAAGAAAGACAAATAACCCAATTTTAAGAATGGGCAAAGGATCCAAATAGATTTTTCTCCAGGGAGGATATATGCATGGCCAATAGGTGCATGAAAAGACATTCAAATTCAGGAGTCATTAAGGAAATGAAAATTAAAGCCACAATGAGATACCATATCATGCTCACTAGGTTGGCTATTATTTTAAAAATAAAACAAAAAATGAAAATAAAAAGTGTTGGTGAGGATGAGGAGAAATTGGACCCCTCATACACTGCTGGAGGGAATGTAAAGTGGTGCAGTCCCATTGGACAACAGACTGGCAGTTCCTTCACAGGTTAAACATGGTGTTACCATTTGAGTCTGCGATTCCACTAAGGGTATGTCCAAGAGAAATGCAAGCAAATGGGCACACGAAAACTTGTACATGAATGTGCTGTAGCAGCATTATTCATAAGAGCCCCAAATGGGAAACAGCCAATATCTACCAACTGATGAACTAGCTGCACAAAATGTGGTGTTATCTATACCACAGAATATGATTTGCCTACAACAAGGAAAGAAGTATTGATACATGCTGCAACATGGTTGAAGCTTGAAAACGTTATGCTAAGTGAAAGAAGGCAGTCAGAAAAGAGCAGTATCTGAGGATTCCATTTATATGAAGGTCCAGAGTAGGCAAATCTATGGAGACAGAAAGTAAATTGTAGTTACCCACTGATGGGAGCATGGAGGTTTGGGATGTGATGGATAAGTGGCATAGGGTTTTTTGGGGTGATGAAATGTTCTTAAATTGAGTGTGGTGATGATCGTATAACTCTGTGAATACACTAAAAACAATCGAATTGTATGTTATACATGGGTTAATTATATGTGAGTTATGTCTGAATAGTTCATGTATTTTAAAGACCCTTTAAGAGTGTCATATCTGTCCAATTCTTCCTTCTTGAAGCCTCATTCATTCAGCATCATGCTTTCTTCATGCTGAAGCCCTGACCTACCTCCTCCTCTTCCTCACCCTGTCCCTCCACCTCCCTTCTTCCTTCAGTCTTCTTGCTGCCTCATAAGTAAGCAGGTCCCCAAATTCCTAGCTTCACCCTCTTGCTTATCTTCTTTCTTGAGGGAATCCAATCCTGTGGTTCTTATTCCAAAGTCTTTCAAATCTTTTTCTGTGGTTCTAACAGCTTCTCCCAGCCATACTCCCACATTCTCAACTGCCTGCTGGTATTTCCACTTGGAGTCCCCAACGTGGCTTGTCTGAAATGAATTTGATTTCTCCTTTTGCCTTTTCTCCCTACCGCAGTTCATTCTCCCAATGTCTCTAGTCCTTTAATGATGTTACTTTTCTTCCAGTTATCCGAGCTTAAAAGCTGACCTCTGGCTTTAAATGCTCTCCTCTTCTGTGCACATTTTGTAACTGAATCCTGGGAAATTCTTGCTTCCCAACGTTGCTTTCATTCATCTCTTCCTTCCCATCCCCACTGCCTCTCTCTTCTGGAGTTCAGCCCTGAGTAGGAGTATTCGCTAGCATTCTAGCTGGCAGTAACTGCAGAATATGAATTGTGGGAGAAAAGGAAGGTAGAGTCGGAGTTTCACAACTCCCTGCTAGGAGCTCCATGCAGGAGATTTCACAAGAGAGTTGTACAAAAGAAGATAAAATCCAAGGATCTGGAAAGAGGCTCGTTAATTAATGAAGCAGTTCATCCTGGGGAAAATGAAACAAATGCCCAAGGGTTTGGATTTAGAGAGCTCACTGATGGGCCTGATATGGAGCCAGGCTACGCAGGGACAGCCAGACCAGTGGTTGATGCATCGAAATATTTCTGTTTCAGTTGATAAACAGCTGTCCCCACCTGCCCCACCTTCCTGCTGCCCCCACTGACTTCCTGAAACCCCTACCACACAGCGAGGAGGAGCCCTGTGGTGGCTATTCCCTCATGTGGCTCTGACTCTAACCACCCCCGCCTCAGCCTTTGCTCTCCCGGGGGCTCAAGCCAAATCCACTCTCCTGGGTGTTCTCAGGATCCATCTGAATCCGACCGTGACCTGGCTTCCTGGTCTATTTTCCACTCCTCCCTACAGCGCATTCCTCGTACCTGATATGCACTATCTCAGCATCAGATTTCGGCTCTGCCTTTCCCTCCCTGCTCTGTCTGCTGAAATCCTCCCTGTCCCCATGGCCTTGTTCACATGCTACCACTTCAAGGAAGTCATCCCTGACTTTTCTGCGAGACATTTCCTCCTCGCTCTTATTTTTATGTCTCTCTATGTATATAGGTATATTTTTGTGTATATATTGTTTTATATATACAACTGAATGTATTATAACTTCAATTTTTATGGCCCAGTACCTTACAGTTATTGTATTAGTTAAGGTTATTTTGGGTATAAGAACAGACACCAACCCTGCTCCCATGCCTTAGGCCTCACATCTCCCCTCTGTCTACCACACAGTCCCATGGCTGTGAGCTCTGTCCACTCCATAGGCCAGTGGCTCCAGGTGGGTAGGGCCAGCCTTACATACCCCACGTGTCAACTTGACGAAGGAACCTTCAAGTCCTAACTTAAGCAGTGGGAGGATGGTATCCAACATATGCACAATTCACAGCCTTTCCCTGATGCACCTCATACTTAAATGTCTTGTCTTAAATTAAACCTCATGTGCTTTCAGTTGTAAGCTATACTGTGCCTGAGAGGGAAATGTTTTATTTAGCAGCTTCCATTTTTTTTTAGAAGAAGTGATGACTCTTCTAGCTTTCCTGAACTGGTTAGCAGAAAGGATGTTTCATGTTTAAGTCAATGCCCTGTGGGAAGAGAAAAAAATCTCTTTGTTTTTCACTCTCTCCAGGGCTTCTGAGTGGACCGGGGCTCACATCTTATACCTCAGACACCGAGCTGAGAATTTCAGGTCTGTTGAGTGTACATGGCCTCTTCCGGCGCCCTTGGGGTCAGAGGTGTCATGGGCCGTACCTCCCTCCTCGTGAGCACAGTACTCAGCACATGGCCTTGAATGCAGGACGCATGGCTATTGCTTGTGTGAAGGAGCCCAAGAAAGTGTTTTAAGTACTACTGAGTTCTTACTATGTGTCTGGTGTTATGTGCATTCTCACCGGACAACCACCTCCTGAGGTAGCTATTTCCCCATTTTGTTGTGAGGAAAATGCCACTCAGAGAAGTTAAGTGACATTCACAGTGTCACCCCTCATGCAGGCAGTAGACCAGGAGGTGTCATGAGTTGTACATGGCTTACGGGCTTGGCCTTCCCTGACTTCTAGACCCTGTTTACCTCGGGGACAACTTCCCACCCCAGGCTGCTCATTGACCACCTTTCTGTCCCCTTTCCAAGCCCCTGTGGGGGCTTGCTGGCATCAGTCCACCTGATCCTCCACTCCCTTAAACCTCTGTACAGTGTCTGTCCCCTGATTTATTCCTAGGGAAGGTTCATTTTCCTTTAAAGAGAAGCTATGGTCCAGCCATCTCCCCTCCTGTCAGTTATACGTAGATCACCACCAGAACCACATGCTGTCATGGGCTGCCCGGGTGCAGATTTGCTATGCAGGATTTTAGCTGGCAGACCGTGAACTTTTGGCAGTTGTGTTGAAATCAAATGAATGGATGGAGAAAAGCCTGAAGCAGCACTTAAACCCCACTTTAATGATTGAGCAAAAGGAAAGCAAGTATGGTGTGGGCAGAGCAAAGGGCACTAGAGGCCACCTGGGACATTTCTTGACAGATATGAAAGCAGGCATGGATGCCAAGGAGCATCCCGTCCCTGTATGGCTAATGTGTGTAGACATGGTGGCACTGCTTCTGGCAACACCTCAGCCTTCCTCCTGACTCTCGCCATCCAAGCTTGCCTGTCCTATGTCCTTGTCATTTAAGGAAGCTCTTTTTTTCTACCAGAGAAGTATCTGTAGTAGAGGAATCCTGTTAACGTGTTGGTGAAATACGGCGTTACCTGTCTTCAGTAATGGGAAGTGCTAACGAGGGCTCCAGCATTCAGCTATGCAGGCTGTGCTCTGCACAGCTTGGGGCCTGTAGTTACATAGACTCCAGATGTGTAGAATTCGCTTGGACTCAGAAAGCCCTTTGTGATGGGACAAGATGCAATTGGTGGGAAGCGAATCCCTTTGCGAGGAGATTTGGGAGGGAGTGATACATTTTGCAGGAAGGGATAAGTATAGCACATGGAAGAATCAAGAGCTTTAGAAGCAGACCACCCTGACCTCAGGTTCCACTGTCACCATATTTCCATTTAGTACCTGGGTGAGCTGGGCAACTTATTTAACTTCTCTGAGTCTGCAGAAAGGAGGGTGGGGAGATCTTCCTTCACCCCTTGTGCAAGGGCAGCCCATCTGCCTGGCTCTCGGGACTCTGTCTTCCCACCTTTGTCCGCTCCTCCCCATCAGGGAAAGGGAATGAACTGGGTGTTAGTGACCCAGTTCAGATTCCTTACCACCCAAATCCAATTGCGACAGGCTGCAAGAAGTTGCACATACATGTTTTTTTTTTAATGATAAAATATGAAAAACACAACATGGGCCATTTTAACCAGTATTACGTGTACAGTTCAGCAGCAGTAAGTATATTTATATTCTTGTACAACCGTCACCATCCTCCGTCTCCAGAATTCTTTTCATCTTTTCAAACTGAAACTCTGTACCCATTGAACAACCACTCTACATTTCCCTCTCTCAGTCCCTGGCAACCACCATTTTACTTTCTGTCCCTATAAACCTGACAATTGCATGTGTCTCATATAAATGAAACCATACAGTATTTGCCCTTTTGGGGCAGGGTTGCTTCCCTTAGCATAGTGCGTCCATGTTCTTCCAAGTTGTAGTCCATACAAGAACGTCTTTCCTTTTTAAGGCTGATTAATATTACCCCAAATGGATGTACTACCTTTATCTGTTTGTCCATCAATGGACAAACTTGGGTTTCTTCTACCTTTTGCCTATTGTGAATAATGCTACCATGAAGATGGGCATACAAATACCTGTTCAAGAATTTTGCTTTTACTTCTGAGTATACACCCAGCAGTGGAATTGCTGGGTCATGAAGTAATTCTATGGTTAATTTTCTTTAGGAACCTCCATACTGATTTCCACAGTAGCTGTACTATTTTACATTCTCACCAGCAATACACAAGGGTTCCAATTTCTCCACATCCTCATCAACACTTATTTTTCTGTTTTTTTAAAAAATAATAGCCACCTGAATGGGTGTTGCACATGTCATTTAAAAATTAACGCTGAACATCTTCTCTTAGTTCCCTTGATTTCTTCATAGCATCCTCCTTAGATTGCCGTGGGCAGAGGGGTGGAAATTCCTCCCTCTGCTCAGAAGTGATGCGACCAGAGGGGTCACCTGCTGGCCCGTCCCTGAGGTGCGCAGATGGCTCCGCCTGTCCTGAGGGCAGGGGACAGGTGCTGGTGGTGAGGGAAACACAGAATAGGTTTGGACTTTCCTCCTGAATGGGGCATCAGGAAGAGCTCTGAGAAGGGAATGGCTTCTGGCTGCTATTCCAGGAGAAAAAGGTGTCATCTTATAGGTATGGGTTCAATATCCCCATAACAGCAACGAGAATTTTCAGGTTTTTTGATCTGGGCACCATTGTGACACCCTCCTCCCAAGAACCAGACGGCACTTTCATCTGCAGCAGTCACCGGCAGGCTACGGCTGGTCCTTATCCTTTCATCCCCTACCCTCCTTTTACTTACCTATTTCTCATAAAATGGACCCTGAATGCTCATCAAAGAGAAATAAAGGGACCAAGAGCAGCCTCTATTCAGCTTGGAGAGTCTTTGTGCACAGCGGTTAGGGAGTGGCTGACCTAGAACCGCAGGGGTGTGTGGGGGCCGCCTGGCAGCCTTGAGAGAACATGGTCTTTTGTGATTTGCCAGCCAGGCTCTGTTGTTGGCTCCAGGTGCAGCTGCCCCCAACAGTACCTGGGGTTGGGACCCTCCCCGGTGGGGCAGGACATTGCCGTCAGGCGTCAGGGATGTGCATCTGTGCTGAGCTACCAGCTGGAGAACCTCCCACTTGGAACACCTTGACGGCCCTCTCCTGTCTTCATTCCCCAGATTTTCCCCACAATCCTCCCTCCTACCTGCATTTGTAGCCCCGTGGGGGAAAGGCAATTTTGTGCACTTTAATTTGCATGGAAATAAATGTGCAATAATGCAAGAACCAAGAGGAGCCGAGCTGCACTGTTCCCTCAGCAACCACCGGCTGTCATGGCCACACACACACACATCCCCACCCTGCATGTGCCTGTCACCCCCTGGAACACCTCTCTTCTGACTGTTGTCCCATGAAGCAATTATTACTGCACCTCTTAACCTAAGACAGTTGAGAAGATAAATCAAAGCCATCTGCTGTGTGCTGTAGTGAAAAAGAAAACAAGAAAATGCCAATTTTAAAAAACGAAGTTTGACTTAAATCCTGACACACACCCCCACCAGGGGTGTGCCTGTGCCTCCCACCCCCTAACAGTTGGATCCGGGAGGAGGCTTCAATAACTGTGGGAAATAATAGTTATCCAGCCCTTTCATAGTGGGGCCTGGGCTACCCACTCCGGCTTCTGGAATAAGAAGTACCTCTCACATCTGAGTGCTTGGACCATGAGGAAGGGGCCCCGTGTGCATGTGGGAGCTGAGCCTGGGCTCTTGAGCAGAATTTATATCCTCCGTCTGCAATTAGCCCATTGCCTCTGCTGAGAACATGAATAGTTCTCCATTGTTAATGGGATCACTGTTCTCACCCCAATGGGAGGAAAAATGCTCAGAAACAAGTTTAATGGAATTTTTTCCCCCCGATACTTAAAACCATGGCAGTGATTTCCTGCTTCCAGAAAGGCCATGTTGATAACTTCTCCATATGGTAATTTTCTGGGATGATTGTTAATGGCTTGGCAATTTTTTTTATATTAAATTCCTATGGTAAGCAGAATTTTGTCCAGTTTTCAATCCATATGACCAGTTAAGTTTTTCAGAGAGTAAGTCATTATTTATTTTCTCTCTATTCATCTTAAAAAGACGTCTTTCTGTCCTCAGCCCCACAGTTGTCTCACCTTTTCACATGTGGCTTCTGGTTCACAGAGGCAAGGTGCCCGGATGGGAACGTCATGTTCATGGTTCAGAGGCTCAGGCACTGAGTTCTGCAAGTCACCTTTCCCCTTTCCAGTAACATTCTGTGCGCCAGTCTTGCCAGGGAAGACGCAGCCAGGCCCAGGATAGAAACCTCTTTTTCCATGCAGAGATGACTCTCATGCAAGCAGGCTCACTTCCTGGCCCCACGACCTGCCATCTCACACAACCTAAAAAATTCAAACGCCTCTTCTTAAAAATATCAAAAAAAGAATCTTACAAAAATTATTTAGGATCATGTGTCTCCCCCCACCCCCCCACCACCACCACCCCTGTGGGTATTATTCACAGCAGAAGAAATTATATTTATGTACTCAGTAGAAATAATGTAGATGATCCTAAGAATGGCGATAGCTCTGGAAATAACCCGCATAAGGATGATTTCTGGCATGAGACCCTGAAATGATTTGCAACGCGCTCCCCATTAGAATTGTGAATTTTCATTTGTAAAAGGTGGTGAAGGTGTACGTGTCAAGCCTCAGTGACCACCGAATGTAAAATGTAAACGACAACCAGCCTTTTCAGGTGTCACCTTTGTGCCTTTTTTTCTTGCTTACTTGCCTCTGTAAATTAAACAATTTTCAACCTGGGGGCTGAGGCAAAATGAGGCTTTTTAAAAATCGCTTCACAAAAAACATCCCCTAGGATGGTTCTCCAGGCAAGAGCTTCCCTGGCAAACGGAAGGGTGTGTTTTATCTCAGGGATCTGCAAAACGCAGCTGACTGTATCGGTCCGGGTGCTTAGCTGCAGATAACAAAATCTCCTCTGTCTAAGCAGAAAGAGATTTACGTAGGGGTATCATCAGGCTTTGGAAGGAAGTTGGGAAATCGGGAAGGATGAGAAAGACTGCAACTAACAGGAACAATGTTCAAAATGATACTGAGTCAGGCTGCCAAGGAAGCTGATGTCTGCCTCCCCACCAGGCGCTGCCCCAGCTCCTCACCTTTGCCTCACCTGGTACCTTCTCTTCATGTTAACTCTGTCCAGAATCTGCATTGCCTGTGTCGCCATCTGACCTGTAGGTACCAAGCCTCGCCTTGAGCCCTAACTGTCAAGAAGTCTGGGAAATGATGAAGCAGCGTTCAGTTCAGTTTGACGGCAGAGCCCCTGGTTAGAGGGTTCAGTATAAACTAGTTGGTGAAGAAGCTGAAATTGGTGACTGCTCGTGGCACCCCAGAGGCATCTAACTAGCGCAGCATCCACCTGGCTGCCTGGCACCCTTCTAGGCCCACCTCACAAGAAGGGCTGCGGGAAGGCTTCCCCAGCCTTCACCAGTATGGCTTCTGCCTGGAGAGGAGTGGTCTCCCCCGTGAAGGCATCTGGACGCTCCTGGAGTGCACCCCATCCTCTTCTCCTTCTCTGTGCCCAGCTCTTCTCTGAGAAGGTGGCAGCTGCCTCTCCTTCCAGTGGGAGCCCTCTGTGCCACCTCGACATCTAAAGTGGAACGCATGAGATCAGACTTGTTTATTTCCACGGGTAGCTTGAGAGAGTCGCCTCCTGATGGCACAACCGTTCCTTTTAGGTTTTATTTCTTAGCTCATCTTCTTTGGCTTTCATAAAAATCACCAGGCTCAAGAGAATTATGGATGTATTTGACAGAGACAAGTAATAGCAACGATAGCATGTTTTTACTATGCTTTTGTGTCAGTAATACATATATAACCACGCTGTGGGCAAGGTCTAATTATCCTCAATTTATAGATTGAATTTGTAGGTGGAAACTGAAGTTCAGAGAGATTAAGTGGCTTGTTTAAAGTAACACAGCAGCTCCAGAGTCCAACTTAGGTCTGTGACTCTCCAGTAGGAGGTCTTTTCCTGCGTAACTTATTCTCCTGGCATAAAGCTATGAACAAGAGTAGATGGAGGTTGGAGGTTTAATAATGGGGTGGGGGATGTGTGTGTGCCTGTGTGAAGGGCTCATGTAGATTTCATAAATTTTTACGTAAATGTACATGTGTTAACCCAGCCAAAGTGCACGGCCAATAGGATGTTGCATTTTTCGATTGAGAGCTTACAACTTGGCAAGTAGTACCATTGTTATCCCATTGTTCTACCTCACTTAACAAAGCCAGGCCAGCAGGAGAAATCAGGCCAGGATTGTACACATGCTTTTATTTGCCACATGGGGCACACTGGCAAGATGCCTGCAAAGAGCTGATGCTCCAGGGAACTAGAGAACGCTGATTGGCACACAGCGAGGTCAGCTGCTAGCAAGCATGTGTCTGGGAGAATGAATCTTCCCTGACTTTGCCTACACCAACCCTCACCTTGGGCTGGCGTTCCCATTTATCTCCTCATGGTGTGGATGAATAAAATAAAGGGGACTGTGTGACTTGCTCAAGGTCTTTCAGTGAGCGAGTGGCCCCTGGTGGATCCAGCTGGTTGTCTTGAGACAGAGCCCGTGGGGCTCAGGGAGCAATTTCCTGGGCCGCCATCCTCAGGAGACAGACTTCAGCCAAGGGCAGAATTTCCCAAGAAGGGCTGGTGCCTGGGGAGAGGGGCCAGGAGGGGGACGGGAAGGCTGGGCAGGCATGGCAGGAGGCTGTGGAGTGGGAGGTGGGCAAGTGACCCTAGTACAGGAGTCACTCATTCGTACAGCAGCCCTCTGCAGCGAGGGCCAAGGCCAGGGAGGGTGCCGTGCTGGCCCCTGCACATCTCCCGCAGCAAACTCTTCCTGCTTCTGAGGCACTTCTACTCCTGATAGATGGAAAACATAAATGATAGTTAATAACAACTAACCCATGTAGAGCCGCCTAAACTTAGAAAGCGTTTTTCACCTGTAGTACCTGGTTCTGTCTGTGCAGGTTCCCAAGGCAGAAAGCAGGCCACCATCATTTTACAGTGAGAATCTGAAGCTCAGAGAAGTCAGACCTATGCTGCTCTGTATCCCAGCACCCCTTACTTCAACAATGATGGTTTCAAGCCAGAAGGAGAGGATATTCATGGGAGGGAAATGAAAATGGTGAAAACCGCCCCGCCTTCCAGCAAGGAGTCTCCACTGGCCTTCTGCTCCCCTCTGGCTCTCTGTGTGGGGTCTTGTAAGGAAGCCCCAGCATGGGGCTCTGGGGTGAGGGGCTATAGCCTGACTCTGAGGGTGGCCGAAGGAAGCAGGGCAGAAGGAAGGCCACATGACAGCCCCACACTCTGGGCAAAATACTGTTTCTGGGCCCAGGAACTCCCCGATGATGGTCAAAGATGAGAGAGATTCTTTCCCCACCACCAAGAAAAGATGGCACAGGCAAATGAGCCACCGTCCTCACCTATGTTGCCGAGATTCCAGGAGACACTGACAAGTCTCTGAGGCTACAGCGTGCAAGGCAAGTGTGACCGTTGTGAGGAAAATGGTGGGTATTGGGCTGAGTCTGAAAGCCGGTGGGATTTGGAGAGCTAGGGTGGTGCATGTTGGAATATTTCAAACGTTCTGTTTTGGGTTTAGAGACTCAGAAAACAAGTGTATTAGTTTCCAGAGCTGCTGTAATGAACTACCATGAACTTCAAACGATGGAAATCTATTCCCTCACGGTTCTGGAGGCTGGAAGTCCAAAGTCAAGGTGTCTGCAGGGCCATGCTGCCTCCGATGGCCCTGCAGAGGATCCTGCCTTCTGTCCTCCTAGCTTCTGGGGGTCACCAGAAACCCCTGGAGTGTTTCTGTTTGCAGAAGCATCACTCCGTCTCTGCGGCTGTTGTCACATGGCATTATCTGTGTGCGTTTCCGTGCCCGAACTGCATTCTCCTCTCTCTTATAAAGGCGCCAGCCGCTGGATTAGGCCCATCCTAATCCAGTATGGCCTCATTTTAACTTGATCACAGCCGCAAAGACCCTCCTTCCATATATGGTCATATTCTCAGGTACTGGGGATTAGGACTCCACACAGCTTTTTAGGGGACATGGTTCAACCCATAAAAACAAAGAGCTTTTATTAGTGTTCAAGCACAGCGAAGAGAGCAAAGGGATGGTTTCCAACATTGGAGATCAAGTTGGAGATTTTAGTGAATAAAAGGAAAAGAGGCATTAGCTCTAGGCAAGGAAAAGAACTATGCGGTAAGTTCATTTTAAGTTCAAATAGGGGAGAAGAGATGATTAACCAAAAATTAAGAAATTATGTTTGATGACTTTCCACAGTTATCTAAAGCATGTCTCATGCATCTTGACATCTATAACAATATGATTATTAATCCAGGCAGGTAAACATAGCTTCATAAAAAACAACTCTCTAGGAAGACAGTCCTTAATACTTGTTGTTGAGTGGAAAAAAAATACAACAGGAGAGAATCTGTCACTCATGATGGTGAATAGAGCATTTAACCTGATTTAAAGTCCTGTGTTTCAAACGGCTTACTTGGCTTAAACAGAGCTCTTTAATGCACTAAGTTACACATTCAGCTTCCTTAAAAGTAGGATAAAGAAACTTTAGAGCACAGCCTCCAAATAAATAAAGTGCATTTCAGTTTAAGTGATTTATTTCATAAATTCCCTTTAACTTAAAACTAATTTCTCTCTTCAATGGAGACTCACATTTCTGACTTCAGATTTTCCTTTTTGAAAGGGAATGCCTACATTATTCTGTTTGCCCATATGGACAGCACCCCTTTTAAAGGAACAGAATGACCGAAGACAAGGAGGTGTATCCTGGAAACAAAGCCTAGATGCGGCAGGAGTTGGCTGTGAGGAACAGGAGGTGAGGCAAAGTGGAGCTTTCTCTGGGCTCCCAGAGTGTGGGTGCTCAGCTGATGTTTGGTGTATGAATGAACAATGATGGAGAGAATGCAGGCGCTCTCACTAGAAATGAAGACAGGAGAAGCTGACTGGAGCAGGAATGGGGTAGAAGATGTGAGCTTCATTTTGGAGATATTGATTGATCTTAAACCTTCAGAAGGATGACTCCAGGAGGTGGAAAAGCAAAACTGGAGCATAGGAGTGAGGTGGGGTGGAATGCCAGCTTAAGAGGCATTTCCATGGAAATAATAGTTGACATAACAGGATCTGGTAAGATTTTTGGCAGAGATTGGACAGGGAGAGAAAAGAAGTGGGCTTAGCACAGAATAGAATGTGGACATTGACTGCATTTGGGGTTAGAGCTTGGTCAGTGACAGGTCAACCCAGCTGAGGTTGTCCAAGTCCTGGAGATCAGATACAGCCCCCAGGGAAGGCAAGGATTTTGGACAGACTCGGCTACAGAAAGGTCAGGGAGGACAGCCATGGCAGAGCTGGATATTCTCAGGTTCTACATTCCTGAAAGAATAGAGTTAGAGCAGTGGTTGGTACCCACCCAGCCCCAACAATCTGTCTGTGGCTGGGAGGCATGAATCAGATGTTTTGGGATGCTGGTGGCAGGTGTCATGCTGGACACCGATGAGAGAAAGGAATGTTGTCAGTCTTAGAAGAAAGTTGAGTAGCATAATCTCACAGTTTTAAGAACCCAGGCTCTAGAGTCAGATATCTGTGTTCCCAAACCACTTCTGCTATGTTTGTGACCTTGGGTAATTTGCTTAACCAATATTTAGTTTCCTCATCTGCAAAACAGTGAGAAGATATGAACTGGCATTAACATGCAAATGTACACAAGTGCCTAGTCCAGTGTCAGGGCCTTGTAGGTGCTCAGTGAAAGTCAGCTGGCAGCACAGCAGCAGCAATGGCGCTTGTACAACTATGGAGGTCAGAACTCAGGTTTGGAGGCTGTGTTAGTCAGGCCAGGCTAGGATATGCTGCAGTAACAAACAATTCCAAACCTCAGTGACATATAATATCAAAGGTCTATTCTGCATGCAAGTGGCATGTGCATCATGCGTCGGCTGTAACTCAACCCATGTCATCGTCATCCCAAGATCCAAGCTGCTGTCTAGTGGTCACTGTGGCAGAGGGAGGAAAGTGTATGGGAGAGAGCACAGTTGCTTTTACTGCTTCTGCCCTGAAGGAGCACATGTCACTTTTGCTCACTTCACTGGCCACTCTCACCTGGTAGTGCCTGAATTCAGTAGAGCAGGGAAGTACAATCTCTCAGGGTGGACACCGCTGTTGGTAAGCGGTAACTCAGTGACTGTAGAGGGAGCTGGTCAGTGGAGCTTTGGCATAAGCTGGGAGCTTGACCACCTGTGCAAATCAGGAACTTGGTTTAAAGCCTGGGACACAGACTCAGAGCAGGGCCAGCAGGTGGTTCCTGAGCCCAGGATTGGACAAGCCCGGAATGGGCTGAGAACAGGCTGGGACAGGCATGGGGAGGCCCAGACGATTCTCTCCAGGATGAAGGCCACCAGGATGAAGAAGCCAGGAGCCCCACAACAGGCAAGGAGAGCTGGTTTAAGCTACACAAGAGCTTGGCCTAAACCATCAGTGGTCTGGCCGCCCCTGCACATTCCCTGACAGCGTTTGTGTGGCCTGCCCGGAGGCCAGGCCCCAGGCGGGGAGGACCATGGAGAGAAGTACAGCTCTGCTTTGGTCTCAGAACCACCCTGGCTTCCTCGGGGAAGTTCCATGCTTCATTAGCTTTGTATTCCTGGCCTGTGTTGAGCCAACATCAGTTCATATCTTGGACCCCAGAGTGCTGAGTGGAAAAGCAGGAAATGGAGTGAGACAAGCCAAAATCAAAGGTATGCATACAGAACACACAAACCTGCCTGGCCTTCCAGTGCCCGTGCAAGCAAAGAGCACACATCTGAAAGACGGCGGTCACATGGGGTCGGGGGGAGGAGGAGGGCAGACTGGACCAGTGATGACAGGGAACTAATACAGTCAGGGAGGGTTTGCAAAGTGCTGCTTGCTCTGAGGAATTCAGATTACACGCTGAAGGACAGGTATGACCAGCCCCACTCCCTGCCCTCACCTCCCCTGAAAATAACCAGAGGCCCTGTGTATTTATATGGAGATTTGAGGGAAGAAGGACCAGAGGTGTTAGAATTCCTGAGAGCCAGACTAGGCAGGGCCACGAAAAAGGTTCTGTGGCAGGTGTGCTGCGAGCATCTGTTGAACGACGGGGTAACTGAAGAGGAGAAGGACCCCTCCCGGCTGGATGTTGGTGGATGACATGTGCTGTCTGGAACCACAGCAGCCCTCTCAGGACCATGATGTGACAAGCCAACAGTCCAAGTCAGTGCGGGAAGAGTGGCAGGGCCAGGAGGCAGAGGGAGCCTTGCCTTTGACCACTTGGTTGAGTTGCTGAACAAAACCACCCCCATCTCTGACCTCCTCACTGAGATGACCAAGCCCTGCATTTAAGCATCCTGACCCATAGAACACATGAGAGATGGTCTTCATCTGGGTCCCCACTGTGGTCTTCTCTAAAGAAATGTTCACATGACCTCCAGTCCTTCAATGCCTTTTCATATTATTATCTCCCTTAGCAGGACAGGGCAATCTGCTGGTTTTTAGTAGAACAGAAGTCCCTGGTCATCAGTATGAAGCAGTGACGTACAGACAGCAGGCTCCTCTCTGGGCATGATGGTGGCAGTGTGGCTGGAGGTCGGGTTTGGAACCCGTGGCCTCAAGAAGGGAGAACTTCCTCTCCCTCTGTGCCGAGTCCGTCACTTGTTTTTGGTGATTTTACCCTCTACATGATTCTTCAGCCCCTAGTTCTCACTCTATGCTTGTTGCCACCATAACCATTCAACCCGGCATCCACGGGAGGTGCCAGTGTCACTTACTCAGGTCTAGCCCCGGTCCCTCTGATTCCTCCCCCCACAGCAGCCAGGGGAGCTTTAGCAAACATACACCCAATCAAGCATTCCTTTGCCAAAAATGCTTCCCTGCCCTCAACCTGTCAGACTCTAAAAGCTCTCAGGATTTGGGTCCAACCACTTAACAATCGTGGCAGCCAGGAGGCTGCCTGCCCACCTGGCTGCCTGCCCACCTTCCTGACCCTCCAACAGGTTCTCCACTTGGACGCCAGCCACACTGCCTTCTCTGAGTCCTTTCCACCCATGAGGCTGCCCTGGGCTCTGAGCATTTGCACATGCTGTTCCTTCCACCCAGAACACGCTTCCTGTGTGTTTTGCCCCATCAACCAGACCTGGCCTTCAGAGCTCAGGCATCACTTCCAGAGGGAAGCCTTCTCCAGCCTCTTGAATTACTATGCCCTATTCGTCACACTTGCAATTTCACCTTTGTTCGTATTTGGCCAGTGTCTGCTTCCCCTGCAGGATTATAAGATGCACAAAAGCAGCCTCTGTATGTTTTTTGTCTCCTTCATGTCCTCAGGTCTCAGCATGGGGTAGACCTACCATACAAAGTTTTGGAATGGATGATTGAAATTGCTTTTTGCTCTTTAGTTTCATTTTTTCCCCTCTCATGGTTATCTGGCCTTACCAGCCTCTCCTCTCATCTTACAGATGAGAAATCACAGAGGGCTGGTGGAGCCGATGGACTTATTCTGGGACTTCAATGAAGAGCGGGGGTGGGGAGGCCAGGAGGAAGGAGGCAGCTGCACAGGCGGGGAGGGCTGCCCAGCAAAGCCCTCCCAGGGAAATGGTGTGTATAGAAGTAAGCCCCAAGAGCAGGCATAAAGGACACAAACACACCAACCTACTTAGTTACTGGGATGGTTCAGACTTGAATAAATTAGCTCAACAAACAGGTGTTGTATGTCTCATTCGGTGAGCAGCATAAATAAGACACTGCAGACACAGATGAGTAAAAAGATGATTGGCAGTGGGGGTTACAGGCACCCTGGGAGCTCAGGAGGCATCCTCACCCAGACTGGGAGGGCATGAGGAGAAGTCCAGGGGGTTCCCAAGGAGACACGTTTTTCAGGGTGCAGGAGGGGAAGCGCAGGAGAAGGCCCAGAGCCTGTGACAGCAGGACATTCAGTGCTCTGCAAGGGGCTTGGCAGGTTACAGCAGAGAGCGTGTCTGGGGCTAGATCCTGAAGGGCCCTGAAAAGCAAGAAAAAACACTTAAGCTCTATCCTGGCAGTCATGGCCACTAGACAGGCACGAGCTGGGGAGGGACCAGGTCCCACCTGCCGCTGACTTTCCCATGTTGCTGCTTGTCGGTTAAGTGGTGACCCCCACTGAAGATGTGGCCGTGCCCTGGAATCTGTCATCGTGGTATCATTTGGTAAAAGGGGCTTTGCTGATGATGCAATGAGACCACTGACATGAGGACATTCTGGAGGAGGGTGGGCCCTAAATCCAGTGACAAGTGTCCTACCTAATAAGAGAAGAGTGGGGAGAAGACCAGGAGGAGGCCGTGTGAGCATGGGGGCCCAGGTAGGGGTTTGCAGTCCCCCACCGAGGAGCGCCTGGAGCACAGACTACTGGCTAGGCCAGCGAGGCTTCCCAAGAGCCCTCGGGGTCTGGGTGGTCTGCTGACACTTGGCTTTGGACTTCTGAGACTATGAGAAACTTCAGACTATGAACTTTTGGACTATGAGAGAATACATTTCTGTTGTCTAAAGTCACCCCATTCGTGATACTTTGCTACAGCAGGCCTAGGAAGGGAGTACAGGGATCTTTCCAAAATAAAAATCTTCATGTGTGGTGGCAGGATATGTCCCTCCTGTCCTGTCCACCTGTGGGCCACCTCTGTACTGGTGGTGCTCAGGCTCCAGCCCTGGTGAACCATCTACAGGCTCCCCCCAGCCCCCAAAGGCCCCAAATCGCCTCTGGGCTTTCGCCTTGGCTGTTTCCTCAGCTGGTACCTTCCTCTCACCCTGCTCCCACCCTGCCCATTAAACCTCGCTCTGCCAGGAGAACTCCTAGTGATACGGCTGATCTCAGCTCGGCCATCACCTCCTCTGGGAAGCCCTCCTCCACTTCCCAGGCCAGGTGAGGCATGCCTCCCTCACGCTGCCAGAGCACTTGTCTCACTATTGAACTGGCCTGTGTCTGAGTCAGTTCTAGAGAAGGAAGGCGTGTTGCTCATAGGCCTCCAGACACGACCCAGACCAGCTTCACAGTGGGCACTCGGTTATTGTTGAATGAACGGGTCAACCATGGGGTGGGTTGGGGACTGTGGCCACTATGTGGAGAAGACGGTAGAGCAAGAGATACGGAGAAGGAGAATTAACAGGGCTTGGTGACTGGCTGGAGCAGGGAAGTGAGTGAGGATAAAGGACACCCCTGTGACTCGGGCTTGCGGCCAGGTAGAAGGTGGGCTCACTGCAGAGGGGAGACAGGACGGCCGTGGATTGTTGATCCGGGGCAGGTCAAGCAAGAATTCATAGGGCTCTCGACTTCCTCGACTACTTTTTGACTGGGGGAGTAGGTGGGGACAGCTCTGCTCAGGAGTGGATCCCTTCCTATTAAAATGCCAAGACCACAGGGCATCTCCCACTGTGCTCAGGGAAGCAGTTGGCAGCACGGGTGAGGAAGTGCCCTGGCAGAATCGCCATCCTGGCCCCAGGGGGTGACAGCCAGCATTCCAGGTCATGGTGGAGGGAAACAAATGCTCCTAAGTTCCAGGAAGGCAGGAATCCATAAACTTTGAGTAACTGAAAGCCATCTGAGGTTGGACCCATGGGGGTGCTGGATGGCAGGTGTAGAGAAAGCCCCTGGCTTACCTTACATGTAGTCACGGCCTCCCCCAGACTGCCCCAAGCTTGCTGCAGGCTTTGGTCAGCTTGTGTCCAGGGCCGGAGCAGTTCTTGCCTGTGTCTGACTCCCTGGATGTACCCCTGAAGGAGCTGGGTCTTTGGGAAAGGGGGTATAAGCTAGTAGAGAGAGGCCTCTGGTATGCTGTTATGTTCCTGTGGTCTATTCATTAATTCACAAATAAATGATTACTTTTTAGAAATTATTTTTTATATACATACAATGAACTACTCAGCCTTAAAAAAGGAAGGACATTCTGACATATGCTGTAATGTGAATGCTAAGTGAAATAAGCCAGGCACAAAGGACAAATACTGTATGATCCAGTTACATGGGGGACCTGCAATAGCCAGGTTCATAGGGACAGAAAGTAGAATAGGGGTTGCCAGGGGCTCAGGGTGGGGAATGGGGAATTATTTAATGGGTACAGAGTTGAGTTTTGCAAGATGAAAAGCATTCCGCAGATGGACAATGGTGCTGATAATACAACAATGTGAATGTGCTTAATACCACTGAACTGTATGCTTAAACATGGTTAAAATGGTAAATTTCATGTTTTATGTGTTTTGCCATAATAAAAACATTGGGAAAAGATATATCACTTTTTTCAAAGAGCTGCAGTGTGCACACTTCTACAACACGTTTGCCAGATTTCTTTAACAAGCTAAGGAGAGAGACAAATACCTCTGAAAAACTGAGTAAAGAGGGGACTGAGAACTCTCTATAGTGTGCGTGAAAACCAGCCGCTCCAGTGAAGGTGGGGAGGAATAAGAGGATCCCCTGGCTGGGGACTGAAGGCCGAGAGAGGAGAGAGCGGGCCAGGACCATGCAGCTGGGTAGCCCACGTCCCACCACAGAGATGGGAAGTTAACGCTGACTGACTTCTCTGCTTGCTATTTATGGTTCTGAGAATTCACATCTGTGCTTAAGTTAACTATGTTTTATTATATTATAATTATTTGTTATTAATACAATTGATTAAGCTGTGTTTAGCTCTCATTCCATGGTGTGGGCTTTGACACTTCAAGTGTTCCCCGTGTTGATGTATGGAGTCTGGAGCGAGGACCCCTCTAGGTATAGTTCTGGGCCCATCTCACAATCATCAGGGCTCACTAGTAAGACTTCCTGTGATGATGAAAATGTTCTGTCATCTGTGCTGTTCAATATGGTGGCTACTGAACACCTGAAATGTGGCTAGTGCCACTTAGGAGCTGAATTTAAAATTTTACTTACATTGAAGTTCAAAAGAAAAATGTCCTTGGGAAGAACAAGAAGGTTGGGATTCAGTGCCTCATTTCTACTTTCTAAAGGCCTCTCTTGAGCCCAGTTTTTTTAAATTGCATTTCCAGCAGTAAAGTAAGCCCTAAGGTTCTGAGACATCCACTGAACATTATCAATTCACTACTGTTCCGGACACAGCACAGGCTAGACTCTAGGTCCCAGAGTGGGTGTGCCAGGTAGAGCCTGCCTTCCAGATGGGGCTGGAACCCTCCAGAGGGTCTGGCCTGGCTATCATCTGCTACATGGGCCAGAGTGAGTCCCGGCTCCTTCTTAGAAGCAGATGTTCGATTTAATGGGGTGGGGTCACTGTGGGGAGGCAGCAGAGTCTGGGGCATCATTTTAACCAGGCTCTGCTAGAGAAGTAAGCCCTACAGAGCATGATGGGAGTGCCTGTTTGCTCAGTGTTCCTGAGAACAGGGCCTACCCAGGCCCATTCTAGGTGCACAGGGGAGAAGTGAGTTGATCATGTTTGATGGATGTCTTGGAACTTCAGGGCTTACTTTACTCCTGGAACTGGGATTAAGAAAAACTGGGATCAAGAGAAACCTTTAAAAAGTAGAAATGAGGCACTGAATCCCAACCTTCTCATTTCTCCCAAGGACATTTTTCTTGGACCTACGGAATAGCACAGGTATAAGAATGGAATAAGAGCCTGTGGTATGGCTGACACCTTGCCTGAGAGTCGCTGGTAGGTAAGAAAACACCTTTGTTTCATCATTCAAGGGCACAGTTCTAGCCAACCTCCAAGCACGACTAATATGGTTTCCTTCACCACCATCAACCCCATCACACCTCTCCATCACTGTTTCTAGAACACCAGAAAGGACAGGATTTTTTGACCCATCATTCTGTGCACCACTTATTGGGTGAGAACAAACACAACCTTTTAAGAGCTTACAAGTACAGACAGATACACAGAATGTAGGCTGTGGTTGGCACATAAAACCTACCCTGAGAACTTATGTATAAGCTCACATTTTTAAGACAATACATAGCTTACATTGTTAATAGACTGTAGGAAAGCATAAGGAAGATGTATATATATAGTGATATAGTGTGTATATACACATACATATATACACAAACATGTGTATCTGTATCTATCATCTATCTATCTAACATAGATTCAGACAATACAGAAATAGAAGTCATTAAAGTACAAATGAAAAATGAAAGTCTTCTTCCTTTCTTCTGCAAATATCTCTTCAGAAAGGTAACTGTTGTGAACTTTTCTTAATTCCTCTCAGAAATTAAAAAAAAAACCCACCTATATGTATAACTGTCAATGTCAATGCACACACACATACATACACGCACAGTGTACAGTAGGGCCTGGCATAAAGACTGGCTTTTTCACATAATACGTGTGAAGATTTTTACCCTTAATATAGGCAGACATAGCTCCTTTGTCCTGGCTGCATAGTATTCCACTGCATGGGGTTATGGGTTGAACTGTGTCCCTGTAAAGGTATGTTGGGGTCTTAATCCCTGGTACCTTAGAATGTGACCTTAGTTGGAGACAGGGTCTTTACAGAGATAATCAAGTCACACTGAGGTCGTCAGTTTGGATCCTAATCCAGTATGACTTAAAAGGGGAAATTTGAATACAGAGACAGACACACATAGAAGGAGGATGATATGAAGAGGCACAGGAAGAGGACCGCCATTTACAAGCCTAGGAGAAAGGTCTGGAAGAGGTCTCTCCCTTATGGCCCCTGGAAAGAGCCAACCCTGCCAACACCTTCACCTCGGACTTCTAGCCTCCAAAGTGTGAGACAATAAATGTCTATTGATGAAGAATACTGAGTCTGTGGTAGGTTGTTATGGCAGCCCCAGGAAACTAATGCCTATGGTGCATAAGAATTTATTTCACTAATCCCTTTGATGGACACTTGGGTTCCAAAAGGATATTTTTAATGCAGTAGGCAAACTGCAACTAAGTTCTTCTTGTAGAACAAACCATTCTTTTGTGGGTGTGAGTATTTACCCATTAACTTTTCAGCTTTGATTATCTGTGTTTTAGCATATCAAGCCCTCTTAAAGGGAGCCCACCTCTAACGAGGACGCCTGTCCAGGTGGACCAAGAGCACTTACAGAGATTTCATACCTCATCGTGAGGTCATGAGTGAAGAGAGACACGTGACATTTTAAGGAATCTTTGGGTTGCCAGTGACAGAAGCTCTACTTGAACTAGCCTAAGGGAAAAGGAAACTTATCTTAAGGATATTCTGGCATCTTGCAGGGTCTAAGAATAGCTGGGCTTCGGGGAAAATTGAGACCAGGAACTCAGACACTACGAGCACCCTTTCTTTCCAACTTTGGTTGTACTACTCCCTGCAGATTTGACCAGCTCTCTCTCTTCTTGAGATCAGCTTCCCCCTTTTTGGGGCCCACAGGATAGAGAGTCTGGCTTTGGAAGCACTCTGATGGGCTCAGATTGGGTCAAGTTGTCATTCCAGGACCTACCTGGGAAACAAGGGTAGAGTCACCATGTGTTAACCTGACTGCTTCCTTAGGAATTATCTGGAGTGAGAATGATGGGATGGGTAAGGGATTATTGCTGTTAGAAGGAGATTTTGAGAGGACGGCTGCCTGGGGTCTCTTGATTATTGTGATGGAAGCTTTCTCGAAGAGGTGGCATTTCACTGGTGCCATCATTTGAAGAAATGAGCTCCTTGGGCACCCAAAAGACCCCCTACCTGAGCAGAGGTGACTTCGCTGGACAGTTTGGAGTGCACCAAGCACATCCCTCTCGGAACTTGTGTAGCTGTGTGAGCCTTCCAGGCAGAAGTGGAAAGAAGCGGAAAGGACTGTCAGAACAAAGCCGGGCTCTGCCTGCAGGAAAATCTGGGGTGTGGTGCTGGCGCAGAGCGTGCCAAGTGAAATGCCAGTTAGGAGATGTCACTGGCATGCAATTTAAAGAATAACTCAACTGGCACTTGAGGTTATTTAGAAAAATACCTGTGGTCACGTGCTTTGCAGAATGTTATGAACTAGAAATGAATCATCTGTACCCAGCTTAGAGCAGATTTAATTACCATCCTCACCCATGTTGCTTCTTTTAAAACTTGACCTTCTTTTCTGGTTGCTCTTCAAATTTGGTAAAATATCAACTTGATTTTTTTATTTGACGCCAAGGAGGAATCTTTCTGTAGCTGAACAGTTTCAGGCAGGAAGAAGGGAGCTCACAGGGAGAAGCCTTGCAACGTGGTGATGACAGCAGAGTCCCTTTAATTACTGGGGAAATGTCATTTACCTGTGAGGGTTGTCAAATAATTTGTTCCAACAACTGCACCCAGCTTGTAAACAAAAATAAACATCTAAGGTGACACAAACAGAATAGCTACCAAGTGATTTGACAAGATTATGCCAGCCAAGCAAGCTTGATGCCTATGTTTCTAAATGGGGGTCACTGTTCATACTCAGCGCCAGGGGGTTAGGGGAGATATGGGTGAAGTGAGGTTTGCCTTTCTCAATCCAGGCATCCTTCATTGCCTGTGGCATTGTATTTGGAGAATCACGCACGCCAGGGAGCTCTGCTCTTAAGCGAGCACCCACAGCAAGGGGTCTCTGACTTGCCTGAGCACTGACGTGGTTAGTGGGCTAAAAATGCCCATCTACTCCCAGTCCAAAGGCTGCTGCTTCTACGCACACCCCAGACCCTGGTGGAACAACATGGGTTCTCAAATGACTGACCCATAGTCACATGGCAGCTCTGGGACCCTGAGCAAATCTCAATAAGCTCTCTGTATCCTAGTCTCCTCGTTGGTTAAATGGGATGATAATAATGACAGCCAGGTCACAAAGCTACGGTGCTGATTCAATGAGGTCCTCTATGCGCCTGGAACAAACCAGGAGTTCATTCGCTGGGGGTCTGTTCTGTAAGGACTATGATACTCCGCTCAAACCAGAACCAAGCTAGTCTGGCAGTTAAGCAAAATTCCCATTGCAAATGACAATCAGTGGTATTTTAGGCTCATAGAAAGCTTTTAACTTTGTAGTGCTATCACCTCCATTGTCTTGTTTTATCTTTCGGCACCCCCCCACACCCCCCTCAAGCAAGGAAGGACAGAAGGCATCAGCCCAGCCTTGGGAATAAAGCAGCTGAAGCTCAGACTGAAGGAAATGGTCTCAGAGCAGCTCTCCGGCTCGGGAGACAGTGGGACTGGTGAATATTCAACTCTGCCAGGATCACATCTTTCCAGAGGGCCAGGTGGGCTTCGTGGGATCCAGGCCCTTCCTTCCTTTCCTGGCCCTACCTCCCAGAGCCCTTCCTAGCAAGGTGGCATTCCCCCACCCCCACTATGTCTTCCAGGAGGTGGGCCTACAAGGGGACGCATGCTCACCTGGGGGACATTTCTGGCCATAGGACTTAAACCTATTTATTTAGGTATGGAGGCAGGCTATGTGGAGAAACTAGATCTTGAAGTCAGGTGGACAAAACAAACAGCAGTGTCGGGTGTGTTCTGAGTAATTTTTATTGAAACACCTGAGGCAGGTTAGTGACTACACACCCTGCTCACCTCCCAGCCACTTAGGGGGTCCAAACGTTACATTTTTCTCCATGATCTTTGTTGGATGAGGCAGAAGTAAAAATACATCCACTATGGTTCCCCCCTGGGCAAAGGACACCCAGGCTGAGACTGGAGCTGGGGGGATAGGGAGGGAGGGAGAGGAAGTCAGGTGCCCCCCAGCCTGAACAGGGAGCCGCACAACAGGACAAAGTGGGGCAAAGTCGGGCCGAGGCAAAGATGGGGACCAGGTAACCATCAGACCCATGGCAGTGGGGACAGCAAGGTGAGGTGAGCAGGCTGCGGCAGCCAGGCCTGGGGAGGCCCGAGGCGTGGAATCGGGCCCTGTGGACGTGGCCTGCGGGGGGGACTGCTGCTGGGGAGGGAGCTGGCTGGGCCAGATGGTGCTCTTCTGGGCAAGGTCTTAGGTTTTTATAAAACAATTTTCTTCGTTCTATATTTGAAGCAGAATCTATTGCTGAGCCCTCATGTAAAGGACTTTGAATTATATCACACTATCTGCCTAAATAGAGAGGTAAACTGAGGCAGCTCAAAATTGTCAAAAAGTTGAGTTTTCTTGCGAATAGTGGAGGAATTGCAATTCAAGATACGTGAACTCAAGGCCGTTGAGGGTTTGGGGTAGGTTGTATTTAAGGGCAGGGAATGTAAAGAAGGGAGAGTTCAGTTAGTCTGTTAAAATAAAAAACAAACAGAAGCCAGTTCTGAAAATTCCCCAAGCGGACAAAACCAGTCCAGCCATACAAACAAAGCCCAATCCGGCTTATTTTGCAAGACCAGCCCAACCTGGGTCATTTCTTGTCCATGCCTCTGGAAACTGTAAATTAAGCTTCCCAAGGTTGATCTGAGGTAACCCCTGACCAACTCCCTATCATTTAAATTCCAATATTATCAGTTTTCTGTAAATCAGGCATTTTATAGAAAATCAGTCCCTCAGTCTTAAAGTTTAGTTTTTCTGAGGGCACATGCATGAGATTTTTCATTTACTTTCCTCTGGTTCCATTGCAGACTGCAATCCTTTTACAGGATACTACCTTCATCATCAATCTTGCAGAAGAATTTAAGAATATTCAGTTTTACCCCGTTCCCTCTTATCTCCCCAACTGAAAGTAAATCTCCCTTTCTGTAGCATGCAACCCAGTGCTCAGGGCACCGCTGGCCTGATGGATTGATTATTTCTACCTATCTTTTTTTGAACCTTTTCCTCAGGACAATGACATTGGCACTTGAGAACACTGAAGCTCCCAAGATATGCTTCCCTTGAGACTTCTGTGTGGGAAGCTGTTTCCTAATCCCCTGAAAGCAATCTATTTATACCCTGAAATCTGAGTTTTTAAGGAAATGTATCATTATTAGAGCTTGCGTAACTCCAGTTATGTTAGAGAACTATGTCTACTGCCCTAGAATCATCTAAAGCGTGTTCTAAGACCCCCCACGACCGGCAGAGTGGGTAAACCATCCTCTTCGTTAGCCGCGTGCTGACTTCCCTGCAAGGCCTGTAAGTGGCCTCTTTGTTCTGGGATTGTGCAAGTGGATAAGAAAGGGGAGTGTTTATGCTTGCTTCCCAACAAAAGGTTGTGAATACTGCTTTTCAGGCCTCGAACTGATTTTCTCTCCTGGCGGTAGCCTCGTCAAGACAGCCACAACCCACACAGCGTCCGGTGGAGCCGCAGAGAGGTGTCCAACGCTGATCGCTGCCGTCACTGCCCGGCCAGGGTAGGACCAGTGCTCACAGAGAGGGCAGGGCAGTCGCTGCAGCTCCCATCCCCAGGAGGACAGGGTTTGGAACACAGGTGGAAATGCAGGACAGGGTAAATTGGCCAGTCGGGGAGTGGCCATTGGCGTCAGAGTGAGGAGTGGATTGCCAGGAGGCAGGGGCGGGAGCTGGAGGCTGCTGTGGGCTGAAGGAAACTGGGGCAGAGGAGCCCTGGGGCAAGGACTGGGTAGAAAGCCAGGGGCAGAGGGCGGAGAGCGGTGAGAGAGCGCTGAAAGGTCAAGGTGGGTGCAGGCAGACTGGCACAGAGCCCCATGTGGGGCTGAGTTTGCACTGGGCCCCCAGTGAAGTGGTCACCAGACCTCTGGATGCCACAGACCGTTTATTTTATTTTAGTTTTTGAAGTAGGGCTAAGGTGGGAAGGAATGAACTAGGTTACTAACTTTGTTTTGTCATATAGGGACACAGATCCACACCCACACACAAAATGAATCCTATTCTAGTGCTTTTGTAAATGAAAAGGTATTGTGATACATTTCAGAAAAAATATATAGGAAGAGGAAATTTCAAAATAAAGGACAATACTCTTGAGAAAGAACAGCCGGCAACCTTGTATCACGTGTTCACCAAGACTGAGAATGTCACTGGAGGCTGGCAGGTTAACGCAGACCGGCTCTGCCTCCCACAGCGGGGAGCAGTGGGGAGAGTCTGGTAGTGGTGGCGGCGGGTGCATAGCCTGAGGTCTCAGGCAGGCAGGGAGCTGGACAGGGCTGAGCACTGGTGTTGGGGAGATAGTGGGGTGACCACTCTGTGAACCTCTTCTCCTAAAATGCCCCTAGACCCCCTCAGTTATCCCTGGCCACCACCCAGTCCTCATGTCTCACCTGGACCATGAATCGCCTCCCAGCTGCTCTCCCTGCTTCCACCTCTTTCATAATCCCTTCTCCACCTGGCAGCCAGAATGATCTTTGGCTTGAAGAGACTTGATCCTGTTTCTCACCTGCTAATATCCTTCAATAGTTTGTCAGCAGGCCTAACCCGAAGTCCAACACTTGGACCCGAGGCCCTGCTGAGCAGCCTCTGTCTGCAGCTCTGACCTCGTGGAACCTCCGGGCTTGCAGGGCTGCAGCCACATAGGACATTGTTCAGTCCCTCCAGTGAGCCGCCCACCCACCTGTCCCACCCTCGGTCCTATTCGTCCTCCGCCTGGCACACGTTCTCCTGCTCTTTGCCACCGTAGCTCTGTCAGGTCCCAGTGAACTAGAACACCCACCGAGGGTCTTTCTGGAGCCCCCACACCAGCTGGGCTCCTGCTGTTCCCAGGCCACCTGTATTCTTCCCTCCTAGCACTTCACAGTTTGTGTGCTGAGGGCCCCCAAGAACCCCTGCATTTGGAGATTAGCTAGGATGCACAGGACTCAGCACGCAGTGTACTCCTGGCTAAGATCTGTGACCGTGATGAGCATGGATACACACTGGGGTCATAGGGAAAAGATGCAGGCAGAGTCTGGAGGAATCCCCAAGTAGGCTTTTCGTGCTTTCCCCCCATGAGGGTCACTCAGAGCACATCCTCCCCCAGCAACATGTGTGTGGTGTTTCTGCCCAGGAAGCCCATTAGAGCTCTATTTTTTATTGTCAATATTTTTATTGGGGCTGGCCACATAGGTACCCTCTGCCTAGCACATACCCAAATCCCAGATCCCCAGGAGGAAAGCAAGTGTTTAGCATTAACCCATTGTTTGCACAGATGAAGCATAGGGAGTCACCTGTAGCAGTTAACGGTTGACTGGGGACACTTTGGGGGCCAAGTTCCCAAGGGCCAGCCAAGGCCCAACCTTGTAAACTGGCTTTTCCATGTACAGCAGTCTCAGGCTGGCTTGGTTAACTCTTTTTCTGCAGTTTTATCACGGGAACCTTATCTCCATGTCTCATCCTGTGGTCTGTGTTGTGCACTAGACAAAAGCTGCAGGGGGGCAGGTCCCCTCTGCAGAGATGCCCGCCATGCCCAGCACTTGGCATGTAACAGGCCCTTGGCAGAGTGCTAGGAGCATAGACGGGCCTGCTGGGGTCTGAGCCCTGGTCTACTCAGGCTGAGTTGTGTGGCTTCCTACACACTTCTTCATCTCTCTCGGCCTTAGTTGTTTTGTTTTATCTGCAATAAGATGGTAATTATAGTCTTTCCCCATTGAATTGCTGGGATTGCTGTAGTGCTATTATGTGTTCAGTGGAGGCAACCTGAGATATGGGCCTGTACTCGGAAATCAAGTGTGGGTCCCTGAGATTTTTATTAGGGAGAATTGAAATGTACTGTGACTTGCCTTGGAGGCCCAGGAAGGAGGAGAGTGAAAATTGCAGCTGTATCTCTGAGTGTTTGCAGGAAAAGATGTCAACGGGATGGAGCTGCCGAGATGAGTCTGGGGAAAGGCTAGTGCTGATGCGCTTTGACAAGTCCTCGATGGTCCAGTCCCAGCCCCGACTCACCAGCAAACTGGGCAAGGCCTCGATGGTCCAGTCCCGGCCCTGACTCACCAGCAAACTGGGCCGTGTCTTCTTGAGGAGGAGCCTGGCTTTGGTAAGCAGGTCCTGATGACAGTGCTCCACCCTCGGGTAGGCTCTAGAGACGCTGACCTTGCCCGCCCTGCCCTCCCTTCTCCCTCTTCTTCTTCCAGGGCACCGGTCCCACCGCTCTGCTTAGCTGGCTGTGTTCTGCTCCATGGGTCTGCCTCAGCCTCACTGACTAGGCTGGACCAGTTGACACAAGGGTGGATTAGGGCAGGTTGGCTGTGGGTTTTTGACCTGTGAGCCTGGCTTGAAAGGATGAGCTGGACCTAGAAGAGTCTTTCCATAAGAATTTGGACGGGCCCCGAGATTCAGTGCCAGCAAGCAGGCAGGGTGCCAATGATAACAGAGCTGGGAGGTTCATTCCAGGCCAGGTCAAGCCAGACCCTTTGTGAGTCAAGGTAACCAGCCAGCAGAAATAGGAATACCAGTGTGCAGGGTGAGGAAGTGTGGACAGAAGTGGAAAGGCTTAGAGAGACACCCTGTAGCACTGCCTCAGGCCGGCAGGCTTTCCTGACCCAGCTCCTGCGCTCATGCACCTTATAATCTGAGACAATTAAAAGATCCAAGTCATTCTGAGTCTGGGCTCAGGGTCTCCAACACTTGGGTTTGAGTATAGACTCCACCTCATGTGAACTGTGTGACCCTCAGGCAAGCCCCTTAACTTCTCTGAACTTCAGTCTCCCTAGCTGTGTTAGAGGGAGAGAAATATCGTTAACTTTGCAGTTATTGTGAGGCTTCCATGATACCAAAAAGGACTTAGCACAGTTTCTGGCCCATGGCAATGCTTAAAAGCCTTACACAGTATTAGGATATTTTCACAACTCCTCTATCCCTTGAGGTCATTCATATGCCTCTCTGTTTCCATTAGACCATAACAGATCAAACGGATATGATGGGTGATCCTTTCCTCCTTAGAGGGATTCTTGTGGGGAAATCAGTTCCTAAGTGTTGACTTCCATCGTTTCCTGCTGCTGGGAAGAATGCATATGGTTATTGAGCAGTATTTTTCTGACAGCTGATTTCCTCTTTTTCAAAGCACTCAGAATTCTGTTTCTGTATTTAATGCAGTTAGAAGGCCTCCATTAAATTCCATATGGGCCCTTCAATGATTTTTTACAGTTTCTCTGGGAGTCTAACTTTCATAAAGGATGGTAACTGGGCCCAACACTCTTTTTGACCAATGGAAGCTTATCAATTCTCACAATACTACTTAATATATGAAACAAGTATCCATGACCTATTTAGCATTTAGAAAAATAGAGGCCTTAAGAAAGGAAGCAGTTCAGTAGCAACAGCACATACCACTCTTCTAGAGCTGATGGGCCTGCAAAAATTCAACCCCCCACCCCTGGCTCCATCCATGCCTCAGCCGGCTCTACTCTTTGCCTGGAATAGCCTTCCTGCTGTTCGCCACGCCTCAGGTCACGGCATCCCTTATGCCCTGGCTCCAATAACTCCTTCTTCCCTGTGTCGCGGGGTATGACACTCCCTCCTCTCTCCACAGCAGTCTTCTTGCTGGAACCACAGGGATGCAGACAGAGTTGACACAGGATTCTGGGCGGGGCTGGCCTGAAGCAAGATAGTGAAAAAAGCCAAATATTAGCTCTAGCTTCTCTTCGCCTTTCCTTTCTTATCATAGAGCTTGCTGTTCTTGTTTCCCTTTTTTTTTCTACAGCTCTATGAAAATAGAATTTACATACCCTAAATTAACCCACTTAAAGTATATCATTCAATGGATGTTAGTGTATTCATAAAGTTGCACAACCATCATCACAATTTAACTTCAGAACATTTTATTACATATATTAAAGAAAACACCTCATACCCATTAACAATCACTCCTTGTCTTCCCATCCCCCACCCCAGACAGCCCCCAGTCTGCTTACTGTCACTATAGGTTTGCGTATTATGGACATTTCACATAAATGGAATCATACATAATGTGGTCTTTTGTGTCTGGCTTCTTTCACTTAGCAAAATGTTTTTGAGGGTCGCATGTGTTGTAGATGAATCAGTATTTCATTTCGTTTTATTACTGAATAAAAATTCCTTGTTTCGATAGGCACATTTTACATATCCATTATCAGTTGATGAATATTTGGATTGTTTCCACCTTTTGGCTATAATAAATAATGCAGCTATCAACATTCACATATACTTTTTGTGTGCCTTAATGTTTATATCTCTCATGGGTATATATGCTGGAGTGTGTTGTTTAATTTCCATTTTACTTGTGAATTTCCCAAATTTCCTTCTGTCATTTTTTGTCGTTTAATACATTTGCCATGTGTGTCAGTCAGGGTTCTCCAGAGAAAGAGAAGCAATAGGATATATATAAGTATATAAGAGGAGATCAATTATGGGAATTGGCTCACCTGATTATGGAGGCTGGGATATGCCAGGATATGCTTGCTCTCTGTAAGCTGGGGAGCCCCCAAAACACTGGTGGTATAATTCAGTTCAAGTCTGGAGGTCCGAGAACAAGGGTAGAACTCCCAGTGTGAGGCCGAAGGCCTGAGCACTCAGTGGGAGGTGGGGGTGGGACGGAGCACTGGTGTTAAGTCCTGAAGCCCGAAGGTCTGGGAACCTCCAGTGTCCGAAGGTAAGAGAAGATGGACAAACCAGTTCAAGAAGAGAGGAAGAGAGAATTCACCCTTCTTTCACCTTTTTATTCTTTTCAAGCCTTCAGGAGATCGGATGATCCCACAATGGGGAGGGTGACTTAAATCAGCCTACTGATTCACATGCTCATTTCCAGAAACACCTCACAAACACACCCAGAAATAATATTTTACCAGCTCTCTAGGCATCTCTCAGTCCAGTTAAATCAACACATAAAATGAACCATTTTGTGGTGAGAGAACATACCTGGTATGATTTCAATCCTTATGAGTCTGTTAAGGATTATTTTATGGCCTGGCATATGGTCTGTCTTTGAGAACGTTCTATGTGTGCTTTAAATGTGCTCCACAGACGTCTGTTAGGCCTAGCTGGTTTGTTGTGTTCTTCGTGTCTTCTATTTGCTTGTGTGCTTCTGGCTGCTGGTACCTGTTATTGAAAGTGGGGTGTTTCTCAATTATGATTTGTTGAGTTATTTTCATTTCTGTCAGTTTTTACTTCACGTATTTGGAGGTGCTGTTGTTAGGTACACATATGTTTATAATTATTTATTATATGGTGAATCATTCCTTTCATTGTTATATAATGAAACCTTTTTGTCTCTAGTAACAATTTTTGTCTTAAGGTCTATTTTATCTATATTAATATTGCCATATAGCTTTCTCAGCAAATTTTTGGTTACTGTTTGCATGTTTTTCCATCCTTTTACTGCAATCTGTGTCTTTGAATCTCAAGTGTGTCTCATGTAGATAGTCTATAGATAGATCCTATTGTTTTATCCATTCTCCCAATCTGCCTTTTTAAAAAGACATTTAAATTTAATGTAATTACTGATAAGTGGGATTTGCATCTATCATTTGTTATTTGTTTTCTCTATTTCTTATGTCTGTTCCTCTACTCCTCTTACACTACCTTCTTTTGTGTTAGGTGTTTATCTTTATTAGTGCACCATTTTAATTCACCTATTGCTTCTCTTTATAATATTTTTGGGTCATTTTCTTAGTGGTTGTCCAGGGGATTACAAGTAGCATCTTACCTTAAAACAATCTAGTTCATATTAATACTAACTTTATTTCAACAGTATTCAGATGTTTTGCTTTGATATAAGCTCCATTCTATTCCTCCTCTGTTGTTCATATATGTTCATCTTTATGTATTGTAAGCTCATTAACACAGTTTTGTAATTATTCCTTTACGGAGTTGTATTTTACATCAGATAATAGGGGAAAAGAGGTACAAAATACTTTATACTGTCCTTTGTATTTACCTTGTTACCAGTGCTCTTTATTTCTTTGTATGAATTCAAATGACCAGCTACTACCCTTTATTTCGGCCTGAAGGACCTTCTTTACTATTTCTTACAGGGCAAGTCTGCTAGCAACAAATTTCTGTGTTTTTGTTCATCTGAGAATGTCTTAATTTATTTTACCTTTTTGAAACATAGTTTTGCTGGATATAGAATTGTTAACTCGCAGTTCCCCTCTCCTCCTCTGCCCCAGCATTTCGAATATGTCATCTCATTGCTTCAGACCTCCACAGTCTGAATGAAAAATCAGTCAACAATCTTATTGAGGATTCTTTGTTCTTATGGTTAGTCATTTCTCTCCTGCTGTTTTCATAATTCTCTCTTTGTCTTTGTCTTTCAACATTATGACTATGATATGTTTAGGTGTGGATCACCTTGAGTTTGTTCTATTGGAGTTCATGGAAAGTCTTGGATGTATAGATTAGTGTAATTCATCACATTGGGGAAGTTTCAGGCCATTATTTCTTCAAACAGTCTTCCTGTCTCTCGTTCTTTTCCTCTCCTCGTCTCTCATTATGCATATGTTGGAATACTTGGTGGTGTCCCTCACAATTTTGAAGCTCTGCTCATTTCGTTTTTCTTCATTCTTTTTTCTTTCTGTTTTCCAGATTGGATAAGTTCAGTTGACCTTCCTTCAAGTTCACTGATTCCTCTGTCAGCTCAAATAATGCTGTGGAGCCCCACTAGTGAATTTATCACTTCAGTTATTGTAGTTTTCAACTCCTAAATTGGATAGAATGATTTTTGTCTCAGCTGATATTCTTCCTTTGGTGAGACATGATTGCCTTACTTGCTTTTAATTCTTTAGACATGTTTTCACTTAGTTCTTTGAACATATTTATAATCATTGATTTAAAAGTCTTTGACTAGTAAGTGCAACGTCTAGGCCTGAGGGGCCTATTGACTGCTTTTTTTTTTTTTTTCCTGTGCATGGTTCATACTTTCCTATTTATTTTTGTGTTTTATAATCTTTCTTTGAAAACTGGACATTTTAGAAAACATAATGTGGCAACTCTGGAAATCAGATTCCATCCCTCACTCCACCCCCTCAGTTTTTGTTACTGTTGTTTGCTGTTCTTTTTGGTATTTTTAGTGACTTTTCTGGACTGAATTATTTAATGGTTGTATTCCCTTTAGTGTCTGGCCACTGACTCTCTCCTTGGTTAGCTTCATGATAACCCAACGATTAATCAGTGCTTTCCTTAGATGCTTTGAACCATGATGCCTTCTACCCTTTGCCAAGGGGCTCTGTGCTTTTGAAATATGCCTTCAGTATTCAAATTGTTCAACTCTTTGTTTTACCTTTTATTTCCTGCAGTGCAAGGCTTCTAGGTCATCCAGTGGTGAGAGACTGGGGCCATCACAGGTCTTTTCTAGGTATATACACAGGTATGTACTTTTCAACTCCCTCTAAGACGAGGGAGGCTTAGATCTTCCTTTTAAGTTTTTACCCAGGCTCTTGTTTGTGCCAAGTGGCTTAGGAGCCTCAGGCAGCTATAATGTTAGACAATCGCTGCTGATTAGTTACAACAAACGTTTTAATGATAGAGCTTTTACCACAGAACAGCTGTGAGTCAGGTCAAATAATGAGAAAAAAATATGAATGGGGCCCTTTCAGCGAACAATGAAACAGATCAGATGGTGACAATGCTCTGGGAATGAGACTTTTTGAGATGTTCCAAACATGGTCTGCTCCCTCCCTGCAAGGCTGCTGGCCGTCACTGCCAGTGAAAGGTTGTGAGGCTGCTGGTTTTCAAGGCTACCACTGATCTCCGAAGGGCAGGATGGCAGCAGGTCAACAGCCCACTGTGCTGTTCTTGTAGAGGTTCATTGTGTTTTTTCTCAAATAAGGCTTGTCAGGCTGTCATCAGGTTTTTTCCCAAATAAAGGCTTGTCAGACTGTGGTTAAGCTTTTGATTAATGTCTGTAGTTCTAAAAGAGTTGAGTTTGACCATTTTCATCATTGTTTTACTTGCTTTGATGGATGGGCAGATTTATAGAGTTCCTCAACTCGCCATTCCAGAAGTCCAACCTGTCTTGTTATTTCTTTACATTACTGTTTCCTACTAAATGGTGAGTTTTTTGCTCGGTCATATGGTAATTCTATGTTTAACTTATTAAGAAACCACCAAACTGCTTTCCAAAAAATGGCTGCACCATTATACATTCCCACCAGCACCCTCTGAGGGTTCCAGTTGCTCTGGTTTCTTGCCAATATTTATTTTTCCTTTTTTGTGTTAATGGTTATTTAATGGTTTTCCTAGTGGGTGTGAAGTAGCGTCTTGTGGTTTGATTTGCATTTTGCTAATGGCAATGACATTGAACATCTTTTTATGTATTTGTTGGCCATTTGTATATCTTCTTTAAGAAATATCTAAGTCCTTTGCTCATTTTATAACTGGCTTGTTTGTCTTTTTGTTGTTGAGTTGTAGGAATTCTTTATATATTCTGGGTTCTAGGCCCTTATATATGATCTGCCCATGTTTCCTCCATTCTTTGGGTAAGCAATCAGATTTTTAAGATGAGCAAAAAACTTGCACGGATATTTCACAGAAAAGATATCAAAATAGAAAATAAACCAATAAACATATGAAAATAAATAAATGGTGAGTTTTGAAGGCTAGAATAGTTTCCAACTCACGGTTTTATCTTGTCTACTTGATCCAGTATGGGCATGTAGCAGGTGCGCAATAAATGCTTGTTAAATTAATAGTGGAGAAAATTCTAAGTAAGTGCAGGTCCATCCATAGCCTACCCAGAGTTTCTTTACAAACATCCTTCTAGAAGAATGGGAGCCGAGGTGTGAAGCAGGCAAAGCTTACCTTTCATGTGTCTCTCAGTGGGGCTGTAGATGTGGTGGTAGCAGAAGGCCCACACTTCTATTGGAAATTAATTCCAAGAAGTATAGAGTGCTGTCGAACCTTATCGTTCAGGATGCTACCCTCCCGGTGGTCTGTGAACTTCCTTTTAGACCATCATAGAATTTTACATGACTAGTGGGACATTCAAGGGGGCCCTGTGCAATCCATCCTCTTTTACAGGAGAACCAAGGCCATCAGGAAAGTGATGTGCTCAGAGTAACACAGGTAGTTTGATGCCGAGCCCAAGTTTCATATCCTTTAGTTTAAGGTTCTTCCCCACCTTTCTATTGTTCTTAAAGGTAGAAAGGGCATAGACTCTCCCTTGGTGGAGAGCCAAGGAGAGAGGTGAGTAAGCATTGGGCCTGGGTTTGGAAGACAAAGTTCAGGTCTGTTTGTGCCACTAATAATTGTGTGATTTGTTCACATATCTTCACCTGTTTTAGCCTTGGCTCCTTTAGTGCGAAATGTTGATGACAACACCCACCAGTAAACTGGGTTATTGGAAGGAGTCCATGAAATAATGTGTGTGAACCCCATCCTTATGCTCTTAACAGCCACAAGGTTGGAGAAAAAATAAACATAGAAGACAATGACTCTTCAGGATTTTTTTTTCTTTTTCTTTTTCTTTCTCCTTCTCCTCTCCCTCCTCCTCCTTCTTCGTAAAACATTAAATCACACAAGAAAATGTCTGAATGCACTCATGAAGAGAGGAAAATATTCCCTCAGACTAACAAAGAACTCGTGGGCTTTACTTCACCCTGCTCTGGGCAAATGAGCCCCTGCTCATCTTCATGACTGAGGATGAAATTAGGAGTTGAATTAGGAAATAAGTGAGTGGAGCTTTAGCTTTCCTCCTCTTTTAGTCTTTGAAAGCCTGAGCAGACTGATCACATGTGTTTCGTCGGAGCACTTAATTCCCTTCCCACTGTCCTCCTCTCTCTTGTTACCTATTAAGTGCCAGCACTACAGTGAGCTCTGGGTAGCCAAGAGTGACAGAAGACCCAGTCTCAGCTCTCAGCTGCTCTAGGTCTGTAGTTGACATTACTGAAGAGAATTGTTTGCCTCTGTTACAACAAACCAGCAAACAAACTCATAGGTATACTGACGTGGCTTAACAGATCCCCGTTATGGGCTGAATTATGTTCCCCTGCAAATTCATAAGGTGAAGTTCTAACTCCTGGGACTTCAGAATGTGTATTTGGACACGGGGTCTTTAGAGAGGTAACTGAGTTAAAGTGAGGCTGTGAGGGTGGCCCTGATATGACTTAGTTCCTTGTAAGAAAAGGAGATTAGGACACAGACATGCACAGAGAGACCACTTGAAGGCCAAAGGAGGCCGTCTACAAGCCAAGGAGAGAGGCCTCAGAATGAAACCACCCCGGCAGACCCCTTAAACTTCAACGTCTAGCCTCCAGAACTGTATGGAAGTAAATTTCTATTGTTGTAAGCTCCCCAGGCTGTGGTATTTTGTTATGGCAGCCTGGGTTCACCAATTCAGTCCTCCCCAGGAACTGCCCACTAGGGACATTAGTACTGCCATGGCTGGTCACAGATTGAGATGGTAATCAATGTATTATAGTGCTGGGAACTTTAAAGATAACATTTTATTAATCTAGTTTTATTATACCCACATAAGCCCACATGTTCTCCCCCCACACCTCTGGAGGACCAAGCTGGGCTGTCTCTCCATCTGTAATGGAAAGATGAGGTGTCAATGCAGGAATAGAATAGATACTCATCACCAAGTCCTGAGTTATGAGAAGGTTTTGAAGCATGGTACTAACATGGAAAAACACTTACTATAAGGTTTCGAGAAAAAAAGAAGATGACAAACCTTATCTTTAATGTAATTCTTGTGCAGAAACAATGAAAGTTATACATTTATATATGGACAAATATTGGAAGGCAATACAACATGTAGGGTGATTGTTTTGGAAGCTGGTACTGTGGTGTGTTTTTTTGTTCTTTTCTATTACCTACTTATCTGAGTTTCCCACATTTTCTATAGTGAGCCTATTTACTGCCCTAATGAAAATCAGATCAATAAGGCGTGTCTTGGAAAAATATCTCAGATTTGATGGTAATTCCTAGGGTGTATGTTTGTTCCTTCCCTGCTTCAAAATCTTTTCTCACATGTAAACGAGGTAAAATAGGAATCTAAAAATTTCCATGATTCAGACCTAGATGATTTGAACCTTTTGGTGATTCCTTATACTCTCTATGAAGAGACAGAGTTAATGAAGTAAATGTGTACCCAAACCAGTTCAATGGCTAGTGTACTTTCAAAATAAATTTTTTTCCTAAATACTTAAAAATCACCAACAGTGCCACATCTGCATATAAAAGAAAACCTCTCTGAGGTATTCACTAACGAGGCTCTCAGAACACCCATTCTTAGCAATACTTGACTATCTTAGATTCTGTTACTGGGTGCGGCAAATGCTAGCAAACACATATTATTGGCACTGTGTCAACAGCTGCACATATATTAACTCAAGAAGTCCTCACTGTAATCTTACTAAAGACACCATTATTATCCTAATTTTTCCAGGGAGGAAATTGAACTACAAAGAAGTGAATAATTTGTCCAGGGCCACACAGTAAGTGGTGGAGCTGGGGTCTGAGCCGTGGCAGCCTGGCTCCTGAGCGTGACCGCTCCCCAGGTTGGAGAGGACCTGAGATAACAGCTCTATTCGTCATATGAAATGATTGACAAGGTGGCTTGGCACGGATTCAGCCAGGACCTTCTCCTTTCCTCCTCACAACGGAGTTAGTGACCTTGACTCTGCCTGGTGGGGCGCAGTGAGGTGGAATAAGCTTGCTGATAGCTTGTCCCCAAAGACGCAAACCGTTCTGTTGGTAGCGGTATCATCTCATGCTCCCTCTCCATTGTCTGTCTGTTGTTATTTCTGAAATTCTGGCACACTTTGCTAAGAGTTTCAAGCAATTCAAGTGAACTGTTTCACAGAGAGTGCTCACGTGCTTCTCTCTTCCGTTCATTTCCTAACCACTTTCTCAGGTTAGAGATGCCCAATTTAGCAGAGAATAAATTAGTAGCTTTGTAATAAATCTTGGGAAGTGTTGAGAAAGTCCTCCCTTGCTGTGTTCGGCAAATCAAATTAAGAAGGCAAGCTCATCTCCTTAGAAGAAACTCAATTCTTAGAAACTCTCCCCATCAGTACACAGTTGTGAGGACAATTGCACTTATTAATTAATTTAAGTCAATTGGAAGCCATGAATACAAGAGGATGTTTTCCAAAAATGGCTTTGTCAGTGTTTTAAGTTGAAACTCCACACATGGAAAAGCCTATTTAAGTGACCAGTTCATTGAGCAGGTTTCTTATCTGTATGCACAGAAAATCCAAGAGACCCATGCACAGTGCTGGCCAAGAGGCTGCCCATGGGAGACGTTTGCCACTACTCACTCTTTCTCCTCCGGTGGAGGCCTGCGATACAAAGACAACGTTCCTTTTATTTATCTTTGAAGTTGTTTTCTGCTTTCAGGGAAGTTTCCCAGTTTAAGAGTGAGGGTGAGTCAATTTTCGTTCAAAAGGTGTGCTGGGCAGCTGGCTCTGGTGTCTCCAACCCTGGGTGGTTTTGCTGGAGTTAGGTGGACTCCAGTAAGGCTTCCAAGGTGCTTGCTGAGATTTGTGCTAGAAGAACCTCTGATTATTTTGTGCCAGGAAGTCAGACAGAGATGGGGTTATGGAGCAGCAGGTTAAATCTGGGTAAGGTAGAAAGCTAAAGAATGGCCTGCCATTGGAGATAGAGGGGACAGGAAACCAGGGGCAGGGTGTGAGCCTGTGGCTGGCTTACTGGGGCGGCAGTCTGAATTGTTCCGGGAGTGTGGTCTGAGGGGCCACGGAACTGAAAGGCCTCCTGCTTTCCAGCCAGGGTGAGCTGGGACCCACAGGTCAGCACCCTCTGAAGGTCTCTCTCCTGAAGGAGCCCACTGTGGGAGCTTTGGCTACTACTTAGATACTTTATTCTTTCCTTTTCATTCTCCTCTGCTTCCAGCACCCACTATGACCAGTAGAGAAGGAATCTGCTATGGGATCAAAAGGTCTCCTTTTGTTTACTTTTTTATGTATTGCTTTCAAACTTTAAAAGGGAGAAAGTACTGATATGGTAAACAGCCGGGGCCAGAGACAAGGACGGCGGCTCCTTGTGCACTCATGAGCTCCGTGGCTCCCTGGAGAATTGGAGTGATGAGGTTTACAGACACAGAGGCAGGGGCTTCAGGCTTCAGTGCCTGACCCACTCACTACTCACTAGCTGTGCACAGGCAATCCATTTAAACTTTCCAACAGTTTCTTTAGCTACAAAACAGGGATGGAAATACATAGCTCACAGCTTTATTGAATGGGATGAAGATATGACATATTTTAAAGTGCTTTGGAACTACAAGCAATCATTCAAATATAGATAAGAGCCCACTGGAACTGAGCACTGCCTCCACGTAACAAAGATGACGTAGTCCCTGTGGGTGAAAATTCGATTATTAAACCCATTTCTCGAATTGTCATCATTCTCTCATAAGGCTCAGGATTTTATCCAGACTTTACTATAGACTGAGGAAATAATACCGCACTTATCATATAATAGGCACTTGAATGTTCACCTCCTTCCTTCTGTAATTGATGGGAAGTCATATTCCAGGGAATGTCATGCCTGCATTCATCATTCTGTAAGTGTTATGAATTGCTTGCTCTGTGGTGCTGTGGAGTTGATTTTACAAAGTGATCAGGGCTCACTGAGGCCTTGTAAGCCTTCTAGGAGGGAGGGACAGCGATGTTCTGCGGTGTCAGTCTTGAGGGATCTCCAGCGCCAGCATACATGTCCAACAAAGAGGAGATAGATGCCCAGGAAGCCGAGAGAGGAAAGAACAAATCAAAGGGCAGCAACTGTTGCTCTTTGTCTTTGCTAATGCTTATAAAGTCTGCTGAATCCTTTCTGCTAGAAAACCAGCAAAGTTCAGAGCTTTTACTCAGCGTTGTCAGGGAGATCTTGGTATGGCCACTTTACACTTTTGCAGACTTTAATGCCTAATAATTTATATTCTGTTCCAATAACTTGAAAAGTAATAAACTGAGATGGGTATTCTTCGGGGAAGAAGTAGAAAAAGTGAATTATACAACAAGCTTGACCGTGATACTGTTTTCATTTTGGTCCTTGTATTTTCTTGTGTATTATAATTCAGTCCCACAGCCACTTAAACACTTAAAAGTTAAGAAGGTAGTACTTAAATGCTGACAGAATGATTGATTGCTCTTTAGGTCAATGGAGAGGACTGAGTGTATGTTTATGGAATCTCATCTCTGTTATCATGGAGATAGGACGCCACATTAAAGTGAATACACCAGCACCGTAATTTAGAGCCAGACTTTAAGGAAAAAGGAGTTGAACTCGAGTGTCATTGTCTGATTTTCATTTTTTTTGCTAATGTCATCCTGATTTTAAAATATAAAACCAGTTCAGTCCTCATGATCAATGCTGTTGAAACCCTGAACTTGGGAACCCTTCATAGCGCTGTGATGCTGATGCGATAAGTTGGCTGCAGGGGTTCCGTTTCACCACAGGTAGGTCACGGATGAGACCACTGATTGAAATGGGGCAAATAAGAGCAGAAATGGGCTTGGGGAGGAAGATAGTTTGAGCCTTGGGTTAAAGATGCTAGTGGAGATCCTGCCGAATTGTCGACTAGACAACTGGACTATGAGTCTACAGGGCATCTGTAAAGACTAGTGAGCAAGGTGGATTTGTGTGTCATTGAATGTAGGGCATAGGTTATCAGTTGGCAAGATCTTTCTGTAAAGGACAGGATAGTAAATATTTTAGGCTTGTGGACCCTAGGGTCGCTGTAGCAGCTCTGCCGTCGTAGTACAAGAGGAACTTTAGGCAATATGCAAGTGAGTCGGGTATGACTACGTTCCAATAACTTCATTTCAAAACTGGAGTTGGAGGGAGAGCTGGGGGAGGAGAGGAAAGGAAGGTGAAAATTGGCCAGAGGTCCATAGTTTGTTGGCCTCTGCTCTAAACTATGGGAATGGATGAACTTATGAAATGAGCATGCGTGGTGAACAGCGTCCAGAAGAGAACCTGGGAAATGCCTATTTCCTAGGCAAAGGCAGAGAAGGAGCTGGGGAAGGAAAGGGAAGCATTTCCAAAGGGAGAAGGGGAACCCAGAGAGCCGATGCGCCTCAGAGACAAGGAGTTGGTGTTCCGAGGAGGAGGACTGTGCTATGATGTTAAAACACCACCGGGAGGTTCAGTGGGACGGGCATTGAGCAGAGACGGTTAGAATCAGGTGGTAGGATGACATTCCTGATTTTTGAGAATGAAGTTAGGGGAGGGGTGGGCACTTAAGCCCACTGGATGCAGATGGTCATCAAGATGACAGGCAGGGAGGTGTGCAGGACGGTGGAGAGCCAGATGGGGAAGCCAGCAAGGGAGTGCTCTTCAGACTGGGAGAGACGGGTGAGCTGGGGACGCTGAAGGGTGAGAGCCAATGCATTAGGAGAGTTTTAAGTCACCAGAGAGAAAAAATCCTAGAGGCAGTAATGCCTGGAGCAGATGCGATCAGGATCACAGGAGAAAGGAATTTGTTGAGTTTTACTCCATGGCAGGGGCTAGCCCCTCATTAAGCCCGTTACAATGGCACAGTATGTATTTGTACCAGACATTGCTAGATGTAGATGCCCAATATCCATTCCTCATGCTTCCTTACTACTATCCCCCCAGTTTTGCTCAGGGTGGCAGTGTACCCAGCTACAACTCACCTTGGCACATCCCGAGGAGGGTCCTCTGACCCAGATCTAGCCAGTGTGTTGTACGTCACAGGGCGGGGCTCTGGGTAAGCTATTATTAAAGTAATAGGATAATAGGATGGGCTGGCACGCGGCTTTAGCCCTTTGCCTCCCTCTTCCTTTCTGCCTTCAGTGCCAATGTCCCGAGGAGCAGCCATCCCAGGCCTTGAGGATAAAGCCCACGTACTGCAGACCCAAGGAAGCAGGAGGAGGGAAGCAGCCTGGTTCCTTGAGCAGCAGCACCAGCCCTGGGCCCTCCACCCCTGGACTGCTTTTTAAGTGAGAAAGTAAACCCGTTGGTTGTTTCAGCTGTTTGGTTCCTTCGACCATAACCTCCTGTTTTTCCCCAATAAAGGGAATGGGCTCAGACAGTTTAAGTGACTTGAACAAGCTCACTTACGCCCTGGAGACTTTGAGGCTAGGTACTCAAAGCATGGCCCGGGGACCAGCAGCATCAGCAGCATTTTGAAGCTTGTTAGAAATGCAGAGTCTAGGCCCCACCCCAGACCTACTGAATCAGAACCGGTTTTAATGAGATCCCCTGCTGATTCAGGTGTGCGACAAAGTTTAAGAAGAACTGGCCTGCATAATATATAACAGAGCTGGGATTTGATCCCAGGCCTCTATGGTTCTAAAGTCACACTCTTTTTCTGAAGTAAGAGGGAAAGAGAAAGTATGGACTTCCTGTGCCAAGGTGTGGATATCTTTTGAGATGGAAGGATGGGAAGCTGACAGAGCCCCTGGCAGAGGGCCCCAATCTTCTCAGGATAAAGGGGATATTAGGATATTCATGGCCAGGCAGAAGGCTCACCTGCTGTGTGCACCAGGTACAAAAATAAAGACTATCTCTACCTCCCAGGAGTTCAGTGATGGTGAGGAGATTGGGTCAGTGAGGATAACTATGTAATGAAGAATACTACCGTAGCGTCCTGGGAAGAATGGAACAGCATCCCAGCCCCCCACCCAGCCCTTAAATTCCCTTTGCATTTGTATCACCTCAATGACCGTGACCACAGTGTTCTAAGTTAACACAGACTCAACTGTTAGCTCCCTGATATGATCATTGTGAAGACACAGGCCCAAGTTAATGAAATCATACTGAGCAACTTGATTTTCACTTTACTCTGTATGGAGCAGACCCCACGCAGCACAATCTGGTGAAGAAAGAGGCGGGCTGTGCAGGGGCTGAGAACTGGGTGGGGACGGGGTGGCTAGACCAGAGGTTGCTACACTGCCAGATGACCCCTTGAAGGAAGAGTGGTTTTTAGAAGCTTGTTTTTCAAGGAAACAGTATTTCAAGTGGCCGGTCTCAAAATATGCCCCAACTCTCTGGGTTATGGCTGGCTAAGTGCTTGTGTTTTATTCACCATTTTATATGGGCATGAACTTGGAAGTTCTCTGAGTGGTGATGGGACTCATGTCTCATTCAATTTATTACTGTTGATGGCATATTCAACTTGTCTGACATCTCAGTTCATTTATTCAGTGGGAGGGATGTGGGGCTGTGTCAACATCTTGCCATACAAATGATTGAAAAATGAAAACACGGAGCCAGTGATCTGAGCTTTGTTGGTGTTGGTTTATTTATATGCACGACTGAAATAATTGGCTGCTCTTTGAGCAAATGACTCATTGTTTTGGCAATAGACCAAACCTAGGAAGGCTAGAAAGGGCTGCTGGAGCATGCTTCTGCTTAGATTTTTAGGAAGGGAATGATGGCAACGTAAGGCTAATAAGCTAGGGAGAAAGTGAGAGGATTAGGAGAGAGCGGAGAACACTGGATGCTCTCAGAAAATGATGCAGAAGAGTCATGTTGATAGAGCTAAAAAGTTTGTTTTTAAACAGCGACTTTCAATTGCTTTTTCTTAAAACCTGTAATATGTTTTATATAACAATCCAATTACACGCACACACACACACACACACACAAATCAGGCAAGTTTCATAAAGTGATACTTTCCTGTTGGCCCTGATGATTCCAATTCTATTTATTTCATTTCACTACAAGAAATGATGGATGACGCACTCATGGGTTGGTACCCATGGTTTGAAGAACACAGATTTAAAATCTCAAAATCAGTGTTCTGTGATACCATGGCGGAGGCCAAGGGTCATAGGCTCGCACATTGTCATTCTAGGTCAGAGCCCATGAGACTGAATGAGGGAAACTCTTTCCTCCCGGTTTTCCCTTGTATCCATGCTCCTCAGAGGGCATAGGTTAGAAATGGCCATCTAGGGAAGGATCACCTGACCTGAGGGGAGAAATCAATGGCTATTATATTTCTACGAAGGAAGCCTGGAGTTAGATTTACAATGCTTGGAATTTAAACATTTTTGGCCTAAATTTAAGAAACAACATTCAAAATCCATATACAGCTTGGATAAACTTTTCCTCTCTGAAAGCTTTTTAAAAACGCTTTCACTTCCTGTGTACCTCAGAAGAAGTAGCCAACTGCAGAGAAAGAGTCAGATGGAGTTACATGGTAATATGAACTAGATTCAAATAATAAAAGGCGTATGTCATGTTTTTATTTTCTCCTGCACAATCAAGAGATTTATTCTGCAATTAGTCAAGGGGGCTGGAAAGAACAAGAGCTGCCAAGGCAAAATCTCAAAATGTTGACTTCTAGCCAAGAAAGCTTATTTTATTGATGCAGCACAGGGGACAGCTTCATACAGCTGGAAGGGTCTGGGGCTTGATGCTTAAGGACTGGGGTTTGAAGGGTGGGTTCACGTCCCAGCTCTGCTGTTTGCTGCTTGTGTCTTCGGCCAGCTTCCTTGGAAAGCAGACACTGAGCCCAGGATTTTATGTGGGAAGTGAGATAGGCTAGACACCAATACAAGGTGGGTTTCTTTTTTTATTATTATAGTAAAATGCAAATAACACCAAAGTTACCATTTTAACCCTTTTTGAGTATACAATTCAGTGGCAGTACATATATTCATGTTTTGTGCAACCATCACCACTATCCATATCCACCGTTTTCCTTTGTCCCGCCCTGAAGCCCTGTGCCCGATAAACAACAGCTCCCCATCCCCCCTGCCTGCCCAAGCCCCAGGTAACCTCCATTCTATTTGCTAAGACTTTGACTACTCTAGTTTCTTCATGTAAGTAGAATCATACAATATTTGTCCTTTTGTGTTTATTTTACTTAGTATAACGTCTTCAAGAATCATCCAAGTTGGAGCATGTATGAGAATTTTCCTTATTTTATAAGGCTGAATAATACTCCACTGTATGTATTATACCACCTATGAAGGATGAGTGAATACCACCTTCACCCTTCAAAGGACGTCTGGGTTCCTTCCATGTGTCAGCTGTAATAATGCTGCTCTGAATATGGGCACACAGGTACCTATTTGAGTCTCTGCTCTCACTTCTTTTGGGTACACAGCCAGAAGTGGAACTACTGGATCATAGGGTTAGTTCTATGCTTAAATTTTAGAGGAGCTACCATACTGTTTTCCACAGCAGCTACATCATTTTACATTCCTACCAACAGTATATAAGGGTCCCACTTTCCCTATATCCTTACCAGCACTTGTTTTTTATCTTTCCTTTCTTTTTCTTTTTTGATCAAGGCATTTTACTGAGCAGTTACCACTGTCAGCAATAGGGCTCGATCCTCCTGGAGCTCTGGGAGACAGTACAGAACACACCTCAGAGTTGTCCCACCCAAGGGATGAGGGAGCGGGGTGTTTATACACCAACTCCTGTCCTATCTGTTGAGGGCTGCCTGAAATAGCCCTCAGGCAGAGAGCGCATGGGAAAGGAGTGCTGGTGGGACAGGAGCGGGCATGGCCATGTCTCCGCAAGCCTCAGGTCACTAAATTTCCTTTGACCCCAGGCTCCCATACCTGTAGCACAGGAGTGAAAACACCACATTCATATCAGAGGATGGTTATGAAATTATTGGTAGGGGCTTGGCAAACAGGAAAGGTCTAACCGCATAAGAAGATAATCTGCTTCTGAGCAGGCCTTCTGTGGGGTTGATAAATTTCTGAGTCTGCTAGTAACTACAGGGAAGCTAGTAACTACCGACAGTGCCCTTGAATCTGGAATGGAAACACAAACCCCATGGCCTCCCCTGGACCGACAATCCAAAGCAGGTTCCTATGCCCCGCGGCCCGGGTGCCTACAGCTCATTTTCCCATTAAGTAAGTGCAACACAGTCTTCATTCAATTCATTCACATATTTCCTGTATACCTGTCATGTGCCACACACTGTGCTTGACCCTGGTTCCCACACGGTTTATCAACTAGCAGAGAAGAAAGACATTATACTCATAATGGTCATTAGGGTGGCCGTGTGTCTCAGTTTGCTTGGGACAGTCCTGACTTACTCCTGTGGCCTGATACAATTATACAGAGCCCTTCCTTTTTCTTCTGAATATCTAGGTTTGAACAGGAAAGTATGTGGTCCCTCTACCCACGTATCCTCAGCAAGTCATCTTATTAACAAGCCCACATGTCTCTAAAATACCCATATCAATACTTGTGGAGTAATTCACTTATTCATTCATTCACTGATTCATTTAGCATGCATAATGAGTGCCTACTATGTGCCAGACACTACGGGAGCTCAGGGATTTGGGACAGCCACTCTGAAGAGGTGAGAGCTGAGCCTTGGCAATGAGAAAGAGGCAGCCACGCAAAAATCCGGGGAAAGGATGTTCTGGGCCAGGGAGTGGTGAGTACAAAGGCCCTGAGATTAAACCTCATGTATTGCAGAGGTCAGTGTGGCTGTAGCACAGTGAATGGAAGAGTGGCTGGAAATGAGATCAGAGAGTGACCGGGGCCAGATGGCCCTGACGACCATCTCGAGAGGTTTATCTTTTATTACACTTGAAATGGCAAATTGTCGGAGGGCTTCATGCAGGGCTCCTCCTGATTGCTGAATGAATTGACTGTACGGGTGAGCCTGGATGCAGAGAGACTGTTAGGAGCTGATGTGGTTGTCCAGGTAACAGATGACAGATGGAAGAGTTTAGTAGCAATATTGGTTCTCTTTAGTTCAAATAGTAGATATTTTATTAGCCCAAATATTTGCTTTTCATCTTCCTAGCCCAATCTCCAATGTTAAGGCCACAGAAATTAGTTGTCTGGTGTTAGTCAGAGTCTCTACTTAACCAAGAAGTGTCAAGGAGGGTTAGGGAAAATCCAACAGAAGGTTCTTTTTCATGGAATCAAAAGCAGAGTGTCTGGGGCACAAAGAGCAGTGGAATGTCATGGGTGACATCAGCCTTGGCTTTGGATATCTGTCACTGTTTCCCATGGTTCCTTTTGCAATAAAATGGTGAAATGTAGCCTGAATAACAGTCCAGTTAGGTGGATTCATTGCTGGTTGGAACACTACTGGAGAGTGTTGACTTACAGCTCTGTGAGGTCCTGGAGGGGCTCGCTACTGGTTTGTCCTAGTTGACACTCTCCTCAGGGACTTGAGAGAAATCTGTTTATTCCTCTTGCAAATCACAGAGGCCAGGGAAGATGAGTCATGTTTGGAGGACAGATGCATTATTCCGAGAGTCCCAGAAGTTCACATTCTCGTTTGTGCCTCTCTGTTCCCTCCATGTCTTAGTAAGCGTTCAACATAATGGGCATAAGAATCATCCAGAATGCTGTTTGAAATGCTGGTGTCTAGGTTCCACTCCTAGAAGATAGTGGGAGAGCAGGAACATGGGCTTTTAACAAGTGCTCAGAGGACTCTGACAGAGGCAGAGTTGGATTCTGACAATGCCCAGAGCCCATACCATTCATGTTGCAGCACTGTCACCCTGGCTTGGTGATTACTTGTCTATGTGTCTGCTTCCCTACCAGGCTGTGAACTCCTTATTTATGTGTCCACCCTGAGAGCTTACTACAATACCTGCACAGAATGGAGAGTTAATGAAAGGTGGAAAAACCTCAGTTGCATAAATATAATATGGGGAATTCTTGGCTTGGAGGCTATTCTTGTGAAAAAGAGCCGAGCTTTGGCTGAGCACCAATGGCTGTTACACAGTGGCCTCAGGAGGTCGAGAATTCTCATCACTGAACATAACCAAGCAGAGAATAGGATGAATCTAGGGACTGTGTGTCATCCAAGAACAACAGCACTTTCCCACTGCTATGGAAGGACCTCAGGTTAAGCAGTCATTATTTTATTTCTTAGCTAGAATGGTGCCATAGCTTTCTAGCTGATCTTTTTGCTTCAGATTCCTCCCTTATGGAACACGTGGTAGGCACCACTTATTGTCTCCCTAGTATCCATTCCTCCCTTCTACCATATTTGCAGATTCATAATTTTGTTGAGGAGTGCACCCTTTCTGCACATTTCTCAGGAGTATGTAATAAGCACAAGGGTAAAGCCAGTCATGATTGGTCCCATTCTCCTTATCAGTGATTGGTTTGGGCCAGGACATCTGACTCACTCCTGGCCAATGAGATGTAAGGAAAGTCTTCTAGGTGTGATTTCCCCATTCCTGAGAGGGAGAGCCGGAAAGGATGGACTTTTCCTTCTCTGGATATTATTGTATAGGACTGTAAGACTTGAGAACTACAGCAGCCCCTTTCTCAAGGAGAGGTACACTGAATACAATGCTGATATCCTGGGAATGGTAGTCCAGCAAGATGGAAAGCTTCTGCTGGAAGACCAGCCCTGAAACAACCCAACTTCTCAGGCATCTTTTAAATGAAATAATATATTTCCCTGTTGATCAAGCCACACTGACTTGGGTTTTTGGTTGCTTGCAGACGAAGCATCCCAATAGATAGGCAAAATATCCTACTATATAAACTACTGCCAGACTGATCTTTATAAAAGGAAATTTTGATCATGCCACACCTGATCAAAAACTTTCATTTCCCCACTTAAATTCCACAAACTAAAAATAAGCTCTTCAATTTAAGATCAAACCTTGCATTCCAAGGTGAATTGTTTCCTATGCACCAATCAAATTTAACTTCCCTCTGTGTCCATGTTTGCCTGCAGTTTACTGCTCCAGCCTGGGGCTCCCATGCCAGGGTCCACTTCCCTTCCACCCATCTTTGCTTGTTGAAGTGTTATCTCCAGGGTCAGATCCACCTTTCCCATGGTGGCTTTTTATGACCAATGTTTCTCTTTTTGAATACTCCTCTAATGCTTTGGGTACCTCTCTCTTGGGACTTACCATATTCTGTTGTATGGTGTTGATATTTGTAAGCCTTTATCGTTCTTCCTGTTAGTTTGTGAGTCCTGGGGGGCAGAGGCCATATCTTACTCATCTTGGCATGTGTAGCACTCCCAATGCAGTGCTTCGCACAGGGCTGATGCTCAAAATTGCTTGTTTGAACCTGTAGGAGGTGGGCTATGAAACTCCCTTCTCAATTCTAAAATTCTGTGGGTTTTGTTCTGTGAGTTTTCTATCTGTTGAGTACCTATCTTTGTTGTAGTTACCAAGAACAGTGGACCATTGTAACCTCTAAGTCAAAATGGGAAATAGTGCCAGTTGAGTTTGAATTCACTGGGAAAACAATTCTTGAATCCTGGCTCCATTATATTCTGTGTGGATAATCAGGCAAAGGATTTGAACTTCCCGGGCTTCAGTTCCCCATTGCTGAAATAGGATAACAGTAGCTACCTCCTACGATTGTTGTGGGGACTAAATGAAACAGGTTATGTGTAGCAGATCTTTCTGAGTATTCACTGCCATCCATTCCTCTCCCTCCTGGATTAGATCAGATGGTCTTTCACCTTTAGGAGGCCAGGATTATCCCCAAGCTAATTAGCTAGTCCCATTCCCCTTGCTGGTGGTGGGTGTAAGCGTGGATGTAAGTTGTGGCTGATGCGATACGAGGGAATTTCTGCTTGGGATATTTCTGAAGAGGTTTTCCTCACTCATAGGAAGACATACAGAGGAAGAGTCAATCTCTTCTTCAGTTGGATGCTGTCATCTTGAGAACAAGTCAGTCATACTATGACTGCAAAGGGTTGCCTGACAAAGAGGGAGGTCACGGAGTTGCTGAATTAGCCAATGTGGCATTATCTTGTCTTAGGACTTTTATGATGTGAGACAGTAAGCCTTTATTGTTTGTGCCATTTGGGGCTGAGTTTTCAATTTTTGCGATTGAAATCATCATCTATCGCTACAGTGCCTAGCACAGGGTATGCACTCCACACGTACAAAGCTGCACTCCGTTTAGTCCTTTCTTATAATTCCTAGATGAGATTATCTGAGAAAACTGGAATGATAGTTAACTAAATTAAGATAAACTTGAATAAAACAACTTTTATAATGTGAAAGTCAACCTCCCCCCCTTTTTTGCAGAGCTTGTTGATTGTGAACTAAAAACTCAGAGACAAAGGATAGAATAGGTGTTAAATGTAGCCCACATGTTATATTTTATATATATGCATATAAATGTTTTAAGAAATATTTTAAAAATCATGGGAAAATATAGATAAGCATGAAGTTTAACTTTATACCAATATTCTCTATTAGAAACTGATGTCTTGTTGAAATTCCAGCATGTTTTATTTTCACCGGACATCATGAAAATAGAAAAGTCAGAAAACCAGAACAAGTAAAATAAATGGAGGCTACTCTTGGAATTGAACATTGGGGATTACTGAATGTTAACAAACTAGGTTTTGTTTTGAAATCAATGAACAGCTTTTGAATAAAAGAGACTGCCAACCTGTCTCTGGAGAAATCCCCACGATCAGTAAAAAAGACTGTCCTCCCCTTGAGCTTCTTAAAAAACAGAATATAAAAGCAAACATGACAGCCTTGCTAAGCAAACTACCTACATTGGAATCATGCAGCAAGAACCATACAGTAAGTATCTGAAAGGCTGACTTTTCATTGGGTAGTTCCTATAAGCTAAGCATAAGCAGGTTTTCCACAACACAAGCTTCCCCTTTTTGGCCTTAAATGAGTCTTGGGGGCTGCCATCTTTCATCTGGGCCATGTAAAAATTGGGCATTACAACTCACTAATTTATCCCAAAGATTTGACAAATGGACACTTGTGGATCTTGTAGCCCTCTCTCTGGGGAAATTGATAGCCCTTTCTATTTCTTTAGCTAAACATTAGAAGATAAAGACTGAAGGAGCCCAGAGGACTCAGGAGCCCTGTAAAGGACCCTCTGTGCTTTGTCTGAACCATGGTGGACACTTCATCTTGAGCAGTCCCTGATTCAGGCCCGAGGGGCTATCTCTGGGGGCAGAGGAAACTGCACTGGCTTGAATCATGGACACGCCTTGTCTTAAGCAAGCTTTTGTCAGCTGCAAAATGATGATAATAACCTTGCCCCGACTGCCTTGGGGCACCAGGAGGCATAACACTAGAAGACAAGGTGTTCTTTGCATTGGCTCAGGAGTATGGGGCACACGAAATGCCTGTTGTCACAGGCTCCCCAACTTCCAACCCCCAGCAGGCAGGATTTCCTCCCTCTGTACTCAGCCTAGGGCTGTTCCTCCTACTGGCAAGTGTTCAGCTTACATATGCTCAATGAACAGCCTTTGAATAAAAGAGACTCAGGGCTCACGAGGGACTTGGCCTCTACCTCTCTGTTTCCTACTGGAGGCTTCCTAGTATCTTGCTGTGAGGCCTCCTGCAGGTTGAGGGCCTTCACACATTGCCTTCCTTGGGTGTTGAGGTGCCCCTCCTTGCATCTGGAATTTCAAGGACTTGCACACAGATCGGCAACTGACAGACTGCAGAAGGAGTAATGGTGACACCACATCAACATTACCCAATGTGGCACAGTTTCAGGTGCCAGAAAGATGACTGGCTGCTGCAATTTGGAGCTTGTTGCCCGGGGACTTTAAATGATCTAAGGGATTACAGGGGCAGAGTCAGGGGAGGAGGAAGGGTGTGGCTCCAACACAGTGATATGATACCAGTGGGAAAAATTCTGCCAGGTGGGAATAATCCAGGGTGATGAAAGGGAGCTGCAGTCAGGTCTCTCACGTTCACTTCAATTCTCCATGCACCTACTCCTGGTACACGCAAGGGGAAGGGTACTTCAGGAATACAGACAAGGGGGACAACAGGGGGAACCGAACAGGGGCTCTGAGCTGGGGAGGGGGTGTGTCCCTACTCTGCACTAAATGTCTGTGTGACTTGAAGCAAGTCCCTTCCATTTTCCAGGCTGTGTTTCCTCTTATATTGACTCTAAGTGAGTTTCTTGTCTACTGCATACAGATGGGTCTTGAGTTTCTATCCATTTTGTCAATCTTTCTTTGTTGCGTTTAGATGATTTACGTTTAAAGTAAGTATTGAATGTTAGCACTAAAGTCTGCCATTTTGTTATTTTCTCTGGTTCTTCTCCTGTTTTTCTGTTCTTGTTTTCCTCTGCGTACTTGAACTTTTTTAGGTTTCCATCTTGACTTAGTTTTGCGTTTTTGAGTGTATCTCTTTGCACTGTTTTCATAGTGATTGCTCTGGTTATCATCACAGCCTATTGGTACCAACATTTACCACTCAAGTGAAGTGTGGAGACTGTACTACCTTTTAGATTCTTTAACCTCCCCCTTTTTAAAATATTGTCTTGAGTATCAGAAGTTCCTATTTTTGTTTCAGTCACCAAATAGGATTGAACTCATGAGGAAAAGGACAGTTTATTGTGCATATCCATATTTCTGCTCTTTCCTTTGTTATTTTTTTCCTCCTGGTGCTCAAAGATTCCTTCTTTTATCATTTTGTGTGAAGAACTTTGTATAGTCAGTCTTAAAGGATGGGTCTGTTAAGTGACAAATTCTCTTAGTTTTCCTTTGTCTGAGGATGTCTTCATTTCCCCATGCTTACCAGACTTACAGAAGAATAGTCTTGCCAGATATAGAGTTCATGCAGCAAGACGCATTCCTTACCTTCCTTTTCAGCATTTTTAAAGTGTTGTGTCACTCCCTTCTGGCCTTCATGGCTTCTGATGAAAAATTCAAATTGGCACTCCCCCTCTAAATAATGTGTCATTTCTCTCTAACTGCTTTCAAGATGTTTTTTATTTGTCTTTAGTTTTCAGAAATGAAATGTGATGTTTCTTGGCATGTGTTTGTTTGGATTTATCCTATTTTGACATCCTTCAGCTTCTTGAATCTATAGGTTAATGTCTTTCATCCAATTTGAGAAGTTTTCAGCCACTACTCTTCCAATTATTCTTTCAGTCCCACTTGCTTTCTGTTCTTCTGGGGATCCAAAGATACCATGATTGGATGTTTTGTTATTGTTTCACATATCCCTGAGGCTCTTTTCATTTCTTTTTTGTCTTTAGCATTTTTTCTCTGTTGTTCAGATTGGGTGAATTCTATTGGCTGCTCCTCAAGTTTACTGAGTCTATCCTCTGTCATTTCCACTCTACTACTGAGGCCACCCAGTTTTCCTATCTGTTACTGTATTTTTCTGTAGTATGATTTCCATTTGGTTCTTTTTTATAGCTTTTATTTTTCCCCTGAGATTTTTCAGTTGTTTCATTTGTTTCCAGAGAGTTTGTAATTGACTGTTGAAGCATTTTTAATGAAGGCTGCTTTAACATTCTTGTCAGATAATTCCAACATCTGCTTTATCTTGAGGTTGGCATAAGTTCATTGTCTTTTCTTACCCAAGTTGAGATTTTTCTGTTTCTTGATATGATGGGTGATAGTCTACCATATTCTGGACATTTTGTCTCTTATGTTAGGAGACTCTGGTTCCTATTTATATCTTATATTTTAGCAGGCAGTCACCTGTTTGGATTTAGCATGGGGTCGTGGCCTATGTGTAAGGGCTATGTTCCCAGTGACAGTTAAGTTTTCTGGGCATTTGCGGTATTATTTTGGTGCGTGGTTTAGCAGGTGCTCCTGAGTCTCCCACTGGTCCTCGCTGGGCTTCCTGGGATGATGTTGGTGGTACAGCATCCCTGGGTGAGGGGGGAGTCTTAGGCCCATGGGGACTAAGAGGCTCCCTGGACCAGGCTGCTTGTTTATGGGATCCCCTTGCAGTGTCCCCTTGGGGTTCCCCCATCTGTCTTTCCATGGGCAAGGGAAGTGTCAGGCCCAGTGGGGGAAGAATGCTTCTTGTTACTTACTGTCATTGGTACTCCCAATCACCCTATGTACCAGTGGTGTTGGGCTCACTGGATGTTGGAGAAACTCCGTCTATTGGTGGAGGGGGAGGGGGAGGAATGAGCCTACCTTGGCTGCCTTTGGTTATTAGGTTAGGCTGTCTCAACATTACTTTTCCAGGAAGACTTTCTGGTCCACTCCCCCTGTACAGCTGCCTTCCTACTGGCTTCCCTAACACTCCCCCCTCCCTCCACCCCACCTCACAGGGGCTCCAATGGCTTATTTTCTTGCCTCTATCATCCTGTAAGTTCAGAGGTTGAACCTCAGACACCACCAAGGGGTGCAAGATAAATATGACTGGACAAGAACACACGAAGGAATAACGGCAAGAAAAATCCATGTTTTCACAGAGTTTCTTGCAGATACTAGCTCACCAAAAGATGAGTGCAGGGATTCTAGACACCTGAGAAGTTGATATTTTCCAGAATATGGGCCTCTCATGGCCCCTGAAATCTCACTGAGTTGGGGACTACCAGCTCCAGAATATAGGTTAGGGTGGTCTGCTCATAACAGACCTTTATATATGACTAATAAGGGTCAGAATTGGCCTTGGTAAGGAAACTGGCTTTCATTTCATGTAATTAAAAATAACTTCCCCAGCATGCTCTGTATTCTGCCTCTGTATCAAGCATCTGGCATGTCTATACAGGAACAAAGTGCTTCAGAGGAGCTCAGAGCTGGAGAGGCCTGCCTTTAGTCCACCCTTTCACGCCACGTGTGAGGGTGAGGGATTCTCCTGGACTCGCAGCTAGCTGGAGGTGGAGCAGGGACTAGGACCTAGCTGCCCTTCCCCAGCTTTGAGGTTTCCTACAGGTCACCATGCTACCCACTTTATCATTTTAGTATGGACGTGGCCAGAAGCTGTTTATTACAAAAAACAGAAAGTGGAAAAGTACCAAAAGGAAAGAAAAATTCACTTGTAGCTCCACAATTCAGAGACAACCATTGTTGGTTGGCATGTATATTCCTCTAGTTCTAAAAGCTTCATTTTAGAATTTAAATTAGGGTTATGCTAAACATGCATGTTTGTATTCTGTTTTCTAAAAGTTAATTATATATTTGTGGAAATTCTTTCATGTCCTTAACTTTCTACAATACAACTTTCAATGGAAAGAAAATATTTTCAGAGGAAAATGATCATAGTAGCTAACCTATACTGAAGGCCTAATACGTACCAGATTTGTACTCCCCATTTCAGATGAGGGTGTAGAGGCACAGAAATGTTAAGTACTTACCCAGAATTGCACAGCTGGTAGGTGGTGGGCCAGAATCATGCTCAGGGAGTCTGGTTTCAGGACCTGGGTCCTCAGTCACTTTGCTGTAGCTCCTCTTCATGGGTGTTTTTAATTTATTTAACTAATACCACTGTGGACCGTTGTTACTTATAATTCTCACTCACTAACAACACTGTTATTAATAACCTGCATAGACATGTTTTTATAAATCTCCGATGATTTCCTTAGTACAGATTCCTAGAGGTGCAACTGTTAGACTGTTCTGAAAGCCTTCCTTTTCCATGTTCCAAACAGCTTTCCACTCTCATGTGGAGAGTGTGAGAACGTCCTCGTCATTCACCCTCTGAGCTGAGAAGGCACGACCTGTCGTCTCTGTGGTTGCCCTAAGATTACTAAGAAAATGGAGTGACAGTAACACTGAGGGGAGATTCAGGGGTGGGGGTTCCTGGGTCAGGCCAGCAGGACACACCATGCGTCGGGCTATGGCCGTTACCCGAGGCCCATTGTATTTGGACCAGAGCCTATGAAATTCCACTCGATCATGTTTGTGTGTGACCACAGGTATTGCAAGGAGAAAACCAAGACTGTAGGAGTTGTCCAGATCTACTGTGGTAGCCCAGGTGAGAAACTTGGAGTTTCTCCACTTCTACTATCCTTCCCTGTAAGGTAATCTTTCATTTTGAAGTAGAGCCTGTTTCAGCCTGGTTTGCCCGAGATGTTCTGCTTGTGGCACTAAAGTCCTGCATCCTGGGAAACCTCTCAGCTCCAGGCTATTTGGACGATGACCATTTTGGGATCAGGGAGCAGAGCCGCCAGGTGCAGAGGTGTGTGGGTCTGGTTTGGTGCAGATGTAACCAAGACCAGAGGGGTGATCTCAGTTCAGTCACGCTGGAACTGAATGGGGCAGGGGTACAGTTTGAATGTGAACCCCAGTGTTAGGCTTCAGAGGACAGGCCTAAGTCTGTCTGTCCTGTGCACTGCTTGGCCGTGCCTGCACAGAATAGCTGCCTAACAAATGTGAGGACCAGAAGAGACAAGCGATCATTGAGTTCCACTTGACTTGATTTTGACAGCTGCTAACCTCTGCTTGCTGGATCTATGTGAGTTCCAGTAAGGGCTTTTCAATTTTCAGTGGCTGTTGTGGCATCTCAAGTGACCCCCTACTTAGCCCTGAGCTCTACAAAGGTGGACTGTGCTTTGCAATAGATTCAGGGAGTCATGTAGCAAGTCACTAGAAACACAAATTTTGTGATGAAGACATTTTTGGCCAGGAAACTGAGCCCCACTGTGTTTTTGTATGTCTCTAGATCCCCTCATGGGTAGGAACACACACATTTTTTTGACCTGAATTAAGCTCTAGGACAAATTTGGAGCATTTATTGAAAATGTGTGAGATACAACTGCATCCAGTGTGGCTGTTTGCATGCACCAAGTCTGTCCTGGCTGACCCAAGGAAGGAAGTATTATTTAGTACAGCTGTCGTGTTTGTTCTGGGGCCAAACTTCATGTCCTCATCGAACTGCCTATTTACTCCATTTTGGAGCCTTACAGACCTGTGGCAAGCTCAGAGCAGCTCTTACCCTGCCTGTGCTCTAGAAGCACAGAAGAGGAAAACATCTGGATGCCTCTGACAGAAGGATGAATACCTTCCCACCCCAGTATGGGGAAGGGGCTAGTCCAGCCATGTAGTGCTACTGCTCAGGGGTCAGAAGAAAATGGGGGAGATAGAAATCTTATTTAACCATTTAAAACACAGAAGAGATTGATATTTGAGTTAATATAAAATGTTCATATTGTACTGGAAATAAATTATTAGGCTGTTAATTCTTGCTTCTCCACTTACCTATAACTTTAAGGTCAGCAGAGGAATGGATATTCAGACCCCAACATGCGCTCATATACATGTAGAAATACCTAGAGAAAGCTTGACAATGTACTGTTTGCTTATTTGGCCAATGTGAATAATAAAGAGTAGTGGGAAAAAAAAAATCAGCTAGCTTTTTTTTTATTTTGCCGCACTTGAATTTCTTGGGAAAGCACAGACTGGTAGAAAAATGTGAATGAGTTTATTTTATGTACCTTTTTAATAAGCCTGTTTATTTGGGCTCTTCATTAAATATCCTTCCAATCAAGACATACTGTGTGACGCAGAGGCTGCCGGTAGTCCCCCAGTCTTCATTTTTCTTTCTACTTTAGTTGAACCCCTGTTTGTGGCTGGCTACATAGCTGTTTAGGAAAAGGGTTCACTTCCCAGCCTCCTTTGCAGCTGGATATGGCCACGTGACTAGGTTCTGGCCAGTGGGATGTGAGCAGAGGTTGTGTGTGCATTTCTCAGGGAATACCCCTCTGCTTACCACTCCATTTTTCCAAGGGCTGAATTATGGTATGTCATCTTGGACTCCAGCGATGAGGGCAATGCCCTACGGATGGCTGAAAAACAGGGTGGAAGGAGGCTGGGTCCCCAAATGCCTTTGCAGAGTAGAGCTATCATGTCAACACCAGATTTATTTCAGCTCCTGGTATTTGGGGTCTCTGTCACATACTGCGGGACCTTTATCTCAAGTAATACACTGTGAAGCCATGAGTTAAAAATGCAACTTTGTGTACCTCAGTCTCGTCTTTCTGTGTATTTTCTCCTCTTGGTGGTGCCACTACCCCTTAGATGACCAAGGCTCTCACATTCTATGTATCCCCTATTCCTTCAAAACCAGGAGAGAACCTTATAAACAGATTATTGCTGATGTTTAAATAATTTATGACAGTCCGAAGTGCTATATAGGCTAGAGTCTAAATAGCACCAGGGATTGCACAACAATTGGTTTATGCAAAGTGGGCTTAAAAGAAATTGCGCCATTGCCTCATAATATTCTTTTTGAGATGTAGAAGAGGATGTGCTAAAACAAACCCAAGCAGGGATGAGCAAAAGCAGAGCAGCAGCTGCCCCAGAGAGAAGACCCTCCATGTTCAGGCTTGTGTTCACGTGATCAACAAGTGGTCAGCAAATAGGCATGTGCCAGGCATCGTTTGAGGTTCTAGGATACAGTGATGAATAGAGTAAATACAGTGACTTGTTGAGCTTATATTCAGTTGGTGTGAGGGGAAGACAACACATAAATTTTAGAATATACATCAAGGAAGCCCTTTCTGAGGAGTTGATGTGTAAACTGAAGCCTGAATAACAAGGAGGGGCCAGGCACGTGAAGATCTGGAAGAGCATTCCACGCTGTGGAAAAGACAGTGGAGAAGTACAAAGGCCCTGGGGTAAAAATGGGCAGGAGGCATTGAGAGATGAGAGAGAGAGAGACAGAGAGAGAGAGAGAAGACTAGTGTAGCTGGAGCTGTGTGGACAAGGGAAAGATGTTGGAGACAGGCAGGGGGCTGATCATGTAGAATTTGGGGGCAGGGGAAAGATTATGTCGCCCTTAATGGGATGACATTTACAGCAATAGTTAGATGTCAACCTCTTGACATCTAGTTAGATGTCTCTCTTCTGGCATCTATAGAATTTTTCCCCTTCATTCATACACACTGTATAGGGTACCTTCCAGACTTGAGTGGAAGTCTCTGTAATTGTATTTACTTAAAGACTTACAATTCTTAGGTCAAAGAGAAAAAGTCTAAGGTGGAATTAAAGCATTATTCCTGGTGGAATTCTATCCTTTTAGAAACTCAAAATAATAGTAGCTACAACAAGATTATTTTCCTCTAACATGGAAGAAGTCTGGACAGGGCATGTTCAGGGATAGCATTAGAGTTTTACTAAGACCTCAGAAACCAAGATCCCTCCAGCTCACCAATTGACCATTTCTGGTGTTTGACTATTTTCCTCATGGTCCAAGATGGCTGCGAGAGCTCCAGTAATCAGACCTTTATTTCAGGTAAGAGATAAGAATGAAAAAGAGGATGACCATTCCCTTAAAACATATCTTGGAATTGGCATAAAAATCTTGTTTACATCTCATTTCCCAAAATTTAATCACATGGCTACACGTAGCTGCAAGGGATTCTGAGGAAAATCATCTTTCAGGTAGTTGGTAAGGGGCCCTAGTAAAAATCTGGGTTCCATTTCTAAAGGAGAGCAAGATTTTCAGAAAGCAGCTACCTATCTCTGCTACTAGGCCTTTCTTTGTATCCTTCAAAAATCATTGCATTTTATTTCGCTGTAAGGCCACCTTGGGCAGGCCAGGGGAAACTATTGTCCTAATAGGTAGCAACCTGAATTTCCAATGGTCTGGGGAATACCAACAATAAGACTCCTGCCACAGAGACTAACAGCCGCGCAGTTTATTGAAAGTGCACTACCTGATCAGTAAACCGTGCTAAGGAGATGTCTAGCTCAGTGGCAGCCAACCAGCAGGCACTGAGAAATGTTAGAATACGTGAAAAAATGAGTGCTGAAAACATGATTTTGGCTGCCCCTGTACAGAGATCAGACTTGACCAGAGTCAGATACACAAGCAATAATGACAAGCCAATAGTCTGAATTTTAACCTGGAAGTGAGAACAAAAAGCTTTGGGGGATCACAGAAGAAGGGATTACCAATCCTGCCTGGGACAATGGGCAAGAACCTTCCTCAATTCCCTAAAACTGAAATGTAAAAAGAAGCCCAGTCCCGCTGTTCTCCATCAGGCCGGGGACTTGTCTAATGCAGTGAGTAGCCTGCCCAGACAGAAATGATCTGGGGAGATGGTTTTCTTAGTTGAAGCCACTTCTGGCTTCCTAGTTTTGATCATCGTTGTCCATTGGAGTGAACTTGGCAGAGAAATATGTCTATAGACAACTCAGTCAGCATGGAAGGCACAGTCCCCTTTAATGGGGATTTTATGAAGACCACATAACAGCTTGGTTCAGACTGACCTCACACAGTGGTGGAAGAACTACATACAGTTTCAATTAATTCCACAAAATTTTATAAAAATTCTTTTATTCCACAAATATGTGCTCTGGGCCAGGCACTGAGTAAACACGAGGGAGATCCCTGTGCCTAGAGAGCTTATATGTTAACCAGGAAGACCCAGAATTGAATAATCCATGACACAGATGTATGTAAAGTGCTGTGGAAAGAAAAATCCAGGGTCCCAGGGTTGCATCGCCCAGGCACACCTACCCAGTCCAGGTTCAGTAGGTGATATAGCTTAGGTAAGTGTCCCATTTGAAGGTATATTTCCTTTAAAAATTGTGGTAAGTACATTTAACGTGAGTTCTATCCTCATAATAAATTATTGGGCAACAATTCTGTATTGTTAAGTATAGATGTAATGTTGTACAGCAGATCTCTAGAATTTATTCATCTGACATACCTGAAACTTTATACTTGTTGATTATCAACTCCCCATTCCCCTTCCCAGCAGCCCTTGGCAACCACCATTTTATTCTCTGCTTCTGTGAGTTTGACTATTTTAGATGCTTCATATAAATGGAATCATTCCATTTTTGTCCTTCTGTGACTAGCTTATTTCACTTAACATAATATCTTCAAGGTTCATCCATGTTGAGAACATATGATAGGACTTCCGTTTTTTAAAGGCTGAATAATATTCCATTGAATTTCTATACAATATATTTTATTTATCCATTCCTCTGTTCACGGACATTTAGGTCATTTCCACATCTTGGTGATTGTAAATCATGTTGTAATGATTTCAGTTTTTTTTGGATAAACACTCAGAAATGGATTTGCTAGATCATTTGGTAGTGAAATTTTTTTTTTTGCTAGTTCTATTTTTAAGTTTTTGAGGACCCTTCATACTGTTTCCCAGAGTGGCTACACTGTTTTACATCCCTACCAATAGCATACAAGATTCCAATTTCTCCAAACCCTGATGAACACTTAACTTTTGTTTTCTTGATAATAGCCATCCTAATAGGCATGAGGTAATACCACACTGTGGCATTTACTTTATAATTAGGGGTGTTGAGCATCTTTCATATAATCTTGGCCATTTAGTTTCTTCTTGGGGAAATGTCTACTTAAACCCCTTGCCCATTTATAATTTTTTTTTTTTTGCTATTGTGTTGTAAGAGTTTCTTACATATTTTGGATATTAACCCTTTATCAGATATAGGGGTATGCAAATATTTTATCCCATTCTGTAGTCTGATTTTTCACTCTGTTAATTGATTCCTTTGCCATGCAGAAACTTCTTAGTTGAATACAGTCCCAATTTGTCTGTTTTTCCCATTTTTGCCCGTGCTTTTGGCGTCATGCCCAAGAAATCGTTGCCAAGACCAATATCAGGAAGCTTTCCCCCTGGGAAATTTTGTCCTAGGAGTTGTACAGTTTCAGGTCTTATGTTTACATTTTTAATTCATTTTAGATCTATACTTTCAAAATGAACTTTACTGAGAAATAATTGATATACAATATAATGTGCCAATTTTAAGTGAACAGCTCAATGGATTTTGACAATTGATTGTAACTACTGCTACATCAAGATGTAGAATGTGTCCATCATCCCTAAAAGTCAGTCTGTGAGCTTTGGGTGTCAATCCTAATCCCACACTTTCAGTTGTAGATGACCACTGATCTGTTTTCTATTATCATAGTTTAGATTTGTGTTTTAGAGAATTTAATAAATGGAATCACATAAAATATATTCTTTTATGTCTAGCCTCTTTCCCTTAACATGATGTTTTTGAGATTCATCATGTTGCTACATGTATTAGTTCATCCCTCTTTATTGATGAATAGTATTCCATTGTATGGATATTCCACCTTTTCTTCATTCACCCATGGATGGCCATTGAATTGTTTCTAGTTATGAGCTATTGTGTATAAAGCTGCTGTGAATATTTATGTTCAAGTATTTGTTTGGACATATACTTTTATTTTTCATGGGAAAATACCAAGAGTGCAATTGCTGGGTCTTGGGGTAAGTACAGAGCATATTTATCTTCATAAAAATTGACAAACTGTCTTCCAAAATGGTCATGCCATTTTACATTCTTACCATAAATGCTTGATGATTCCAATTGTTCCATCTATTAGTTATCTATTGCTGCATTGCAAATTCCTACAAAAGCAGAAGCTTAAGACAATATACAATTATTATCACACAGTTTATGCAGGTTAGGAATTTTGAGTCTTTTGCTTCAAGATCTCTCATGAGGTTGCAGTCAAGGTGTTATCATGGCTGGGGCTCATCTGGGTCTTGACTGGGGAAGGATCCACTTCCAAGCTCAGGTGATTTTGGCTGAATTCATTTTCTTGTAGGCCATCAGGCCACAGCAACTTTCTGGATGTTAGCCAGTGGCCACATTCAAATCTTTGCCCCATAGGACTCTTCATAGGGCAGCTTTCTTCATCAAATCCAGCAAAGGAAATAGCCATTAGAGAGATTGGCTAGCAAGATGGAAATTATAATCTTATGTAAAGTAAACACAGAAATGACATCCCATCACATTTGCCATATTCTACTGGATAAAAGCAAGTCATAGGTCTCACTCATATTCAAAGGGAGGGTATTACACAGGGCATGAGAACCAGGAAGCAGGGATCATGAAGGGCCATCTTATAGTCTGTCTGCCGTACTCCACATTCTTGTCAATACTTATATTAGCCATATTTTTATTTTAGCCTATCTAGTGGGTGTGTCCTGCTATATCATTGTGATTTGAATTTACATTTCCCTGATTGCTATTATGTTGAGTATCTTTTCATAAACTTATTTACCATTTGTGTATCTTTTTTGGTAGAGTATGTGTTTATATGTTGTGTTCCCATCCTTTAAAATGAGTTATTTTTCTTTTATTTCTGAGTTGCAGGAGTTTTTATTTATTTTGGATATAAGTCTTATCAGATAAATATACTGTTAATATTTTATCACAATCTGTGGCTTGCCTATTCATCTTCTCAGTGGTGACTTTTGTTGGGCAGAAGTTTTAAATTTTGCTGAAGTGGAATGTATCAATATTTTTTCATTGATGGCCTTTCTGTGTCCTGTCTAAGAAATTGTTATCTTCTCCCAAATCAGTAAGATATCCAGTATTTTCTTCTAAAAGCTCTAGTATTTTAGTGTTTTTAGGTCTGTGATATATTTTAAGTTTATTTGTTTATGCTGGGAGGAAAAGAAAGCTGTTGAGCTTCCTCTTTTTACCCCAGTATGAATATCCAGTTGTTTTAGCACCATATATTGAAAATACTCTTTTTTTTTTCCTATTAAATTACCTTGGTGCCTTTGTTAAAAATCAGTCGATATGTGGGCCTATACCTAGACATTGTTTTTGGCCATACTGGTCTATATGTCCATCCTTACACCAATACCACATTGTCTTGATCACTGTGAATCTTATATCAAGTCTTTAATTCAGGTAATGTAGGTCCTCTAACTCTGTTATTCATTTTTTAAATTACTGGGATAATCTGGATTCTTTGCATTTCCATATAAACTTCAGAAGTGCCTAGTTTTTACAAAAGAAGTGTGTTGGGAATTTGATTGGAATTATATTGAATCTGTAGATCAGTTTGAGGAGTATTGCCATCTTAATAATACTGAATCATTTTTCTCATGAATATGGTATAACAATCCATTTTTAAAGGTGTTCTTTAATTTCTGTCAGCAATGTTTTATAGTGTATGGTATATATTTCTTTGACATATTTTGTTGAAATTTATTCCTTACTATGTCTGTTTTTTTGTAAAACTGTAAATAGCATTGTTTTTAAACTTCGATTTACAAATTTTTTTTGCTAGTATATGGAAATACAATCGATTTTGTTTATTGACCTGTGAATTTTATTCTATGACTTTGCTAAATTTAGTCATTCAGTTCTAATAGCCTGCTTTTGCAGATTTTAAGGACTTTCTTTGTATATAAATATATTGCCTCCAAACAGCTATACCACTTCCTTTCCAATCTGCATGTCTTTTATATCTTTTTTTTCTTCATCTTATTGCACTGGCTATGACCTCCAGTAGGATGTTGGATGAAAGCAGGGAATGTGGACAGACTGCCCTATTCTTGAATGTAGGAAGAAGCATGCTCTCTATCACTATTCTCATGATAATAGTTGTTTTAGGCTTTTTATAGATGCCTTTTATCAAGTTTTGGAAATTCTCTTCTATTTCTAGTTTGCTGAGAGTTCCCTCATAAGTCTGTTGTAAATTTTGTCAAATGATATTCCTGAATATATTGGTTCTTCATTACTTTGAATTTGTTAGTACAGTGAATTACATTGATGAATTTTAAATGAATGTTTAAGTGAAACTTGTTAAATGAATGTGAATTGAAACTTGTATTCCTGGGATAAAACCCAATCGGTCATGATGTCTTGCTATTTTCATGTATTGCTAGAATTGATTTTCTAAAATTTGCTAAGGATTTTTGAAGCTACAGTCATGAATGATGTTAGTCTGTAATTTTCTTTTCTTGTCTGGTTTTGGTATATGGCCCCATGAAATAAGGTGGGAAGTGTTCCCTCCTCCGACTTTAAAAGAATTTGAGTAGGGTTGGTATATTTCTTCCTTAAACGTTTCAGAAAACTTGCCAGTGGAGTCATCTGTGCCTATAATATTTTTGTGAGAATGCTGTGATTATGAATTCAATTTCTCAAACACATGTGTAATTCTTCAGTTGTCTATTTCTTCTTGAGACAGTTTTGGTATTCATATTTTCAGTGAATCTGTTCATGTTATCTATGTTTTTTATTTAATTAGTATAAGGTTGCATACATGTGTCCTTATCTTTTTTTTTTTTTTAAGTCCCCTTTCACAAAGGGAGTAGGCATCTTCCCATCTTTCTTGGAGCCAGCCTCCTACTCTTGTCTAATTGGAAATGTCTCCAGGTCCACATAATGCCATGGTTGGCAGCCCACCAGTTCCTTCTGTGCTACAGAGCTGCTTAACTTGACTGCTGTGAATGCTGAAAAAATCTGAGCTACATGAGAGGAAAATAGGAAATGCCCCTTGTTGAACCTATTGTGCTGGTGCTCTTGATATTTAAGCAAAATTAACAATTGCCTAATGATTTGAGTTCTGGCCATTTCTATTAATGCACCTTAAAGTGATGGGTCCTAAAAATCCATCTTGGGGATGAGGCAAAGGCAAGCTTTTTTATTCAAAGTGCAAATCATTTGAATGTCTCTTTGAGATGACTATTTGATTAATCATTTGTAATTTCCCACAAGAAAATGTGGAAGTGATGGGGCTGATGGGCTGATGACCACTCAGAACAAGTGCTCTGTTGATATCCTGAGAACTTTCAGCCATACAGAAGCTGATGGGGGGAAAGGTGTGACTCCATGAAGGGCTTGTTAAACATATAATATGCAAACCCTCACGACCCTGAACCTCCTGTGGCCACAGCAATCCAAGTGGGAAAAACGAAGTCACCAGGCCCACATCCATGTTGGCTCTCTAAATTAGAACTTAGATGTAAAGCTAGAAAAGTGTGCATCACTTCATGTATTCAATCTTTTCCGGAAAATGCATTTCGGTTTTTTTTTTTGGTAAATAACATCATTTTCATTTAGGCACTAGGTGAATAATATATGTTTAATAAATTCATTCAAATGGGTTATATCATGAATGAACCATTTGAATAAAAAAGGGATAGAAAGTGTCATTGAGGATGTAATTGCTGAAAACTTCCTCAATCTGGGGAAGGAGATAGTCTCTCAAGCCATGGAGATGCACAGATCTCCAACACAAGGGACCGAAGGAAGACAACATCAAGACATATAATAATTAAAATGGCAAAGATCAAGGATAAAGGCAGACTTTTAAAAGCAGCTAGAGAGAGAAAAAAGATCACATACCAAGGAAAACCCACCAGGCTATCATCAGATTTCTCAACAGAAACCTTACAGGCCAGAAGGGAGTGGCATGATATATTTAATGCAATGAAGCAGAAGGGCCTCAAACCAAGAATACTCTACCCGGAAAGGTTATCATTTAAATTTGAAGGAGGGATTAAACAATTTTCAGATAAGCAAAAGCTGAGAGAATTTACCTCCCACAAACCACCTCTACAGTGCATTTTGGAGGGACTCCTAGAGATAGAACTATTCCTAAGTCTAAATAGATGTCACCCAAGGGATAGATAAAGAGTACAGAATATGATTCATAACATACAAAGAATGGAGAAGGAAGAGGAATCTTTAGGTTGTGTTTGTAATAGCATATGAAGTGAGTTAAATTAGACTGTTAGATAGTAAGGGAATTACCCTTGAACCTTTGGTAACTACAAAGCTAAAGCCTGCAGTGGAAATAAGTACATACCAATCAATAATCACCCTAAATGTAAATGGTCTGAATGCACCAATCAAAAGACAGAGAGTCACTGAATGGATAAAAAAATCAAGACCCATCTATATGCTGCCTACAAGAGACTCACTTCAAACCCAAAGACATACATAGACTAAAGTGAAGTGATGGAAAAAGATATTTCATGCAACGATTAGGGAGAAAAAAGTAGAAGTTGAAGTACTTGTATCAGACAAAATAGACTTCAAAACATAGAAAGTCACAAGAGACAAAGAAGGACATTACATAATGATAAAGTGGTCAGTCCAACAAGAGGATATAACTATTATAAACATCTATGCACCCAACACAGGATCACCTACATATGTGAAACAAATACTAACAGAATTAAAGGAAGAAATAGAATGCATTAATTTTGGGATACTTCAACACACCACTCATTCCCAAGGTCAGATCAAACAGACAGAAAATAAAGAAACAGAGGCACTGAACAACATATTAGAACAGGTGGACCTAACAGACATCTACAGAACACTCCATCCAAAAGCAACAGGATACACATTCTTCTCAAGTGCACATGGAACATTTTCAAGAATGGATCATATACTAGGCCACAAAAAGAGCCTCAGTAAATTAAAAAAGATTGAAATTGTACCAACCAGCTTCTCAGATCACAAAGGTATGAAACTAGAAATAAATTACACAAAGAAAATGAAAAAGCCCACAAACACATGGAGGCTTAATAACATGTTCCTAAATAATCAATGGATCAATGACCAAATAAAAACAGAGATCAAGCAATATATGAAGACAAATGACAACAATAATTCAACACCGTAAAATCTGTGGGACGCAGTGAAGGCCGTGTTAAGAGGAAAGTATATTGCAATACAGGCCTACCTCAGGAAAGAGGAACAATCCCATATGAGCAGTCTAAACTCCCAATTAATGAAACAAGAAAAAGAACAAATAAGGCCCAAAGTCAGTAGAAGGAGGAACATAATAAAGATTAAAGTAGACATAAATAAAACTGAGAAGAATAAAACCATAGAAAGAGTCAATGAAAGCAGAAGCTGGTTCTTTGAGAAAATAAACAAAATAGATAAACCCCTAGCCAGA
>JAQQAC010002629.1:16961904-17037140 GCA_029783875.1 Phataginus tricuspis | reverse complement strand
AGCATATATGGTCAATTAATATTCAATAAAGGAGCCATGGATATACATTGGGGAAATGGCAGCCTCTTCAACAGCTTGTGTTGGCAAAAGTGGACAGCTACATGCAAGAGAATGAAACTGGATTATTGTCTAACCCCATACATAAAGGTAAACTCAAAATGTATCAAAGACCTGAATGTAAGTCATGAAACCATAAAACTCTTAGAAAAAAACAGGCAAAAATCTCTTGGACATAAATATGAGCAACTTCTTCATGAACATATCTCCCTGGGCAAGGGAATCAAAAGCAAAAATGAACAAGTGGGACTATGTCAAGCTGAAAAGCTTCTGTAAAGCAAAGAACACCATTAACAGAACAAAAAGGTATCCCACAGTACGGGAGAATATATTCATAAATGACATATCTGATAAGGAGTTGACATTCAAATTATATGAAGAGCTAATGCACCTCAACAAACAAAAAAGCAAATGAGCCAATTAACAAATGGGCAGAGGATCTGAGCAGACACTTCTCCAAAGAAGAAATTCAGATGGCCAACAGGCACACGAAAAGATGCTCCACATCGCTAATCATCAGAGAAATGCAAATTAAAACCACAATGAGATATCATCTCACTCCAGTTAGGATGGCCGCCATCCAAAAGACAAACAACAACAAATGTTGGTGAGGATGTGGAGAGAGGGGAACCCTCCTACAGTGCTGGTGGGAATGCAAATTAGTCCAACCATTGTGGAAAGCAGTATGGAGGGTCCTCAAAAAACTCAAAATAGAAATACCATTTGACCCAGGAATTCCACTCCTAGGAATTTACCCTAAGAATGCAGCAGCCCAGTTTCAAAAAGACATATGCACCCCTATGTTTATCGCCGCACTATTTACAATAGCCAAGAAATGGAAGCAACCTAAGTGTCCATCAGTAGATGAATGGATAAAGAAGATGTGGTATATATACATAATGGAATATTATTCAGCCATAAGAAGAAAACAAATCCTACCATTTGCAACAACATGGATGGAGCTAGAGGGTATTATGCTCAGTGAAATAAGCCAGGCAGAGAATGAGAAGTATCAAATGATTTCACTCATCTGTGGAGTATAAGAAGAAAGAAAAAACTGAAGGAAAAAAACAGCAGCAGCCTCACAGAACCCAAGAATGGACTAACAGTTACCAAAGGGAAAGGGACTGGGGAGGATGGGTGGGAAGGGAGGGATAAGGGGGAAAATGGGCTATTACGATTAGCACACATAAGGCAGTGGGGGTGGGGATACGGGATAGGCAATATAACACAGAGAAGACAAGTAGTGATTCTGTAGCATATTACTACGCTGATGGACAGTGACTGTAATGGGGTATGTGATGGAGACTTGATAATGGGGAGAGTCTAGTAACCATATTGTTGCTCATGTAATTGTACATTAATAATAGCAAAAGAAAAAAAAAGAAAAAAAGAAATTGAAAGCACCTTGAAGAAACAAGACCTGGGCTCCAGAACTGTCTGTTACAGATTAAGGGGTCTTTGCAAACCTCTTGATATTCTAAATTGCAGCTTCTCTTTTTGTAAAATGGTTATAATATCTGTCTCACAGGGTGCTAAGAATATTAAATGGCATAATATTTGCAATGGTACTTTATAAACTGTAAAGCCCTGTTACTGCTGAGATGGGCCAGATTTCAAAGAAAGCAGAGGCTCTTGTGGGCTGCTTTTGTTAGAGAGGAGGCTTGCAAGTCGAGAGTCCGAAGGTTGGTTGGACCTTAGAGAGGCCATGCAAGGTAGGAAGGGAGAATGTTCCAGGCTAGAGGGATAGCATGACCCATGAACTCCATACTGATGGGAAGCAGCTTGCTTCTCCTATGGGAATATTTCCAGTTCTTTCTCCATCAAGGCCACACTTTTCTAAACTCTGTGGAGGAAAGTGCCAAGCTGGCCCTGCAAAGCACAGCACCTTGACCATTCCTACCTGGGGGCAAGAAGTGTTCTGTGATTTGGTTTAAGGATGAGAGCTGGATCTAGAGCCAGTGAGGACACATCTAAATCACTGGGGAACATTGCAAGAGGGCTGCTCTGAAGCAGACTTTCTGGGAACACGAGGGCTTGGGTGTTGCTGCTTCTTAGAACAGATCTAGAAGTCATTCCAGTGAAAAGCAGGCTTGAGACCTGGTTTAGTTCTTGATCCATGGTTAGAAAATTCTGTCTCAATAGAAACAGCCTGCCATCCAATAGGTCAGAAAAGGTAACTCAGTGCTAGTGGTCTCCAAACGTGGCCACCTGTGCTCCCGAAAGGGGGCCTGGGATCTGAAACCTTGGTAGACCAGATACCTCTGCTACTGCACATGTCCTTGGACCTCCAGTTCATCCTTCCGTTTTGGGCCCCTGGCAGGTGAAGGGTTTGGCCACATTCAGCAAATGAACACCTAGGACAGGGCGCCTGCTGCACTCACCAGGTTATGCCCTGCACTAGGTCTTCTGCATGAATTCAGTATGTCCTTGCACTCCATGCCCACCTGGCCCAGCATTCTGCATGGACCCTGCAGAACTGAGGGAGGAAACTGGCTCCAGACATCCTCACACACGCCAGAGCTATTTTTATTAACAACAATAAGTCACTCTCTATCCCTATTAATTTCACCAGATCTATTATTATTTTGAAGTTTTGTTTATTGTCTGTCTCCTCTCCTGGGAGGTAAGATCCAGAAGAGCAAGGGTCTTTTTTTGAGTCATTCACTGCTATCTCTCCAGTGCCTAGAAATGAGCCTGGCATATAATAGGCAATTAATTAACATGTGGTGTATGAATTAATGATCAAATAGCCCCTGTTCATTGAGAACTTATTCTGTGCCAGGTCCTGTGCTATACCTTTATGTCTTTCATCACATTTTTTTGTCACTACAGCCCCAGGAGGGAGGTGTTATTATTAATTCCCATTTTAGAGCAGAGGAAACAGAAATTCTAAGAAGTTCAGATACCTGCCCAAGGTTACACAGGTAGTAAGTAGTGGAGGCAGGACTTGAACTCATGGCTTTCTGGTTTCAAAGACCAAACTTCTAAGTATTATACTGTGCTAATTTGACTCACTAGAGATGCTGCAGGAACGTGTCCTCAGCAGGAACTGGTTGCAAATCTGGTTTCACTCTGGCACTGAATAATAGTGAGTAAGTGGTACAATCTCCAGACAGCAGTGTTTCCTGGGCAGGGGGTGGCTAATTGCAGTCTAAGAGCTGAAAAGGAATTCTATTCTATCCCAGTCCCCAAATCCAGGACTCTTCAAGAAATCTACCACAATACCAGACAAGCTCATATTCTTTGAAAGATTTCTTTTTTTTAAATAACATACCCTACCAGACTATTGAAAGGGCCAAGGTCAGATCAAAGTGTGTTTTGGGTGGTGAGAGTTTTTAATCTGGATGACTTTTATTTTACCCTTCATATTTTTCTACAATGAATATGTATATTAATAATGGTGTCGATCGAGCTGCTCTAACAAAGAGACTGCAAATTGCATTAGCCTATCTAAGTTCAAAATTCTTTCTCTCACATAACAGTCCAGGGCAGGAAGTTGGGCTCTGTTCCATGAGGTCACCCAGGTTTTCTCCTGGCTCTGCAGGGCTGCCTTCCTCGGGAGGTGGCTGCCTTTCTCTGGTCTCAATACCTGCTCCAGTGGGCCTCACCTTCATGGCTGCAAGTAGCTCCTCGGCACCACCTGCAGGAGAAGAGGGGAAAGCCTAGGGAGGGTACAAGCTGCTGCTGCTTCAAGGAGGTGCCCACACCGCACTAAGAAACCTAGTTATCTGGCTACAGCTAGCTGCAAGGGAGGCAGGAAGCCCAGCCTCATCTGCACAGCCCTGTGCCCTGCCAGCACTCAGGCACAGAGAGAACTCCATTCTTAAGAGGAGAAAAGGAAGATGGATGTTAGGGGACCATCAAAGTTTCTGCTATAATATGTATTTATTTTTCTCCATTTATTTTTTTATCCCCCAAGAAATATGACTTTTAGAAAGCTTTTTTGAGGCTAATATACATGGAAATTAACTCTTTGTGTGTGCACAGTTCCATGAGTTTGAGCACTCCTATGGATTCATGTAACAGAATAGAGAACAGTTCCATTACTTAAACTCTCTTGCACTGCCCCTTGTCACATCCTCTTCACTGCTCCTAACCCTTGACAAACACTTGTTTGTTTTCTATCAGTATACATTTTCTTTTTGAGAATCTTGTATAAATGGAGTCAGACAGCTTGCACTCTTTCCAGGCGGGCTCCTTTTGCTCAGGAGAATGCCTTTGAGATTCATTTATTGTCCATCCCGTGTCTATTGATAATTTCTTCCTTTTTAATGCATGGTAGTACCATTTTGTTTATTCATTCACCCATTGGTGGGCCTTTAGATTGTTTCCAGTTTTAGAGAATTAGGACTAGAACAGCTTTCAACATTTGTGAACAGCTTTTTGAGTGAACATAAGTTTTCATTTCTCCAGGGTAAATATCTAGAAATGGGATTGCTGAATTACATGATATGTATCTATCTATTTTTATAAGACACTGTCAAACTGTTCCAGAGTGTACCAATTTACATTTCAATTGGCAATGCACAAGCGTTCCCTACTGCTAAATCCTCACCAAGACCTGGTATTGTTAGTATTTTTTATTTCAGCCATTTTTAAGAGGTGTAGAGTGACACACATGGTAGTTTTAATTTGCATTTCTCTGTTTCCCAGCCTGGGAGAGCTTCCACCAAATAGCTCCCAGGAATACAACTCCCAGATTGATACAAACTGAATCACTTCCTTTCTATCTTCCTCTACCCTCTTTTTTTTCACCCTTACCCTCCTACCAGAGGAAAAAGATGAAAGCACAATACTTCTTTCTTAGAAAATCTTCAACCATGCCTTAATATTGTTTTCAAGTCCTCATTTGGTATTTTGGAGAGAAGCTTGGAAGAAATTAACGACTTGGTTATCTGTTATTATTTCTTCCAGAGAGCTGACTATCAGACCAATTAAGCCCATTTCCCAGAGTGAGGAAGGGTTTCAGGGATTGTCTTCCTGTTATAGATCAAGAACTTGTGCTCCTTTAAAGTAGGTATCATTGATGAAACACCTACAATATACCTGGCTGGCATGGATATTATCTTTATTATTAATAATATCACAGTGGGGATTATTATTTTCGTTTCACAGATAAGAACAATGATGGTAAGAGATGTTTAGTTCAAGAATGTTTCATGTTTCTCGCTGGCTGTCTGACTGTGAGAAAGTTACTTAATTAGTAATTAAGTCTCAGTTTCTTCATTTGTAAAATGTGGATAATGATAATATAACAACTCATAGGGTTGGTGAAGATTAAATGTATCTGGTACATAGTAAGCATTCTATAAATTTTAACATCATTGTTGCTGTTATTATTATACCATACACTATTTGAAACTTTTCTTTAAGAAAGCATGTACTCAATTTGTGCTGAGACCCTAAAATTCGTAATTATTGAATATTTAAAATATAAGATAATTTGTGTTCAATCAGGAAAATCTGGGCTAACCAGAACTGCACAAATTAATCCCTAATTTAACTGGTACTTTTTGCTGCATTCAGATCAGGGTAATAAGAAACAACTGGGCATACTTAAAATCAGAGCCTTCACACTGTGTGAAGAAGCTGACTTCTCTCTACCTGCCTACATTCCCTGGGCAGACCCCGGCCAGTCAGAGCCTTCAGCATCCCAGAGAGCCTTCCTCGGGTTTGTTAGGTTTACCAAGGAAGGAATATGGGCTAATGTAGGGTGTTAGGCTGGATTTCTGTTCCCATTTCTCCCCTCTCTTCTTCTGCAGTGGGGCCCTGCCCTGCTTCTCAATAGACTGGGTGGCGCGTACTCCCTCACCGCCCAACACGGCCCCGTGACTTGCTTCAGCCAATAAGATGTGAGCAAATGTGGTGCCCGCATCGGCTTTAATACTTGGGTGGGCGGCTCTGCTTGGATGCTCTGCGTCTGCCCTCAGCCGTCTGCCGTGAGAAGACTATGGCTTGGGTAGCTGCCAATAATGCAATGAGACCTGTGGAGCAGTCGTGAACTCAACCTGTGGCTTGGAGTCAAGTCTGACCGATCCCAGCAGAGCCACAGAGAGCCTGAGCAAGGAAAAGAAACATTTCTTGTTATAAGCCACTAAGATCTTGAGGTTGTTATGCAGCAAAAACTGACACACGCTTTGGTGAATTTTCAACAATAAAAATTAAAATGGTTTGTGTGTGGTCATGTAAGGGAGTGGGTAGCTCACATACAGCTTATTAGGATTTCCATTTAACCAGGTAAAGGGTACCGATTTCCTCCAAAGCACTCAGCTGAAAGACATGTCAGATTTCTTTATATAGGGGTGGCGGGAAATCCCGGCTCTGTCATGTTTTGCAGGGCCAACCCGCCTTGGGCTGCTTGGAAACGCTGGTACTTACAATGCCCAGACAGTTGGGGAAAGGCTTATGATGGCTGTTCCTGAAGTATGTTGTCTGAAGCCAGTGGGGAGCAACCCAGTGTTGCCACTCCACGTCCTCCCTTTGTGCTGAGTGTGGCTGGGCGTCCCTGCTGAGGCTCCCAGTTAGTGTCACCTGGAGAGTGCTTCTCGAACTACCATGCACACAGTCGCTCCGCGATCTTGTTATGTGGACATTTTGGCCCTGGAGTCCAGCCTCCCCGGCCCCCCAAGAAGCCATCCTAGCTCACACACCCTCTCGATAATGGGGCTCAGATCTTTTACAGCACGTGGTCTGCCTTCCCTCCTTCTTCACTAAACTGCTGATCTAATAGCGCTGCACAAGGTTGAGCCCCAGCTTCGGCTGCCTGTCCCTCATCCTCTGGAAACTTCCTTTCTCAGATAAAGACCCTCACGGCTCTCTGAGCCAAGGGTTTAGAAATATAAGGCCAGACCCATCTTTCCTTTGCAAGGGCATTACAGACCTCCAAGACTCCAGGACTCAACCTGTTTTTCCAGAAAAGGAGGCAAAGGGAAAAATAACCCAACTGGGCCTGACAGTAGTAAGAACAAGACCGAATTAATACCTTAGTAAACCATCCAGCCACAACGGAAACAGCCCATCCCTGACTGCTGGCGGGGAGACAGGTGTTCAGCTCGTCCTGGTAAGCCCACATACCTCTGTCAGCTCAGGACACTTGGTCATTTCACTCTCCGGGGCCCTGGAAATCCTGATTTTTTTTTCCCCTTTGAAACAGCAGGCTTGAAGAGGAAAGCAGGGCTGGCAGTCAAGGTAATTAGCCTCTAAATCACACCTAAGGGCCCAAAGCAGGGCCGTCAGGAACCCAGCCTTCAGGGCAGCCCACCCAGCCCATGTTTATGGTCAGACATTCACTCTAATTGGTTGGCTAATTTGTTAAATGCTTAGAATTTAACAGGTTACTTGGAGGATAACTTTATAAGCACATATTTGCAATGCCTGTTCTGAAACGTCTCATTTTTCCCTATAACCTTCCAACAATGATGCTATTAGTTCACCAAGAGCACAAGAACCATGACACTTTTCAAAACTCATACATAAGGTAAAGGATCCTTCTATCAAGTCAATCTCTGGCCGGTTTGCATGGGAGTCCCAAGAAGCCAGCAACTTTATTTTACCAAAATGTTAGGAGAATTTGTCCTGGTGGCATGATGGCGCTGCTGGGTTCCTGGCCCAGGGGTGAGACCAGTGGAGATCTACAGATGGGGTAGGAGGTGTTGCGGAGATGTCAGCTACTGGATCAGGCTAAGGTAAAGATCTTCAAAGGGCTAGAGTGCCTTTGTCTCTCTTCTGGCTCCTTTCTTTTCTTTTTCCTCCCTCTATTGGCCTCCTTTAGAGGCAGATTTTCAAAGCCCCAGGGCCACTCTCTGGGGCTTCAGGCAGGGGGGAGTGGACTGTGTGTTGCAAATCACCTGAGCACTAGATGTTCAGGGAAGACGCTTTTCAGTCTGGAAAGGGGTGGAAGGTGAGGGTGCAAAGGGGGTGTTGGACACTATAGGCCCCCAAGGCAATGTGGGAACTCTGTGGGCCTTGTGTAACCCCCAGCCTCAGTTTTCCTATAGAGAATGGCAATAAAAACCTTAAACTCAAAGGGGGCTCTGTGCCTCGGGAACGGGCAACTGAGAAGAGAGGCCCTTTGGGGAGACCGCCTTACCCTCCATGCCCAGGCTGGGGGAGAGGAGGAGGAAGCCAGGGTGCCCAGGGCAAGGTGGAGCAGCTACGGGAAGGTGAGGGGGCTGGAGGCTGGGCGAGGCCTGACTGAGGTTTCTGGGGCCGAGCAGTAGGAAGGCCAGCACCCCGACCCACAGACACTGCCCTCACAAGACGTTTTCTGCGTGGAAACTCACTTTCGGCTAGCGCTCTGCCAGCCCACTTGTCTCAAGTTAGTTTAACCAGGACACGAATCAGTATGTTACAGACACGCGGGTGTAGGGCCCAGAAGTTATTCTTCAGTGCGCCTTCAATTTGGGTGAGGAAACAGGCCCACAGCTGGTTCTGCTCCTTCACAGGGGCTGAGCTCCGACCCGTTCAGGTCACAAGGATACAGAGATGAGTTAGACACGGAGCTGGCCAGAGTGCCCCGGGGTAATGGCCTGGTTCATATGACTTATCCAGGTCACACCCGGCCTGGCTGCCTGGGTTAACCCCGAGGGCTTGGCTTCGGTCTCCTGACCCTTCCACGCCCTGCACAGCCACATCTCAGGAGCATTTCTTCCATCGCCCTGAGCACGCTCTGTGTTCTAGCAGGGGAAGAAACAGCGCGGCACTTCTCAAACTCAGTGTGCATGTGGATTGCCTAGAAGGTTGTGAGAATGCAGATCCTGGATTGGCAGCCCCAGAGTGAGGCTGGCATTCTGCGTGGCTAACCGGTTCCGGCAGGAGGCGGGGCGAAGGCGGGCGCCGTTGCTGCCATAAACACTCCACACCTTGGTTACCCATGCCTTCACCTCCTGCAATCGACGGACAGAGCTGCTGGTTGAAAAGGGTTCAGAACCCGTCCGTCCTCAGCAGCGGTGGGGGTGGAGGAGAGCAGAGCCAGCGAGCTGGGATTGACTCTCTTGCTTCCCTGGGTGTGGAGGGATGCGTGGAGAGCGCCATAGGTTTGCCGTTCCATCACGAGACAGTCTCTCAGTTCCCTTCCATGTCAAAGATTATGAGTTTATCAACCATTCCAGCCATACCCCAGACAAGTACAGTGGGTGAATTACCATGTAGTAGAAGCAGCAGAGCTGACTGCCCGCGTGGTGTGAGCTGAGGAGAACCAAGAACGTTCTCCTTTAACTCCTCCCTTTAACCTCCGTCAACTCAACCTCTTAGGCCGAATTTGGCCCGTGGTTGAGTTTCCATTCTCAGTAAAAATTCAGATACGCCAGGATGACAGGATCAAGCCATTATCAGTCACTAACAGCACAGAGTGAATGAGCGTATCAGCTCTTCTCCCCAGGTGGAAATCTCAGTCAGCCTACGCATCAGGTGTCCTGGGGTCTTGTTCTGCCTGCTACCAACCACTGCAGCAACTTTACACAGCTTGCTCGGCTTCCCTGGGCCTCAGTCTCCTCTCATGTACGGGGAAGCGGTGGAGCAGATGAGCACCAGGCTCCGCTGGGCTGTGATAGCTCAGTATTTTGTCAGAAAGAGCAAGAAGGGAGCTAACATGGGCCTTGGAGGTAGGGGGCGGGCTTGGATCATGTGTGTGCCTGTCATATCTCCAGGCCTGGAAAATGGGACTTTGAATTCCTCAGTGAGACGATGTATATTAAGCCCTGAGAAGAGGGTGAGGCACATGGTAAGGGCATAATAGGTGTTAGACAGCATTATTGTCTTGCAGGACCATGGTGAGGGTTCGGTGGGGTGATAGGTGAGCAATCCCCGCCCACACCATGTCCTCGACAAGCAGGAGGCCGGGTATGCGGTGGGGAGGTCGGCTGCGGACGGGCCTGGGGGAAGGACAGAGGAAGAAGAACAACGCCTGACGCCAGCTGCCAGCTTCTGATTTTGCCTCAGGGCAGTCCTGCTGTCCATAATTCTCTGCTAGGTCTTTACATTTCTTTATTATTTTTCCAATTGAAATGTACCTCAAGTTAGAACTACTCAAGCCAGTTATTCAGACAATCAATGCTAAAAATATCTGACTTTCACCAGGAATAAATATCCAGACGATGACGTCCAGCATTTCCATGTTGGCTCCAGTTAAGTGGCTACCTTCACGCTGCCCTGATCAAGTGCTCAATGACGCATCTCCAGCTTATTCTCGTTCTTCCTAGAAACAGAACCAGACTTCGCTGTAGCTCTGGGTCCCACCCTTCTCTCCCCCTCTCCTCTCCAGCTCTTCCTCCCTCTTCACCTTCCCCCTCCCTGCCCTCCCCCCTTTTGCTGGCAACCCAAGCTTAAACATTTGAAAAACAACCATAAAGACATGCACTTTACTCTCAGAAACTTGTCTCAGACAACAATGACTGTCTGGGGAGGGGGGTGTCTACCCGCACATTTCACTCCCATTAGACTCATCAGGAGCCACCGGTAGTGCAAAAAGCGGCGAACTCCACGTGAAAGAAACACTGAGTATTGTAAAGGGGGGGGGGGGAAGCGGTTAGGTTTTGCAGTACAAACTACCCCCAGTAAAGTTCAACGGGAGATTTTGGGGCAAAAGACAGTAATTTTCAATTGGGGACCTTTCAGGATTTGAAGGTGGGGTGGGAACAGTGTGGACTTTGTACATGCACAAGAAGGGGTCTTTGTAATAAAAGTGTAGGAGCTCTGTCTTAGAGGACTAAATGATACCTGTGTCCCCCTTTCAGGTACCATTTAGAGTTTCTCTAGGAGGACCTGAGTGGGGTTTTAATAATGGAAATATAACTTCATTATATGACACGTGTGGTTTCTGTGAACCAAAGCTCTTGACTTAATAATATTTCTGAAAGGCACTCAAATCCATTAAAAATCCCTTCTGCAGTTTCCTAATTAAGAACATTTTATTTCAAGACAGTAGGTTTAATGGTGCTTAAAGCAAATACCAAACTTGGTCAAAATTAATCAAGTCCTCTAAACACTCTGGACAGATCTCTCTGAAACGGACATGTCCTGCAAGTCGTAAATACTCTTATAAAAAGGAAAAACTCGGTTTAGCTTCCTATGTAGAAAAAAACCTCAATTCTCCATCTCTTCTTGTGTCTCTCTTTCCTGGGAGCCTCCTTTCCTGCTCACACAGAAGATTCACACGCTTCCCACACCAAATGTGTGGGGGTTTTCCCCTACACCAAGCAGTTCTCTGTGATACCACCTGGGTGTCCCAAGATGTAACTCAATTCTGAAGCTGTCTACCCAGAGACAGTGTCAGATTCTATAGTTAAGGGCTCACTCCTGCTACTGCCCCCTGCTCCAGATGCCAATTGCAAGTAGTAGGTCCCCTGATCACCCACAACTTCTGTCCAATTTGGCTACAAATTGGGGGTTTCCATGACCCCCCTTCAGCTTTGATTTGCTAGACAGTTTTGATTAGTTTGCTGGGGTGATTCACAGAACTCAGGGAAATACTTACATTCATAAGCTTATTAAAGGGTATGGTGAAGGATACAGAGGAACACCCAGATAAAGAGATACATAGGGTGGGATCTGGGAGGGTCCCGAGCACAGGAGCTTCTGTCCCTGTGGAGTTGGGGTGCATCACCCTCCCGCGTGAATGTGCTCACCCACCAGGAGGGTCTCTGAACCCCCTACTGCTGGAGTTTATCCAATAGTTTATCATCACATATGCATGATCAATTATTAATTCCATTTCCAGCCCTTCTCCCCTCTCTGGGGATGGTGAGTATGAAGCTGAAATTTCCACGCTTCTAATCATGGCATGGTCTTCCTGGTGACCAGCTCCTTTCCAGGAGCCCACCCAGAGCAGCTTCAATAGAACAAAAGATGCTCCTATCACTTAGGAATTTATAAGGGCTTTAGAGGCTTTGTGCCAAGAACTGGGACAGAGACCAATTTATATTTCCTGTATTTCCCCTGGCCTCTCACCCAGTTCCCAAACAATTCTCTGGGAACAAGAGTTCACACATTCCCCAAAGTGTTGAGTTGATGATTGGAGTGGCTTGGGCAGTGAAGAAGATTGTCTCTGTTTTTCCACAGCTCGTTGGGAAGCAACTCTTTGTATCTGCAGAGTTTCACATAATTTTCCAAAGGTTTTAGTTTAAATCCATCCCTTGGGCCACTTCTGAAAACTTGGCAAGAAATGACAAGGGGTGGTGTCGGAGTAGGGAAGAGTCACTGCTGGAGCACAGAAGGAAAAGTATCAATGAGCCAACTGTGTTTCCAAGAGGGTGCAAGCAGGGAGGGCACATATTCAGGGCCTGCAGTGCCCTTGGGGGCTCACCAGCAAAAATGCCAGGTGCCCAAAGGGTGCAGCTAGCATGCTGAGGGGAGGTATGGGTAGCGGATGGGCTGAAGGACAGCAAATGCACAATACAGCACTGGGGGCCTCGTGTCAACCAGATGGTCTTAGGGTAGCAGGTTTCTTTGGGGCCTAACTTGGCTGCTGTGTTTGATGGGGGGGATCCAATCCCCTGGCAATGCTTAGGGACAAAGAAGCTGTCTCCCTTCTTCTTCGGCTCTCTGGGTGACAGTGCCCAGCCCCTCCCTTCCCTGGGCTTGCTCAGTCAGACCCTAGTGCCCGCAATGGAGTTCAAGTGGTCTGTCGGGGAGAATCAATGAATGAGGATTTGGGGGTTCATGAAACAAGTGAGTGTGTGAAAGTTGAAAGCCCATGGTTGGTCCTCTCCCAGTGACCTGCCCAGAGGTCAAGTCCATAGCATTTTGACATCCTCCACAGAACTTTCCAGATGGCTTGCCCTCTATGATGAGTTTATTATAAAAGTGGTTTATCGTCTTAAGTCTGCATTGTACAGGTTGCTTCTAATATCTGAGCAAACCTGACTAATAGAGAGAAAAGTTGCAGGTGTCAGCCGCGTGTTCCCGTGTTCCCATCAGCCTTCCCTAAGGTTCTTGACAGCCTTGTGCTGGGTGGCATCTGTGGCTATATGGAAAAAAACTAGCCTCTTTGGGGTCAGGTTTTCAACGAGTCAATTACAGTCGAAATTAGGAGATGGAAGGGAGTCAGAAGCCTGGCAGCAATAGCAAGGCATGAGATTCATCCATCTCCCAGATATATTGGGTATCAACCATGAGCCAGGCACTATTCTAGGTCTTAAGAATACAGAATCTACATTGGCATGTGAAATTGGATTCCACTTTACATTAGAAATGAGACACCACAGATAGCTGGTATGACGAGTGGAGATGTTTCTGCAGACCCCGATGACTCCCTGCGGGTGGGCGCAGACGCACAGGGGGCGGGGCAGCTTGCCTTTGCCGCCGGGAGCACCGGAAGTGCCATTGTGCTGAAGTGCCCGGAGAAAGACCTTGCCATCTATTTTCAGATCATAAGGACATTTGGTGGGCCGCTCTGACACATTTCCTCTGCTGTGGAAAGAGAGGGGCTCTTTATGGATTTCTGGAGGAGGGACTGTTGTGTGATTCTTTGTGCTTGCCCTACTGAGAAAAATGTTCAAATTTCTTTTTAAGGCGTTGCATGCAGGATCATTCTATTGCAAGCTGTACATATGTATCTATTTAATTTTAACTCCAGCTCTTTACCAAAAAGCAAGTTCATTTACTCATAGCCTAGACAGAAGGCTTTCCCAGTCCTGACACTTCGCTTATTTGCTACTTAAAGTCTTTGGAAGAAAAGAACAGATTTTTGCATTTTGTTCCCTTTCTTACTTCAGGGGAAAAAAATTTAAACCCACACAACTGTCCTAATTGGAAGGAATTCTTGATCTATTTCATTGCAGTCTGTTTATTTCTGGTAGGTGTCCAGAACACTTGGCCCCTACTCCTGCCAGCTGCTCTCCAACAATATTCTAACTTAATTCCAGAGCCGTTGGAGCTTCACAGCAGCCCAGAAATCTCCACCCAGAGCCCCAAGTGACAGGCAGGAGCACAAGCATCCCCACCTGGGCCTGTCCTCGGTTTCCCTTTAGGCCCACCCAGGCTGCTCAGCCACGTTGGCATTCCTCTATTTCCTCCTTCCGGCTCACCCAGCTTGTCTCTCTTCACACAAACCTGCTCCACCCTGCTGTCACCACACTCTGCAGATAGGCATGGGAACTGGGAAGTTGGGATAATCAAAATCTAATTCTGGAATCAACTAGGGCCCCTAGGCTGGTGTCTGAGCCCACGACAACTCCAGCCTGCATAACGCTGCCCTGGGTCAAGGCCTTGCACGATAAGAAGGTACCTGTGAAGGGCAAAGGGATCAAGACTAGAACAGGCAAAAACCAAGTTTCCTCCACAAACACATTGTGGCATGGATGAAGTCAGCATCAAGGACAGCTTTAGGGATTGGTGGAGGGTGGAGAAGCCACTGAGATTACATGTAGTCATAGCAGGAATCCTTAATACAGTACAACGGAGATGGACCCTATGGGTGACCTGGGCCAGAGGGGTTACAGCAGAGGCTGGCAGACATGTTCTACTCAGCCCACAGAGTTTATGTGAGTGTGTGTGTGTGAGCAGGTGTTTTCCTCTTAGTTGATACTGAAAGCTTCTAACTTTGCTACAGCTCCTGCTACTCCTGGTTGTCCTTACCAACCCTCCTCTTTGCTAGCATGTATTACCACGCCTGCTGGAACAGCCATGCAGGAGCCGGAGAGAGGATAGAAACTGATGGAGGAAGAAAGCACCTCCACTGTGCCTCAAACAGCACCTGCTAAAAGCCTTGGGAAGGAGAGCTTGGAAGCTTAGCATCAATTCCCTCAAACTATCAGATTTGGAAATGAGCATGGTGCTGGTGCTTCCTTCTCCTCATGGAAGTCATATATAGCTTCAGGTAGACTGAAACATAGAGACAGACATGATCTGTTGACTCTAAAACATGTGTAAGGGCTGCCAAGAGCAGAAACCTCACAGGAAGTGTAGGGGCTGTGGGAGCAGGGCTTGAAAGTATAAGCAAAACATTTCCTGAAGCTAAGGTGCTCACCTGCCCCTTGTCTGAACTGGCTGGGGAAGGAACTGGAGGTCCTAACACTGGCGGCAGAAGCCCCTGTGCGCCTGGTTCGATTTGGAGAAGCTGGGGAGGCAGAGCTCTATAAAGAATCACACAGTGTTTTCATGAAGCAGCCCATCTCTGTGGTAACAGAGAAAGAGAGTTCCTCTGGGATTAAGAATTCTAGAAGGTTATCCTTGCCCCACCCTTGGTTAGAACCTCCTGCAAAGAGCTTTCTCCAGGAAGGTTCCACCCATACGCTCTGTAAGTTTTGAAAAAGGAAATAGAATAGTTTTGATATAAACATATTAGGAAACACAAAGAGCAGTAAATTGTACCAAGAGAAGAACATGCACTGGGAAAGCATGACTTGGAAGAGATGAAATTATGATCCCACGTTTCTCCATGAATTAGAAACGAAACAAAACCAAAACACCTGAACTTTCAGTTTGGTCTCTAAGGAAAAGCACGATGCACAAATGCAGGAGCTCAAATGAAAGATGGCAACGCAATGGTGACGAGGTGGGACCGGAAGACTCCAGAAAGAAGGAACAACAATAAAGCCACCCTGCCTGTGAAGACAGCACTGGAAGGAGAGAAAAGGAGCAGATACACTCCAGAAAATGCAGAAGGGAAGCAGAGGATAGAAACATGAGATGCAAACTTCCTGAGATAGAGATAAGGAGTTAAAAAGGATTAAAGAGAAAATGAGACACATAGCAGGAAGTCAAAAGATGGGCAACACATGCAAAGTAGGAGCCCCCGGAGAAATCAAAATAACCCAGAGTCTAAAATATAATTCAAGACATCTCGTAGAATAAAACAAGACTCAACTCCATTTACTGAGTGCTGACACTGCTTACCAGGATGGTCACCACCTGACACATAGGGTAGTCAAGTCTTTAGACTTCCAGAAAGTGCCCCTTGGGCAGTAAGTCATGAAAAATTCAGTCCCTGACCAAGAGCAAAAATATCAGATTGAACTCAGACTTCACCAAAACAGCATTTAACCTTAGAAGAGAAGAAACATTTAGAAGACATTTAAAGAAAGTGCCAACCAAGAATTTAGTATCACCCAAGCCATTCAACAATTATAAAGCAAACCACTTAAACATGCAAGAATTCGGAAACTATTGTTTCCATGAACACTTCTTGAGGAAACAACCAGGAAGTGAACTTCAGCCAACTGAGAGTCAACTACAGAAACTTCAGTCAAAAGTCTGACAGGAAGCCTTGATTATATTTAAGTAGAGATCTAAAAGTGAATGTAACGTGGGGATCAGAGTAATAAAACAGAAGACACATGTTACATGCTCTGACGATGCAGAAGGAATGCGACTAACAAAAACTGTGATGGGAAAAGGGGAGAGATGACAGGAAGTTCCCTAACTGGCTTATCTGTAAAGACAAGGAAACCAGGGAAAGAATTTGAAGCTAAAGAATCAAATAGTAGACATGCAAACATTTTTAACAGTCCAAAGTAAAAACTAATAAAGATAATTATTATTGACTAAAGTCAGGAAGTGGAGGAGAAGCAGGAGAAAGAGAAGGAAGTATATACTGACTTTATTATTGCTCAATATTGTCTAAAAAGTAGATGATCAAGGATTTTATATGACAATATAATTATAAAGAGAATCATTTCAAAACTGTTACAAATCCTTCTAAATATCAGAACTTACTTCTCTTCTCTTGAGGCCTTTTCTCTTTTTCTGTCCCATATCTCCTCTCTCCCCTGCTCTCACTTTTTCCTCTCCCTGTCCCCAAGTCCCCTTACCCCAGAAAACAAGCAGATGTTACATTAAAGGATTTTGAAACACTATATGCAGAGAATAAAATGCAGATCTTCCTCAACTTATGCAGATGGCTTACATCCCAATAAACCCATCCTGAGTTGAAAATAGCACAAGTCGAAAATACATTTAATACACTTAATCTACTGCACATCAGAGCTTAGCCTAGCCTACCTTAAATGTGCTCTGAGCACTTAACTTTTGTCTACAATTGGGCAAAATCATTGAATACAAAGCCTGTTAATGGTAAAGTGTTGAATCTATCTTGTAATTGACTGAACACTGTACTGAAAGTGAAAAAACAGAACGGTTGTCTGGGCAAAGAATGGTTGTCCACGTCTGTGTTGTTCACCCTCACGATCGAGTGGCTGACTGGGAGCTGTGGCTTGCTGCCCTATAATTAATTATTATCAGTCAAATCCAGTGATTTGAAAAATGTAAGCAATGAACCATGATGGGCACATAGTATTTTTTCACTTAAAATATTACTTTTCAATGTCAGTAAAATCAAAACAACAAAAAGAAAACATATCAAAAAGGTGCTCCAACTTCCTTTGGTGTTATGACAGAGAATGGTACCACGTATTATCACTAGCCTTGGAAAAAAGACCAGACTCAAACTCTGAAGTATGGTTTTTACTGAATGTGTGTTGCTTTTGCACCATTTAAAGTTGAAAAATCATACGTCAACCCATGGTAAGTCAGATGCCATCTGTAATATGACAGATCTAAGATCAAACTCATATCAAAAAATATAAATAAGATTAACTCATATATTAAAATATTGATTTTAACATTGTATCGTAAAGCACAACCCAATGTTATGCTGTATAAAAAACACACATCTAAAGCAGTGAGTCCTAGTGGGTGAAAATGAAAAAGATGAACGCGGTGTGCCAGGCAAGCACAGACTAAAAGAGAGAAGTGTTGGTTTGCCTCCAAAGAAGAGGAAATTCAGGACAAACACCATTAAATGAGACAAAGGAGGGGATGTTACAATGCTAAAGGATACATTACACAACGAAGATAGAACAGTTGTTGATATCTATGCATAAAATAACATAAAACAATATTCACAAGGCAGAAATGACAGAAGATATAGGGAGAAATAGAAACACTCCTGTAGTAAGAAACTTCACAATCCCACTAATTCACACCAGAACTAATGTCAACTAACAAAAAGAAGTCAGATTAAGAAAATTGATCTGATTGATGTATGCCAAAATCTACATCCTGAAAACAGAGAATTTATCTCCTTTTCAAGGGTCAGTGAGACACCCATGAAAACTAATCACGTAATAGATCATAATGAAAATCTCAATGAATTCCCAAAAGTAAAAATAGTATAGGCAAAACCTCCTGATTATAATATATGGTTAATCTGGACATTGACAACCATATAGGGAAACAGAAAAAGACCCTGCCATATGAAATTTTAGAAAGATAAACAACTCTCTTCTAAACATCTATTCGGCCAAAACAGAGATGCATACCAAAATTGCAGAAATCTTAGAAGACAATGATGTGGCAAAAGCTAAACACCAGAACCCGCGAGTTACTGCAGAAGCAGTGGTCAAAGGGAAACGCATAATCCGTAAATATCTACATTAATAAAGAGAGAAAGAATAAAATAAATTGTTTAAATATCTAACTCAAATTTTAAAGCCCTGAATATTTTTAAACCCTATTTTCAGCCTTAATGTGTTATGTTAAAGTAGATTTATGGAGGCATAATAAACAATAACTGCACACATTTAAAATGGGCAGTTTGGCGAGCTGTGGTGTAGGAAACCATCTGCAAAACCGTCACCACACTCAAGATAATGACCATACCCATCACCCCCCGAAAGCGCCTGATGTTCTTGTGTAATTCCCCCCCCAGAACTTTAAATAAACAGTATCATAAAATGTTTATTCCTTTTGTGTACCTCCTTTCAGTCAGCATAATCATTTTGAGATTCACTGAAACATTACATGTAATATATAATAGGATTTATACTCAATAGGATCTCCCGACGTGCCTCCAAATGACCTGGTGGTGGTGTGGGCTGTGGGTAAAGGTGAAGGTGAGCTAAGATTGGCTATAAACGGATAATGGTGGAAGCTGAATCGTAGACACCAGGGAGAGAGTTCATCATACTATTCCGGATACTTACATAAAGTTTCAGATTTTCCATAACAAAAAGTTTTTAAAAATTACTTCTGTTCCACCTTGCTCTTGAGCTATTTAATGTTATACTGTACATCTGGTATTCTTTATCTATTACTGTCACTCAAAATAATTGGCCTTGAATTTGCTTTCTGCAGTTTTAAAATCCAAACTTTATATTTGCAGGCCTCCAGAACAGTGGATCAATTCTACTTAAAAACAAAGCAAAACAAACCTTCCTCTGGATTTAAAATTTTAAGTGCTGGTTGTTAGACATCATGGGTAATGGTGCCTAGGGAGGGGACGTTCGAGCCCACTGGGTGCTTTGTATCTTGTAGACACAACAGGTGAGATCAGCATCTGATGGCCAATGTTTCTCTGGGGGGAGAAATACTTGCAGGAGACCTGGGGAATTTGCTAGCAAACCCAGTGGTCCTGGCTCTTAGGTAGGGAAGCGGAAGGGGAGATTGTGGGCCAGCTAGTAAAATCGAAACAACAAAATGAAACAGACCAAAAAAATGCTCCAACTTTCTTGGTGTTCATGAGAATTTGCCCGTTAAAGAGAGCTGGCCAGCTCTTTCTTTTATTCTGAATGGCACCATATCTGCTCCAGTTTCCTCTCTGAGAGAAGCAGACCCCGTGATTTGCTTATGGTGTGACACGTATGTCAGCCTCAGTTTTCTCTAAGTGGGTTGCATTTGTGCAATGACTGGTGTGGTAGACTGTTGCTTGTGGCGCCCAAAGAGTCCTGTCTTCCACCAGTGCCCAGTGTCTCCGGGCTTTGCCATGGAATTGACTTTGGGTCATTAACAAGATGGTGCAAGCAGAAGTTTGATAGCTGCTTGCAAAGTGGGGCTGATGCTCTTGAAACGCTGACTCTTGCAGCAGCCCCTCTGCCGTAATGAAGCTCAAGCTAGCTACACGGACACATCACATCAACTGAAGTTCGAGAAGGCCCAGCCTTCCTGCCAACCCCAGGAGACACCAGCCGCGTGAGCACAGCCATCCTGGGTGTCCCAGCCACCTGACCGCAGGGCCAGGAGAAACCTCATTCAGGATGTGTGTAAGAAACATCCAGCAGAGGCCCAGTCACCCACTGAATTGTGAAAAATAATAGAAAGGTATTTTAAGCCAGTAAATCTGAGCGGTTTCTTACACAGCATGGTTAACTGAAAGAACAGGTATATATGTGATTGTGTAAGTCTGAGAAGTTGGTGAAAATTTGCACAGGCGAGCCACAGGTTAAGAGAATTCATCATGAAAACAAAACACCTACAACTACTGAGATAATTATTTGCTTTCAGCACAAGGTCAGATATAGAAAAATCCCTCTCCCACCTGACTTTCCCGGAACACATGTGATGGTGTGGTGGCGGCTGCCCAAGACAAAGCGAGCCCAGAGAGGCCGTAGAAAGCGATGCTGGGAAGGTCTGGGGATAAAGAGCATCAACCCGGTTAACGTGACCCAGCCCCGCTCTTTGGGATAACGAGACAGCGCGGAGGAGTCTGCCCATGTCTCAGAGCAGCGGTGAGCTGCTCAGGGCACCGCCGCCAACGGGACAAACAGGTGGGGACCCAGGGAGGCTGTGGGGTGTTGGGGGCCCAGAGCAAGTCCAGGGCAGGTCTGCGTCGCGCGGCTTCTAAGGCCTGGGTCTTCTCCTTGCGGGGGCCCCAAGCGCCCCCGCATGGGCCTGTGGCACCGGCACATGCCACTGTCGCAGCAGGGTCCCTGTCACAGGAGGAAAAGCCAAACAGAAGGAAATCAGCCGTGAAAGCCCGCCTCTTCCTGCATCGCCCTCGTTTCCCACATGTATTCTTTCCCAAAGGGAGTGAAATCGTGTAGCTCCCCGCGTGGGTGAAAACAGATCCCACCCACCACTTCCTGGGTGCGGGCGCCGTGGGCAGGTGCCAGCAGGAATTTCAGAGGACTTGTGCTATTTCGGGAGTTAGAATTTGCCGTAATGCCAAGGCAGCAATATGCCCGCCCGTGCGAAATTCCCGCTCTCCAGACCCAGAGCTGCACCCCGGCGCTCAGGTCTTTCCAGCACGTCCTTTGTGTACGAGGACCTCCGTGGCCTTCACAGTTCTCCTCCCCAGCGCCGGCTTGTGCCCCGACCCAGGGCAGCCCTTCGCCCCGCCGGCTGCGTTCAGATCTCTAAATGCTTTTACCTCTTAGGCCAAGATGAGAGCTGCGCAGGCCAGGGCTGGTGTCCTCACAGCTGCGGGCAAGGCTGAAGTTTGCCATGAAGGTTCCAGGTGGATTGGCTGGGTCCCCAGTGGTGACTGGATCATGAATTGAAATGGAAAATCCTAGAAGAGCGGCTGAAGGGGGCCCGGGCCAGTGCAGATCAGGAAAAGGAGGCCACCGAGGAAAGAAGGGAAAGCTATTTGGGGGAAATAAAAGGCAAAACGGATGTCAGTAGAGGACGGGCCAGACCTTCAGTAACATGCATCTGTGTATATATAATTTCATTTTGGAGAATGTCACGGAGCTGAGGCAGAGCCCTATTTTTAGTGTCTTTTGTGCCAGGCTTTGGCAGGGATGTGTGTAGCTGCAGTTTTCTTCTGACAATGATTACATTTTAAATAGGGAAAGAAGGTAATGAGGGCAAAAATAATAACTATTTTCAGATCTCTAAATTCAGGGTGTTTGAAACAGGGTTTTCTGAAATGCCAGCCTTATGGAAGAACCAGTTCTTCTCGCCTTTCATCGGAGGCCTCCTATCAAGTGAGACAGGCCAGGGGAGGGGAGGTGGCATTCTCACTTCCCTCCCGGGGCCCACTCAGAGGTCAACTGGCTGATTTCTGCTATTTAGCACGGGAGGGGAGGGAGAGGAGTCAGTCACCACGGAGATTCTCAAACTCTGTGCCTTGGAATGCCTGAGGGCCCGCAGAAAGGCAGATTCCTGGCCCCAGCTCCACAGAAGGTCTGATTCCCTGCATCTGGGGAGGACGAGGAAGCTAGTCTTTTTTTTTTTTTTTCCAAACTGAGTGTCCCCAGGAGATAGGGTGTGGACAGTCCCTGGACCCCATTTTAAGAAAACTCCCTTTGCAGCCAGTGCCCTATAAAGTGTTCTCATGAGTTCATGAACTTAAAGAGTCTGAGATGTTTGGAAGGAGAAGGCATTGTCCATAGGGTTAGATCAGCCTGAGAAGAGGCATGGGGCAAGACCACTGTGACATTGTGATTTATAACAAGAAATAGGGTCTTTGTCCCAATTTCTGACACAGCTCCAGAGATCCTTGCAATTTCCTAAGTGATGACACTGATAAAGGTGTGTACTGTTGTGTTAATATGGTGACTTTTGAAAGCACCCAAGGACTGGGGACTGGTTGCCTATGGAACTGGCCGTAGGATTAAAAGGTTGCCGCTGACAGTCCCATCTTCCGACCTCCAGGGAGGGGAGAAAGGCTAGAGATTAAGTTCAATCCACCAGTGGCCAATGATAAAATCAATCCTGCCTAGATAATGAAGCTTCCATAAAAACCCAAAAGGGACAGGTTGGGAGAGCTTCCGGATTGGTGAACAGGTGGAGATTCAGGGAGAGCGATGCACTCAGAGAGCACAGAAGCTCCACTTGCTGTATGCACCTCTTCCATCTGGTTGTTCCTGAGTTATAAGCTTTGTAATAAACTGGTAGTCTAATAAGTAAAATGTTTGTGGGCTCTGTGAGCAGTTCTAGCGAATTAATTGAACCCAATGAGGGGTCTTTGTAACCTTTAATCTACAGCAGGTCAGAAGCACAGGTGACGACCTGGATTTGCAATTGGCATCTGTAGTGGGGGTGGGGGAGGCAGGCAGTCTTGCAGGACTGAGCTCTTAACCTGTGGGATCTGATGCTATCTTCAGGTAGATAGTTGAATTGTAGGACACCGAGCTGGTGTCAGAGAATTGCTTGGTGTGGGGGAAAAACTCACATGTTGAGCTTGGATGCAGACTTATCATCACGGGCCCCAGAGTCCAGCTGGCCTGGCTAGAAGTTGGATGGCTGAGGCCACTATTTGGAGCACCCCCTCCAGTAGTGAATCAGAAGGTCCAGGGATGGGACCTAGACTCTGTATTGATTAAAACCCCTACAAGTGACGTTGGTGCATATAGGATTGACAGTGACCCAATGCACTGGTGACACCCTTACTGGTGTTCTCTACCCTAAGTAGGAGGATGGTATGCACTTAGCGAGGGCTTTTTAGCGGCAAGAGACGGAAAACCAACCTAAAGTAGCTTACACAGAAAGGAGGGTCTAGCGGTTCTCCTCACTGGAGTGTTTCAGTGGGTGGTGCTGGATGGCCCGCTTAGCTGGACCCCAGCCTTCCAGAGAGGCCTTCTGGATTCTCTCTCCATCTCTCAGCTCTGATTTATCCCCACCGGCTTCATCCTCAGACTGACTCTCTCTAGGGAGAGGCAGAGATGACCCCTCACCTCACCTCACAGAGAGTAAGTCTGGAGACAGAAGCACCAATGAAGAGCATGCTTCTTGGCTCCTGAGGGCCCTGCAACCCCCTGACCCACATCTGTGATGCAGGCGGAGCGATGTGGTGGCTGGCCAGGCTGGTCAGGTGGGCAAGGGAGAGCCATGCACACGGAGGGAAAGAGCTACCAAGGAAAAGCAGCAGAGCCTGAGGAGTGGTGACCTCCTGGAGACCAGGCAGATCATGACAATGGCCAGGGTTTTTCCTCAGGGTTCTGCGTATGTGTCTGTATCAGGCCCATTGACATAGCACTTCACATACACTGTACTTTAAGATCCTATCAACAGTCTTCCAAGGTGTGTCTCTGGTCACTCTCATTTTCTAGAGGAGAGGAGAAAGGCCTAGAAAGGTGACGTGACCACTCAGGCTTGCCAATTAGTTGGCAGAGCTGGAAATTGAGCTCAGGCTCAGTTTGTAACCAGAATCAAGTGATGACCAGAGCAATTCTCAGCTTCCAGGACTGGCATGAATGAGTGGCTCCCCTCCTCCCCAGCTCACCCATGGGATATGACTGACCCCTTTCTTATTTCTTTGAATTAAATTATGCCCCTTCCTCGTCTAGAATCATCCAGAAGAGCAATTATTGTGCCGTTGACACCTTCTAGCAGTTTATGACTTTGACAAACTACCCTCAGTTCTGCACTGAATTGGCCGCTTAGCCAGCTGTGGGTCTGGCATGGGGTTTGCTCACAGACTCAAAGGTCATGGAGCACTGCAGACACCACCATGTCTGGCTCACAGGTGTCCACTCACAGGTGAAATATCTGCAGAAAAAAAAATGTTACACAGGGTTAAAAAATTTTTTTTCATTACAAACCTTATTGCACAAAAAAAGAAAGAGAGTCACTAGGAAATCAAAACAAGGAACCTTGACGGGGCTGCAGCTTTAGAGAGAATTCCTCTCTACCTCAATTCTTGCATTTCATAGTCATAAGGCTTAAAGATCCCCAAGAGAAAAGGTAAGGTTTTCAAGACACTCACAGAGGGGCTAAGTTGCTTTGGGGAGCACATTAGGCCTCCCTGTTTCCTAACTATCCACCCTACCTCAGAGTTTTTACCTCCTTTCCCTTCCTCTCCAGCATCTTCATCTCCCACTCCCCCAGGCTTTCCCTCCTTCACTCTGTGGTTCCATCTTTCTTCTGTTCTGAGGCAGCTCAATTATTTCTAAAGTACATCATGTACTTTTATGATTTTGCCTTCCTGCTGTGACATCAAGACTGAACTTTAATAGGAGCACAAACACCATTTTCAAAGCCCTTTGCAGGCTTTCACTTTTTATATTCTACCGTGCGCTCGACTCTCCACGAATAAACAGATCATGCACCAACAAGCAGGTGTGGAAATGCATTTCCTTTGTGGTTACAGTGGTTCTTGCTGGAGGCAAGAACTGTGACTTGTTGCATGGATATATTTCTACCCTCCTCCCCTCTCTGGCATCAACAAGAAACCAAGAACAAAATCCAAACCATTCCTTTCTCTACAAGGATGAAGAACAGAAAGTCACCCATGCAGAAGGCTCACATGGAATCTGTCTGTGACTGACATCCTGGTCCATAAACTCCAAATCAAATAACTGGGTGCTTCTGGGTGGTGTCCATGAGCAGTAGCAGACAGAGAGAGGGTTTGGACGGGCAAGTTGATGATGAGTGTGGAGGAAGAGGTTATACGGAACAGAGCTGGCATGCAACAGAGATGACGTTTACCTAATCAGCGCATCCGTTTTATGACTGGGATGATACGTAGTAGCTGCATGATGTGTGATTACCCAGGGAAAAGAACAGAATAGCTTGAAAGCCTTTAGTCATGGTAAATTACATTTATTTTCCATGGAAGTTATTTAGAATTCTCATCTCATTTTGGCTGTTCTGCATTGTGGCTCAACTCATCTGTGGTTAGAAAGTAGTATGTGTGACATTGTCAGTAAATGCACCCATAGCCCCACCTGCACACTCATTTTTGGAGATAGGAGAGAGCAGTGAGGTTCCTTCTTCTCCACCACATTGCATTGGAGGGGCATATAGAGTTCTGTTTTGAACAGGTTAAGTTGAAGGTACCTAAAAGGTTCATTGCCTCCGGAGAGAAATGCCCAGTGGGTAGTTAGAAATCTGGTATCCAGAGCACAGCTCCATTTGAGAATGAAGATTCTTTCTTTTAATTGAAATATAACTGATATAGAAAATCCTACTGAGAATGGAGATTCTATTGTACTTCAAGCTGCAAGAGGAGGAAGCACCCTTAGCTAGAACTTACAGAGAAAGCACATGAGAGGCTTTATACGGAATTTGGGGAGGGGAGGGCCATTGGCAGACTGGTCAGAAGAAGAGGGAAAAGCAATTAGAAGAGAGAATCAGACTAGGGTGCCTTTGGGAACAAGGAAGGCCAGGGTTGCAAGAAGGAGCAGTCAGTCAAATGCTGCTGAGGATTTGGATATGATGGAAACCCTAAGGAGAGAATCTGGACCCAGGAGTTTGGAGTCAGTTGTGATTTTGCTAAGGGTATGTTGTGGGGGGTACAGTCTGTGGTCAGAATCCACGCTGTAGTGGTTGAAGAGGAGGAGAGAGGAAGTGCAAACAGCTCTTGCAAGAAATGTGTTGGTGAAGGTAATGAGACAGACAGCCAATAATTGTCAAAAAGAAGATATTGACAGGTGATTATCCCTGGATGGGAGATCCTGTTTATGTGTCCGGGGAAGGCAATGTAGCTAAAGGGTGGAAAAGTATGGAGGTACGAGAGGAGGGTGAAAACGGATGGAGCAGGACCCTGAGGAGGGTGTATGTAAGTGTGTGGTGTGTCTGGAATGTTGGTATGTGGGTGTGTGTGTCTGAGGAAGGGTGAAGTATGGCTCTGCTGGCAGTGAATTTTCTGTTTTTGCTCATCTGTCTTTATTTGTCTGCATTTTTGAAAGATAGTTTTGGTATTTATAAGATTCTTGGTTGAAGATTTTTTTTTCTTTTGGTGCACTTCCCTCTGGGCTAAAAGTTCTCTGAGAAGAGATCAAGTGTTGATATTATTGAAGGTCTCTTGTATGTGATGAGTCACTTTTCTGTGGCTGCTTTGAATTCTCTTTACTTTTGGCTTTCGGCATTTGGAATATCATGTGTCTCGGTGTGAATGTCTTCGTGTTTATTCTATTCAGGGTTTGTTCAGATCTGTGCATGTGCAGACTAATGGTCTCAGTCAAATTTGAGCTGTTCTCACTATGCGGGTGTTCACATTGCATAATCTCAATTGATCCATTTCATACATTTTTATTTCTTTCTTCTTTCTGTTCAAAATACTATTGAGCCCCTCTACTAAAGGTTTCTTATTGTACTTCTCCACTCCAGACTTGCATTTCAAAAAATAGTATATATTTTTTGAGACATTGTTGTCATATTCTCCTTTAATATCTTAGACTTGATTCCCCTTACTTCTTAAAACATATTTATAATAGCTGCTTTAAAATCTTTGTCTAGTACATTCAAATCTTAGTTCTCTCAGAGTTTTATTGACTCCTTTTTATTCTTAAGTATGGGCAATATCATCTTGTTTGAAAAATCTCATACATTTTTACATCCTCATCATTTTTTGTTGAGAACTTGATATTTTAGATACTGTACTAGGGGGACTCTGGAGCCTGACTCCCACTTACCTACCCCATTCTGGGGCTAATACTGGCATTGGTGTTTGCTTAGTCATTTTTTCATTTGAGATTTGGCTCAAGTAACTCTGTGAAGTCTACTTCCTATGCCCTGTGCAGCCTCTAATGTCCCTGTTCCAATTTTTTGCCTTGTTCTTAGCTTGCATCTTACACATCTAGGAGCTGCTCTGGGTCAGCATAAGGCACTTACTGGACAAAAGCTGTGCTTCTCTTGATCTGTTATATTTTCAACCTTTTATTGTGTATGTGTGACTTGGAGACTGCTGTCACAGTTCAAAGCATCTGTGGTTTTGCCCCATGTTCAGCTGAAGAGTAGCAGCTTGGATGTCCCCTTCCTGATCACAGCTGAGGGCACAGCTCTGGGCAATGCACGCAGTCTTCCAGACGGCCAGGGATGAGAACGATTGTTTTTAAGCCTGGCTTCCTAACAGTTGCCCTTGGATCACTGAAGCCTGTTGTTCAACCAGTGTTGGTCAGAGGTTTTGTTCAAGCTCTTTGTTAGGTTTCCACGCATTGGATGGTAGATTCATGAGCAGCCTTGAACATCTTCAAGTCTAATTGCTCTGCCCTTTCACTTGTTGCTTAGAGTATCAGGGACTTAGGAGAGGCCTCTTAAATTTTCCATTAAGATCTCCATTGTTTTCAACATGCCCTTAGGCATGGAATGCACTATGCTCTGGGCCAAACAGAGTTAGTCCCTGAGGCAGAGCCGCTAAGCCCTTTTTCCTTCCGGCCTCCCTGGGCAGAACCCCTGCACTACTGCATAGGAGCAGTATGCACTTTTGTACGCCGCCCACCTTTCCTGGACTGATATCTCTGTTCTGCCAGCAGTCACTGGGGCAGGGATGGTAGCCCCTGGTCTTGGCTTGCTTCTCCAGGTGTGCAACTTCCACTCTGTGAACAATCTGGGGTAGGGAAAGGGGAGGGGAGAGGATTAGGCCTCACTATTCTTGGTCTGCTACACCTGAAATAGAGCTTCTGCTCTGTAAAAAGGGGCTAGGAAGGGGTTGGGGAAAGATCCTCAGTCCCTTGGCCAAACCCACCAGAAGTGTTGCAACATGGGACTGGAGGAGATAAAAGAGAATGGCCTTCCTCTCACCCAGGGTGAGACTGTAAGCCCTAGATTGGGGATCTGGGGAGAGAGAGCCTCCCTCTTTTTTGGATGTGCCATCCTTGGTAGAGCATCTAAGAGGGAGCTGGAGAGACATTAGTGGGGGGAGCAAGTCGTGGCTGAAATGCCACAAACCCTTACTCTTACTGGGATTTAATACATTTATTGAATGACTATTTTTCTATTTTCTATGTTTCCTTATGGCAGTTCTCAGAGACTTTTAGATAATTGTTGTTATTGTTTTTAAATTTTCTCCAGTTAAAGGGTGGTTTCATTGGGAAGAGGGCCCCTCACTTTGCCATTGTGGAAATTGCCAGTTCATGCCTTTTGCCTATTTTCTTATTCAGATGATCTCCTTCCAGTTGGAACATAACCCTGTTCCCATGTAAAGGGCCCTCCCTCATGTCAGGGCTGGGATAAGTCGCATCCTCTGGAAGGGCTGAGTTAAGTCACATCCTAAAGCTGGCGACCCAACTGTCCTGTCTCCTTAGACTTGCTTTGCTGATGAGGCAAGAGAAGGGCCCTCGTGGCTCAGATTTTATAGGCAGGTTTTTACTTGCTTTTAAATGCTCAGTGTGGTGAGGTAGTTAAGAGCAGCAAGTCGGGACAGTTTGATAAGGTTCAACCCTTGCCATATCATAGGGTCTCAGGGTCTCCATATCCTTGCTATAAACACAGGAGGAGGGCAGAGTTGATCTGAACTTTTGTCTGTTTAATTCCAAAATCTTCCAGGGTTCAAAGCCCTCCCTTTGAACTAAAGAAGGCTTCTTCACAACTTTTCTGCACAATTCCCTTTGATGGCTACAGTTCTCTCTTTGTCAGACCTGGGGGTAATTAAGGTAGAAGTCATCTTGATGGTCAAAGAACACAAATGAAATATTTTTTTTGTTTTTGTTCTATCAGAAACTATAGTTTTCCCCTTCCTTACAGCATTTTTCATGATGTAAGGTCTTTAAAAAGCAATAAGATTGGAGGCCAGATAGTTTTACAAACTTTCCTGCCCTTCGTCCTAAGCAGTTGGATATCTATAAAGAATCAAACTCTCTTGAAGATTTCCCTTCTCCAACTTAAAATTATGAACTTGGAGGACAACTGAAGTGATGACTGGTTGATTCTAATAAACATGGATAAGCAAAAGGAGATTGCAATGAAATGCTTAGGCCTAAACCAAAGCACTTGCTAGATAGGGAAAATGGTTTTTGATGAGAGTGGAGCCCAAGAAGGAGATATCATGGCCTGAGGCTGTTTCACCATTTGGCCTTTGGGTGCCCAGCTCTGCTACTCCAAGCTGAGTGGCTTCCACGGTGCTCCCTCTCAGGGTGGTACCTAGCGGCAGGCAGCCTCCAGAATTCAGGCTGCCCCTCTGCACTAACTCACTCCCTTCCTCAGGGAGTGCGCTTACCTAGTGCTTACTTAATTACAAAACAGAGAATAAGGGAGCTAACAATTCATAATTTCATTGCTGACTTACATTTTAGTAAGATAAGGGGGGAAAATAACATAGCTAGAGGAGAGAAAGGTATTTATAGGAATGCATAGTGATTCAGAGATATTAACAACACCTGGGACTCACTAAGTGCTGTTGCCTCGAAATGCTTTAATAAACAAAACAACTCGGGAATGTGCATGGAAAGAGATAGGGCAGCATTTATTAGTTGCCAATCTCTGCTTCACAGAGTTTTTTGAGTTCGGCTCACATTTGCAGAGCATGTCTCTACACCAGGCACAACGCTGAGCTCGGAACATTTGATCGTTGTAAATCTCTCACAAAAGTGTTTTTATCCTCTTTTTATAAATAAAGAAATGAGGGTATGAATGAAGAATAAGGTCAGTTTATAAGTGGAGGATCTGATTCCAACCCAGACCTGCCAGACCTAAAACCCGCCTGCTATACCTTGCCATCCAAAGTCTTCAAAAGATTGAAGCACTTGTACAGGACACACGAGAGATGAGAACAGGAGGCTCCCGCTGCCTGAACTGCCGTGCTCTGATATAAGGTGAAATGTAGTAGAGAGAGATTTGAAAGTAGAGGTAGAAATCAGGGCTCTGGTCAGGATTCTGGCACTCAGTTATCTTGACTGAGCAAAAACAAAGGGTGTTTATAAGTTTCCACATTCCTATATATAAAATGGGGATTAGTGGAGACTTCCAGTTCAGGCCATGTTGCAATATTGGGTATCAGATTTATCTTCTCATCATAAGAAACTATAAAAGTGGAAGAGAGAAACAAGTGTTTTCAGCCAGTGGGCAGCAGACAGAGCAAGGCTGTGGCCCTGAAGGAAGAAGAATGCATGGAAAATTTTCACATTTACGCCAGCTTTCTGCTTGAGAACACTTTCTAAATCATTTCATGGAAGTGGAACTGAAATAGAGAGTAGTGTTCTCATTGGGCGAAGGAAAAAGGCTGGAGTTTGGTGCTGATGAGGCAGCTGGAATTGAGAGGCAGAATACCAAATAAGAAGAAGCTATGCAGGAAAAAATGTCTCAGACATCTGCATAATCCATTATTTGAGTCTGTGGACAAGCGCTAAGCTGGCATAGATGAGACTTCACAAAGCCCGACAGGGAGCAACTGCTGGGAGCTGGGAACTGAATGGAGATTCCAGAGATGGAAGAGTGTTGGGAAATGTTGGAACTCCAACTTCAGAGGAGAGAAACCTCGCTGAACCAGCCTAGGCACTCAGTTAAGTCCCCAGAAAAGCCATTCCCTAGTTTAAGAGTGACTTTTTCTTATCTTAGCTACTCTTAGCCTGCCATCCCAAAGCCTAAAACCAAGCTCTGTTGTCAATAAAGTAACTGTCTGCCCCAAAAAATGCAACGCTAGTTAAAAAAAGAAAATGTAATTCAGGTCCTCAACAATTCACAATGTACATCAAACACTAAAAAAATCACTAGACTAATAAAGAAGCAGGAAGTATGTCTTAATACGAGGAGAAAATAGTCAATTGAAACAGGCACAGAGATGACACAGATAGTGGGATTAGCAGAAAAGAAATTTAAAATAATGTTAATATATTTGTCCAAGGATTTACAAGGAAAAAGTAGACATAATAGGCAAATAGATGGGACTTTCAATAGGGAAAATGACCTAATTTCTAACATGTGTGTAATTGTAGTCTCAGAAGAAGAAGCAAAAGATATCAGAGCCAAAAGAAAAGGAAAATACAGAGAAATGTTTCTAAATTAGATCAGTCGAACAAGTTCAAATCCAATAAGCTCAACAAATCCTGAGTATTATAAACAAAAAAGAAGACTATGTCTTGGGGTAAGTTAATAAAGTTTCTGAAAACCAATGATAGAAAATGTTTAAACCAGGAAGATTAAAAAAAAAGACACATTGGTACAGAGCAATAAGAACAAATGGAATGGTATCTTTCAAATGAGCCCATTAACCTAGGATTCTATTTCTAGTAAATATATCCTTTAAAAAAGTGAAACCGTAACATTTTCAAACTAAGCAGAGACTGGAAGAATTCATCAATACACTGCACTACCAGAATTGTTAAAGGAAGTTCATCTGGCTGAGGGTAAATGGAAGATTATGGGAACTCAAGATCTACATGAAGGAATAAAAAGAAAAGGAATGGTAAGTACAAATTTTTTGTTTCTTAGTTTCTTTAAAGATAATTGACTCTTTAAAACAAAAGTCTTAAGAATACATTATAGGGCTTATGACATATTTAGAATTAAAATGTAGTAAAAAATAGCACAAGGATGGAACGGAAATAGGGAATATTTTTGTAGGATTTTTACATTTTACAGCAAGTGCTATAAATATTAACAAAATAGACTGTGATAAATTAAGAATGCATATTTTAATCTCTAGAGCAGCCGATACAACACCAAAGTCAATGGAAGAGATATATTAGAATACTAAAAATTATTCAATTAATTCAAAAAAAGGGAATAAAGAAGAGCAAACAACCAAAGAACAGATGGGACAAATAGAAAACAAACAGCAAAGTTGGTTAAACATTTCAGTTAAAAAGTAGAGTCTGTCAGACTAGATAAAAATGCAAGACTCTACTATGCTATTTACAATATGCACACTTGAAAAATAAAGAAATGGAGAAGATAAAAGCAAAAGAGAGAAAGTGATACCATGCAAACACTAACTATAAGAAAGCATGTCAGGGGGGCTTTAAGGCATATTACCAGAGATAACGAGGAACATTTCACAGTGTTCAAAGGGTCAGTTCATCAGGAAGATATAACAATGTGTGTGCTCTTAATTAAAATAACTTCAGAAAAGCATTGGCAAAACTAAAGAGAGAAATAGATAAATCCATGAGCACAGTTAGGTATGTTAACACTCTTCTCTGAGTAATTAATAGAAAGAGTAGAAAAAAAGATACCAACCAACTTAATTGGCATTTATAGAACAATATCAACATGTAATTGACATTTGTAGAACATGATACACGTCACAAGACATATCTGTTTCAGGCACATAAGGAACACTTGCCAAGATAGATGATAAAGCACTGAAATCATACAGATCATCTCCCCTGACCACAATAAAATTAAATTAGAAATCAATAATAATAAATATGTAGAAATCTCCATATATTTAGAAATACATATTTCTAAATATGACATGAGCCAAGGAAGAAATAAAAAATTATTTTTAAATTAAAAGTGTTTTTAAACAAATGACAATAAAAAATACTACACATTAAAATTTGTGAAATGCAACCCAAGAAATGTTTAGAGGGAAATATATAGCATTAACTGATTACATGAGAAAACAAGAAAAAATTTAAATCAACATACGATACCACCTTAAGGAGTTAAGATGGAAAAGAGTAAGTTAAACAGAGAGAAAGTCGAATGGGAAAGAAAAGAATGAAAGAAAATAAAGAATAGAGAAAATCAGTGACAGAAAAAGTTGATTTTCTAAAAATCTTAATGAACTGGATAACTTCATTACCATACTAAGAGAGAGAGAGACAGAGGAAAAAAGAAATTGCCAATCTCAGGAATATAGGAGCCATGACTATAAACCTTACAGACAGTAAAAAGATAATAAAGGAATATTATGGAAATTTTATTCCAATAAATTCAACATCTTGTATGCAATGAATCAATCAATTTCCTTGAAAGACACGGATTAAACTGAACTAAGAAGAAACAGAAAATCTGAGTTTTCCCTTATTTGTTAAAGACACTGATCTTGTAACTAAAGGAAAACTCAAAGGAAACTCCATGCCTGCATGGCTTCACTGGTGAATTATATCAAGCATCTAAAAATGCAATAATACCAATCTTACACAAACTTTTTCAGAAAATAAAGGAGTAAACACTTCCTAACTCAAATTACATGGATATGGACACAAGTATGCTACATAAAAGGAAAATATCAGACAAATATCACTTGTGAACATAGAAACAAAAATCTTTGAGAAAATATTAACAAATAAGAGTTCAGCAATATGCAAAATGATTATACATCATGGCCAAGTGGGATTTATCTTAGAAATCCAAGATTAATTTTGCATCAGTAAAGAATGTAATTCACCACATTAACAGACTAAAAGAATGCAGAAAAAGCATTCAACAGTATTCAACACCCATTCATGATAAGAAAGAAAAATTTAAGCAAATTAGGAAAAAAGGGAACTCCCTTAGCTGGTCAAAAGCATCTGTGGAAAACCTCCACTTCACATCATACTTAATGATGAAAGATTGAACCCTTGTCCTAAGATAGCTAACGAGGTAAAAAATATCTGCTGTCCCCATTTGTATTCAGCCTTGTATTAGTGGGATCTCTTAGTTAATGGTATAAAGCAAAAGCAAAACAAAACAAAACAAAATGTAATCAACTGAAAGGGACGCACTTAAGTTTAAATTGTCTTTATTTTGCAGACAGAATGATTCTGTATATAGAAAATACAAAGGAATCTTCAGAAAACCTACCAGAATAAGTGAATTGAGGCCATAGGATTAAAGGTTAACATATAAAAATCTGTTTTTATTTTTATATATTAACATTAAACAATTAGAAAACAAACTTTAAGAAAAGTAATCCTTTAAAAATAACACAGAAATAAAAATGCTTCAACATAAATGTAACAAAAGATGCACCAGACTGCCACAATGAAATCTTCAGATATTACTGAGACAAATTAGATGTAAATAACTCAACATTATTGAGATGTAGAAATTAATGAAACAATTCTATAATTTATGTGGAAATAAAAAGAGCCTAAAACAGCCAAGACAATTTTTAGAAAGAACAAGTTGAAGATGTATATTACCTGATTTCAAGAGATACTATAAAGCTATAGAATCATAATGGCATTATATTTACATACAAAATGAATCAGAATATAGTCCAGATATGGACAGACACATATATGGTCAACTGAATTTTAACAAAAGAACCAAAGCAACTCAATGGGGAAAGAAATTTTTTTCAACAGTGGTGCTGAAATTGGATATTCATACAGGAAAAAAAAAAATGAACCTTGATCCCTACCCCATACCATAGACAAAAATGAATTCAAAATGGATTGCAGATCTCAACGTAAATGGTAAAATTATAAACCTCCTAATAAACATAGAAGAATATCATCATGACAATGAGAGTACACAAAGATATTTTTAACTGAATTTCATCAAAATCAAAAACTTCTAAAACAACATAGATTGGAAAAAATACTCCCAGTACATATACCTGATGAAAGTACTGTATACAGTATATATTTAAAATCTCTGACTCAATGTTTTAAAAAGATGAACACAGTTTAAAAAAAGCAAGACTTGAACAGATACTGTACAAAGATATACAGATGGTCAATATGCACAAAAACTCTTCAACATCATAAGTAATCAGAGAAATGCCAATTAACCCGTAATGCGATACCACTACTTACCTTAATGGATACAATCTAAAAAATCAGACAGCACCAAATATTGAGAGAATACAGTGAGAGTATAGAAAATATTTTCAGTGTGGAGCAAGTGGAACTGGTTCATAATTGGTGAGAGTGTAAAATGATGAAACTGCTTTGAAAAACTCCGGCAGTTTCTTAAAATAATTAAACATATATCTCTCCTATAACCCAGCATATTCCATTCCTAGGTATTACCCCAAAAGAAATAAAAAAAAACATGTCCACAACAAAGAAAAGAATCTGCACAAAATGTTCATAACAGCCTTAGTTACAATAGCCCAAAACAAGAAACAATTGTCCATGGAGTGGATAAACAAAGTACAGAATATCCATATCAGCAATAAAAAAACTACTAGTACAGCTAACAACAAGCATGAATCTCAAATACATTATCCTGAACAAAAGAAACCAAGCACAGAAGAGTACATCCTGCATGATTCCATTTATATGAAGTTCCGGAACAAGCAAAACAAGTCTACAGTGATAAATGATGCTTCCTGAGGGAGGGGGAGTGTGGGCTCGGAAGCAGAGAGAAACCCAAGGTGACTTTCTGGGATGATATGAATTGATAGGAGTGCGAGTTACACAGTTGTATGCATTTGTCAAGTCATCTAAGTGTACCCTTAAGATCTGTACATTTCTCAGGAGGGGAAATTAGTTACAGTAATACAAATTATCTGAATAACTAAGAGAAAAAAACAGTAATTCCTTTCCTGTCTCCCTCACATGAGAATGCACATGAATATACTTTGTAGTTATTAAGTGCAGGACCAGTACATCTCCCTGGATAGCAATTTTGGTGTCTAGGAAGAGGTTAATGCTTTCAGAGCCTTCTGGAACAATATATTGCAATGCAGCATTTAGTTACTGCACCTTCTTGAAACTCTTCAACCAACTTCTTCCGGAAGAAGACAGAACAGCTAAAGAGTACAGAGGTCTTAACACGATTGTGTGCAGAGGCAGCCCCCATCTCACCCGATCAGGTCGGTGAGCCTGGCTTCTGCACGTGGCCCCCCCGCCCCACCCCATCTTGTCTGAGAAGCCTGGGGAGATGAATCACAAGAGCTGTCTAACCGTGGGGAAAATCACTCCATTTTATTGGAACTTTGCAGAGGGTGTGGACCAGAAAAGCCCGGATTGTGTGTGCCTCTTGCCAGCCAATTGGGAAGCTGAGATATCCTGTCTGAGCTCCCCTCAGAGAGCGAGGGCCGACTCCTTGGGCCAATAAAGGACCCGCCTGGTCACCCACAGTAAACATTTGATATCCCCCTCCCCCAGTAAAGTTATACTGAAGTTAATCTCTGTTCCCCTCTATCTTCATATGTTATGTTGGGTGGTGGTGACAAAGGAGGAGCAGAAACACATAATGGCTATGACTTGGGATGAGAAAGAACCATACAGATGTTCAAGTCCAAGGGTTTTGAATGTCTTCAAGGAGACGTCATGCCTGAAAGCCCGTTTGCTCTTCAGTATAGGGGTGAGCGTACTCTCTTCCTGGGATTCTCTTTTGAAATGCGTATGTTCCTTGCCAAGTCTCTGTGACCCACAGAGGGCAAATCTGCTCTGCGCCTCTCTCCTAGCATCTGGTGGTGGCCAGCAACCCCATCAGTACTCCTCGGCTTTCAGCCGCCTCCCTCCAAGAGCTGCCTCCATGGTCACATGGTGCTCTCCCTGCAAGCCTTCCCATCACCTTCCCTATGTGTGCATTTCTACTCCACTTCTTATAAGGACACCAGTCATACTGCACTAAGGGCCCATTCTACTCCAGCATGACCTCATCTTAACTAATTACATCAACAATGACATCATCAACAGTGAGGTTCTGGGAAGGACGTGAATTCTTGAGGAATACTATTCAACTTAATATAGGCAGTATTTTTGTTTTCTCTGCTCTGAGCCCAGGGCCCCCCAACCACCCTGTGGTGGTGGGCTAATGGAGACTGAGGCAGGATGTGCATTGCGGGTCATCTTCTGAAGCACGCTCTCCCCTGACCAGTTTGAGGTTTAGAGTTACAAATGTGGGAAAGCTTGGGTGTTAGGAGTTATTCAGGGGAAGGAGTTCTGTATGCACCCAGGGGGCCACCCACTGAGCCTGCTGGTTTCAAAGGTGGGAGGCAAAGCCCCCTCAAGCTGGAATTAATTCTCCTGGAAATGCTGTGATGTAGGCTTCTGCGAGAGCAGAAAGTTCAGTAATCAGCTCCAGGGGAACGAAGGACAGGCTGAAAGGGACCCAGGAGGGGACAAGATGCAGACTGACGGGGGCCAGGGGTCAGGGGAAGGCACTCAGCATTCTGGGCAAGGAAGGAGTTCAGCAAGAAGGTCTGACCCGACAAACAGACCACATGCTCTTCTGCTGATTGTAACAAAATGCACAAGGCCCCGTCTTCAGGAGAGACAAACGGGCAGTAGGCACCTGCAGGAATGGAGCTCTATGAAATCGGATTTACTCACCTGGAATTCACAGAAAGCCAGACGCAAGGGAGTGACTAAGAACTGAGAGCCACTGACAGGTGATTGTAAGACTATCTCAGGACACCAAAACATTTATTTTCCACTTTGTAAATCAAAAATATTCTGGGTCTGGGAGGAGAACTAAATCAGATGCTGAGAGTGGCAGTGGGTATATCGAAACAAAATCTGCTGTCAGAAATGCAGAAACTTAAGTGTAAATTCAGTTCATTTCCTATTTCCTCCAACCTCAAGGAGCCTCCCCGTGTGGCTCTTGCATGGCTCTGCTGCTCTGGAGGTGTTCACATTCCTATCAAGACCTGCAGGACCTCTGCTGGGATGTGTGTCAATGGTGCAAATGTCCCAGCTTCTGTTCTGGGTTTGGAGATGGTTAGAAGCTAGATGATCTAAGCTGTCACTACAGATGCAGAGAAGGCCGGGTCTATAGTGTCCTTTCTACCCATACTGGCCCTTTAGGGCCGGACCTGACCAGGGCCCCAGACCCCAGCTTGAGGGTGTTAATGGCAAGCAGAGGAATGCACACAAGTTGGCAATAACCATGGAGCAACACAGTAGTAACAGTGGCGTTTATCAAGCGCTTACCTTGCACCGGCCCCTGTCATTTAATCTTCAAAGCAACTCCTGGCAACAGGCGCTAGATTCTTTTTTTATAGATGAGGAAGTGGAGGCACAGAGAGGAGGGGTACAAAGAATCCCGTGATTAATTCTTGGGACCCCCTCAGAGCCTCAGCCTTTGAGGGTGCCTTCTTTTTCATGAGACCCCACTCTTGATCATTAGGCAATCTCAGAGCCAGGCTCTGGAGGAAATGGGCTGCATTCAACTGGAAGTCTTGTAAATAGCTGTGTGCGTGTTGGGGGGAGAGGGGCGCAGTGCCCCCACCAAATCTAAGGGCTTTGCTGATTTTTAGCTGCAACCACCATTTGTAGAGCCATTTGCAGAGCCATGTGCCTCTGGTATCCCCTCTGGCTTTAGACCCTCCAATAATTCAAGTAGCCCATGCCCATGGCCAAGCCTGGGCCCCACTACATTTGCTGTGGTCCCCAAACACCCACACACCCACACCTTGGAACACACCCTCAGAACTTCCTGGAGATGCCTACCAGCCCCTCCCCTTAGACAGTAAGCTCTCAGAAGAGGCTTTTCCAAGATAAAAATGCAGACCACCTGTCCCCCAGCGATGCACAGAGAAGGGAAGCCCTGAGGTACACAGCCCCCTAGGAAGAGCCAGCTGCACCTGCCCATCACATGGAACGCTGTTATCCATAATAAAGAAAATTCCTTTGCTCTGTGGGCGGTGATGGAAAATGCACACAGTTGAATGCCTTGCCAGGAGTGGAATGCAAACCTCATTGATAGGGGTTGCAGAGAGACTGTCCCATGCAGGGTCTGTGCTTTTCTGAGGACAGAGACCCCAGCTGGGCCCAGAGCTGCTGCTGAGAACTATGTCCTCCCTCCACGCACTTCCAGCCTCCTCTGAAACATGCCTGCATCACGGGGGGCTGCTCTGTACCCTGGAGTGGGAAGGGGATCTTACAGCATAAAATCTATGGCACCCACCTCTTTCCCTATCATAACACTCACCACACTTGTAGTTACTTATTTAATGTTGCTGTTCCCCACCTGGCTTTATGGCTGCTGTCGTGTGAGTGGAGAACTTGTTTGCCTTGTTCGTTTCTAAGTCTCCTGGGCCCCAACATGGGCCCCAACACAGCAAGGCTGAAACAGGATTGCCGAGTTGACTTGGACTAATCAGAAAAGCTTACTTTCATTGAGCACATACTATATGCCAAGCCCTGTCCTAAGCACTTTGTACATACCCCTTTCTACAGGTAGGGAGTGTGATGCACAGAAAGGTCTAATAATTTGTTCAAAATCACACAGCTGGAAGGCAGAAGTGGTGCAAGGAGGATGTGAGCTCAGTTAGCGTGACACCAGAGTTGGGTGCTCGCCGTTGACGTCATACAGCCCTCCCGACCTCCTTGGCAGTTACCTTCCTGGGCCCGGCCTCTCTGGAATCCTAGGCCCCTCACGTCCCCCTTAAAAGAAGACCTGTCCTCTGAGAGCACCACACAGTGCAGCAGCTTCTCCAGACTCAGAGCCTGCAGGCCTGGGAGACTATTTTAACAAATTGTTTTAATAAAGAACACAGCACTAGATTTCGCAGGACCGGACCTTGGTCTGACTGCACTCCCCCCTGCCACTGTGGCATCAGGCCAGCTGCTTCACTTCTCGGGCCTCCGCATCTTCATCTTCCACCCAGGGCCAACACCTTCCCAGGGCATCTTTGGGATCCCCTGCTAGAATGATCTAACTTCCACGAGACTGGATTAAAGTCCTGCCTCTCCATAAACCCGCTGTGTGTCTCTGACGAAGGTGAACGGCATCTGGGGCCTCTGCTCTGGTGAGGACTGAGACGTAAATCTTCAGTTAAGCTCAGTTCCAAGCTCGTGAATTCATAATGTTGCATTCAAAACTGATATTTATTAACTGGAGTCAACCAATTTTGTTCTTCATATGTGTATAAATCTCCAGAGAGACTGAAAAGGAAATACTCTTGAATTGAAAGAAAAACTACTAACATAGGAACCAAAGCAGCCACAACAGAACAGGAACAACACAAGTAGATAAGGACCCTGCATGGAGAGGGCTGAGATGAGTCAGCCGAAGGAAGAGCAAAGGTCCCTGGAGTGGCTGTTTAAAAGGCCAGGTAACTTCATAGGGTAAACGCGTTCCACCTGTGAGTGGAAGTCGTGGCGTTTCTTCAAGATGGCTTTAAACACGTGCTGACTTTGTAACTGGAATCTGATTTTTCCAACTCTTACTGACGGAACTTTGGGGGTCACCTTATTATACTCTGTTTCCTGAGGCAAGGGTCACTTTGCTAAACTTTTATGCCTTCTCCAAATTCTCACCACATGTTGTGTCCGTGAGATCCAGATGTTAGTTTTATATTTGGGGACTGGGGCAAGGGATCTAACATTTACTGTGGACCATCTTTTGCCAGCATCGTACGTAAGTCATCTTACCTAATTATTTCAGTAGCCATGGAAAGTAGATGGTATTATTCTCATTTTATGGATGAGAAAACCAAAGTCCAAGGGATTAAATAGCTCATGCAAAGCAATGCTGGGATTAACACCTGTGGTAGAACCTTTTTAGCTCTCTGTGTCAGAAACCCATCTCAGACTGGCTTAGCACACAAGTGGCTTATTGATTCTCATAACTGAGTGACACACGGTGGATTCAGGCACGCTGTACTTAGGGCTCAGTCCTAGCTGTTTTGTGGGGAAATGTGCTGGCCCTGACTTTGTGGAGTGTGGGTGGCTGCTAGCACTCCATGTTTCCATCTTCTGCTCTTAGCTATCCCAGCAGGAAGAGCACTTCTGTTTTTAATGAGCTCATTATAGGTCCAGAACTGAATCTCACTGGCCCGGCTGGGATGTCATGCTCACCCCTGAACAAATCTTGTGGCCATGTCTAGGTCAAGTTCTTGCTTCCAGGGGTCATGGAGGAGGGTGGGTAACACTTCTGAGCCACGTGGCCCACATAGAGGGATGTGGCTTCAAACTAAAGTCAGGGGGCTGTTTTCAATAGAAGGGGGATGGATGCAAGGAGGCAGACACATGACATGGTATGGTGCTCAGCTGGCATCTGCAGCTGTCCGCCCCTCCTCCCCCAGCCCACAAAGGGATGCAGGGCACCGGTCTGGGCAGTCACTCTACCCAGGAGGCAAGAAAGATCCAGCTTTCAAGCAAACAGCTTTTCTCTGCCCTAAACTCTTGTTTTCTGAGTTATCAGGTAGAGAAATGGAAAGCAGACCTGTTTCTACCTCTGAGGAGGCCGCAGAGCTCACGGGCTCTGCATGTGCATGTGTGTTAGATAACACGAGAAATTGCAGGCAGAGAAAAAGCGTGCTACAGAATGCCGCTTCCACGCCCACTCCTGTAGAAGAGCGGCTGCAGTTCTCCTCCCCACTCCAGGACCCACTCTGAGGCCCTCCCCCCGCTGCTGACCCCCAGGCTCTGATCCCGGGCCAAGCTCAGTCTCTGAGGGAGTGAGTCATGCAGCACACTGTCTGCCATTCTCAGCATCGAGGCCCTATCTCCCCGTCCCTCATGCATACACACCCTTGGTCACCCAGGCTGCCATAGGTTCAGAGCTGGGCTACCTGGTGACTGACCCAAATCCATCACCTCCCGTGACCCCAGGCAACTTGGTTAACCTCTCTGGGCCTCACTAGCCTCTTCTATAAATAAATTTATGTAGGCAGAACATTTAGCACAGTGGCTGGAGCTAAATAAGCATCAGCCATTATTATAATCATTGCACCATCCAGCTGTTGTGAAAAGTAAATGGGTTAATGCACCCATGAACAGTGACCAGCACGTAGTAAATGCTTCATAAATGTTTGTTGTTATTATTGCTTAGAAACCAGCAGGACATGGGGACTCTTACTTTGTGACCAGTTTCACAGCCCTGGCAGGAGCTTATATCAATTTGGGGAGGTTTTAAAGCATGCCCATGTTTGAGATCTCATAGCCTGGGGAGGGGCAGGTCCCAGCCTTAGCTGTTTCTTGGAACCTCCTGGAGGAACTTAAATAGCTGTGGATGTTGGAACCCTGCCCCAGAGACTATAGCATAAACCATCTGTAGTAGCTTGGGCACTGGGATGTTTCGGAGCACCCCAAGTGGTTCCAGTGGATGGCCAGAGCTGAGAACCACTGCCTTTGGGGACATCCTAGGTGACATAGTAGAGATATAGTAAGTGACAGAGGAAATGCCTGGTGGCTCTGAGACTGGTGGAGGGGTGCAGGCAACTCTGAGGGTCCCGGATGTGGTTCCCCTCGAGGACCCCTGATGTCAAGCCAAGAATAAGCCAGTGGTGATCACAGACTCTAGTCAAGGCTGGGCTGCCTGGAGAGCGAGCCATGCTCAGGCAACTTGTGCAGATGTCAGTCTTTCAGGGGAGGGAAAAGGCCCTACTCCAACTAGCTGGCCAGCTTGCCTTGGGAATCTAGAAACACTAGATTGGACTCTGGCCAAGATAAAATGCTTTAAGCTTACTAGATGTGATTTATGGAGAGAACTACCTTCACTCACTGATTTGTGTCTATAGACAATTCTGAGGCCTGACTCCATGGCAGGTGTTGTGCAGATCCTGGAGCCTCTGGGCTTCATAGTCTGGAGAGGGAGGTAGAGGTGAAAACAGGAAGGCCCCATAGGCATGCTGGTTTACAGGGGCATCCATGCTGTGTGCTGAGATGCGGGGCAGGGCCAGGCCACAGGTTTGGAGCAGAGTGTATGCTTGGGGTGGGAATTCTAAGGGTAGAGTCCTTCGTCTTTGCATCTAACATAGTGGCTGTCATCCTGGGCTTCTCGTGTGGGAACCCCACGGAGCCTTTACAAAGACGGAAGCCCCGTTCCTGCTCCTTGACACTCTGCTTTATTGGGTCTGAGAGAGGGGCCTGGACATGAGGATTTAAGCTCTTCCAGGAGCATCTCGTATGCAGGCGTGGGACAGTTGCTCTCTGGAAGCTGTCCAAGGCAAGGGGCTGGAGAGGGGAAGCCCTTGTTCTGCAGGATTCTGGGGGCAGAGGGACAGCCTCCTAAGGACACTGGTCTGGTGTTAAGGGTTGTGGGGAGGAGGAGAAGACACTCAGGGCTAGGGCTGGAGACAGGAGGAAGAGCTCCTGTTTTCATGGGCTCGTCCACTTTGAGCATATCTGCCAGGCAAGACTCACTGGAACTCTTAGATGCAAACGGAAGATGAGAAGGACCAAAAAGCGATGACGTCCTTCCCCTCCAAGCTCAGCCAGTGCTACAGCTGCTGACCCACGGTCCTGCACCACACGACCGCACTCCCTAGAACTGCCCGGGGACCCCAAACGGGTCCTGACCCTTAGAAACAGGAGGCTGGTCTTGAGAGAGCCTGGATGAATCACTAAATGGATAGGATCGTTCCTGGCGGGAGGTAGGGCTGGGGCAGAAGCTACCAGCTGCCAATGCATTTTTCTGGAAGCACCTCTGAAGAGGCAGGCTGTTCCCATGGTAATTTGAGTCAAATCATGGGAGAAGTAGCTCAACACTGCATGGTCAGTTAGACATAAAATGTGATTTTAAATAATTTTCTTGCATCTGCTATCAAAAATCACATCCACTTCTGGAGTATACAGTGCTATTTTTAAAGGGAAAATTGTGGAACAGTGCATCCTTATCAAAATAGCCCTGCTTTCCCCCTGTCTCTCTTTCTCTCTCTCTCTCTCTCAGCCTCTCCCTCTGCTTTGAAGCCATCAAACTGATTCTGTTCAAGGCTAAATATAAGGATGGCTAACAATGATTTCCACAAAAGCCTTAGAAATCGTTTGTAAGCAAGCAAACAGAAACTAGATTATCCAGCAACCACATCAACTGGCATTTGAGACAATGGCCCAAATCCAGCCACTGAGCTGAGCTGAAATGAAAAGTTCTGCTCTTTCCCCGCAGGGCCGTCCGCTGCATCGCCCGAGCGGGAGGAAAGGGACTGCAGGTGGTGGCCGAGACCTTCAAGGGGGCTGGCTGGGGCAAGGACTTCTGGTTGGAGATGGTGCCTGGGAATCGCTGGGGCACTACAATTGGTTTGTAATGCGTGTCTGGCTATACTGAGTAGAGTTACTGACAAAGAGAAGAAAATGAATTCTACCCAGAGCTGCTTCCGTGCAACACCCACATGCATTAAACGACTCATTCCTCTCCATAATCCCATCCCTAGAGAGGAGGCTGAGTCTCGGTGAGGTTAAATAATTTTCTTAAGGCTCCGCAGCTTCAAAGAGTGCAGGCAGGACCCAAGCCAACTGTGTAAACCTCTGGGCTCCACTGGAGGTACCCAGCTGGGGCTGGGGAGCGAGAGGACCCAGGGCCACTGAGGACGAGGGTCACCCGAGCCTCCGTCCACCAGTGGATTGTGTCAGGCAAGGGGTTTTGGCTGCAGCGAATAGAGCCGACGTCGCCAGACGCCGTTCCCAAGCCCCTCCCCTCTTCTTCTTTTGCAGAACCTTCCTCTAAAATCATGCACCTTGCCAAGATGTAGGGCCAGAAAGCTCAGAAATCAGAGAATCGCCGAGTGGCAAACAAGCCCCTTTCAGAACTTCAAGCAAGTAAGTGACACTTCCCCAGGGGTTGCAAAGAGGCTGTTTGTGAGCAGGGAAACCAGAGGGGCCAGGCACCATGCCCCGAAGACACAGGTGCTTCTGTGGAGGGGCCTGAGTCCTGCTGGTCCAAGTTTGCTTTACCCCCTGCTCCCCCAGTCCCTGCTGCCCCGTGCCCGCCGCACCCTGCATTTGTGTACTCACAGCTGCTGTCACACTGCAGGTACAATTCACACTCCGTGCCCACACAGCCATGCCATCTGGCCGCTGCCTGACTCTCCCTCCCCATCTGCCACTTTCACTAGCCACGCCCAGCTTCGTTGCTTTCCCGGAAAACCCTGTGCTTGTTCCTGCCTCGGGGCTTTGCTTTGGCTGTTCCCTCCGCGCGTTCCCCTTCCCCGAGTTCTGCAAGCTGTCTGCCCTTGTTCAAGGTTCAGCCCTACTGTCCACCTCTCCAGAGAGCCCTTTTCTGACCTCCCAATTTAAGGTATTCTCTGACTGTATAATCACGATTTTAAATCTTCATAAAGCCTTCAAGAGCGCCACCCGAAACGATTTTGTTGTTTCTTTGTTTCTCCTGAGGCAAAGGCCGGCCTGTCTGTTCACTGGGTGCTCCAGGGTCAGAAGAGTGCCTGGGACAGAGTAAGCACCCCGAGTCCTGGCTGCACGGGCAAAACGAGCCAGCGCAGGCGTGAAGGCTGCTGGGGCCAGCAGGGGGTGCCCCTGGCTGGAGGGGGTCCTACCCTCCTCACCCCAGGCTATGCTCAAGGCGTCTCTTAGGATTGTCACTGGGCCCGTGGGAGGATGGAGCGAAGGGGCCGTGGGAGAAGACATCGATGTTCTTTGAATTTTAACTTTTTAAACTCTGAGGGAGAAGATATCCTCATCTTTAATTAATTGTGTGCATACAGTGGCCCTCATTTTAACCTTGACCTGTCAGTTCACAAGAGACAGGAAGTGAAGCAGAATGAAAGCACAGCCAGCTTAAGAGCCAGTTGACCCCAGTCTGGTTCCGGGCTTATGTGCTGGGTGACCCTGAGCAACCCGCGCAGCTGGGCCCTGGTCTCCTCTTTGGAAAATGGTTGAGTGTGTGAATTTGGAAGTCAGACAGCCTTCGTCTGAATTTTGATTAGGTCGTTTACTGAGGTAGGCAGGCTGCCTAACCTCTCTCTGCCCCAGTTTCTTCACCTCTGACATGGACATCTTCAAACCATCTCAGAGGGTGGGCATCCAGGTGGAGGAGCTGATGCTTGCAGAACGCAAAGTTCTGTGCCCGGCACAGAATGCACTACCTGACCTGGGTCACTTGTTAATTGTTTCTGCCTTTCTTGCTGTGACCCCTGACTACCAGGCAGAGGATGTGGCTGTCTACTCCTGAACTGACAGGAAAACCCTCATCATTTACATAATCCCTTCTCGGAGTGGTTCTCAAAGTGTGCTCTCTGGGCCAGCATCACCTGGGAACTTGTTAGACAAGCAAATTCTCAGACCCCACCCAGGCCTACTGAACCCGAAATTCTGGGGGTGCTCCCCACAATCTTGGTCTCAACAAGTCCCCCAGGTGCTCCCGAAGCCCAAGCAAGCTGAGAACCAGTTTTGGCCCCAATCTCCTTAACCTTAGCTTCACATTGGAATCTTGATGTGCTTTAAGAACGTGCTAATGCCTGGCCCCACCTGCAGGGATTCCCATTTATTTGGTATGGGACGGGACCCAGGCATTGGAGTTTTGAATGCTCCCTGAATGATTCAGAGGCAGCTGGGTGTGGAAACGCCCTCCGGTGGGGAAGGGAGCATGTCTACACCCCAGTTTTTGCTCTGTGGCCACTCCGGGTTCCTTGCGGTGCCAGATTCCAAATCTTACAGCAAGAACTGGTTAATTCAACTATTATTTATACAGGTCCCATGACCCCAACATTCTCCTGGGTCTTGGAGGCTCACAAGATACAAACAGTTCTTTTAAGTGTGGTGTGGTTTAGGTGTTAAATCCGAGATAAAAAGTCTAATAGCAAAGACTGACAATGTTGCTCTTTCTGGTCTACCCATAATTAATGGGGTGATCTGAAGTAGGTCATGTAGGCTCCTAGGTCTGCACTGGGGACACTCATGCTGTACCCGCTTCATAAGGCAAGATCAAAGTTTAGAATAAGAAAATGTTTGTGCCCATTCCTAGGAATTTACCCTAAGAGTGCAGCAGCCCAATTTGAAAAAGACAGATGTACCCCTATGTTTATCGCAGCACTATTTACAATAACCAAGAAATGGAAGCAACCTAAGTGTCCATCAGTAGATGAATGGATAAAGAAGAGGTGGTACATATACACAATAGAATATTATTCAGCCATAAGAAGAAAACAAATCCTACCATTTGCAACAACATGGATGGAGCTAGAGGGTATTATGCTCAGTCAAATAAGCCAGGCAGAGAAAGACAAGTATCGAATGATTTCACTCATATGTGGAGAATAAGAACAAAGAAAAGAACTGAAGGAACAAACAGGAGCAGACTCACAGAACCCAAGAACAGACTAATAGTTACCAAAGGGAAAGGGACTGGGGAAGATGGGTGGGAAGGGAGGGACAAGGGGGAAAAAGGGGCATTACGATTAGCAGATATAATGTTGGGGGGGCACGGGGAGGGCTGCACAACTCAGAGAAGACAAGTAGTGACTCTATAGCATCTCACTATGCTGATGGACAGTGACTGTAATGGGGTTGGTGGGGGGGGACCTGATGAAGGGGGTAGTTTAATCACCATAATATTGCACATGTAAATGTAGATTAATGATACCAAAATAAATTATTTAAAAAAAGTTTGTGAAAAATACATATACGTAAGATGATATTATTTATTATTAGCTTTATTTTTTTCTTCACCATCCTGAGCACTGACTATAGACAGCCACTTAGAAGTTCACAGCATTAGTGGGGATTAATCTATTTCAATCATTTTCTTCTACTGATGAGGAAATGGAGGCTCAGAGGCAGAGTTTGCTTTGCTGGAGGGCACAGATGTTGGGTGTCAGGGCCAAGACTGGGGCCAGTCAGAACCTCTGGTCTCAAGTTCTGAGCTTCCCAATACATTACTCCCAAGATATCCCAAGAGCAGACCTGTGAGAAGGATACTGACAAACAGTAGCACACCAGGGCCTTGAATCCATATGTCGTCTGGAGGACTGCGGCAGGGAGAAGGTTCTGGAAGCAGTGTTCTCATATCTGAGGAACTGGCTGAGGAAGAAAGACTGGAATTGTTCTGCAGGACACTGGAGGGTAGCAGAGGAGACCAGAAGACTCCAGGGACAGAGTATTTCTGGATATACAGAGGTATTTCTAACAGAGGCAACCAAAATTAGAATGGAGCTTCCTTGGGGGGTAATGAGTTTCCTGAGACAGGAGGTGTTCCTATATGCTAGGCACCAAGCTCAGAAGTTAGATGACCAGAATCTCTTAAGGCATATTGTAGCACGGGGGAGAGCAGGACTCCATCATGCTTCTCAACCCTACCTGTCCATTAACATCTCCTGAGGAGCGTTTCAAACACAGGATGTCCAGGCCCCCGCTGTGGTCATTTAAAATCAGAATCTCTGGGGCTGGGGAGCAGCCATCGATATTTTTCACAGATTCCCCCAGATGATTCCAAAGAGGCAGCCAGAGTTTGGAACCAATAGACCAGATGGTCTTTAAAGTACTTTCCAAATTTGAGATTCTATGATTCTAAGAAATTCCTGTAAGACAGGAAGGGAACACCTCCTTTCCCCCAATATCCCACATGCCATTTCCTTCAGTGGCTTTGAGCTGGTGTTAAGAAATTCTTTTTTTTTCCGAGGACCAAAAAGGCTGCTCTTGCAGGCAACCCGAGCTGCAGAAGATGGGTTTCACTCCTCAGCATGATAGTGATCAGTCTATTCCTACAATAGAATATTACAGAAGTCCAAGGTCTTTGTTTTTTCAGCTTAAACCAAAGTCTGGCTTCTCTTGAAATGTGATGTGTGAGGCCTCACTGGGATTTCCCAAGGAAACATTTCTGCAGACAAGTTTTCATCAAACTTAAATCCACTTTGCTATCTAGAACGCCTGATAAGAGGAGTCCCATGCTCAGCACAGCCAGCCTCAGGCCTTTGCTGCCACCTTGAACTTAGGGACATCAAGCCCCACATTCTCACACACTCCAGTAACCTCCCTGTCATATTCTGTGGTATTGGATGAACATATTCCCCCCAACTGTTCCCATGCCCTTGGCTTTTTCTGCCACTCTAAACTTAACAAAAGAAGTTTCCAGAATATTATTTGTCTTGTTTTTGGTACCTTACAGAGTAAGGAAGCCCTGATGGCCATACAAAGCTCTTCCTAGTTGAAGTCTAGTGTCTCTGCTTTACAAAATAAAACTCCCTCATTCCTAGGGAGAAATTGCCTGCAAGATAAGAGGTCTGTGGGTGGTGCTGGAGGAGGGAAGGCTTGCTTCAGGGAAAGGAACATGAGGTTGCAAGAGAGGAGGCCTGCGTTCTGATCAGTGGTGCTCCCCCGATCCCCGACTCCTTTGCATGGCCCTCTGGAGTCCAGGGGTGAGGAGAGATCTCTGTGGCTCAGAGACTCAGGAGATTAAACAGATGTGCTATCTGTTTAATTAAACAGGAGATTAAGCAGCAGATGTAGGGTGTGTATATCTCACAGTCACATGGGATTTATTCCACATATGCAAGGCTGGTTCAATATTTGATAACCAATCAATGTAATCCACCATGTCAACATGCTAACGGAGAAAAATATAATCATGTTAATTGACACAAAAAAAAACATTTGGTGATCTTTGACACATTCATAATAAACATTATCAGCATGTTAGGAATAGAGGGGAGCTTCCTTAACCTCATAAAGAACATCTACAAAAAACCTAGAACTTACGTCACACTTAATGGTGAAAGACTGAATGCTTTCTAAGATTGAGAATAAGGCAAGGACGTCTCTTCTCACCACTTCTATTCAACATAAAACTGGAAGTTCTACTGATGCAATAAGGCAAGAAAAAAATTAAAGGCATTTAGAGTGGAAAGGAAGAAATAAAAGTGTCTTTATTTGCAGAAAACATTTTTGTCTATTTAGAAGATCCTAAGGAAACTATGAAAAATCCTCCTAGAACTAATAAGTGAGTCCTGTAAGGTCTCAGGTTACAAGATAAACACGAAAAAAAATCATTTGCATTTCTATATACTGGCAAGGAACAAGTAGATATCAAAATAAAAAATGAAACTATAAAAAAGAACATGAGGCTGTGCCAGAGGAGGCAATTTATAGTTGCTTCAAAGAAAATAAAATAGTTATTGTTTTGCCTGAGGGTTTCAGCCCCAGGTGAGTTCACTGTGGATTTGGTGAGACCAAGAAATGACAACAGAATGTTCTTGGGGTAAAACAGTTTATCACAGCTTTATTCTCACAGCAGTAGGTCAAGCACTAAAATCACATCTGCATCCAACAGTTTGCAGTTCCATAATCCACCTCCCTCTTTATATGGTGACTCAGTCAATAATAACTCTTTGCTAACAGGTGTGGAAGCATTAGCCCAGCAATAGACCAATTATATCATTCAGTAGTTTAGGGTCAGGTGAAGATCCTGGCCATAGGAACTTCCATTCTCCCCACACTTACAAATCTATCAAAACACTTACAGGGTCATTATGCTAAAATTATAAAGTGCCAGTGAAAGAAGAGATACACTGTGTTAATGTATTGGAATACTCAACATAGTAAGGATGTCAATTCTCCCTGAATTGATCTATAGGTAAATGCAATTGCTATCAAAACCCAAGCAACTTTTTCCTAGAAAGATAGATATCATTAAGACCATCTTATTCTAAAATGTACATGGTAAAGCACAGAACCTAAACTAGCCAAAACAATCCTAACAAAGAAAAATAAAGTGAGGGGAATCATTCTACCCATCACTAAGGCCTGTATATAACTACAGTAATCAAGATAGTATGGTGGTTACAGAGGATTGGACACATGGATCAGTGGAAAAAGAACAAGCTCAGAAAAGACTTGCACAAATATGCCCAGTTAATTTTTGATAAGCTGCAGAGGCAGTTCAATAAAGGAAGGACAGACTTTTCAACAAATCATGCTGGAGCAATTGGACATGTGTAGATTAAAATAATGGATTATGACTTAACCTCATAGCGTAAACAAAATTAATCAAAATGGATCATGTACTTAAAAGTAAAATGCAAAACTAAAAACTTTTAGAAAAAGCCATAGGAAAAAAAAATCTTCAGGAACAACAACTGTGCAAAGAATCTTTTGACTTGATATTCATGATGCCTAAAAGAAAAGATGGGCAAATTTGATCTCATCAAAATTAAAAACCTTTGCTCTGTGACAGCTCATGTTGACAGGATGAAAAAACAAGCTACAGGTGGGGAGAAAACACTTGGAAGCCACAATTTGACCAAAGACAAGTATTTAGAATCCATAACGTGGATAAAGATGAAGGTTCCTGTGGCCAGGATTCTCACCTGGCCCTGGTTGGCTAGCTCACTACACAGGTGTGGGCAATACACCATTATTGACTCTATATAAAGAGCTCCGCCCAGTGCTCTGGGCTGCTTGGTGGCACGGCTGCAAGGCTGCAGGAAAGCAGAGGCTGGAGTGGGGACAGTGCCAAGGACAGAGACTGAGACGGCTGCGGGGGCAGAGAGGCCCAGAGGCAGAGACCAGCTTGCCACATGCAGACTCGCTCTGAGTGGACGGGATTCTAGTGATTGACCTGCCACCGTGGGAATAAAGTTGGATATTACCCTTTCACCCCAAGAATGTTCTACTGTCATTTCTTTGGTCACATTGAATCCATAGTGAACTTGCCCGGGGCTGAAACCCATTGGCAAGACACAACAATTCTCAAAACTCAACAATCTCATTAGAAAATGGGCTAAAGAGAAGGGGGGCTCAAGATGGTGGCATGAGCAGGGCGGTGGAAATCTCCTCCCAAAACCTTATATATTTTTGAAAATAAAACAATACAACTATTCCTAAAAGAGAGACCAGAAGATATGGTACAACTGCCAGACTACATCTACATCTGCAAGAACTCAGCATCTCACGAATAGAGTAAGATGCAAAGCCGTGACCCGGCAGGACCCGAGCACTCTCCCCAACCCAGCTCACCGGTGGGAGGAAAAGAGTCAGAGTGGGGAGGGAGTGGAAGCACAGGAATGCTAAATAACCAGCCATAGTAATCTGCACCAGGAGGACAGACACACATTGCATGGTGTACTGGATATTAGAGAAATGGAAGGGCAGGATCTGAGACGGAGACTGTGAACAGGTCCCCAAAGCCGGCTCCCCTGGGACAAAAGAAAAGCAGGCACCTTTTAAAAGTCTTAATGGAACAAAGGCTCAACAGCTGAGCAAAATCATCCCAGCACACCTAGCCCAGCAAGCTGGGAATCTTGAGGAACTTTGGGCACCCTAACCCCCTACTGGGTAAAGCAGCCCCAAAGCCCCTCACGGCAATAAGCAGCCTGCCATTCGTTCCCCCTGGCTGGTGCTGCAATTGGACTGGCTGACCCACCACAGCTGCAGAGCAGCCGGAGAGTGGCACCATCCACAGCAATCACACAGAGTATCCCCCCAGAGCAGAGCTAACCAGGACGGGCAGCGGAAGCCGGAGCAAGGTCTGGAAGGCAAAAAGAGGCGCCATCCTTGCAGGAGAACAAACACGGGGTGGCTGCAACCCCCAGCAGTGCTCTAAGCTAGCCTGAGGGCAGCCCCACCCACGACAGCTCAAGGGATTATCCCAGAGACTGCCTCCCGGTGTGCAGGTAACTGGCACAGGCAGTGGAAGCCAGAGCAAGGTCCAGAAGGCACAAAGGGGCACCATCCTCGCAGGAGAACACACCCGGCATGGCTGCCCAGTCCCCCCCCAACTCAGCAGTGCTCTAAGCTAGCCTGAGGGTGGCCCTACCCACAGCAGCTCAAGGGATTATCCCAGAGACTTCCTCCTGGTGTGCGGGTAACCATCACAGGCAGCAGAGAAGGGCGAGGTGAACAACAAGTAGGAAGGGACTTTGTACTCCCAGCTGACACACGTGGCACCTGCCTGCGACCACTTCTATCACCATGAAAAGGCAGAAGAATCTTGTCCAGTCAAAAATCACTCAGACAACCCCAGAGAGAGGGCCTGGTGGGATAGATATAAGCAATCTTCCTGAAAAAGAGTTCAAAATAAAAGTCATAACCATGCTGATAGACCTACAGAGAAATAGGCAAGAGCTAAGGAATGAAGTTCGGAGGGAGATAACAGAAATGAAACAATTGATAGAAGGGCTAAAGAGCAGACTGGACGAGGTGCAAGAGACTGCTAATGGAACAGAAATCAGAGAACAGGGATACAGAGAAGCTGAGGCAGAGAGAGATAAAAGGATCTCTAGGAATGAAAGACTATTAAGAGAACTGTGTGACCAATCCAAATGGAACAATATTCACATTACAGGGGTACCAGAAGAAGAAGAGAGAGAAAAAGGGATAGAAACTGTCTTTCAAGAAATAATTGCTGAAAATTTCCCCAATATGGGGAAGAAAATAGTCTCTTAGACCATGGAAGCCCACAGATCTCCCAACACAAGGGACCCAGGGAGGACAATACCAAGATATATAATAATTAAAATGGCAAAGATCAAAGACAAGGGAAGAGTATTAAAGGCAGCCAGACAGAGAAAAAGATCACATACAAAGGAAAACCCAAAAGGCTATCATCAGACTTTTCAACAGAAACCTTACAGGCCAGAAGAGAATGGCATGATGTATTTAATGCAATGAAACAGAAGGGCCTTGAGCCAAGAATACTGTATCCAGCATGATTATCATTTAAATTTGAGGGAGTGATTAAACAATTCCCAGACAAGCAAAAGTTGAGTGAATTTGCCTCCCACAAACCACCTCTACAGGATATTTTAAAGGGACTGCTCTAGATGGAAGCACTCCTAAGGCTAAATAGATGTCACCAGAGAAAATAAAATCATAGCAAAGAAATCAGACCATCCAAATACCAGCTAAAGGCAAAAAATAAAATCAACTATCCACAAAAACAGTCAAAGGAAACACAAAAGAGTACAGAATAAAACACCTAACATATAAAAAACAGAGGAGGAAGAATAAGAAGGGAGCGAAATAAAGAATCATCAGACTGTGTTTATAATAGCGTAATAAGAGAGTTAAGTTAGACTGTCAGATAGTAAAGAAGCTACTCTTGAACCTTTGGTAACCACAGACCCAAAGCCTGCAATGGCAAATAAGTACATATCTATCGATAATCACCCTAAATGTAAATGGACTGAATGCACCAATCAAAATACATAGAGTAATAGAATGGATAAAAAAGCAAGACCCATCTATAGGCTGCTTACAAGAGACTCACATCAAACCCAAAGGTATACACAGACTAAAAGTGAAGGGATGGAAAAAAATATTTCATGCAAACAATAGGGAGAAAAAAACAGGAGTTGCAGTACTTGTATTAGACAAAATAGACTTCAAAACAAAGAAAGTAACAAGAGATAAAAAAGGGCATTACATAATGATAAAGGGGTCAGTCCAACAAGAGGATATAACCATTATAAATATATATGCACCCAACACAGGAGCGCCGGCCTATGTGAAACAAATACTAACAGAATTAAAGGAGGAAATGGAAAGCAGTGCATTCATTTTAGGAGACGTCAAGACACCACTCACTCCAAAGGACAGATCAACCAGACAGAAAATAAGTAAAGACACAGAGGCACTGAACAACACACTAGAACAGATGGACCTAACAGACATCTACAGAACTCTCCACCCAAGAGCAGCAGGATACACATTCTTCTCAAGTGCACATGGAACATTTTCCAGAATAGACCACATACTAGGCCACAAAAAGAGCCTCAGTAAATTAGAAAAGATTGAAATTCTACCAACCAACTTCTCAGAACACAAAGGTATACAACTAGAAATAAATTGTACAAAGAAAACAAAAAGGCTCACAAACAAAGGGAGGCTTAACAACATGCTCCTAAATAATCAATGGATCAATGACCAAATTAAAACAGAGATCAAGCAATATATGGAGACAAATGACAACAACAGCACAAAGCCCCAACTTCTGTGGGACGCAGCAAAGGCAGTTCTAAGAGGAAAGTGTATTGCAATCCAGGCCTATTTAAAGAACGAAGAACAACCCCAAATGAATAGTCTAAAGTCACAATTATTGAAACTGGAAAAAGAAGAACAAATGAGGCCCAAACTCACCAGGAGGGACATAATAAAGATGAGAGAAGAAATAAATAAAATTGAGAAGACTAAAACAATAGAAAAATCAATGAAACCAAGAGCTGGTTCTCTGAGAAAATAAACAAAATAGATAAACCCCTAGCTAGATTAACTAAGAGAAAAAGAGAATCTACACACATAAACAGAATCAGAAATGAGAAATGAAAAATAACGACGGACCCCACAGAAATAAAAAGAATTATTAGAAAATACTATGAACATCTATATGCTAACAACCTGGAAAACCTAGAAGAAATGGACAACTTCTTAGAAATATACAACATTCCAAGACAGACCAAGCAAGAAACCGAAAACCTAAACAGACCCATTACCAGCAACGAAATTGAATCGGTAATCAAAAAACTACCCAAGAACAAAACCCCTGGTCCAGATGGATTCACTATTGAATTTTATCAGACATATAGAGAAGACATAATACCCATTCTCCTTAAAGATTTCCAAAAAATAGAAGAGGAGGAAATACTTCCAAACTCATTCCATGAAGCCAGCATCTCTCTAATACCAAAACCAGGCACAAACACCACAAAAAAAGAAAATTACACACCAATATCCCTGATGGACATAGATGCAAAAATACCCAACAATATATTAGCAAACCAAATTCAAAAATACATCAAGAGGATCACACACCATGATCAAGTAGGATTCATCTCAGGGATGCAAGGATGGTACAGCATTTGAAAATCCATCAACATCATCCACCACATCAACAAAAAGAAGGACAAAAACCACATGATCATCTCCATAGATGCTGAAAAAGCATTTGACAAAATTCAACATCCATTTATGATAAAAACTCCTAACAAAATGGGTATAGAGGGCAAGTACCTCAGCATAATAAAGGCCATATATGACAAACCCACAGCCAACATCATACTTAACAGGGAGAAGCTGAAAGCTTTTCACCTAAGATCGGGAACAAGACAGGGATGCCCACTCTCCCCACTGTTATTCAACATAGTACTGGAGGTCCTAGCCACGGCAATCAGACAAAACAAAGAAATACAACACATCCAGATTGGTAAAGAAGAAGTCAAATTGTACCTATTTGCAGATGACATGATATTGTACATAAAAAACCCTAAAGACTCCACTCCAAAACTACTAGAACTAATATCTGAATTCAGCAAAGTTGCAGGATACAAAATTAACACACAGAAATCTGTTGCTTTCCTATACACTAATGATGAACTAACAGAAAGAGAAATCACAAAAACAATTCCATTCACAATTGCATCCAAAAGAATAAAATACCTAGGAATAAACCTAATGAAGGAAGTGAAAGACCTATACTCTGAAAACTACAAGACACTCCTAAGAGAAATTAAAGAGGACACTAACAAATGGAAATTCATCCCATGCTCTTGGCTAGGAAGAATAAATATTGTCAAAATGGCTATCCTACCTAAAGCAATCTACAGATTCAACATAATCCCTATCAAACTACCAACAGCATTCTTCAACGAAATGGAACAAATAGTTCTAAAATTCATATGGAACCACAAAAGACCCCAAATAGTCAAAGTAATCCTGAGAAGGAAGAATAAAGCAGGGGGGATCTCGCTTCCCAACTTCAAGCTCTACTACAAAGCCACAGTAATCAAGACAATTTGGTACTGGCACAGGAACAGACTCACAGTCCAGTAGAACAGAATAGAGAGCCCAGATAGTAGTATAAACATATACGGTCAATTAATATATGATAAAGGAGCCATGGATATACAATGGGGAAATGACAGCCTCTTCAACAGCTGGTGTTGGCAAAACTGGACAGCTACATGTAAGAGAATGAAACTGGACTACTGTCTAACCCCATACACAAAAGTAAATTCAAAATGGATCAACGACCTCAATATGTCATGAAACCATAAAACTCTTAGAAAAAACCATAGGCAAAAATCTCTTGGACATAAACATGAGCAACTTCTTCGTGAACATATCTCCCCAGGCAAGGGAAACAAAAGCAAAAATGAACAAGTGGGACTATATCAAGCTGAAAAGCTTCTGTATAGCAAAGGACACCATCAACAGAACAAAAAGGTATCCCACAGTATGGGAGAATATATTCATAAATGACATCCAATAAAGGGTTGACATCCAAATATATAAAGATCTCATGCACCTCAACAAACAAAAAGCCGATAATCCAATTAAAAAATGGGCAGAGGATCTGAACAGACACTTTTCAAAGAAGAAATTCAGATGGCCAACAGGCACATGAAAAGATGCTCCACGTTGCTAATCATCAGAGAAATGCAAATTAAAACCACAATGAGATATCACCTCACACCAGTTAGTATGGCCAACATTCAAAAGACAAACAACAACAAATGTTGGCAAGGATGTGGAGAAAGGGGAACCCTCCTACACTGCTCATGGGAATGTAAATTACTACAACCATTGTGGAAAGCAGTATGGAGGTTCCTCAAAAAACTCAAAATAGAAATACCATTTGACCCAGGAATTCCACTCCTAGGGATTTACCCTAACAATGCAGTTTCCCAGTCTCAAAAAGACATATGCAGCCCTATGTTTATCACAGCACTATTTACAATAGTCAAGAAATGGAAGCAACCTAAGTGTCCATCAGTAGATGAATGGATAAAGAAGATGTGGTACATATACACCATGGAATATTATTCATCCATTAGAAGAAAACAAATTCTACCATTTCCAACATCATTGATGGAGCTAGAAGGCATTATGCTCAGTGAAATAAGCCAGGTGGAAAAAGACAAGTATCAAATGATTTCACTCATATGTGGAGTATAAGAACAAAGAAAAAAACTGAAGGAACAAAACAGCAGCAGACTCACAGAACTCAAGAATGGACTAACAGTTACCAAAGGGAAAGGAACTGGGGAGGATGTGTGGGAAGGGAAGGACAAGGGGGGAAAAGGAGAATTATGATTAGCAGACATAATGTGGGGGGGTGGTGGGAGGGCTGTACAAAACAGAGAAGAGAAGTAGTGGCTCTATAGTATCTTACTATGCTGATGGACAGTGACTGTAATGGGGTATGTGGCGGGGATGTGATGATGGGCGGAGTCTAGTAGCATAATGTTGCACATGTAATTGTAGGTTAATGATACCAAAATAAAAAAATGTGCTAAAGACATGCACAGACATTTTACTGAGGTGTATATACAGATGGCATATAAGCACACCACAAAATATTCAAGCTATTAGAAACATTCTATTAGGAAAATGCCAGATAAAACTACAACAAGATAATCATCACACACCTGCCAAAATAGCTCAAATAAAATATAGTAATAATGCCAAATACTGCTGAGGATGTAGAGAAATTGGATCATTTATATATTGCTGAAGGGCAAGTAAATTTGTCCAGCATTCTGGAAAATAGTTTGGCAGTTTCTTTTAAAGCTATAAATGAACTTAACATACACTCCAGCAAGTATACTCTTGGGCATTTATCCCAGAGAAATGAAAACTTATGTTCATGCAAAAACTTGCACACAAATTTTCATAGCAGCTTTATTTGTTACAGCCAAGAAAATGGAAACAACTCAGATGTCCTTCATTAAGTGAATGGTTAAACCAACAGTGGTGCATCCATTCCATGGAATACTACTCAGCAATACAAAAGAAGAAACTATTGAGACATACAACAAGTTGGATGGATCTCAGTGGAGGAAGGCTGAGTGAAAGGAGTTGATCTCAAAATGTTACATACCATATGATTCCATTTATATAATATTCTTGAAATTATTAAATAGTAGAGATTAACAGTTTAGTGGCTGCCAGGAGTTTGGCATGAGGGAAGGTGGCTGTGGGTAAAAAAAGAAGAGCACAGGGGATCCTTGTGATTATTTTATATTCTGACTGTGGTGATGTTCACATAAATTTACACATTGTATAAACTACACACACACATCTATGTGCATATAAAAGTGGTGAAATTGTAATAAGTTCACTATACTGGATCAATGTCCAATTTCTGATTATGATATTATACTATAGTTATGCAAGTTGTCACCATTGGGGGAAACTGGATGAAGAATATGTGGGATCTTTCTGGATTGCTTCTTACTATTGCACATGAATCTTACTGCAAAATTAAGTTTTTAAAAAATTCAGTTGCCGTTGGGAAAAAATGTTCCCATATAAGAGTACAGATTCCTTTGCATACCCATTATCTCAATTGTTTCCATTTTTAGCAGATTAAGCAGTCTTGTTACTCCTGTTTTACAGGAGGAAACTATGGCAAAAATGGTTAATGTGGCCAAGAGGGAAATATCATGCCTTTGGTCCTCTGGCTGGCTCTTTTCAATACCTGCAGATGGGGCTTTATTTTACCTAGGAGGAAATTGAGTCTCAGAAATTTAATTTGTTAAAGGTTCTATATTTAGATTATTGAAAGAAATCTTTTGGTTGTAAATTATAGAAATTGAACCTAAGCTGCATTAAGGGGGAGAAAATGGCATTGGCTCAGGTATCTGAAAACCCAAGGGTTTCAGGCACGGTTTGACCCAGGAACTACAACCATGTTGTTGGGATTCTATGCCTCTTAGTTTTAATTTGCCTTTTTCAACATTGGTTTTATTCCCCAGGCAGCCTCTTCCACAATGACAGCAAAGGTAATATACATTCTAATAGCTTAGCAACCTCATAAAAAGAACCTTTCTTTTCCATTGCCTCCAGTAAAGTTCTAGATGGAGTCTGACTGGCCCAGCTTACATCACATGCCCAGGAACATGAACTATTCTGATTGGCCTGGTCTGGGTCACACAACCACTCCTGACTGAATCATCAGATAGTGGGGAGGACTGGTTCCATTAGGAGAATGAGCAAATAAAAAACCTGCTAGAATGGCCCCACAAGGACTCCAGGGTAAATGCAGATCTTCCTACATAGGGGCAGGAGAAAGAGGCAGTAACACAGCTTCCCTCTAACCTTGGCCTCCTCTCCTACTGACACTCCCTCCTCACAACCTTCTCATCATTTTTGCAGGGGCCAATGGGTTCTTTGTAAGCCATGCAGCAATCTGAGCATGGTACCAGGGTCTGGACTTGTAAGCTGCTTTAGAAAACCAACCTGCATACCTTTCCCAAACGCACACAGACGTGCCTGCTTTACAGGGGAGTGTGGAGACAAATGAACTCATAAAGGCAAACAGCTTTGCAACATGCCATAGTTGGCTGTACGTAATCACTAAGTGGCTCATTACCTATGCCTTACTGTTATCTGTGCCTCCCAAGGCCACTTACATGGATGCCAAGAGCCTGCGGTATTTCACCTCCAGTCCCTACTTGGTCAGAACAAAGTCCTAATCACTGTACAGTAATCACCAGCAGACCAGGCAGCATGGACCTGCCTTGCCAGGTGTAATGCATGGTGGCCCTGCTCGGAGCCTGCATTCCTTGCAGAGCTGAGGCAGCTCTGTTCATGTTGAGGAGCTCCTGGGGTCCTGTCTCATTTCTTGTGTGTGCTTTTGGCTGGTCCCAGGAACACCACTCCTTAGCGTTTTTCTCACTTTAATCGTCTTCTCCAGTTGACATATTTAAAATTAATGAGGAATCTGTTCTTATCCAACCTTGTTACCTAGGGCAATGGGCCTCTTTTCCCCCCTTAAATGAATCTTGTAGGTAAAATAATGAAAAACACATGTTTTCCTCCCCCACCTTGGCCCCACTTTGAATGTTCTTGGCAGCTCTTAGCAGAGTCAGTGTGCAAAAATTAGACCCTTTATTGCTCACTGATTAGCCCAAACTAGCCCAGGCAGACGGAGTGTGCTGGAGAAGAGAAAGGATGGGCCCAAGAAGGGTGTCTAGGGAGGTGGTAGGTGCTGTGTGCAATGAGCATTTGAACAGCTTCCTGGGTTGGATTTCCACAGGCAAAAGCTGCCTCTGGGTAGGCGGGGTTGTTATTTCCTGAAAATGTGGGCTTTTTAAAAAAAAGTATTTTTCCTCCATTTCCTGGCTTGAAATGACAGGTCTAGACTGCCTCATGGGGTCTGTGTCAGGGATCTCACCCTCTGAGGCCATCAGGAAAGCCTCGACCTGTGTCCCTGAGCCTCTGTCTGGGAGCCCCCACATGCCCTGCACACGTTCCTCTGATGGCGCCCACCACACAAGGCCAAAGTGTCCTCTTCATGCATCTTTCTCCCACAGGAAGATGTGGGTAGCAGCCGCATCTTTCTCAGCCTGTGACATGCATCTAGTTGTACTTGGTACACAGTAGGTGCTCAGCTAAGTTGCTTTTACTTGAATGGATGCGGAGCGGGCATTCAGGTATCATGGGATCACACAGGCACAGCTCGCACACAAAGCCAGGTCAGCCTTGGGACAGATGCGCTCTCTGTGAGGTGGGGGAATGAGTGGGGGCACCTCACACCCTCTTTCCCTGGAGCAGATATACCTTGACCTGGTTTAGGAGGGTTCTGGATACTTCTGCACTTCCAATGAGCCATGATAAGATACCAAGTGGGCCTTGCTGTCCTCTCTCCTCCTCTCTCATTTATGCTAACCCTCCATGCTTCGAAGCCTGGTATTCCATCGGTTGTTAAAGAGCCTTTTTTGAGAGGCTTGCCCTAGCCTGGCTGACTACTGGCAGGGCCTGTGACTCTCAAGTCAAGGAGCCACCAGATGGAGTATACCGAGGCAAAGGGCTGGTGTGTCTCTCCCGGGCCCACTGCCTCTAACCTGGGAGGGGTCAGTGAACAAAGCCCTGATGGGACCCAGCACAAGCTCCCAACCACTAAGGGACCCAAATGACCAGTCTGGGCCTGGAGCCAGGACCAGGCAAGAGGATGGGGGAGGGAAGTAATAACAGCGATTTTGAAGCCAAGGAAAACCAGTATGGGAAATATGCAAGCAATGAATCCTTTTAATTGTTGAAATGTCCCTCTATCCACACTGCCCCATTCCCAGCACAGGGAAAGCCAGTCACATCCTGCTTGTCACAAAGATGAAATGATGGGCTCTGATGGTTAGAACTGCGGGGAGAAGGGAGGCCTCTGAGGCAAGGTTGCCAGACTGAGCAAATAAAAGCACAGGACACCCCACTGAATTTGGAAGTCAGATAAACGAGGATAAAATTTTTAGTATAAGTATATCCCATGCAATGTTTGGCATATACTTATGCTGAAAAATCATTGCTTGTTTATCTGAAACTCACATTTGACTGGGAGACCTATATTTTGGTGGGCAGCCCTCTCCTTGAGAGGTTAAAGGCCACTGCTGAACCCACAAAGTGTGTTCTGTTCATGTGCAGATGGTGGTCACTTGCAGCAGGATGGAGAGTTGGTGGACCACCTCCAGGGGCGACCCAAAAGGCTTCAGAGTCAGGAGGGAAGGCCACGCCATCATGCGATTGATCAGGGACGCCCACCATGAAGGAGTGAGACCTGAGATAATCAGAGACCGTGATGCAAGCACAGAGCTGTTGAGATGCAGACTGTGAGATAATCAGAGACCGTGATGCAAGCACAGAGCTGTTGAGATGCAGACCGTGAGATAATCAGAGACCGTGATGCAAGCACAGAGCTGTTCCTGTCTGAAATGCTGCGGACTCAGCACGACACAAGTGTTTCACCTTCACACGCTGGCATATATATATGATGGAACATCACACAGACTGTTCATAACATGTTCAAGAGTAGATTTTTACAACTTGGAAAATGCCCACTCTTTCTCTTTCTGAAGGGCCCCGAGTCCCTGGCACTGGCCTCCCAATGTGCCTCTGAACCACACAGCTGGGAGAGAAGGGCTTTTGCCATTGAACTCTTCCGGCTGACAGCTCAGCAGTTGGCTTCCTATAACAAGATAAAATGGTGCTTATTGTATGTAATTGTGCCTGAATGTCACAAGCCCAGTCCCAGCGCTCTGACACCTCCTGGGACACATCCTGAGAGCCTTTGTAGCACAGCAAGGAGGGAAATACCCAGCAAGGCCAGCATGACTTTCTAAACCCCCGGGAGCTTCATTCCTCACAGCGCTGCCCTCTCACTCCACTCCCCACTTCTCTCTCCCTCCCCCACCTTCAAGAATATTTTCTTCTTCCTGTGATCTGGGTGCCCTTTGCTCCATAGATCAATGTGACCTAACAGATCTCTCTGGGTTTCAGCCCCACCCTCTCTGTGCCACACATCAGGGGGGTGGGGTTGAGGTTGGCAGGTTTACACATAACTTTTTTTCCCGATACACAAGCATGCTGTAGGTTGATGTGATGATTAAAGAAACCACAGACGTAGAACCACTCGCAATAAGCTTAAAACGTGGAGCGGACTCAATAGATGTTAGTTTCCTTCCCTCTCCACCTCCCCACCCCCACCGAGACCAAAGATCAAATGGGGATGAAAGCATTTTCAAAGTAGAGCGCAGGATAGGAACGTCTTCTGATAAAAGCACTGTCCTGATGCTGAGATGAAAGGAGGCAAGGAGTCGGCTAAGCCAGTGGGGTGTGGGGTGGGACGTCCTTAGGTGGGCCACCTCCTGCTGTGGGAGGAAGGCCCCCTCCTGGGAGGGGATGTCCCAGAGGGATGGAACTGATGGGGGAGCAGGGGGGTTGAGGATAAAAGAGCAAAAGTAGGAATTGTGGTCTCAGGGGGGGAGGCGGGGTTGAGACATTGATCTGTGAGTCAGATATCCTTCTAGAAGAGTCAGCAAGGAATTAGCCTTGTTGCTGGCTGAGAAGCAGTATGTTTAGGGCCATTCGGTCAACTAGACACACATACATATGTGCTTCATGCCCTCTTGTTCTAGAGTTTACCTTCATGATACAACAGACCCGGTAGGGAGGGAAAAAGGGAGAGCTTTCTAGAAAGTCTGGGTTCTTTCTCCATGAAGAAAATGAAATCATGGAGCCCCTCGGGGTTTCCGTCAGTGTTCCTTTTACAAGCTGAGCTGTGTACCCCCAACAGTTACATGAAGTCTAACCCCCAGAATCTCAGAATGTGACCTTATCTGGAGGTGGGGGCCTTTACAGGGGCGATTAGGTTAAGATGGGGTCTTTAGGGTGGGACTTTATCCAACATGACTGGTGTCCATCTAAGAAGAAATCTGGACACAGACACACAGAAGGGAGAGTGCTGTGTGACCGTGCAGGCGAGCCAAGGAGCAGGCCTCCGAAGAAACCAGCCTGCCCACACCCTGAGCTCGGACTCCAGCCTCCAAAACTATGAGAAGAGAAAATGTCTGTTGTTTAGACCCCCGGCATGTGACACCTTATTTTGGCAACTCCAGCAAAGTAAATACTTCCCATTTCTTGATAAGGAGGAGACCCCTGACCCTCGGCACAGGTTCCACAGTCCATCTCCAATGTGCTCTTTGTGGTTGTCTGCCAGCCAGTCTCCCGCACGTGACCCCAAGTGCCACTCAGAAAAAAGGGCCAGCAGGGCTGTGCTCACTCTCGGCACCCAGGACCCAGAGCACCCCGAAAGCCAGGCACGGGCACAGCGATGGGGAAGGGACACTGTTCCTGTCTGTGCTGCCCTGTCCTGTCACACGGCGCCCATGGGAAGGGGCTGTGGCTGCTGACATCTCGCTCTGTTCCGATGAGACCTGCCATGCTGGGTGGGCTCGGAGAGAGGCCACGACTTCAGTGGGTTTTCACACAGCTGAGACCTGGAAAGGGGCCATTTCCCTTGAACCAGCTGTGGTAAGCTGAGGGCCACAAGGCCCCCCTGCTGTGGAGAAGGCAGGAGCCCTGGGTCAGGTAGAGAGCCTGGTGCCTCCCAGAGGCTAGGGCCCAAGGTAAGCATGGGGATGGGAGGAGGCCCTGCTGCAGAGCCTTCTAAGCAAGGGAACTCTGCTGAGCAGGTCTAGACCCACCGTCAGTGGGGAACCCCACCCCACCCCAAGGTCGCACAGGACCCAGGAAGCTCGTGGAGTGCCAGGAAATGGGGGGAGCCCTCGCCCTTTCAGGCCCCCGGACTGCCCCTGCCATGCACAATCCACTGTGCATGGTGCCCTGAAGGGGGCCCTGCGGCTCTGGGGGACACAGGAGGACCTGATGCCGGGAGCCCTGGGGTCTGCGGCTGAGCCCCTGGAGGACACCACAGTTGTCCTCCTCTAAGTCCTGCCCTCTTGCCAGGGAGCAGGGCTGGTCACCATTCATGAGAACGTTGAACTCTATTCCTTCCCATACTTGGCAGTTAACTAACATGCTCTCTGTCCCTGTCTCTCTGCCTCCTCTTCTCTCTCCCTCTTTGAGAAGCCCAGGATTCCAGAAAACAAAAGCCGGGAGGGTCAGGTAGTCTAGAGGGCTGCCTGCTGAAAGGTGGTAACAAAGTGGGGACAAAATGCCAACACACACGTTAATAGTCCCCCCACCACAGCCCTTACACACAGCTTTGCATCCTCTCCCAGGTCTTGGGCCGAGAAAGCTACAGGGTCCCACTCAGCCCTGCAGTCTTGGGGCCACCGTCAAGGCCACTGAGTTGCGTCTCCCTGAGTGCAGGGCCATGATGCTAACATCACGTTCACTCGCCATTTGATGGGGGCTCTCCACGCGCTCAGTGCTTTTGTATTGACTCTCTTTAACCCTTGTAACATTGAGAGGAGGTGTTACTATCATCTTTAACCTAATGGGGCAAGCGAGGGGCAGGAAGGTCACTTGCCCCCAAGACCTCACAGCAGACAGTTGCCAGGAGGGGACTTGAACTTGGACTGAGTGGTTCTAAAGCTGGCCCTCTTGGTGCCCAGTCCAAAACCTACTCCTGACAGGTGTCCAGTAAATGTGGCAGCGCCCATTTCCTCCACGGGGGAAACATCTGAGGCAGGAGGCAGCACAGGCCCACACAGCACTCCCTCAGCCTGTTGGCTGGAGAAATCCTGCTAAGAAAGGGGACAAAGGCAGTGGAGAGAGGAGAAACTCATTCACAGAATTTTCGAGAACCCCACCTCCTGTTGGATGGGCACTTCTTTCCACTTCCCTTCAAAGCGACTGGCACATGCTCCAGGCCTGAGCCGGCAGCTGTTTTGCTGGACAGGGACTGGGGAGCCGTGTGTGAGCAAAGTGAGTTCTGCAGCTGCTTCTTTCCTATCCCAAACCTTGTGGGGTTCAGGTTTAGGAACCCAGAGGCGGGGAAGTGGCCCTATTCCCTTTCTGCACAGATCTGTTTTAGAAGGACATCTCTAGAGGGTAGGTGATGTTCCAGGCCCTCAGCCGTTCTCTTAGAGCCCCACTGGAGCTGGGGGAGGGCGGGGATTGTACGTGCCTCTGTGTGTGTGTGCATGCGTGCAAGCACGTGTATGCCAGCCCTCTGCGTGGCTCCACCATGTGCCACCTCTGCAATATCTGGACTTCAATAGGGCCCAGCACAGCCATGGGACTCTGCACAAACCTACTATTCAGATGCACACCCTGGTTTCTGCCCGGACCACGCAGTCCGTGGAGTCCAAGGGCTCCAGAGCCATTCCCATCAGGCATTCCTTCAACTTTGTTTCCTGTGGCGCTTACCCTCTATGAAGTCATTATTATTCATTAGGTATATTGCGCACAGAGAAAAAGTAGGCCAAGGATTAAAAAAAAGAAAACAAACAAACAAAAATCACCCCCAGGAGAAGCACTAGTATTGCGTAAAACTATTTTGAACATGCATGAGATTTTTAAAGGGGGAAATACTTTGTGTAGGGATGGCTGTTGTCAAGACTGACTTGGGAATGAATGCTGACCCAGGCCTTTCGTATGCTAAACATGTGACGTCAGAATTCCATTTTTAAATGATAATTCTGCCTAGTGGGATGAGCAGCCTCTAAATCCAGGTTCTGTACAACACAGGCCACCTTGAGGATCCCCAGCTGAACAGCACAAGGAAGTCCTGAGAACTCTCTGTAAATGGACAGAAAGAATGAGAGAGAAAAACGTGAGCCTGCCACTCTGGACACGAGCAGTGAGGGGCTGGTGCAAGGCTGCTGGGCGATTATGCCTAGGGGAATCTCAGAAAGCTGGAGGCCTAGAAAGAAACGTAGCAGCTCATTCCACTCTGACATCCACCTGCTCCATGCTGGAAGCTTTGCTGCTGAAGTGAGCATATTTGGGAAGAGTAAAAAGTACATTAGGATCAAGGCGACAGGTGGCAAGGTGTCTGAACTCAAGGCTTCCTGGATGTGATGATTCATTTTGGGTCAGTTGGGCTGGGCCACGGCACTCAGCTGCATGGTTCTGGTTGTTGCTGTGAGTGTGGTTTTAGATGAGATTAAATTTAAATCAGTGAATTTTGAAAAAAGCAGATTGCTCTCCACCATGTGTCCTCACACAGTTAGTGGAAGACCCAAACAGAACAAAACCTGACCTCCATGGAGGAAAAGGGAATTCTGCAGGCAGGTGGCCTTTGGACCAGCATGGGCCCCTCCCTGGTCCTCCAGCCTGCTGACCCACCCTGCAGATTTTGGACTTGCCAGTCCCTATAAACATACAGATAATATCATAGATATTAATTAATTAATTAATTAATTAATTTAAAAAAGAGAGAGAAGAGAGACTAACATCCTATTGGTTCTGGTTTTTGGAAGAATGCTCACCTGTACACTGGAAGAAGACGGCCTTGCGCAGAGACTTAAGGAAGCGGGGAGGCAGTGAGCAGGGTGGTGCACCCACAGAAGCTGGGCACGTGTGTGAGCCCGGCCCTGGGCTGCCCGGGGGGTGCTGGGCTCCCCATCCCCAGGCTGCTGCGGTGGCCGCTGCTCTTGCCTTCCGTGATGTCACCACACTGGGCTGCTTTTCCAGGCTGGGCTATTTGAGGGTGCCCAGCAGTGTACAGGCATTATCTCATACAATTCTGTTTTCTCTTTTTCTCAAAGAGAGGGCAAGAAACTCGGGCCTGTGGTCAGCTCTGCTCAGTAATTCTCTACCTTGGTTTTGCTTCCTTAGAAAGTGTCTGCAGTGCGCTGTGCAGCCTCCACTCAACAGCCAGGTGCTCCTGTCCAGAGCACGTGACTCTTGTAGGCCTTCGCTGTCTTTGTTGACTAAGAAAGCAGTGATTCTGGTCTTCCAGAAACTTCCATACAACATAATTCCCTATGGAGAGCATTCCACATCTGCGGGCTGTGACTCTAATCAGGAAGTAGGCATCAGATAAGACAACAGCATGTGGTTAAAGGCAAGGATACCCCTCAAATCTTTCACCATTTTAACTAAAGTGTGTAAAAAGCCTTATAATATCAGGGCAAAAATGTACTGTTCTGGAGAATTTAATCCATTTTTTCAAATGAAGAACAGGATCCAGAAAATTATGTGCACTGTTCACAATAACCCATCTTATCGGTGCTGAGCTGAGAATGGAACCTACATTTCTGAATGGTCTAAACACCCTCCATTTCTCCATATGTTAAGAAGGTCCAGAGAAGGATACCTATACTTCCTACTGCATAAAATAAAAGTCTACTCTACTCATGTTGCTCTGGCTAAAATAAATGTGTTCACCATACAATCCACTAGCTGAACTTGTAAAAACAATGTCTGCTGTTCTTTCTTAGAGTTACCCGGGCTTTGGAGAGAGAGTTTGACTAGCCAACATCTCTCAGAACTGCTGCACTGTGGATACCTAACTGGTGATTTCTTTTTCTCTGCACAAATGTTCCTATAATAGGCAATGACCTCTAAAGTCATTCAAACATTCAAAAAAAATCATGCCATGTTAGGCTCTTTGTCAATAAGCTTTTGCGGAAATACCACGTAATCATATCAACTGATAGACACGCAAAAGCATATGACAAAAATCCCATACCATTCGTAATAAAAATATTGGCAAGTTACGAGTAGAGGGGAATCTCCTCAACTTGATAGAAAGTTTTTACCAAAAGAAATTTAGAACTAACATCATCCTTAATAAGGAAAGACTGGATGCTTTCCCTTTAAAACTGGGGTCAAAGCAATGATGTCTCTTCTCACTGCTCTTACTCAACATAGTCCTGAATGTTCTGCCCACAGAAACAAAGCAAAAACAAAAATAAATGGCATGTATTTTGGAAACATTTGGAAATAAAATGATTTCTATTTATAGATGATATGATGGTCTCTCTTGAAAATCCCCAGGAATCTATGAAAAACCTATAACTGTTAAGTAACTTCAGTAAGTTCACAAGAGCAAATAAAAATGAATTGCATTTCTATATACCAACCATCAACATGTGGACACTGAAATAAAAGATACAATACCATTTATAATCACTCTGAAGAAAATGAAATATGTAGGTGTACACTTAAAAAAACATGTATAGGCTATCTATGCTGAAATTATAAAATGCTGTTGAAAGAAATAAAAAAAAGACTAATATATAGGGAGCCATACTGTGTTCATGGACTGAAACACTCAACATCGTAAGGATGTCAGTTCTCCCTAAATTGATCTATAAGTTAAATGCAATTGCTATCAAAATCCAAGCAAGGTTTTCCGTAGACATAGACAATCTTATTCCATGTTGATATGGTAAAGCACAGGCCTGAATACAGCTAAAACAATCCTGACAAAGACAAATAAAGCAGGAGAAATGATTCTATCCCTTATTAGGGCCTGAATATAACTGTAGTAATCAAGACAGCATAGTAGTGACAGAGGTCTAGACATTTGATCAATGGGACAATAGCAAACTCAGAAATAGACCAGCACAAATATGCCCAGTTAATTTTTGGCAAGATGCAAAGGCAACTCGATAGAAGGATAACAGCCTTTTCAATAAATGTTGCTGGAGCATTTGGACATTTGTAGGCCAAACACATGAACCATGACCTAAACCTCAGACAAAATCAATGTAAAATAGATCATGGACTTAAAAGTAAAACATGAAACTATAAACTTTTAGGAAAAGAAATCTCTGGGAACTAGAATTATGCAAAGAGTTCTTAGACTTAACACCAAAAACATAAGAAAAGAGGGACAAATCATCAAAATTAAAAACATTTGCTCTGCAAAAGCTCCCATTAAAAGGGTAAAGAAAACAAATTACAAGCAGGGAGAAAATACTTGCAAATCACATTCAACAAAGGGCTGGTGTCTAGAATAAAGAAAGAAAGCACAAGACTCAAGAGCGAATACTGAAAAGTCCAATTAGAAAGGGGGCAATAGACATGCACAGACATTTCACCAAAGAGGACATGCAGATGGCGAAAAAGCATACGAAATGATGTTTAACGCCAGTAACGATCAGGAATGTGCAAATTAAAACCACAATGAGATATCACCACACATATAACAACCACAACAAGAAGTAGTAACACACCAAAGCAGATAAGGATGAGGAGAACCTGGATCTCTCCTACGCTGCTGGTGGGAATGTCATATGACAGCTACTTTGGAAAACAGCTTGGCATTTGCCTATGCAGGTAAACACGTCACTTCCATATGCTCAGCCATTGCACTTTCTACTTTACCCTAGAGCGATGAAAGCTTATGTTTACCCAAACACCTGTGCGTGAATGTCCATAGTAGCTTTATCTGTTACAGCCAAAAACTGAAATTCATCCCAATATCCTTCGAGAAGTGTCTGGTTAAACAAGCTGTGGTGCATGCGTACCATGAAGCTCTTACTCAGCAGTGTGTGCAGAGGAATGAATTATTAGTACACTCAGTTTAGAGGAATCCCCAGTGACTTACAATGAGTGAAAAAAAGCCAGTCTCAAAAGGTTACATACTATATGATTTCACTTATATAACATTTTGAAATGACTCAATGTTAGAAATAGGGGACAGATTGCTGGCTGTCAGGGATTAAGATGGGGGTGCAGGGGATGGGGAGGTGGGTGTGATTATAAAAGAGCAGCATGAGAGATCCTTACGATGTCAGAATTACTCAGCATCTTGACTGTGTGGTGGATACATACACGCTCAGGTGATAGAATTGTACAGATCCTAACACACACACACACAAATATGAGGAAAAGGAACACTTGGTAAATCTGAATAAGCCAATGGATTGTGTCTGAGTCAGTTTCCTGGCCATGATATTATACTACAGTTTTGCAAAATGTTACTGTCAGGAAAACTGGGCAAAGTATACAAGGGATCTGTTTCCTGGACTGGGGTTCCCAAAGGGACTAAAATTTCCTCAAGGTCAAGGATATCTGCTTTGACTTTTTATTGCTCACACACCACACAGCAAGAGCTCTTTACCCAGCAGACTCTCCCTGGAGCCTAAGAATCCCACGATAACAGCTGGTAGCTTCGGATGAAGCAGGCATGGAAGATTATCAGGCTCTCTGTGGACAGACACGGGGACACATTTCAGTTATTGGGGATTTACCTTTCCCGATGACAAACTTCCACAGGAAGACCACTGTCACGTGCTCTCAGCACATGCTCCGTGTTGATCACACAGACGCATCACGTGCACAACCACAAAGACTGCGGTGGGACAGGAGTCCCGAGCGGTGGTTCTCATAGCAGCCATCAAAGAGCCACTTCATGCGGCTTGGAAAATCACCAGGCACGACCCATACTAGCGATCCAGCTTCTGCCAGGAGTATGTCTCATTCTGTGTTCGCCTTTTATCTTATCACCAAATACTTGATGGTTACAAATTCAATAATCAAAGTTATTTAGTTCAGAGGGCCCTATATTGGGCCCGGCTGTAACCCTAGATGAGAAATGATTACAATTAAGCAAGTGTTGAGTGTTTTCCACGTACAAGGCCTTAGCCTGGGCTCTCTAGGGAGACAAGGATGAAGAAACGATGGTTCCGGCTCTCAGGCAGCTAGAGGGTCGCTGCGCCGAGGCTGCAGTAAAAGACCGACTTGGGTGGGAGCTGTTAGTACAGAGATGATGTCTTGGGACTTTGGGGAAATGACCTCCTGGTGGGTGGTGGGGAGAAACAGAGAAAGCTGACTGTAAGAGCTGTGGGATACAGAAGTTAAGAGCCTGCTCCCCAAAACACCCTGTCTAATCTGAATCTGGGCTTCAGCACTCACTGGCCAGTCATCTTGGGCCGGTTTCCCATCTTTAAAATCGGGAAAATACTATCAATCACTCAGAGCCGCTGGGGGAATAAAAGGCAAAAGGCATGACCTACTTAGCACAGAGCCTGGCGTACAGTAAGGGCTTCATTAATGCTGGCTGTTATTATTTAGTGGGTAGGGATAAAAGATGAATGAAACAGAAGTCTTCCTAAGGCACTCTCAGTCCAATGGGGGTGAGAGACCTACAGGCACACACATTATTGGACAGAGGGGGCCATGTTATTACAAGAAGAGAAGAGGGTGGCTCTCACTCGGGAGCCCTAGGCAGCCACCGACAGATGCCTTGTGGTCCTGGCGAGGTCTTTCACAGCCACCTAAGCTTTACTGACACGGCCGCCAGCCTTTGTACCAGCCATTCCCCAAGGACAGACAGTGCGGGCTGCGCTCCCCGAGGGCCCCTGCCCTGTCACGGTGCCCGACTCCTCACTGCCGTGCTATCTCCCTGTCGCTAGGTCATCGATGTACTTGGCTGTTTGCAAAGCTGCAGAAAGAGGAGTGTTTCCTGCGGTCTCTCCTGTAGGATGGTTCTCCCCCCGGCTCTGCATTACAGATTGGTCTGTGATGGGACCTGCTGAGAACCCACCATTGCCGCAGCCCCCTTCCTGCTCAGGCATATCCAGCTCGCTCATGGCTCACTGCTCCTGGAGTCACTATTTCTTATCTCAGGGAAGGGTCCCCCACTTCCTGGGGCAGGTGGGGGAAGCAGGGAGGCAGAGCGGGTGCATCTTGCAGCTCAAAGCTTCTCTCTCCTCCTTGCTATGAGTCAGCTTTGCGGGGGTCTGTGACAGAGCATTCCGCGGACTTGGCTGTTCTGCTGTCCAAACCCCTTTGAGGTACAAATCTCCTCTGGGCCTCGGAGCTCCACCTCGGACCTGGGACTTGGCCGAGCAGACGTGTTCAGTGCCCACCAGACGTTGAGCTGTCATCTGCACAGGGAACTACCAGGGGTAGAGAACCGGCTTAGAGTCTCAGGTAAAAACTTAGAACCACCAATTTGAAGTCCTACTAAAGTTTGTCTCAACGTAGTAATGAACAGTTATTTTCCAGAAGGAACAATAGCACAGTGGAAAGGTGTTCCATTTATTTGCCTTCTTGACTAGTGTCAGTGTCCAGGAAGACTGGTGGGTGGTGGTGGGGTTATGGTGAGTCTCAGGCCTCCACAAACCCACCTGTCCCTGGGGACTGTGGGCAGTAACTGCAGGTAAAACAGCTGTGAGGAAATTGCAGCTTAAGTTCTGTGGCCTTCAATCTAGAAAGGAGCAGAGGCCATGTAAACAAGCATAAGAAAACACCCACGAGATCGCCTACCAAAGAACATGGGGGACAGAGTGTGAGGAGGTAGCTGCTGTGGGTGCAGACCGCCCAGAGTGAGGGGCCGTGGACAGAACCGGGCGCCCCTGCAGCCTCCCCGAAGACTCCAGTGTGTGTCGCCGGGGTCAGGTGGAGTTCGAGCAGGAACCCTGGGGTGCTCATCTCTGAGTCAGGGGCATGCAGGAGGTGGGCCCAGAGTCCCATCCTGCCCCAAGCCACTTACATGGGATGCACGTTCTCCTGAGGACCTGGTGCGGGCCCTGGAGTATTTTCTCCGGGTGGGAAGGGAGATTCCTGGTTTAGAGGGCATCTCCGGTTTTCCTGGTAGCCAAAGTCCCCAGGTCTGGGGACTCTGTTCTGAACAAAAAGTAGCCCCAAGCTCAAGGGCCAGACTGGAAACAGGTAAGGGGGTGCCTCCCTGCCCCGTCACAGCCTCTCAGGCCCTCGTGGCTCCAGCCCTCCGTCCCTCTGGTATCAGCAAAGAGAACACCCTCCTCCTCTGAGCCACAACTCTGTAGCCCCTGGGGCTTCGCCAGTCTTTCTCAACCTACCCTGGAATATCACCAGAACTGCCTACATTGTCTCAGCCCACCCCTATCCTGCTTTAAATGTTCCCATTTTGTTTTAAAAAATAAAAATCCAGACTCCTGGAGTTGGACAAGTGCTGACTGGGTAAGGGCCGTGCTTCCCCACACTCGATGCACAGGTCACACTTGGGGAATTGGAAGGAGGCCCAGACAGATCAGAAGGTGACCGGGATGGTGAAGGGTCAGAGACCATGTTACAGGGAGCCCACCCGTGGAGCTGAGACCGAGGGGCATACAGCAGGTGCACTCCGGGCTGGGCTGAAGGGGAAGGGTAAAGGATGCTGGCCCTTGGAGCTCCAAAGGCAGAAGCAGGGCCAACAGGTGGCCATCTGGGGCTAGGGGAAGAGTGGCTACAGGGAGAGCAGTCGCTCGCACACAATTGCCCCAAGAAGGATGAAGCCTGTGTGGCAGGCAGGGAAGGCTCCTGCGTGGAATGTGAGAGAGGAAGGGGGCACGGCAGGGTCTTCAGGTCAGCCCACCCCCTCTGGGAGAGGCAGAGCCTGCAGGCCCTCCCCACCTTGAACCTTCAGCGCAATACACAGCAAGGGAACCCACTGACCCCCAGTGCCCGGCACTCCTTGAGGCTGGGTGGAGCGGGATGTTCGGGCCCTCTGTCCATGGCTCTGGGAGGATATTCCTGCCCGGCGGGAAATGGAGCTATGTAACCCCCAAGCTGCCTTACAGCTCCGAAATGCTGCATTCAGCCACGCTTCACATGCTTGTTCGTCCGCAAGCTCCTGGCAGTGCCTGTTCTGGGCACCAAACACACACGCACTCTTTCCTTTCCCAGGGGATCCTTCTAGCCCCATCTTCGCTCTTCCCTCATGTCCATCTCAACCCTGGCTTTACTCTGTTTTTCCCTAGCCCTTGCCTACTCCCAGGGATAGAGCTGTCTCGCACCCAGCCTCCTTCATCCAGGGTTTCCATCAGCTGCTGCCCGGCTCTGGGGGCACTGGGCCTCACAGGGGTCACACAAACTTCCTTTCCATTCATGTTTGTACGGGTGACCCACTAACCTACTTTTCTGCTCTGCCTGGCATAACTCGGCATTCAAAACGCCCCTCCTCCACGGATTTGTGATGTTTAGATTCTACGACAGGAAGCATCAGGGTAAGGGCCCTGCAGATAAAACTAAGGCACTGAGGTGTTCACAGCTGCCAGGCTGGCTCTGTTTAATTGCACAAACATCATTTATCATGAGAGAGGTAACAAATTCATCTTTATGTTTTTCCAGCTTCCAGCAGCTCTGTGTTCTCTCATGCATGTCCATGAGGTTTACTTCTCCCACTTTTATATTTAAATGAAAACAAATTGGCTCATTTACCTGAGATTCTCAGGTTGACAGAGATTGGAAAAGTGTGTGCCTGTGTGTATGTGTGTGTGTGTGTGTGTGTGTGTGTGTGTGTGTGTGTGTGTGTGT
>JAQQAC010002629.1:16900555-16961894 GCA_029783875.1 Phataginus tricuspis | reverse complement strand
GTGTGTGTGTGTGTGTGTGTGTGTGTGTGTGTGTGTGTGTGTGTGTGCTATTTGTTTTGCCTCAAAGCGTTCAGATGCCTGGATGGATGGAATGGATCATTCAAAAAGAGATTTCCAGAACGTCTTCAATCATCTGCACAAAACAGAGTCTGAAATTGCTGAGGAAAAAGATCATTGATGACACAATAACCACAGACAAACCAAATCAGTGAGGCAGTCTGTTGCAAGTTTCACAGCGTCACATATTATTTATGCCTTCACAGAGAACTGCAACCAATTGGGGAATTGCTTTCTCCCACCTGTGTTAACTGGGCTGGAAGACAACAGCTGCCAGGGAAGTGAGGCCCAGAATGATTCAAAACAGGGATGTGCTGGAGGGCTTGGGTCAAGGAGTCAGCCCCCGGGTGGAGGAGGAGGACAGGGCGGTGCGTGCGGAGGGAGGGGAAGCACTCCCACTGTGGGAGTAGGGCCAGGTGGGGGCCTTGAGCCATCCTTACAGGAGGGGATGTGCAAAGCAAGATCCCCGGCAGGGAGGGACCCTCTCCACTGGAGATATGTTGCCTTTTTAAATGTACTGTTCTTCTGTTTGAATGCCACCAGTAATGCACAGACATCTGATATAGGAGTGGAGAGGAAGTTTCTTTCACCTCCTCCTCCAGTCCCAATCCCCAAATCTTTAGCCTGTACTCTTCCAGAACTGTCCATGCATTTATAAGTCTGGTGTGGAGCATATGTATAGATAACCTACCTAAGGGGTCTTGGCAGCATTTGTTAAAAGTGGTCCCTCCCTCCCTCTTGAAGCTCTTTCTGCCCTGGTTTCCAGGGCTCAGCCTCTTGGGGGTCTCCTCCTACTCACTGCTCCCTGTCTGTTCCTCTGCATGAGAGTGGCCTCTATGTGAGGGAGGGTCCCCGGCTGGCCTGGACCACTTCTCTTACTGCTTTGATCCCTTCCAGCCTCTCTACTCTGCATAATGTTCAGCAGATGACATCCCTCAGGATGCTTCCCCAGCCGGAAGCTGGGCCACCCGCTTGCACCTGCCAGACCAGCCTGCACCTCAGGTGGGCTGAGCATCCCTAGATCTTGTCCCTCCCGAGCTGGCTCCTCTCCCGGTCTGCCCACCAGGTGCAGCCACACTGGGAGTCCTCGGTTCTTCTCTTCTCTTTCCACAGTCAGACCATCAAGTCACGGGGCCTCTACCACCTAGACTCTGTTCACCCCTCACCATCCCACCCCTACCATCATGGTCGAGCCACAGTCATACCACAGCAACCCACTGCAGTGGCCTCCTAACCTGCCTTTCCCACCCCGAACAACCTCTTAAGCAACGCTTTTCACAGGAGATAGACGGAGCTTTTACAGAGTAAAAGCAATCATGTCACATCCTTGCTCAGAACCCTCCCTGCCATGCTCAGAACAGAGCCAGCAGCCTGCCCAGTGGCCAGGAGTTACATCTCTTGGTCCTATTTCCTTCCATGGCACCAGAAGCATGGGCTCCCAGGGGAGGACAGCCCCAGACTGTAGCAGATTCTCAATATACATATATTTTTAATTAAATGAATTAATTTTTATTTAACTTTTCAAATGTTACTGTCGCGGAGCATTTTCCATTGTGTTCTTTAGAATATCTGCCTCTTACTTAGGAATTGTTGCATAGTATTCCCTCCCAAGGATTTGCTCTAATTTATTTAGCCACACCCTTACTAGTAAAAAATTGAATTGATCCATTTTCATAGGTGTGATTAACACATAAATGAAGTGCAGATATTTAGGGGAGGAATTTTCATCCTCAATAGGGAGCCCAGGGATGGGTTTTAAGGTACCTGGGAACCCCCAACTCTGTGAGCAGGTGCGTGAGCAGGTAAGTGCTTGGTGCTGGGCAGTATTTGTTTCCTAACCTCCTAAAAGTTATAAATCAGTGGATCAGGATGTTTTCTTAAACTAACCCAGACCATCCCTGTGCTGGCCCTGCCAGCCCCCAGCAGGGAAAATGAACCAATTTAGAAGAAAACTGTGGTCAAGTCCAGAGGCCTTGATGTAGTGTGTCCAGGTGGGGAGGCCGGAGTTGGGACAGGTGGATGGGCCGCTTCTGCCTCCAGACTTTGGTGGCCTCCTTGCCCCCTTCTGCCCCGGAGCCCGAAGAGATCACCTACCTCCAAATGGCATGTGGGAAATGCCTTTGTGACCGTAAGCTGCACAAAATGGCAGGTGCTGGTCTGTTTTTCTAGCTTCCCGGTTTCCCCATTTCCTAATCCTGTAGTAATAACGGTGTGCAAAGGGGAAAAAGAAAAACACAGAGCCAGGCCATGATGACAGGCAGTTGGTCAGAATAGGTATGAGCTCCGTAAGCCACAGAGCATCTGAAACCCTGCCAAGGCAAGCAGATGCCTCCCAGACCCTTGCTCTGCCGAGGGAAGTATTAGCTTCAAGGCTGTGGGCTCCTGACGGGCTGTCCACTCCTCTCAGCAGCCCGCCTGCCACTTAGACCATGAGACTCACTGAAGCCAGCAGGAAGGAGCTCGGCTGCCCAGACCTGAGCGGAACCAGGTGATGCTCCGTACGAAGCCTTAAGCAGCAGGTCCTCCTGGCCCTTGAGCTGCTGTCCTACCCATCGGCCCTTGGCCCTCCATCCCCGCCAGCTCCCTAGGGCTCTAAGCACTAAGTCCTGGTTCTCACTCCTGACTCAGGAGTATGGGGCTCACGTAGTTCTCCAGTCCAGCGTCAGATATCTCACGGCACTTTCCTGACAATGAGTGAGTACCTTGCTGCTTGGGGGTAGAAGAGTACAGTAGGTAGTCAAATGTGATGATCTGTTTCTCTGTTAAAGTTAGTATTGTATTATAATACAGCATAATGATTGAAAGCACAGACTTAAAGAAAGACAGCTGGAGTATGAATCCCAGCTCCGTACAGATTATCTGTGCTCTTGGAGGAGTTTCTTAATCATTCTGTGCCTCAGTTCACACATCTGCACAGCAATAAGATGGCAACTTTCCATGATGGCTCTTCCCCCTTCTCTGTAACAGCAGAGCTGTGGCCTGGCCGGTGCTGGGCGGCTGTGCCACGCTGCCTGGCCTCCCCTGCAGCGGAGCATGTGACTTCATGCTCTCCCGTAGTGAGGGACAGACTTCTGCTATCTCCAGGCCGGGCCTTAGGAGAACAGGTGCCTGCCTCCACGCTCTTGTTCTCTGGTGCTGAAGGCTTGAGCTGCAGCGATCAGAGCAACTTTGGAAGGCCCATGTAGGCAATGGCAGAGTTGCCATCAGCCTGACCATGTCACCTTCCAACTCCGAACTCAGGCTGTCACATGAGGGAGAAGTAACCGTCAATCTGGTTAGAGGTGCTGCATTTTTGCATCTCTTTCTGAGAGCACCTCTCGTTATCCTCATCAAAACTGCACTTCACAGAGCTGTTGGGAGCATTTAGTATGTTAATAAATAAAAAGGAATTAGGGCAGTGCCTGGCAGAGACAGTGCTGTATATGTGTTAGCTAATAGAACCTGTGATGAAAATAATACTAAAACATCATCATGTAAATAGGAAGGAGGAGTATGTGTAATAACTTCCATGCTGTGTATTGATGAGGCATGAGGTGGAGGTCCTATTGTCCAGCCCTTAGATCTGCCCCATTGCCCAGACGCCCCACCATTTATCAATAATACAGAGGAGAAAAGCCCCTGATATTCTGGATTGTGTTTGCGGCTACAAACACTCTTTATGATGCTACAATAGTGTACCCTGCTCAGAAGGGTCCCAAGACAAAGTGATAATTACCATGCTGGATGACTTTTCAATCACCTAGAAATATAAACGTAAAGAAAAGCGATGCATTTTCTGAACTTGATTTTATTTCATTCTGCCTTTTTCCTGATTGTCCGCTCTTACACCGCCACTCTGGGGAAGTGCATTTCCAGAAAATACCAGGGCTCCAACCACCATGGAGTACGTGGCCCCTGCAGCCATTGCCCTGGAACGTGCGTTCCCCTGGTTACCTGGTTACTGGAGGAGAGGAGCAAGCAGCGATCAGAGGGGAGCTGGGAGCAGGCTGTCGGGGGAATAGCAGGTAGACCACAGAACCACAAAGCCTGCCAGGAGCCTTTTGTTCAGTTCAGTGCATGGAGTTCTGTGGCTTTGCCATGTGACAGCCCATGTGGACCCAGTAGTCCCTGCTGTCGGTCAACAGTAGTGGGTATGCAGCAACCACAGCGGCCGCTGTGGTCAAATGTGTTGACCCCCGCTTTGGACAAGAAAGAGAACATTGACAAGGACCTCCCACTACCCAGCTGTGGAGCTGAGCCGGAGCAGACAGCTCTCGGACATACCCAGATGGGACAGGAAGGCTGCCATGCCACCATCACATCAGCATTCCAGGTCCAGAGCACTCCTCACATCACACGAGCTTATGAATTAGCTCCAGAGGTCCACGTAGAGCTAGAGAGACAAAGGACACTGTGAGCTACCTGGCCCCCAGCCTTCTTGTTGCCTGTGTGGCCTTGGACCTGGCAGGCTCCTGTGCTACATGCTGCTCCACAGTTGCCCGATAGGCTGAGTGAAGGACCAAGTGGGCAGAAGGCGGACCAGCAGGGGGTTAGAGCCCCAGGCTCTGGGTGCAGACAGCCTGGTTCTGCCACTCACAGGCGGTGAGGGCTTGGTCTGGGTCCCTTCCTCTCAGGCCTCAGGATTCTGGTTTACACGGTAGGAATAAATAGACTTTGCTAACTGACTTCTGACAGACTAGAGGTAAGATACACAAAGTGCTTAGCATGGCATCTTCCATGTAGTCTTTGTTCAATAAACGGAGTGGCAGTCCCAGCTGGGCCCATCTGCGGCCCTGGAGTTATTATCAACAGCACCCACGTTCACACGCGGAAGTGATCCCATTCCAGAGACAAATGATACGGTCGCCCTGCCCACAGATGACGATGGTGGTGACGATGACCACCATGGGCACGAGGCTAGTCAGGTGCCTGGAGGGGGCCCTGCATGCAAGCTTGAGCTACGTGGCTTTGAGCCAACTCGAGGCATCCTCACTCTCAGCATGGCTCAGCCGCACCGTGCAGGGCGGGGACATGCTGCAGGTCAGCACACGTAGCTCAGACCAGATCGCACAGATGACATTCAGGACGCTTTGTTCAAAAGGGATTCTGTCCTCAGGGAGCCTCCAGTCCTGCAGAACAAGGACAGCAGGCAGTAAATCCGGCAGCTCAGAGCAAAGCACAGGACAGTGAGCAGGACAGCATGGGGAGCCCTGCCTAGGCACATCGCGTGTTTATTCATGCAAACGCTGGGAGTTCCTGCAAGGGTGGGGCTGGGCTATCCGAAAGCCCTTGGAAGATAATTCCATGAGTTTCTCTCAGGGAACTCCCTTTCTTTTCTCCCTGGCAAGGAGCTTTATGGAGATGTCACAGATGACAGCAGTGACAGGCATATGGAGGGCGAAGCCCCTCAATAACCTGAAAGCAGCAGTCGCCATTGGCTGGGCTGGAATTGTTTCTTCACCTCAGGAAACCACTAAGGCCGCGCTGTCATCACCATTTTGAGAGTGGCAAACAGCACCTGGAAGATGAGGCCCTCCTCCGAGGCCACCCGCAGGGCAGGGGTGGGACTGGGTCAGAACCAGGTTTCTCCAACTCCAGGGCAGCTGGGCTTTGCCAGCTCACCACTCCACAGCAAAGTCGGAACAGGAGGGCTCCCTGCAGGCCACACTGTGGCTGCTGGCCCCCCGCCCTGGGTAACCCAGGGAGCCAGGCCTGAGAAGACCGAGACGCCCCATGGGGCGCAGCCTTGCCTTCGCGGAGCATTGGCTCTGTGGGTGCGGCCCTCTGAGTCTCGCCCAAGTCCCCGTGGGCCAGTGGGCCTATCTAAGGAATATCAACTGCAGTCTCAATGCTGCCCGAGCACATATCACAAGCCACACTCCAGGCCTAATGCCTTGTTTGCACTCTGGGTCTGACGCTCCACTCGACGTAGGTCTTTTAATCGTCACAGGAACCCGTGAGGCAGATGCATCTGAAAGTGCAGCCCCCACGCCACAGTCCTGGCCAGCTCCGTCTCATAAGCAGAAACCCAGTGCCCAGAAGCTTCCAGAAGGCAGACTACATGCTAGTTTAGGGCAACAATTCAACCCCCTCTGAGTGTGAAGTGGGACAAAGTCCCACCTATGGGCCAAATTCCCACCCCTGGGGGCAGGGTGGCTTTTAGAGCAATGAGTCCTTAGCAAGTACAAAACTTTCCAACCACTTTGTTTCTTAGCTCCATGTCAAATTGTGAGTGAGTGTGTGTGTGTGTGTGTGTGTGTGTGTGTGAGACGAACACTCGTTCTAGCAAAGGAAATTACACAAAATGTGAAAATTAACTTTTCTCTCCAGGAGAGGAGCGCCGGGGATTACAAAGCACACTGATGGTCTGACATGCAAGAAGGAGGTCAGGTTGCTCAGCTTAGGCCTCGGAATGCAGAAAGGAGCTGGGAGCGCGGAGGTGTGCTGTGCAGGCATCAGAGGGCAGCCCTGCCGGAGCGCCCGTGTGCTGCTGCAGTGAGAGGCGAAGCCCCGGGTGCAAAGGCACAGGACTGGGCTTCCAGCTCCCAAGGCCTGGCGTAGAAGGCATAGGCCCCTCGGTCTGGAGGATAGAGGTTGTCCAGGCAGGAGTTTGAGCACAAAGACCTGGTCACCCAGGTGGTTGCTGAGTGTGAACTCTGCAGGAGAAAGGCAAGAACCCATTTGCTAGGACTGAGCTCCAAGAGTCAAGCGAGAGGAAGGAGACCCTGAGGACCCTGTTTCCCTATGAGGAGCTCCTCCCATGTCCCTGACTCAGGCCAGTCGGAGCCCAGGCGGCCCTGCACGTGCAGGTCACCAAGAGGTGTGGGAGCAGGGCTGGAGGACAGTGGTGGTCCACGTGGTATTGTGAGGGTAGAGCCCAGCAAAGAGAAGGTTTGGACATGGTTGCTGAAGCCCTGATTTTCAGAGGCCCCCAGAGTCCCCAGCTTCCGGTGCGCTTCTGACAGCACATGTGTGGAACCCCTGGAAGCCATCCCCTTGTTTGTACTTCCAACAAGAATTGGTTTCCCCCAAACTAGGTCAAGAGCTCCTGGGAAACTTATGGATTCTGACTTTGATTTTTCCATCTTGAAGTTCAAAGAGCATGAATAAGCTCATTGGAAGAAAAAAAATTTGAGTTTTTTGAAATCTAAAACATGCTTGGCATGAAGGGAACTAAAAACTAAAGGAGTCCAGGAAACCCCAGCTGTGGCCTAGAGAATACCCACCAGCCCCGTTTGTCCCCAGCTCCGGTCATGGCTGGTTCCCAGCTGAGGTGGGGCAGGTGGGTCCCCGGATGCAGAGACTATGACACAGGATGAGTCAGCATGTTTTTTCTGCCCAGTCCCATGTATGACGGCCACAGGGCAGTGTCATTGAAATTGCCTTTCTACATGTGCACAGGACAATTTATTATCTCAGTGAACATCAGAAGCCTCATGTATGAAGGAAAAGTTTCTTTGTCCCTTTGTGAGAAAGGGAAAATGAGGGGACTCCAGCGAGGGGGAAAGCATCATTTCACCGTTGGCTCACAGCTCAGGATAAGCATGTGAGTATGAACCGCATGAAACCAGATCTTTAAGAGCCAGAACGACACCTTGTTTCGTTTGCATCCTCAGCTGCGTCCGTTCTCAATGAACAATTGCTGAATGTATGAAGGCGGGAACAGAGCCTGCGTCCTCAGAGTCTGGTATAACGGTGTCTTCCTGGAGGTTTTGGGGGATGGGGTTTGGAGTAAGGCACAGGGCGCGAATCCCTCTCATCCTCTTGCCAACTTCAGTGGGAATCTATTGATTCTACCTGACCAGCATTCCGCCACCTTCTTCAGGCAACAGAACCCTGATTTTCCAGGGATGCACTATCTCTTTCCCATTTTCAATTCAATTAAGCTGTTGTGGGTGGACTACCCCGGGGGGCGCATGCGACTTAACCCGGAAAATCAGAAAATCAACTGACTTACCACGATTTCAATTTCTGGAGGCAAAGGACTCCTGTGTTAGAAAATGATTTCGTCCAATTAAATCCAGATGGCAATACTCATAATAAACTGCATTCAATGGCCCCAGCCTCTCTTCTTGAAAATGTTAGCAGATGACTGTGGCAGTAGATTCAGGTTACCTTGTCCTCAGACGTCAGGGGACATTTATACAGATGAATCAGTGGGAACAAATTGGATTCCATCTCATGTCAATAAAAATGCAACAGAAGCAGTTCTGATGTTTGGACCCAGCTCAGCTGGGTGTTTCCAGTCAGAGTGGAATTTTTAATGCCTCTTGAGATCTCATTCTTCAAATACATATATTAATGCAGAACAAAGAGAAACGGCTCATCCACAGCTTGCTCAGCTTGCTGACTGTGGAATGAGATTCTCAGAAAGTCTGATTTCCTTGCTGGGGAATCTCTTCGTTTCTGGCCAGGGCCTAAGCTTCTGGTTGGGGCAATGCCAATAGTTCAGTTTAGTTCCCTCCCAACTGGACATGGTCTCTGATGGCTCCATGGTCTGGAAGTCCCTGGTCAACGACCATGAACTGGTGCGGTGATCTGTATCTGAAAGCAAGGACTTGCCAAGCTGGGTGGCCAGCCAGGCACCAAGCCCCGGGAGCTTCAGATTGCGAGGATGGTCAGGTAGGAGTCCCTTTGTCCCAGGCAAAGTGGGGTTTCAGTGGCTTCCTTACTAGGCTGAGTGAAGGGGTAGTGGCGTCATCTGAACCACAAGAGCTTGTGTGTTCATTAGACCCACCCAAGGATGATACAGTTTTTCATACAACCTCCAGGGAAGGACAACCTGACTTGGGGCTGGGAGACAAAGTCTGCTCTGCCAGGTCTGGCTTTTCCAGAGGGAGAGGGTCCTGAGCATGCCTGCCTCGTGAGGTGACCTCTATGTGGGGCTTCCACAGAGAGGATGCCATTGTAAGGGACTTTGGGTAGCTGAAGACATGACAGAAATAGTCTCACTCTTTGGAAATGTTTCAAAAATGGGGCTCATCCTTCTCATCGGAGAACCAGCCCTTTGGATTTGCCAAACTTAGTTTCCAGCTGGAAAGCTGGCTAGTTTGGGACCCATGGCTAACAACTCATTGAAACCAAAAGATGATGCAATTGGAGATTTCCCCCAATAAATTTTTCTTCTTTTATCACGCCAGTAGTTTTTTTTTTAATGCTAACATTAGTCATTCTGAATTGGAAATGGGTGATTAGGGTGCCAGAGCCACACAGCTTAGGGACTGACAAAGCCAGGAACCGGCACTTGTGGAATTCTGACTTCCAGGCTGTCCAGGTCCGGTGGACATGGCCCCACCTCCTGACCCACTACTGTGCTCAGGGAGATTTGGTGGCTGAAAGATGACGGGGCCGTCCCCTTCCCGGAGAGAAAAGTCTGACCACTGCGTGATCACAGTTAATGCTCTGGAGAACATGACATCTGCATCCTCCCCATTCACCCGACACATCCCTTTCCCAAAGGAAGACCTTTGCTACGAAGCCCTCATAACAAGTCCAGTGCTCAGCTCAGGTGACCCGGCCAGGAGGTTCTGATTTGAAACCAATTTGAGCCACAGGAGTCACAGGAGCTGGTCAGCTGCTATGTCTGTTCATCCTTTGTTGTAATCCTGTTCCCCCTCCAGCTTTATCCCCAAAGGCATCTCAAGCAGCTTCCCTTCCATGAGTTCCTTTCATATTTGTTATTGGATCTACATAGTTTGGGTTCAACGGCGATTTGTGGCTTGTCACAAACTGCATTTGAGAGTGTCAGCAGCAGAGGCAGGACCAGTGTTTGCAGCCCAGCAAGGGGTGACCCACCTGAAGTGCAATTAGAGAGAGACTGGGATGGCTGCTCTCCTAGTAGCAGAGGCCGGGAGTGTGGACACACGATGGACAAGCTTCCGGCAGGCCTCCCAGTGTCCACTTGCTTCCATGCTTCTAGACTTAGAGCTTTTAGGTGCATGCACCCACCTTTGCTTTCCTGAGCCCCTCAGCACAGAGACTGGGAAGGGCTGCCTGGCCCCGCTTCCACCCCACACCCACTGCCTGCTCCCTGCAGCCTCTGTCCCCAGACTGGAATGTGCTGAGCTTCATGGTCACTACCCAAGGAGGCCGTGGGCCAGGGGTGAGGTGGGTGGTATGCTGCGGCAGAAAGAGGTGGATGAGGTCACAGACCTACTTTCTGCCTAACGCTGTGGGACCCTGGGCAAGTCACTACACGTTTCTGAGCCTCTGTCCTCAACGGCTAAAGGGAAGATTGTTCTCCTGAGTTCCTTGGTGGTCCCCAGTGCTGGCATACTATGAGTCCAGAAACTGATTGGCTCTGAAAACCTGGGCTGTGAGTGCCCACTAGCTTCCACATCTGCGTCTGTGACCTCTGGCAGAGCTCCCAGCATGCTGTGATCAGAGCCGCCTGGTTGTAGGGTGAAGTTTCCCCCACAACCCTCCTCATTCTTTTTCTGACCAGCTGGCCCAAGGGACAGAGCAGTTCCAACTGTTCTTGGCTTCAGTCAGCTCCTCCCTTCCCATCCCACCCCTCAGCCATCCATCTCTGTCGACCCCTGCAGGCCCAGAGGGGCAGGTGGTCCTGCAGCTGGTGCCTCCAGATGCCTGCAGAGTGAGCAGAACCCTCCCCTCTGCTGTTTTCCTAGCCCATTAAGCATCTTCTAGGAGGTTCTGTGGAGCTGAGGCAAGCATCCTCAGACCCTTTGTCCAAAGGTCATGGGCCTGTGCTACTTTCTAAGTAAGCCCCTAAGCCTTGGGATGTGAGCATCAGCCTGGGTCCTTCTTCTTGGGATACAGGGATCGGGCTGCCCGCCTCCCCCCACTTGTGGAGGCAGCAAGGCTCAGAGTTCACCATGGCAGTCAGAAGAAGCAAAGTCCTCCCACCCCGGCAGTGGCTGCCGAGATGTTGCCATGGTAAAGGGGGCTCAGCAGAGCAGCCAGTGCAGAAAGATTTGTCAGCATCTAGACAGAGGCAACACTAATGCTGGCAGGGTGCCCCACACGCACCCAGCTGCATGTCGCTCCAGCAGCCACGAGGGAGGAAAAGCCCTTTGACTCCAGAATAGGTTTTATTGTGGCTTCTGTTCCAAGTTCAGCTGTGAGCAATTGAGGGCTGCTGCTTATTTGTGAACTTAGGAGACAGGATAAGAAACAAACAAAACCGAGTATTTGATAGCAGTCAAGCTAACGTGAAATCACATTACCAGCCTCCAAGAAAGCAGAGAGGGGACAGGCAGAGCCTCACATCCAGGCATATACTGTCCAGTTGGGAGACAAGGACGAAGAGATTTCAGTGCCAAGTGGCAGATGAAGATGTGAGCACTGCAGAAGGGCATGAGGAGTCCTGAGCCTTCCTGGCGTCTCCATCTGCCTTAGTTTGCCCCACCTGCTCTGCAGGGCTGGCGTGGAGCTGACGTGGCCTCCAGAAGCCTCCCTGTAGGATGTGACCCGTGGGTGCCTGGACAGCCCACCAGTGGACGACTTTATCACACATCCCCCCTCCCAGGTAGGCCCGTCATTCCTGTTTTCCTTCGGGGAGACAGAAGCTCAGAGAAAGTAGTCAACCCAAGATATTAAGGGGCAGAACCCAGATTCACAAACTGGTTTGTCAGATTGCTAACCCACAAGGGATGGGAGACAGACTGGCATACAGGAAGCGGGCTCTGAACAGGCAGACGTTAGTGGGCAAATGGGAAAGGAATATGCCCAGCAAAGTGAACAGAGCAAAGAAAACATTTAAAGAATTACATTCAACAGGAGAAACGTTTTGCCATTTGTTTGAATCAAGTCAGGTAATTTATGCTCTAAACTTGCTTCTGCTAATGAAACTCCATGGAATGCTTAATCTCTCTGATATTTAATCCCCTGGCTTGCAAAATGGGTCAGAGGGATATTGTGTTAAGTGCAGTATCAGCCTCGAAGACACTTTTTTGAGGGCAGGACATCATTGTTAAATAGACTGAGTTTATGGGTGACTAACAGTTATGAGAATCTGTGTGAGGAAGACCCAGTGTATCAAGAAATACCAAGAAGGGATGCGTGGAAAAGTCTCCCGTGAGGCTGCTCCCCGCTCCCCCTGTCTCCCAAGCTTATCACAAGCTCCCCAACCAGATGAATGACAAGTGAGGGCGGGAAGAAGCGGGGCAGAGAGGAAGCCGGTGAGTTTTCTGGTGGATGGCGCCCTCACGCGGCCGCTCTTCTGAATGACAGCTCTGCCCACCGGTGGTAGCTGCGGTACGGAGCTGGCCCAGGAAGCCCACAGTGGGCGACCCCAAACAGGATCCGGACGCCAGGGCCCGCAGTCCCTGCTTCTCGCGGCAGTGTCCGAGCTCGCGTCCGCCCTGGGACATCCCATCCCCTCTTCCCACTGACCCTGGGCCCCATGTTCCCCCAAACTCTGCTGTCCCAGCAAATCTGCCCTCCACCAGGAAAAGGCTTTTTTATTCCTATTTCTGTGGGCTTAATAAATTTAACTTTATTTCTGTAAGACTACCCAGAAAACGGAAAACAATAAAAGTAGAAAGTTATAATTATTCCATAGCCTACCACCTAGCGATAACCTCAAAACAACTTTTGTGTAAGTGGTGTTCCAGAGGTCTCCCAAACCTATATGCAGAAGAACAGATTTCTGGACATAATTATATAGTACGGTTCGCTTTTTAAAAAGCAAAAGCATTACATTCAGTTTTCCTTGAGCTTAATATAAGAAAAGAAATGAAAAGGACTGGCAAATTTCAGGTGAATACTTTTATTTTAGGATAACCGTATTTATTCTATTATTACAAACATATGGAAAAGTAGAGTGAATGTAGAATGACCTTATTAACCACTTTTAACAAATCTGGACATGCACTGGGTTGGGAAGCTTGCCTGCTTTCCTTCCTTCCTCCCTCCCTTCCTTCCTTGCTTCCTTCTTTCCACAAAAATTTTCATGTAAAAGAAATTCATGAACAGAGGCATTACTTGTAGGCAGAATTTCCCAGCTGGTCATATTCTGGTTGATGCTGGACCCTGAGCTCTCAACACTTAGCCCTGTGGTCAGACCAGTGCGTAGTCAGGCACCAGGCTATACAAGCTCTTTACAGTCCTTGTCTTGTTGCTCTGTTTTCTAGAGAGCTCAACCTATTATCCCTACTTTGGAGAAATGTAGACTCAGAAAATAGAGCAAATGATTCCGATAATAAATGGCAGAGTTGGGATGCAAATTAAGGGCTGTCAAATTTTAGAGCTCAGGCATTGGAGACAGTTTCTCAAGGGGTGTTGGGTCTCTGTACTGAAGCAAACTAAGAATGAAAACTCTGGATGGAAGATTTCAGCAGTAGCTGGTGACCTCACAGCTCCATTATCCCAAGCAAAGTGAGAGGAAATTCTGTCCAGAAGAACATATCCTCGGCTTTCCTGAGGGAAGAATTATTTGGGAATTCTCTCCTCTCTCCAAGAAGTCAGACTCAGCAAAATATATTTCAAAAGATGATGGAGCTTGAGCATGGCTGGGCCACCCTTGCTGTTTCCAGAATTCAACCCCTCCGGGTAAATCACACCATTTCCAACTGATCAAAACCCAGTGAGTTGTGAATCTTGAATATTAGCTACAAATGAGGAAAGTCGGAAGCTTTCAAAGTTGGAAATTCAAAAATGATCACAGGAATGATTCAGTTTCTGCAATAATGACTGAGGTTAAAAATATGTACCTCTTGAGAGCATGGAGCGAAAGCCAGTCTGGGGGTGCCAGTGAGATGAGCCAGTCCAACACCACATACACTGGGACCACTGTACCCCCACCTCCAGCTGCAGCCACCCCACTGCCTGAGAAACTGGGCACCGAAGAGCCTCTGGGACTTGGACCAGTCAGGCCGCAGACAGGAGACAGAAACCGCACGAGTCATTTGAGCAGGAAAATTTAAATAAAGGTGTTAACTGGTAACAAGGGATTCACTGTGAGAAGGAAGATCTTTTATCTTTGCTCCAAAGGATAACCCTAGGGATAAGGGAGGATTCCAAAGATGGAGCAAATTGGGTGGATTCAGACCTCAGGGAGTGGGGTTTCAGGAAATTTTTCTGGGCCACTTCTGGTCAGCAGCCAGGGCCAAGGCTGGTGAGCAGGAATCGTCCCCCCGGATGTCAGCAAAGCTTCCTGGAAAGTGAGAGCCCCTGGGTGCCACACACCTCTAGCAGCCGTGCCACAAAAGCCAGAAAGGGGAAAGCCACCAGAAGCAGGAAGAGTAGCCCTTTCCTTCTGCAGTGTCTTTCCAGAAACTTCTAGTGACAAATGTAACAGTTCCAGCTCCATATCACAAAGGCAGGGCAGAACAGCATGGATCTGGAATGGAGAAGCAATTTAAGTGGATACATAGCTGCAGCACTCTTGCAATATCCCCAAACTGGAAATAATGCAAATGCTTATCTATTAAAAAGTGGATAAGCAAAATGTGGCAGAGATGCACCAAGAAATAGTACACTGCCGTGAAAAAGGAGTGATTTCTAGCCACACACAACCATGTGGATGAATCTTAGAAATGTAAAGATGAGTAGGAAAAGAAGTTGCAAAAAACAAAATACTTAAAAGGTTAAAAGCAAATCAAGTCACATAATGCCATGTTTAGCTGGATATACATATATGGTGAAGCTCTTTTTAAATGAAGCTACTTTAAATAGGCAAAAAAGAAATCCACTTACCTGAGAAAAATACATAATGAAAAAAAAAACCCAAATATCCAGGAGAGTGGTTACCTCTGCGGGTAGAATGGGGTTGGGGTTGGGGAGTACATGGTAGTTTCACATATATTGGTAATGTTCTCGTTCTTATGTTGATGGCAAGTTCATAAGCATTCATTTGACTCCCATGCCTCATCATTTAAGTGAATTTGTGTAACATTTGTTACATATGTACCTCTGTATGTGCAAATATTACTTAATAATAAAAGTGAAAGGAATCAGATCGTTTACAGGTGGGTTGGGGAATTACCTGGCCTAACAGCAGCTCCAGTTAAAAAGGCCTGGATATCTTAATCGATACAGCTCCAAATGAGCCAGGACATGCCAGGCTGTTGGCAGAAGACAAATGCAAACTTTGTAGAAACACGAGCAAAGTGTCCAGGACAAAGGAGGCTGTGTCACTCGCCCACTCTGAGCAGATTACATCGGCCTATCCGTCCCCAGTTCCGAGGGATCACCCAGAGAACCAGACCATCTGGTACACTTTCCAGGAACACTTGAATGGGTTCCTGGGTTCCTTGCAGAGTGAAGACCATACTTACCCCGCAGGCTTCCAGATCTCACTGCCTGGAGCAACGGTAGGAAGTTGAAAGGCATTGGGTCTCAGCTCAGTTAAAAAAACTGTGTGTACAGCTGACTATAACAAGTGTTGGGTGAGGCTGTGAAGAAGTGGCAATCCTTGTTCACTGCTGGTGGAAATGTAAAATGGCACAACCACTGTGAAAAACGCCATGGTGGTTCCTCAAAAAAATTAACCTTGTAATTATCATATGATCCAGCAATTCCACTCCTGGGTATATACTCAAAGGAATTGAGAGTAGAGACTAAACAGGCATTTGTACCCCCATGTTCATAGCAGCATGTGAAAACGACCAAATGTCCATCAGCAAATGAATGGATAAAGACACTGTGGTACACATATGCCATGGAATACGATTCAGTCTTAAAATGTAAGGAAATTCTGACACATGCTACAGCATAGACGAACTTGAGGAATTATGCTAAGGGAACAGGCCCATCACAAACAGACAAATGCTGTATGACTCCACCTATGTGAGGTACTGGAGTCGTCAACCTCACAGAGACAGAATGGGGATTGCTGGGGCTGCGTGGAGGGAGGATGGAGACTTACTGTTTAATGTAGTTTGAGAAGATAAAAAAGTTCTGGAGCTGGACGGTGGTGATGGCTGCACAGCAACGTGAATGTACTTAATTCCACAGAACTATACACTTAAAAGATAGCAAAATGGAAAATAGTGTTTTGTGTATTTCACCACAATTTTAGGAAAAGGACCATGTGTACAGACCAGAATGGGTTGTCTTGGAGAGTTCAGTGTTACTGGGAAGGCTCACACATAGCCTGGGTGAGCATCTCATCCAGAATGTTCTAGCTGGGGAGCGCTCACAGTTCTGACCAAAAGCCTTGCTTGCAGGAACCCGGTGTGGAGGTCAGTTGAAGGGAAGGGTGTGAAATCAGTCCCTCTCCAATCCGCAGGGCTCAGTCTCCCCTGCCCCAGGAAAGGTAGCTGGGTCTCCCCAGTGAACTGAGCTACACCCCATCACAACATCCAGGGCTCCTGGGGAGGAGCTGCCTCAGGAGGCTGAGATCCACCCGGGGGAAGGTGGGATGGTCTGTGGAGACTGCCCTCCTCCATTGGCACAGGCCTCCCAGGAAGGACTGTGTCTGCTTTGGGGTGCAGATCCAAGCCCTGGACCCCCAGGGTCACCAGACCACCCTCTGTTTGCATTATGGTGTTCACCACTGGCAGGGCCAGGCCCCTGGGTAAGTCTCACCTGGTCTTGTTTCCTGGTAACTTACCTGGTCTTGGCCCCTGACCAGGATTTTGGCAAGCCCAGTGCTGACCTCCAGGCTGACTACACAGCTCCTTCCACCTGAGCTGATGTCCTGTTTTGATGTCCTAATAGTGGTCCAGACCAAGAAGTGAACTTCATGTAGTCTTAATTGATACTGTGAAAACTAAGGAATTTAAACTTTGAACTGCAACATCTATCCAGATGGTAACAAAGAAAGGAGACACAGTTCTTTGCCAGAGCTTCCACAACAACAAAGCCTGGACCAGCTTTCAGGCCATGCTTCTGCCCTGAATTCCCTAGAACAAAGTGTTTTTACAAATAATGAACTTCTTATCTGTCCTTATCCTTCAAGACTCATTTTCGAAACCACCTCTTGCAGAAGCCATTCCTGCTGCTCAAGTGTGTCTTCCCAGGGCTCTTGCTCCTGTCTCAGCACCCACTGCAGATTCTTTCCCACCAGACCCAGAAGCTCACCGAGGGCAGGATTCCCAGGACCCCCACAGTGCCTGGCATGCAGTAGACACTCAACACATGCTGGTTGAAAAAGTGAATGCGTGACAGAGAAGACAATGACTCTACATCTTACTATGTTGGTAGTGACTGCAATGGAGGGGGTGAGGACTTGATAACATGGATGAACGTTGAAACCACTGTGTTGTTTATGTGAAACCATCATAAGATTGTGTATCAATGACACTTTAATTAAAAAAAAGAAAAAAGAGAAAGTGAAGGCATACATGCATGAAAATGAATACAGTAAAAGCGTAATTCTTACCTATAATCTCAAATTGTTTGACTCATCGTAACACCTAATAGTGACTAATCTCTATTGAGGACTTAATAAAATCAGCATTACTACCATAAATGCATTTTCTTTTGTTCCTGCAGAGGCCTTCTGAATGCCAGCAAGGTGCCAGGGACCATGTGAGTGCAGAAGACAATTGGATGAGTTGGTTGGCACCTATCCCTGAGGGGTCTGGGGTCAGAAGCACTGACAGGTGCTCACCACCATGGAGAGCCAATATCAGCATTAACACTGCACTATCGAAGGGAGAGGTAAAGGGCACTTAGACTAAGGATCATGGATTCAGCATGGAGAAGGGCAGAGGAAAGTGGAAACTCTATTACATGTGCTACCTCTTAACATCATCCTGTTTGTCACTCCCTTTAAAGCTAACTTGGGTTACAAGTTTTGGGGTATTACCCCATTTTATTTCTGGCATCAGCCAACATTTCTGGAAAGTCAATACCTAAGGCCACCCTGGCTTTTCTTCTTCCTCCTCCTATGTGGAGAAAGAATGCTGGGGAGGGATGTGCAGAAGGATAACCCAGTCCCACTTTAAGCCTCTATTTTCTCTAGCCATTTTTTCCTCTGTCCCTCCAATCAAGCTCTGAAAAATAAGTCCTAATTGGGTAACACCATGTGAAGCAAAAATTAGAGTTGGATTTCTTATACAAAAACTATAATAGAACAAAACAAAATTTAAAAATTAAAATACCAGAAAAAAACATAGGTGGAACTTTTTCATCTGGGCTGAATGAATTCTATGTGCAATGAGAAGTCATAAAGGAAAACACTGAAACATTGAACACTGTAACACTTATAATGCAAAAATGAAACAAAACAGGAGAAACAAGTTCAAACAAAGATAAACTGAGAAAAAGATAAGAGTAAATAACAAAGTTAGTACCCTTCATATGCAAAGAACAGTTACAAATCAATAACAAGAACCATAATAAAAATGGGTAAAGAACAGGTCATTTTTCAGTCATACAAATGGCCAATTACATAAAAATTAAAACAAAATTTTTTGCTTGATTGATAATCAAGATTTATAATACCTAATGCTGACAAAGGTATTTGTAGGAGTGTAAACTGGTACATTTTCAGAGAGTAATTTAGTAATAGGAAAATCAAAATTACAAACAACCCCTCTTCCTGTAATACATACCAAGAAAATAATTGGCCAACTGCATAAAGATACATATGCAACATGTTCATTAAAGCATGGTATATATATATATATGTAGGTATATATGTATTTTCATTTGTCTTTCAATAAAGTAAAAGAATAATTTTTAGCTAGGGGCCAAATTTTTACTTGGCTCATTATGATACCCAGTGTCATTATTAAATAAATATATTATGGCATACCAATCCTATGGAATACTAGTTAGTCATTAGACATATTAATGTAACTATTATCATAAAAATCGGTCCAGAATTTATTGCTGAGCTTTTAACAACAGCAACATGTAAGTTAGAACTATCCTTAAATCCACAAAAAGGCTGATCTGAAAGGATGTTCATCAGAATGTTAACAGTGCTTTATTTCTGTGGGCTGGATTTAGGGTAATTTATTTTCTTTGTGCATTTAAAAAAATTACATACGGTAAGAATGTACTGTTTTAAAATCAGAAAAACACAAGCCATTTTCATGAAAACACACAAAGAGTTAAGCCCTGCCTCTCAGGTATGTCCAGTCCAGCGACTACATTGGCTGCTGAGGCAAGAAATAGATATATAGAAACACACAGATATATAGAGTAATAGATTATGGAATATAGATACATAGAAAGTGTTGCCTTGCAAGAACAATGGAAAAGCAACCTTGAGATTCTAGGTGAACTATACAGTTCTTATTTTCCTTTGGAGAGACACATTCTTTCAAATACCCCCAGTAAGGCTAATGGACACTAACAACCCACAGCAATATACACCATCAAAATTCAAAACGTAAAAGCAGCTGTCAGCGGAGGCTCTGGGGTTTGCAGTCACAGCCTCCGGTAGAGCTGCTCTGCCTAGAATAGACTCTTCCCAAGGCTCACATTTACAGTAAATGTAATTACACTTTAATGGTATTCATCTCATTCTGTCACTTTTTCCATAGCTCCTATTTTTAACCAGCACAATGGGAACATTTGTCTTCTGATTCACTGACGAGTTTTCAGGCCAGGAGTCTGGCTTTTAAAATGATAGTATCCTTAATCCTATGCTGATTTTTTAAATGAAGTAACAGCCTGTAATTAAAACAGTGGAGCACAGGGCATCTCGGTGGGATAAGAATAGCAACTCAGCATGGAAGTCATTAATGGGGTTTTATCAGCCACTGGGCGAGGACGTAGGAAAGGGACACGTAAGTGCTGAACCTGGCTCTGTGACCTTGCAAGTCACTTCAAAGGCCTGCACACAGTCTCTGAGGAATGGGGTGCTGGTTCTTTGATTCTTTTCAGTCAGGCCCACCCAGCAGGTGTGACCCAAGTCAACCTTCGCTCCTCTGGAAGAACCCTGGCATGGTTCTCTGCCCACACGAGCACTGCACAGGGGATTTCAAGGCAGACGGGGCAGACACTATGGAGACCGGGAGCTGGTCACCTCCCCTGGAATCCTGGCCGGCTGGTGATGGCTTCAATTAGCACGATGTGTTGGGAGTGACTCCCTCGGATGCTTGGGACTCGGTCACAAAGACTCCATGGCTTCCTTCCGGCTCTCTTCACGTGCTCTTGGGACACTCCTCTGGGAACCCACCTACCCAGATGTGCAAAGCCGGGGCTATGACCCTGCCTGGCCCCACACCTGTGAGTGAAGAAGCCCCAGCCACCTAGTCCCTCCCAGCCTTTTGGGTCTTTTTCATGGAGGGCCCCCGGCACTGTGGGGCAAACGCAAGCCATACCCACTGAGTCTTCATCCACAGAATTTGTGGACATAATCAAAGGTCGTTGATGTCACTAGGTTTGTGGAGGGTTTGGGGGCAGCTGTGGCCGCTGCACCTCAGGCCAGACGTATGAATTCACGTAATCAACGCTTACCTAGTGCTGACTATGGGCGAGGTCGTGTCTTAGGGCAAGGTACAAATATTGATTTGTGTTACAGTTATAATATTACCTTTACAACAACAGCCCAATGAAGTCCATACTGTTATTGTCTGCATTTTACAGTTGAGGAAACTGACACTCAGAAAAGTTAAGCAACTTGCCATAGTCACCCAGCTGCTGAGCAGCAAAGGCAGCATTCAGACAGAGGTAATGTAGCTTTAGAACACGCACTTTTATACCACCTGGTAGGTGCTTCGGTCCGGCCCAAATCTTTGAAGCCTACAATTTATGCATTAACTCCACCTACAAAGGCCAACCTCCAGTCAGTATCCTTTGTTTCTTTCTGCCTGCCTTGCTAAGATGTGAGCAGATGCTCCGGAGAAACCCACCTATTTTGCACACCTCGAAGAAAATCTAATGCAAAGACACTTTCTCCCTAGGAAAGGGCAAGTTCATTATGCATCTTTCACACCAGCCTCACGGTGACTCCCAGTCCTGACCTGATTTTTCAAAGGCCCAAGGCAGGGGCTGATTTACATTTGCTGCTTGAGCTGTGAGACCCTGCTTAGTGGTCATTTCATCTGGGCACACGTTGAGTTCCCTGAGCTCTGGTTGCTTGCTCAGCAGGCCTGCTGTCTCCGAAAGAGGACACTGCATGAGAATGGTCTTCCAAACGGCCCTCAGGAGCTCGTAGGTGTTGGATATTTTTGCTTCTGTAAACATTTATACACGCTCACTAGCAAATCCTGATCAATAAAGGATAATGGTTTCTGGTCTTTAGCAGAAACTCTCTTTCCTAAATTCTACTTCTGTCATTTACAAGTTTTTCCTAGAGCTATGGGGTCAAACCCTGGTTTCAGTGCCATTAGATCATGCAAGAATCCTGTCCAGAAGTCTCCTCTACTCAAGGTATCAATTGAAAATTGATAAAACCTTCCTTGGTTGATCCTTTCCAAACAAATAAAAGCTCTGAATAAAAACGGCATGGCTACTCACCCAACCACTGTTCTTTTTGCAGAAAAGAGAAAAACTCATTAACTTCAAAATAAGTGCCAACAGAAAGCCTCCAAACATCATTTTCTTCCCCCTCCTTTTTCTTTCCTTAAATTATGTGCTTCCTGGGCTTAGGGTAAGAACTACGGAAGGTCACAAATACAAGTGGACACTGGGAGAGTGCCTGGAGCAACTGCATCTATTTGATACAAGCCACAACATGTTACACAGTCACGAGAAGCAGGTCCTGTATGACTCAAAATTCATTTTGAAGAAATGCCCCGCTTCCGTTGTTTCCTGACAAGCATAAAAACGAATCCACTAACACTGAAAGTTCATTTTCCCAAGATCTCTCACTGCCGAGAATATGTTGGGCAGAATGTGACCTGCTGGATCTGCAGAGGCGAGTTAGGGGAGCTCAAACAAGGAGCCTGGGAGGGGGTGTGGGGGCTCAGATAATTCCTTCTACTTCATGTCCTGCCCCATCTATTCTCTCCCAATCTCATTCTAACATAAAAAAGATGGAAAGTGTGCCTTGAGCCCCAGTCTCTGAATGTGGTCATATGCCGCTATGAGCTGTCTTTTTTCTATCAGCATTCACATCTTAGAATCCCGGCAGAGGACAGGAATGACCCCGATGCTACGCAGCCTAGCACACGGCCTGAAGTGGCTCAGACCCCCTCTCTGCCCATGTTGATGCCATTCCTGTGATGGAGAGGGCGCATCCTTTAAGAGGGCTGGTGAGCTGTCTGAGAAAAACCCCATCAACTGCCATGCAGGAAAGACTTTAGAAAAAAGTCAATGCAAAAAGCCAGCACATCATCCACGTGCAGGACAGTTGTCCTGGGAAGTGACCAATGTCCCAGTGTGAGAACATAAAAGCCTCATATGCTGCTTTATACTGAGACTCTTCCCTCACTAGGACACCGAGAAAATAAAAGATGACCGAGAGAGAAAGAAGGGTATTTCTTAACATCCTAAGAAAAATGTAAAAGAGCAGAGAAAAAAGTAGATTATATAGGAGGATTATGTAATAGTAGAAACATAAAAGAGAATAAAACTACATGAAGTTCCCCAGATAAAATGTGAAAAGATGGAATTTAAGAGTCTTCCCAAATTGTACTGACAAACTTAACCTTAGGAGTTTCTAGGTCACATGAGGACCAGTTTATAAGGGCAAGTATTAGGACCTGGCAAGTAACTTCAAATGAGCAAAGCTATCGAGATGCCAAAGCCCCAGTGCTTCCAAAAGTAGGATGCCTGCGGTGCTGGTTACTCTTATTGCTCCATCAACAATAATAACATTGGCAAGGGGTTCTAAGCTCTTTACTAATCTTTCCTCATTTAACTGTTACAATAACCGTGCGTCAGATCCTTCTTACAGAGGCGGAAACCGAGGCCTGGAAGGTTAAGCACACTCTGATGGCGCAGGGGAAGTCACCAGCTCTGTTGCAGGTGATGCTAAGGGTGAAGCTGTTTGCTCCGTGAAGGCTGCAAGGAGGTAATCTGGAGTCTTCCCAGGTTTCAGGGTGCAGTCATCAGTCTGACATTACCGAGTGTCCTTTGTTAACTCAGAGGTGATCAAGTCTCAAGGATGGATTTGTAACAACCAACATAAATTCAGGCTTAATTACAAACCAGAACACCTATCTATTAGTTACAGGTTCCTGAAGTTCTATTGGTACACGGCTCAGTCATTTTTTTCACTGTGTTGCTAAACTAAGAGGAGTATTGAACAGTCTCTTTTGAGTAGTTAAGGCCAAACAATTTAATAAGCATTTATGCCCTAAAAACTTAGAGCTGTTTGAAAAAATACATACGAAAATGGAAAGAAAAATAATGTACTTACTTCATTACTTAACGAATGTGGTGTAAAGATCCGTTGGACTCTGCAGACTTTCTCCAACCTTGAATGTGATCGGACACTGCCATCATTTCCTGCTCCCTGTGGATTTGGAGCTGTGCACACTTTTAACCCAGCTTTGGAAAGATATTGCATCATCAGAAAGAACATAGTACAAGCTATCGTTGAACATGAATTCCTTGGAGCTCTGTATTTGGTAGGTGCACAGAATTGCTGTGTGTCCCTTGAAAACTTAGAATATCCAGCTCCTGTAAACATACTGTGGGGAACTGGGGTCCCCCAGCATAGCCTGGAAACTGCATTAATTTACACAAAGAAATCTGCCAAGTGTGCTGGACTTCTCGAATTTTCTTCCTAGTTGCATTGGGAAAGCAAAACAGAATTAGAAAGCCTTTGTGACCCAGAGTTAGGAAGAGGGATAATTACCTAGAGCTCACAGATCTACCCTGACTTTGACTTAGTCACAGTAAAGACCATTCCAGGGTCCCTTTGTTTGACTGTATTATGCTACTTTATTCAGCTATCTCAAATCCCAGGATAGAACAAAGAGTTGCAAGATTTTTATTCTTCTCTGTAACATCTGCTAAAAGGCAAAGGAATGATATGTTAATTATTCACCTTTTTACTAACTACAACTTTTTATGAAATATATACATATGTATCTTGGAGTGTTTATTCTTAATCACCATCTCAGAGAAAGTTACACAAAAAGGATTGGTTTTTAATTTTAGGTAGGCATACAAGGAACAGCGGCAGCATTTTTCCCATTAGGAAGTTGGTATTTTCAACATTTTCAGGGTCTACAAAGAGAGTTAATGATCTACTTTCGAAGTTAAAAGCTAGAATGATCGAGTTAAAATAACCTCATGCACCTTCATCTACTATGGGATATAACTACCTCATTTCATCAATTCCCCGCTCACTCCCCTCATTTTAAAAATCTGGGGCCCGGGGGCATCCTGCAGGTGCAGTTCACCGGCAGCACGTGATCAAGCGGTTATTGCCTGCCACCGTGTGGTTGGATCAAGGAAGTGCCAGCATCAAAACTAGCTATACACAGTGTCAGAGTTGGACTCTGAACGGGAAGGGCATTGCAGGAATTCCTTAACCAATTTACCGTGCTTCTATTTCCCTTTTGTATGCACGAGTGCATAATGAAAAAAAAAAAACCCTGCATTTGAATATGTCTGAGCAAGCTCTTCGGAATGGACGCAATGGAACTTCCCTGCAAGTTCAGACTCACCTTGAGAACCAAAAGGCGCGCTGCCTAGTCTGTCTGCCCAGGTCCCTCTCCCAGACGCCCGGGACATCCGCTCAGTCTGCAAGGGCAGCCCAGAAACTCAGGGGAGGGGACACCCTTGGGAGCAGCCTCCAAGCACTGGGCGTCCAGGTGGGAGGTAAATAACCCAGTAGGGGGACTACTCTGGGTGCCTTTCTGAGAGGTCCCAAAGGGATGGAGTGCCCACTGCCGACAGCACTGGCCTCAGATGCTCATCCTTCTGTTGGCCCTCCCCCTTCCCTGCCTCCCTTTCAGCTCCCCCACTCCCATATCCTGGGGTATCCTCTCAAACTCTGCTCTCAAGTCACTGACTCAGGGTCTGCATTGGGCAGACCCAACCAAGACTTGTGCCCTGTCATTACAACTTCCATTTGGAACACCCATATTTTTTTTCTTTTGCTATTATTAATATACAATTACATGAACAACATTTTGGTTACTAGACTCCCCCTATTATCAAGTCCCCACCATATACCCCATTGCAGTCACTGTCCATCAGCGTAGGATGTTATAGAATCACCACTTGTCTTCTCTGTGTTATACTGCCTTCCCCGTATCCCCCCACCCCACCCCCACACCCGCTACATTATATGTGCTGATTGTAATAGCCCCTTTTCCCCCTCATCCCTCCCTTCCCACCCATCTTCCCCAGTCCCTTTCCTTTTGGTAACTATTAGTCCGTTCTTGAGTTCTGTGAGTCTGCTGCTGTTTTGTTTCTTCAGTTTTTTCTTTGTTCTTATACTCCACATGTGACTGAAATCATTTGGCACTTGTCTTTCTCTGCCTGGCTTATTTCACTGAGCATAATACCCTCTAGCTCCATCCATGTTGTTGCAAACGGTAGGATTTGTTTTCTTCTTATGGCTGAATAATATTCCATTGGAACACCCATATATTTTTTTAACATAACGTTACTTTTTAGTAGTTTTAGACTTACATAAATATTAAGATCCTACAGAGAGTAACCATTACCCTGCATCCAGTTTCCTCTATTATTCCATATTACATTAGTATGATACATACTTTACTATCAATGAAGCAATAGTGATACATATTATTAAAGTATATACTTTATTCAGAATTCTTTCACTTTTACATACTGATCTTTTTTCTGCCCTAGGATCCTATTCAGGCACTACATTATATTTAGTAGTCATGTCTCCTTAGGCACCTGTTACCTGTTGGCTCTCACAGTTTCTCAGATTTTCCTTGTTTTTAATGACCTTGACAGCCTTGAGGAGTTCTGCTCAGCTATTCTGTAGAATGTTCTTCAGTTGGGGTTTGTCAAATGTTTGTGAGGAAGACCAATGAGGTAGTAAAATCTCACTTCCATTACATCATATCCAGGGTCCGTACCAGTGCTGATGTTGACCTTGAACACCCGGCTGAGAGTGTTGTCGGGGTTCTGCACTGTAAGGTCGCTCTTTTTTCCTCTTTCTGTATTGTACTGTGGAAGTCACTATGTGCCACCCACACTTAGAGAGAGAGATATCTTAAGTCTGGATTAGCTACATAAATTATTTAGACTTCTGCATGGGAGATGGTTTCTTCTCTCCCACTTGTCTATTCAATCATTTATCAGTATGGGTCATGGATATTTACTTTATATTTGGGGTTATAATCCAATATTTATTTTAGCTGTCAGATCTTTCAATTGGTTCCTCATCCTTCTTAAATATTCCTATCATTATGGGTTTTGTTTTTGTTTTTAGCATTTCTTTATTTTCTGCCACTACAAGATGCTCCAGGCTCATCTTGTGTATTTCCTGCTCCTCTTTTAGAATCAGACATTTCTCTAAATTTAGAGCCGAGGGTCCTTTTTTGGAGAATCGTTTTCGAAACCAATTCTGAGTAGTAGGTGTGCTCTTGGCTATAGAGCTTTTTAGGCCCCCTCAGCTGACAGAGCAACAAAATATGTGTTCACTCACCTGTGTATATACACTACTCAAAATATATAATCAACTATATCTATATTAAGCTAAACATGACTTCACATTGATCTCTCCAACTCTAATCCATTACCAGTGGATCATTCTTGAATCTCCTCTCCTTGCTATCTGCAACCTCACACTCTAACAGTGAGAAACCTGCCGCCCACCACCTGCTAACCATTTATGTAACTACTCAATTCTAGTACATATGCATTACAGCAGTATCTGAATTGTTAAACCATACTGCTGAGATAAACACTTTATCAACTAGAGGACAGTGCTTGTGAACACTTTCTTTTGCTTTCAGCCTAGACTCTATTCACCTGCAAGGTCGTTTAGGTCAGCACATTGCCTCCCAATCCCTTCCGTTAGGTTGTCTCATACATTTGTAAGAGTTATGTTGCTTTGTCACATACTGCATATTTTGAAGTTTGCATACATCATTCTTTGTGCTGTAAAGTTCTATAGACAAACGCACAAACGCACATTTATATCATTCATAAGAGTTTCACTGCCCTAAAAATCCCATGTGCTTTACTATTCAACCTTCCCATCCTCTTCCTATCCCATGGCAACCATTGATCTTTTTAGCATCTCCATAATTTTGATTTCTCTAAAATGTCATATTATCAGAATAATAGTATACAATCTTTTTAGACATGATTATTTCACGTAACAGCCACGGTTTTGGTGGCTTATCACTGAATAACATTCCACTGCATCAAAGGACTAGTTTATTTATCCGTTCATCTATTGATGGACATTTTGGTTGTTTTTGGTGATTATGAAGAAAACTGCTATAAATGTGCCCAAATTTTTGAGTGGACATGTTTCTGATCAGTTGGTTAAGTACGTAGGAGCATAACTTCTGGATCAGATGGTATGGCTATTACAATTATTATCTATTTATATTTATCATGATTGCTGTTTAGAGTTATTTCTAACATCTTATTTTGGACTAAGGATCTGCCTTTTTTTTTTTTTTACTCTTACTTATGGTCTTCTGTTGAATTAACTGAAGTTCCTCCCCCTACTTCTGTCTTCCAACTACTTTGAAAGTTATACACTTTTTCTTTCACTGTTGCCTTGAATAAAATATTTTTCCCATGCATATCTTTGTCAATCTCATGAATACTTCTTGCAGGTCTATGAACATTTGAATTCCAATTAAGCCCCTTTCAACTTGTATGCTATTTTGTCCTGTTTCTTAGTTCTATCTTGCTCTTAATGTCTCAAGTAAGACACTGACTGTATTAAGCCAATGTTCATCCAGATTTACTCAGTTTGGTGGGGGTCACTATACTTTCTCAAACTTCAGGTTTTTCATATCATTGTCCTTCTGCAAAAAGTTAATCTAAATTTCCTTTAGTTGAGTCTTTTGGTGATGAACTTATTCAATGTCTGAAATGTCTATTTCACCCTCATTCCAAAAACACAGCTTCACCGGGTATTAACAATTCTCGGCTAATGGTTTGTGTTGCCGCTTCTCCGACCACTGACAATACTATGCAGGTCTTTCTGGCTTTTGTGGCTGTTGCTGAGAAGTCAGGAGGTCTTATTGCTGTTGTATTGTAGGTAATCTTTTCTGCCTTTCACAAATTTCTCTGAAATTCTGCAGTTTCACTGTGTACATATATATATATAGACGCATGGATTTATTTTACTGAACTCACTTGGGATTTGTATAGCTTTTAGAACCTGAAGGTTGGTGTCTTTCATCAATTCTAGAAAATCGGTATTTATCTTTTCAAATACGGCCTATTTGCAATTTTCTCCTTCTAGGATGCTGAGACCTTCTCAGTCACTCCACATCTCTTACCCTAATGTTGACATTTCTACCTATTTGTGCCCGTCTGCTACCTACCAGGTAACTATTTGGCTCTACTTCCAAGGTCATTAATTCTCTCATATTAAATGTATTCATCTTTGCAGATCTAATTATACTAACTATACTGTTTTCTGCTAGTTTTTGTTCAGGATGGTTTATTTGAGGCATCTTGCAATTTTGTGGGTGGGTGATTGATGACTATGAGCTCATGGTCCTTGGAGTTTATCTGGGGAATGTTTGATGACTAAGTTAAAGTTGTGTTCTTACAGCGTGGCTATGCAGGTATGTGGATATGGCCATGAACTCAGGGCCCTTACCAACTTCAGCTCCCTGTAAGAACTTGGCTTGTTTCATATGAACCATGGGAATCCAGCCTGCAAATCTGCATGAGGGAAGTCTTGTTGGTGACGTAAGGACAGCTGTGCTTCTTTCCAGCTAGTACCAATTCCCCTTACACTGAAATCAGTCCGTTGGGGGACCCCCAGCTGTTTGTGGGGGAACTCCTTTTGAGACCCCCCAAATTTGGGGCTCCCCAGGCTCATCTCCTGCCACCTGTACCCCACAAGTCCATTCTCACAGAAGCTCAGCACCACGCAAATTTGGTAGGTGCCCCTGGAGAAAACAAGTTAAGTGTTTGCTTAACTTTCTGAGTTCAGCTTTCCCTTTGTTCTTGGCCTCTGAAAACGCTCTTTTCTTGCCAGCCCAGCCATGCAAATAAGATTAAAATAAAGTTTACGAAACATTTTGTGTTATTATCAGGTGGGTCGTTCAGAGTATCTAGTCCTTCACACGTTGGAAATGGAAGTCCTAACATCTGATTTATCAAGTTACTGAAAGGCAATGATGACGAAGCAGAGGCAGGGAATATGTTCTTCTGCTCTCGTGTTTCCTCAAGCAGTTTCAAAGTGGGGAGTGGAAAGCTACAACGGTTATGGTTTTCTCTGGGGATTGGCAGGTGGCTTTACCAGGAAATGCAGCAGCTGCTGCAGAGAGAGACCAACATGGGAGCTACATCTTTCCCAAAAAGGAGTCACGAGCTGGGTTACAGTGACTCTACTATGTCATTAGGAATATTATCTTTACTGCTTTGCCTCTGTGGAGATACCCTATGGCCCAAGTAGGCTGTAACCATATGTACACCTCAGTCAGAAAACAGAAAGGTGTAAGCCCAGAAAGGGCACAGGGCCGTTCATTGTCCCTCTTAAGAAGTCCGCCCAAAACTCCCAGCCGACCTCTGCCCACCTCCCCCTGGCCATCCAGAGCTCCAAGGGAGGCTGGGCATTTAATATTTTAGCTGGTCCCACCACTGCTAGAGTAGACTTGGACAATCCCGGATACTTGGTAGGCAAGTAGCAGCCTCAGCCACAGGACCTAAGCACTTTCACTGCCTGAGGCTCCACACCAAGGGAGAGCCTGAAATCAAGATGATGATTTACTGGAACAAAGTCATAAGGGATGCGGGAGACAAAAGCACAGATGGAGGGGTTAGACCCGGAGAGCAGACACACCTGCACTTGAGACTGAACGGGAGGAGGAGACAAGGCCACTGTGCAGGCAGGCAGGACACCTCAAGGCAGGCAAGCGACCAGGCCCCCCACAGGGGTCGCCTGATTTGGGGGGTGGCATGTAGAGCCGTGCAGGCATGGGGGGTGAGACCAGAAGCCGAGAGGACACCTCGTAGCAGGCAAGCGACCAGGCCCCCCATGGGGGTCGTTGATTGGGGGGACAGCATGCACAGGGTGGAAAGCCTGGACCATCTGTGTGAAAGGGAACGATATCTAGAATGCGTACTGAAAGCCACCTGTAGAAAGGGTTTTATTTATGAGTAATGACTGGTTCCACAAGCAGGACAAAATCACTTTCATAGGAACATGTTTCTGAAGTAGGCGACAGTCACAACACATTTTGGCCTGTTACACTTAAATAGCACTTTGTCAAAATTCAGGCTCATTAATCTATTTTTAACACCTTGAAAAATATTTAAGACAGTGAATCTATTCTACACAGTATGATAAAGGCAGATCCGCATCATTAAATATTTGTCCTTGAATAGGTAGACCTGTTACCCTGAAGATTTCAAGAGCATTAATGACAACAGCAATCATCCAGTTTACCAATGAAAGGCAGCTGGATGGATACTCAAAGAAGAGATCAGACAACTTTCAATTCTAATAAATTTCTATAAACCACAACAAAAACAACAACAAAAAAACACCAAGCCCATAATTAAAGAAAACTGAATTTAAAGCTGGAGGTAATACATGACACAAAGAAATTCACACTGGTGACAGAGGACAGCAGCCCTCTCATAAAGTACCTCTCATATCTGGCACAACTTTTCGGAAGGACTTCGGACCCCCAGGAAGCCGCTCTGCGGCTGGCTGCTTTGGGGGCTGCAACCCTGGCAAGTGGGAATGTAAGTTTAGAGCTGCAATGAGGTAGCTGTATGCGACCTGCCTTCATCCTCTTACTCCCCTACAAATAAGGGAAATATGGAACGACAGATCGCACTTGATCACATGGTCTAACTCCACCGCACTTCTCCCAGTCCCTTACTGTCCCAACTTCCCGGAACCCTTTCTCGCCAATCACTTAGGGAAGGGCTGCCCAGCCAGTGCTGGACACCTGGAATCTGTCCCTGTGAACACTGGAAGGCAGACTCTAGGTATCCTCAGGCCTGCTTTCCCCTAGTCAGTTTATGCTGTGAATTAGATGAACTCCATGCCTACATGTCAAGTCCTCAACCTGCCACATCACAAACGCTCCAAATGACAGAAAGAAGTTCATGGTAACTATTACAGGGAAGTCTCCTAGAATTAATTCACCTATAGAAATTCGCCGGTCAGGATCTAAACCCCAATACTAATTTTAGAATGGAGATGATTCTCTTTTAAATCAAGTTCAGTCAGTGTGCCTAAACAACTGCCTGTGGCTGGGATGCCCTGTGTCCAGACAAGGCTCATCAGTCAAGTTCAGGGGCACCTGGGCTTTTGTTAAGATTAAACTAAGCGCCTTCATCTGGCACGAGGCAAGATTATGAGGCGGTTTTCACACCGACGCAGACCAAAGTGGCATAGTGACTATTCACAATTACACTGGAATGGGCTCCGCAGTGGAACAAAGCGTGCTCTTCTCCACTGCTGCGCACACCACCTCTCTCCCCCTCACGAGCTGTGGGCACTGCAGCTCTTAGTAAATGCAGCCCTCAAGCTTTTCGCCTTTGTTCTTCCCACACCGTTTCATTGTAATGTCAGCTCACGGCAGGAAATCTAAGAAGGCAGCTCTCCCACAGAACCCATGGGAGCGGCATATGAGTGACAGCAGTGACCAAGCCTGTTATCAACCCTGCAGTTCAGATTTCATGAAAAATCCTGCAAGGAGAATGTTACACAGAGTGTTTTTCAGCAGCACTGGCTCTTGTGTGCAGAAAACCATTCACTAGCAGACACTTCTGACAGATACAATGGGCCGCAGCTGTTTGTCATTCTTTGAAGTACAGCAAAAATAAATTCTATAATATGACCTGAAGAAACTCTTGTGCCCTCTCTGATTCATATTGCTAAGATTCAAACCAGCAGTACATACTACATTGTTCAACACAAATAGTAGGGAATATTTCTGCTAATTCTTCTGTCAATGTCAGTTTGACATGAAGTGACGAATACTAAGAGGATTCTAGTTCAGAAAACACCTTGCTATGTTTTTTACTGATTGAGACACAGTTTCTCTATTTGTTTGCTAATATCAGTTTATTTCCAAAAAAGAATTTAAGTAATAGAGATTAGCTGACATCTCAGCAGTCTGAGGCAAAAAATTATTTTAACTAGGAAAAAATATTTAACCCAAAATGGCAATAAACTGGAATCTTTCAGTTACTGCTCTGACATGACAATATTTGTTTCATAAAAATTATTGCCTATTCCTTCTAAATATGATAAATACTGAGATTTTCCCCTATGAATCATTCCTTTAATAATCCTGTTGCTGCTTTATAAAATAAAAATTAAATGTAATTGCAAAGCTTAGTTTGCAATTTTTCCACTGTATAATTTATTCACATTAAAAAAAAAAACTCCATATTCCTTTTTAGATAATTACGTGTGAACTAACCGTGAATAGTTTTACAGCTTATTTAAAATATAAGTGAGGAACATAGATATTTGCCACACCAAAAGCTAGTTATTACTTTTACTTTCGTAAGGCAATGGTCATTTAAAGAGAGAATCCCAAGAAATTTTCCCAGCAGTGATAATCTCTGACAACTATGAGATTTGAAACATAATTATAAAAGGCTAAAAACCAAAACATATATTCCTACTTTTTCTTTTTAAAAAATCCAGACAATCTGTCACATCAAGAAAGCTCAGCACATTCCCGGGGCGGCAGCCTCAGTCGTCCTCGGACCCGCTGTCCCTCCTTCCAGGGCCGGAGTCCCGCACAGAGGACAGCAGTGCATCTGCAATTGGCTTCTTTGGGTTCTCCTCCAGGTCTGTCTTGATAGCTCCGGACTCAGACAATTTCCACTCCAATTCTACATGACAAAGAAAGAGCAAGTCCCCTAAGACGCAGTCTGCATGGGGCCCTCACCCTCACTTCCAGGAAGCCCTAGCTTTCTCCTAAGTAGGAGCTACAATCATCAACATTTCATGCCAATTTGATTTTAGTGGCATAATTAAAAGGTTCCTAGAAGGAAAAAACCAGACCTTTAGGTAGGAAAACAAAAATACTTCCACGTTGTCAGAAGATGAGATCCCAAGAGATTACATACATTTGAACCTATAAGGTAATTAAAATAAAAAACAAAGACTGAACCTGTTTTCTAATAACTAGTTTCTCAGATTACACAATTTCCCAGGAAAGAAATCAGCATGAAACATTTAAAGAAAATACTTTTCATAGTCCTGCTGGCAACCCAATCACTAAACCTAATTTTAGTTAGCAAAAGGAAATTCTTAAGCCTCATGTCCGATATCTATTAGAACCAGGATAGATACAGGGGTCGCATCCTAGAAATATTTATTCCAAGCTAAAAAAAATAAAAGTACCAGAAAATAAAAGAATCAGAACCAGTGACTAAAGGCTCAGTTCCTAGAGGTCACTCAATCTCTTATAATCAGTGAAACTCTACATGGGTGTGACGCCTTGTGAAGCAAAATCATGTGATATACTTTCCACTCCAACCCAGGCAGAGAAAGGGACTGTATGAGAGATTATACAACAAAAAACCCAGTTGAAAAGTGGTGCTCTGCTCATTAGGTACTTCCACTAAAATCTGACAACCATTTTAACTAAGCCCTATAACTTGAGAGCGCTCCATAGAGATGACTAACACCAGTACTGTCAGCTCGAGGTACCTCAATGGAATGTTAGGAAAAGTCAACAAATTTCTTAAAAAAAAAAAAAAAATCTTGAGATTTCTGATTCTTGACTCAAGAATACATTTAGATCCACACATACATAGATACACATGTGTAAGTGCATGTATTTAATGTTATTGTTCATTTACATGCAGTAATCATTATTTTATAAGCTCACTAATCCTCAAATAGGACTTTTTCTAGAAATAAAGACTATAACTGTTATACACACATCTCTCTCTCCCTTCATGGTATGTTCAAAAAGACCAGTGTAAGAGGCAAACACAGATTGAGGTGAAGTGTTGTATGCCTCTGAACATTGGCATAATGTATAACTGACATAATGTGGGTACGTATATGCTTACACTTTTCCCAGGTTAATATCTTAAAAGTTATAGAAAGTAGGATATAAAGTCATATCTTAATATATTTTTTAAAGACTACTACAGCATAATTGGATATATTATTTCAATAGGGAGACAAAAAATTTGACTTAGCAGGAAGCTCTCAGGCCTTAGATTCTCTTCCATGTTATGTGTCCATCCATAATTTGTAACCTTCATGTGTAACAGGTGGAAAGGAGTAAAAAGACACACCTTTCAGGAGTTAAAAGGCAAAATTAAATAGACTTACTTTAATTTAAAAGTAAGATATTCAACTGAGAAAATATTTCTATAGAGAAGATTTATATATACATACATTTATACATATATAGATATACATCTGTCACTAGTATGTTCATATGAATGAAACAAAAAATGATGTGATCTTGAGCTACAATTTAAAACATATTCAACTATATGGACAAAGAAAACATACTAGACATTAATATTAAATATATATATTTTAAAGTCCATTGTGTCCTCTTTTAACTGAGACTTATTAGAAGCCAGTTGTAACTGCCGTCAATGACTCATCTAAAACTTGAGAGATTAAAGGTGCTTCTTCCCTTTAAAGGATCGCTCACAGGGCAAGGGTGACCCACAAATCACTGTAACACATGTCTAGGAAACAGGTACTATCTTCAACAGAAAAATCCCCTCCCTAACACACACTGGTGCCCTGGACCCTCTCAAAGAGGCTCTTACCATCTCTTGTCAGGTTCATGCCACCAAACACCAGAGGCCCAATAAATTGAGCCTTGATATCACCTTCAAGGTAAATGAATATTGTGGGCAGATTCCTATCAGGAAAATTGGGTATGCAGGTTGTTGAAATTGCTTTGATAAATTTGACATCAGGAAACTTCCTGGCAAGTCCACTGAAGTGCTGATTTATCAGGGCACAGAGGGGAATCCTATAAAATGAAAATAGCAAACAATGGTGGGAGAGGAATCCTATGAAACAGAAATAGAAGCAGTGTGATTCTGCATTTATACAGAACAAAGCTCAATGACCCTCTACCCTATGTAAATCCTCACAGGAGCTTCACAAACGATGCCACTACTCCAGCCAAGCAAGTTAACCTTTTTAAAAAACTCTCTAATATATTCAGGGAAAGTGAAGAACTCAAAAACGGAAGTCCAATTATTTGACCCAATACTAAGTCAGGAAAACATCTTTAATGTAAAAGAAAATTACATGCTCTTTTATATGATAAAACAGTCAAGATTTAGAATTGTGAAACAGGTCAGACAACATTTAAAAGGTCACCCTCACCATCTTTGAATGATTCATTACGTGGAATTTTGAAATGTCAGAGTTTCTCTAGAGGGATGAATAAGGAATTCCTTTTCAACAAAAGCAAAGGATTCATTGCTACAGGGTAACCAAGGAACTCATATGAGTCACAAATATTAATTTCAAAGTCTTAAGACAAAAATTAGGCATTATCGTTTGGGTAAATCAGCTACAAAAACATAAAATACTAGTTTAAAAAACCCAAAAAACTCCAATATGGATTAAGCCGGAGAGGATCAAGACATAAATTCAAATTAACATTTAAAGACAGTGCATTAGATCAGCTCACCCTTGTTTGTAAAGGTGCAAGATTACCCACAAGCCCTCACCGGCTTTGGTAACTTCTTGAACATAATCCTTTCCTGAGATCTCCAAAACTTCTCCAAATTTATTCTTGAGTTTCGTTGCTTTCCACTCGGCCAGTCTCTGCTGCCTGCAGGACAGGAGGAGGAGGGAGACGTCTGACTCAGCCGGAGCACAACACGCCTCTCTGGGCGTACACCCACTTCAGACAGCAACCTCTCCAAAGGTCCAGGTTTATTTGTTTGCCACACTGGCAAAAGTCTAAGACCAGTTCATTGAACTCTGCAGTACTATTATTTAATTATAGCCCTTTACAAATGTTATCTCAGTTAGAAAATTAATTTCTCAATGGACACACATTTCAGTGCCACACAAAAAATGGAACAGCCCCTCTGGGTAGCACTGACCTGTACATTTCAATGGCGCGTTCGTCTTCCTCATTAAATTCGTCTTCATTTTCCTCCAGTTCTTCCAAGGTCATAGCCTCGTATGTTTTCACTGAATGTGGGTAAGTCAGCAAAAACCAAAAAGCATACAAGATGAACAAACATGCATTTGGATTTTTTCCCTTCACTCTTCTCCTAAATATGTACATAGAGCACCCAAAGACCCCAGCCTACCAAAACCAAAATAAAAAGCACTTAAGGTACTACATCCCTAAGTTAAGAAGCTGAGGTGTTTTCACAAGACAGAACTATGCCGTTTTCTGCAGGCTTGACTCTCTTACTTCCACACAGTATCAAGGGTACGAGAAACTTCTCAAGCTTATGAACAAGAGAGCTGCATCTGCCTGAACTCACCCGGGGCTGATTTTCAAGCACATAAGCTCATGGACCTGCCCATCGACAGTGCTCGAATCTCCAAGGAGATGGGTGGATAGCAGTGGGTGTCCCCACGCCGATCTCACCCTTCCTAAAGCTAAAGGCATGACCCAGCGACTTCTAGGTCTTTTCTTGTGAGAGGGGGGCAGCTCTATCTTTTCTCTTTTCCAACTGCTATAGCATCTGTATTTTGATTTTATTGCCAAAAGCACTCTTGCTTCTTGACATCAAACCAGGCTTTTGACCCCTAACCCCACCTTATCACTGCACAAAGCTGCTCTTATCAAGGTCAACAATGGCCTCCATTTCTTGAGTGGGGAGCAGCCTTTGATTCAACCCATCACTGCCTCCTTTGAAAGACTGTTCAGTGGCTTTCAGGACGCCTTCTCACCTCCTCTCTCTATCACGGCCCATCTTTTGGACCCTTTGCTGATCTGACTCCTTTTCTTCTTTATACCTACTCCCTTGGTGACTGCATCGCACGGCATTATGTTTTACCAATAGGCTGACAACTCCCAAATTATGCCCTCAGCCCATATTTCTCTGATTTGGAGAAAAACATACCCACTGCCCATGTACCGCCTCTATTTGTCTAATTAGAATCTCAAAGTTCCTATGTTGCCGAGTTACAATCTCCCCTCCAACCTGCTCCTCTCTGAGCCTCCCTCACCTCAGTCGAGGGAACCCCACCCTTCAGGCTGTCAAGCCCAAAGCCCTGAAACCATGCTTGACTGACTTCCTCTCACACCGCTTAAAGAATCCATCAGCAAATCCTGTTGGCCCTACTCTCTAAATACAGCTAGACCTGACCACTTCCCACCATTTCCTCCCCCACCATGCTGGTCCAAGCCAATGGATCCCGTGCTCGAATAACTGCACTAGTTTCCAGACTCCTCTCCCTGCTTCCCGCTTGCCCCCAACAGTCCTTGCTCAGCAAGGCAGCACAGGATGACGCTGTCAACACGGAGGACATGTCACTCTTCTGTTCAAACCTCCAAGGCCTCCTGCCTCATTAAGCGTAAAGCCAAGTTCTTATTAGCTAAGCTACAAGGTCCTAAGTGGTCTGACCCCTAGATGCCTCTCAACTTACTACGACTCTCTCTGGGTCCTACTGGCTTCCTTGAAGATTCTCTAACATGCTTTTCACTTGCTGAAGTAGCTCAATTTACCACCCTCAGGTCTACTCAAATGTCATTCTCAGTGGGGCCCTCTCCAGAATTATACTCACCTCTACCAACCCTTTCGAGGCCCTTTCCCTGCCATATTCTCCACATTTCACTTAACTATTGTCTGTCTGTCTCTCCCACGAGAATGTACGTTCCCCGAGGACAGGGATGTTGTCTGGCCTGTGTACAGCTAAAGCCCCACTGCCTAGAACATCACTTGGCACACAGTGATCATTCAATAACCGTTCCTTGGATAAATGTAATACAGCCTTCTCTAAATTAGCTCTAACATGTTGACAGGGCATAGAAGTAGTTAGCCTCTGTGATCAATGGTTCTCAAACTTTAGTGTGAATGAGAAATCCTTTGAGGTACTTTCTTAAAATGCAGATCCCCAGGCCCCACCCCCAAGGATTCAGGTTCAGGTGATACAGCCACCTTTGAGGAAATGCCTCTCAGACCCCATGCTTCCTTCAGGATTATCATGTGATCCTGACACAGACAAGGAAGTGTGGAAACACAAAGGGCCTGTGACGTCCCCCGAATTCTCTGGCACAGGAAGTTGAAGGCTAGAGACATCCGGGACTCACTGGAGGTCACAGTGACAGTGTCCATCCAGCCCTTCAATCCCTGGCTCCCGACTCCTGCTCAGAGGGTCCTACCAAAGCCATCAGAGGTTTAGAAAGCTGTTCCCTACCCAGATTGACACAGATAAAAAGTTCAAGTAAGCTCACCAACTGACTGTTCAAGCACACGCTGCTCCTCCTCTTCTGCCTCCTTTTCCAAGTCTTTCAAATTGTCCTTTGAGGGCAAGATGCCCTTTTTGCGTAAGATGTCATTCCACTCGGTGTCTGCATTGGGGTCCTAGAGCAGGACCAAGGATACTGTGAGTGCCAAGCCCACTACAGAGGGTGCCAGGCTGGGCAAGGTCAAGTGGGAAACGTGGTACAAAGAGGAATTCAAACCAAATTATTCTGTGGTCTGTTTCTGAGAGAATGTCAGAAGACGCACAGCCCCCGTTCCATTCTTCCTGCCCTCCACCCCACGCCCCACCAAGAGCTAGTCTTGGGTAAAAACCAGGAAATGATGTGAAGACTGGCATTAACACTGGTACCAAGGCTCTGACCTGGCTTCTGTTCAGTATTTTTATTCATGACTTGGAACAATCCATTCAACAGATATTTAGTAAGTACCTAGTATATGGTAATCATTGCACTAGACGGTAGGGAAGCATGGTAAATGCTGGTCAGCTATTTTAGAGATGAGAGGAACAGACAGGCAATGAACAGTTAAATAAATGAAGATACACATTACAAATTGTGACCTGGGCACTGATCAACAGGATGCTGACCTCGAGCGTTACAGGATGGGCAGGGGTATTATCTCAGAAGAGGTGACACTTATCCATCACTGTAGGGTAAGAAGGAACCAGACACTGGAAGTGAGAATTTAGGAAATGAGTTTCCAGGCAGCTAAGAGAACACCTTGACATTTATCCTTCTGACATTTGGTCCTGGTAAATTTGCCTTGTTCCGGCAGGCCTGGGTCTTCCTATTGCCAGTTCTCTCCCAGGCCTGTGAGGATCAGTCAGGTGGATAAAGGTAAAGGACTTAGAAGCATGCCCAGCACGTAGTACTCAGTGTCGGCCATCATGATCCCTAGTCCATGGGGTCTCAGTTCTTCCCCTCAGGTTTGACCATTAGAGAATGTGTCAGCCTAGTATCAGACTCTCCTCCCTCTCTTGATTCTCCTGTAGCCACAGAACACTTTGAGGTGCTCAATATCTCTGCCCTTTCCCTTTTCAAACCTGAGTGGAAGAACTGAGACCCCATGGAATAGGGATCACGATGGCCGACACTTACTGAGTACTACATGCTGGGCATGCTTCTAAGTCCTTTACCTTTATCTACCTGACTGATCCTCACAGGCCTGGGAGAGAACTGGCAATAGGAAGACCCAGGCCTGCCGGAACAAGGCAAATTTACCAGGACCAAATGTCAGAAGGATAAATGTCAAGGTGTTCTCTTAGCTCCAGAACCCAGCTGCCCCAAAACTGGTTAAGCATTGGCTCGGCAGGACCACTGCGATGGACCTGAGTTGGAATATGAAAACAAGGAGTGCTGTGGAAAGGGCATTGGGATACCAGGCTCCACCCCCAACTCCGATTATAGTGTTGGTGAGATTCATCAGAAGAAAAATGAACAGACTCCTTTCACCAGGACGGTGAGGGAAGACCTCTGAAGAGGTGGCTTTTTTAAACAGGGAACTGAAGGACAGATATGGCAAAGGAGGCCACGGCAGCCCTGGAGCTTCCTCTTCACCATATAAGAGTATCTGGCTTGTGGCAGACACAGTGTTTGTAAATGATCACCCTCCCCAGATCCCCCATGCCTCTTGCCCCAACCAAATCCAGAGCTTGGGTCAGAGATGATTTAATCAGAATTCCTAACCACAGCAGATCTGGGAGGCAGCAGAGTGATCTTCAGAGGAAGGTCCTTGGCCAGTGACACAATTTACATGTCACAGGATTTTGCTCTTAAAGCAGCCATTTCCATGGTGTCTTCATTCATTTAGTAAATGAACTGTGAAAGGCTATTCTTTGGGTTTTAGTGAAATTCCATCAACAAATTCCAGATGAAAGGACAAAACTAGGGGATTTGGTTTTACCCACTCTAAGGCAGAAGTAACTGAGCAGAAGGATCCTCGGGCTGAGCTCCGGAAGCAAGGCAGTCCAAAAGGTGGCTCTCCTCAATCCGAACACCTGGGTTAGGGGGAAGAGGCAGCCCCTCACGCAGCTCTACGTGGGGTCAGGGACCCGGGTTCCTCCACCGTTCTACACTATGTGACCCCCAGGCGGAATTCTTCAAATCTCTGTGAGCCTCAGCTTCCATTGCCATACAACAGGTTCACAGCACACCTGCTTAGGTGCTCACTAAGAGGTAAAAAATAGGAAGTAACTCTGTCAGCTGGAATCGGACGAGTACTTCACAGACGCCACGGGAGCCAGCCTCAAGAAGCAGCAGCGATTTGTCGGATGGCGGGACACACAGGGGTGAAAACGCCCAGCCCAGGGATCCCGGTGGGACCACGCCTGCCCGCCCGCACTGCGCCTGCGCAGTGCTTGTAGTCGCGTGGCCTCCCCAGTGCCATGTGGCGCCCGGAGCTCCTCGCAAGCCCGATCGGGACAAGCCGGGCCCGGCGCGCGCCCAGTGGGGCAAACAAGCGACCACAACCTCCAGACCTCGCATTGCCCCGCTTGCTCACCTGCATTTCGTCTCAAATCACTCACGCCAGGCCAGCCGCAGAGCCACCGCCCCTCAGCTCTCTTCCGCGCACGCGTGCAGCCGCCGCCCCGCCTCTTCTCCCAGCCTGACCTTCGCCCCGCCCCCCAGGGGGTGAGCGGGGCGGAGCCGGGAAGGAAGCGAAACCGTTGAGTCTGCGCCCGCTCCTCAGGAAAACCGGCGCGGAAGCTGTGCACATGCGTGACACCGTTCACCCGTCTCTCTCCCCCTGCCGCGGAACGCAAGTGACTGGGGTTACTGTGGGCCCTGCCTTATTAGGGCAGGTGTTTGGCGTTGGAGCGGTGGCTGGGTGGATGAGGTCTCCATCTCCAGCCCCTGTGCATATTCTCCAGTCGCAGATCCAATCGTGTAAAAACAGGCCTTGACCCAGGAAGTCGGAAATGGAAATGTGTTTCAGTGATCCGATGTTTACAATGAAAAACAATGCAGGGTCACAGAATGATAAGTGAATTCATCCTCAACTCAGCGACAGATAAGGCAAGTCATTCATAAGACATATTTTTTTTGAGAGCTTACTGTGTACTAGGTACTATTTCACTTGGTTGAACCTCAGGCTATACACATTGGCAAAAGTGCTTAGTCCAGTGGGGCACACAGGAGGCACTGAGTAAAACTGAGCAGTCTTAACTGTAAAACTACTGGGCGCCAGGCTTCTGGCAATGCAGCATTCCGAATTTGAGTTAAACAAAATCCTTTCCTGGACGCCTGGGTTAATTTGCCACCTCCTGGTAATGAAGCAGACACAGGTCATACCTGCACATTTGTGGGGAAGGCGTAGGACTCCCAGCTTTGGCTGCGGTTTGGAACCACCTGAGAGCTTTCAAAAACGACATCTCTCTCGGGGCCCCGTCTCTGAGCAAGGAGCTTTGATGTAATAATTGATAAGGAGCCTTGAGGGTTACCTAACTCCTTACCACAGAATTATAGGCCTTTGAAAACAGTTTATTCATTTATCCGGCAGAAAACTGTGAATGAATTTTCCCTGGCCTCGCCTCTGAAATCAGGACACGGATTAATCTGGGGTGGGTTGTATGGGAAGCTTTGGGTCCACCACAGCAGTAGGGTGAGTGCTGTTAAATCCCGCTCTTCATTCCCAGCCCTATCTATTTCCTGAGGCCAAGGCTCACCTCCACATGATCTCTTTCTCCGGAGGAGATTGATAAACCAGTGGCTCAATCTCTATACTGCCTTCTCTTCTCTGAGGAAAAGGTGCTTCTCTCACTTTTGTCAGACTTTCCTCCTGTCCTCCAGTCCACAGCCCCTCTCACCTCCCCAGAGACCTGTGCCCATCATTCCATCATCCTTGGCTCTGGTGAAAATACTTAGGACTCAGAAGAAAAAAATTAGAGCCATAAGACTTGGAAAAGAAAAGAATTGGAAATGTTTTTCCTATTTGGGGATGTTATGGTATGATAAGCATACTTGAAAAACTGGAAGAATCTAGTCTTAAATTCATACTAACGCTAGAATTCACTATTGGAGCAAGATATAAAATTAACATACAAAAGAAAGCCTTATTCTGTATTTACAATAATAAACTAGAAGATATAATGGATCCTAGTTACATTAACAGCAGGGGAAAAAAAGCACATAGGAATGAACTCAAAAAGTGCACAAAAACCTACACAAGGAAAACTATAGAACATTTTGAACAAATGGAAAGAAATCCTTCACTTTGGGGGAAGATGATTCAACATTACAGAGGTGTCAGTTTTCTCCAAGTGCATGTGTAAAATTGAACACTATCTTAATTTAAAAATTCAACAAATTATTTTCTGAAGCTAGACAGGTTTGATTCTGAAGTTTTTATGATAGACCAGAATGGCAGATGAGGGAACAGTGAGCCCTATCATATATTAAAACCATGTGGTATTTATACAGGAGTAGACAAGTAGATGAATGGAGCAGCAAGTTCAGAACAAGTCTAGAAATAGAGCCAAGTATACATAAACATTAGTGTATGATTGAGATAGCATCTCAGTCTGCTGGAGGAAAGGGATAGACTTCTAAATAATGGTGTTGGGACAATTGGAGAGCCATTTGAAAACAGATAAAATTGGTTATGTACTTTACAGCATATATCTGATTAAAAATTTAAAAACTAAAAGTTCTAGAAGAAAACATGGATAGCCTAAAAATGGAAAAAGCCTTTGATGACTAGTACTAAAAATGCAGAAAATCAAATGGAAAAAATAATAAATTTGACAACTTAGAATATTCTTTTGCATGAGAATAATGAACACAAGCATGCCACCTTTGGTGTGAACTGAAAGTTTAAATAAGAATGTGTGTGTATATATTCAGATTTGCTTAATTTTGCAAGATGAATCAGAAGAAATCAGTAATTAATGAACTGGTAACTGGCAGTGGGGTGGAGTTGAGGATGAGGTGGTAGCAACAATAAACTGGGACTGAGAATCCTCTGGTAAAATTTTTTTTGGGGGGCCAGATATGTTTTGTGGGGCTCTCTTTAAAGAGTACATCACTTACATGTAGAATCTAAAAACAAAATAAACAACCACATATCTCATCCTTTTTTCTAGGAGTTTATCAGAGGCAGAGGGTAGAAGGTCGGGGAAATGGAGAAAGGTGGTCAAAAGATATAGACTTGCAGTTATAAGGATGTACGAGGGATATACAGGCATACATTGTTTTATTTCATTTCACAGATACTATGCTTTTTACAAATTGAAGGTTTGTGTCAACCCTGTGTTGAGCAAGCCTACCAACACCATTTTTCCAACAGCATTTGCTCACTTTGTGTCCCTGTGTCACATTTTGGTAATTCTTGCAACATGTCAAGCTTTTTCACAATTCTTGCATTTATGGTGATCATTGATTACAAGCTGCTGAAAGCTCAGATAATGATTAGCATTTTTAGCAATATTTTTAAATTAAGATATGTATGTACATTGTTTTTTTAGACATAGTAGACTACTGTGTAGACTGTGTTACTGTATGTTTACGATAGTTGCAAACATAACTTTTATATGCACTGGGAAGCCCATCTGGAACGAAACCCGCAGTATCCCTGAGGTTTGCCTGTGATGTACAGTGAGACAGTATCACTGCTGTAGGATGTAGGGAAGTCGTCAAGGTCAAGAGTAAATCCTAAGTGTTCTCATCACAAGGAGAATTTTTTTTTCCCTTTCTTCTTATCTTTTTATGTATCAGTATGAGAGGGTGGATGTCAGCTGTACCTATTGTGGCAATCATTTCACAATATATGTAAACCAAACCATCATGCAGTATGCCTTAAACATATACAGTAATGCATGTCCGTTATTTTTTAATAAAACTTTCTAGTGGCTTGGAGAAGCCTGAACAAATGTGCAGCTCAGAATATTTTTTTGTCCCTTAGAATTTTTGTTTTATAGAGGAAGAACCACTACCCTGCATGTTGTGTTCATCATCCCTTGTTTCTCTCTCCCATTGCAAATATGTTGCTTGAAGTATTGTATAAATTAAACTATATCATATGTATCTTTTTGATTTTTAAACATTATATGAGATTCATCACTGCAAATATGTGGAGTGACTATTCATTTTCACAGTTGTATAATATCCCAGTATATGCTGATACCACAGTTTACCGGTTTTCCTGTTGATAGGCATTTTGTCTGTGTTTGCTATTACAAATTATTTTGATACTCACAATTTCAGTATTGTCCCCTAGAATATGTGTATATAAGTAAGGTGTATACCTAGGAATGGAATTGCTAAGTCAGACAGTAGACTTTCCTACTCTGATTGCCAGCCAAAGCTTCTGTAGCCCTCCTACCTTCCCTAAGGGGAAATGAGTCATATCCTTGCAGGATCTATGGGCTGGACCAGATGTCTACATTCAAGGACCTTCAGTGAGTGGGGGCAGGGAAAAGAGGGGAGAGAGATATGTCTTTATTTGCTTGGGCTGCCATCACAAAAGACCATAGACTAGGTGGTTTACAACAGACATTTATTTTCTCACATTTCTAGAGGCTGGAATGTCCAAGATCAAGGTGCTGGACGATTCAGTTTGTAGTGAAGGCCCTCTTCTAGCTTGCACTTGGCCCACCACCTTCTTACTGTGTCCTCACATGGCATGGAGAGTGCAAGCTCTCTGGCATTTCTGTTTATAAGGACACTAATCCTACTGGAGCAGGGCGCAGCCCTTCTGACCTCATTTAACCATAACTGCTTCCTTAAAGGTTTATCCCCACATTGCTTCCTTAAAGGCCATATCCCCCTAAAACAGTCACCCTGAGAGATGGGGCTTCAGCATATGAATTTTGGGGGACATAATCCAGTCCATAGCAAGTTGGTACTTCCCAGCCCATAGACCATGACATAGCCCTGGGGAACCAAAAGTGACAGCAACTGAGGCCAAGTAGGGCATCCCTGCTGGCTCTGGTGGGCCCTGGTGTGACGTGGGGCTCCATTTGACTGGAGACTTGGGCTCAGGCTTCAGCCTTGCTAACCTGAGAGAGTCCAGGCATGTGAGGTCACTACGAGGCTGTGGATCATGGGCTTCCAAGCAGAAGATAGCTGCAAATTCTGAAATCATTCAGTACTCTTTATTTATTTAAACGTCAGTAAAGGAAGTTGGAGTTGGCTCCCTGCGGATACCTGTTCACCAGGCATCAGAGTTTGCTGTCTGCTGAGTCTCAAATGGTCTGCTTTCTGTGACTTCCAGCCCTGCCCCCTTGCCTGCCTCCAGGATGGCCTCCATGCTGTCCCCTCCGTAGGCTCAGCACAAAGCCACCCCTCAGCCATGAGCTTTGTCATAGGGCTGGCACTGAAGTTCCTGGTTGTAAAACTAGCTGTGTGTAGGTGCCCCTGTGTGCGATGCCCCCACCTCCTTCGTGGTGGGGCCATGGCTGCTGCTCTTGTGAGGGGTGCTGGGCCTGCTGCTTCTGGGCTGTTCTCCCCTGAACAGGTGTCCCTGCATTGTCTTATGGAGGCCCTGAAGATGTCCACTGTGTGGCAGCTCTGGGTTGTGTGATAAAATAAGATTCACTGCTCATGGCTACCCTTTTTTCCGGGACAGCTCCTCCTCTGGTGTTTGATTCCGCCCTGGAGGCTGACCCCTCAGAGTGACCACTGGTTGTCTCCTCTGGGACCTCCGCCTCACCCCCAGCCACATTTATGCTCTGTGGCCCTCTGGCCTGACCTGTCACACACCCTTCTGTGCTCGCTCCCCAGCAGCCCCCTCAGGAGCAGGGCCACCATCCACCACTCCTCTCATGCAGAGCTTTAGGGTGATGTCTGCCACCTTTCACCTCTGTCCCCTTAGACAAGCAGTGACTGTGATGACAAGATTTCTTCATGTTCACACACACTCACTCACTGCAGAGATGGGATGCCTGTTGGTCTGTCTGCACGTTCCTATCACTGGCTTCTTATTTCCCCTGTCCCTTCTAGGGTAGGTGTTTATGGCCCCTCAGTAAATGATGAATGGGCTTAATAAAACCAGAGAGACAAATTACAAAGTTCTGTCCAATGTACTGATTTCTCAGTAGGCAGTCCCAGAAAAATCTCTCCATGAAGCCCAGAAGTGTGCCTTGCACCTACACATACTTCACAGAGGATTCTCCTGTGACACGTGCCCACACAGGACACAGCCATTCCTTTTCTCAGGTATTTTTCTAAGCAAAATGCCTCATATTAGTGATGCTTGTACGAATAGCTAGAAAAGCTATAGCTAGCGTTGAAGTTGGTGATGGGTCTTTGCTTTATAAGATCCTGACTATAGAAATGGTACTTTTAGCCTATTGTTCCTTCTCATCCCAGGGGAAGCAGGTAAGTAGATTCACATAGGAAGCTCATCTCAGAATTCCTCTCTTTCTAAGACAGGGCCATGTGTAAATAGTTAGCTGAGTGGTTGAAAAAGCAATTTTAATGGGCTGTTCTTAAACTTGGGATGCCATGGCTGCTGCCAAGTGATCTGAAATTCCATACTCCAAGCATGATTTATGTTTGATCTGTGGGCAACTATCTTCCCCAGATTTGCTTGTGTATCATTTAATAGTGAAAAACTGGACTTAACTCCCCTTTCTTTTCATTGCCTCCCATTCCTTGCTTGTCTTACAAAAGAAAAAAAAGAAAAAAGAAAATGTGCTATTGTGTTATTACAAGAGATAGTTGTGCAGCTGCCACCTTTTATCAGTTTTGAGGCTACAGGTACGACTAGATGGTGAGATGATGTCGACAGTGAAAACATTTGGATGCTTTGGGAACCTTGAAGGGCTACTGAGCCCAATGTAGCATATTCTCACTGTAAAGAAAGGATTAGGGGAAATTTTTGGATCATGGAAACAATGATCACGGGGAGAGCTGTTTTCCCAGAAAGCCAGCTGGCTATTGGATTTCAGCAACAATTTTCTAGGAAAATAAACCAAATGAAAAGACACCAGAGCTTGTGACTTTTAAGAACAACTTAATATTTAAGCTTTTCTAGGTTTCATAAGGAGTAGTTCACCAACCTTGGTATATAAAAAAATTACTTGCAGAGTGTTAAAAATGCAAATTCCAGGTCCCAAACCTGGTCCTGTAGGACCAGTAGTTCTGGTTCTGTAGATGTGAAGTGGAGCTCAATAGCCTACCTTTTGGATGCCTGTTTCAGGTGAGTCTTAGACCACATTTCATGAAATACTACTTCAGTGTTTCACTGGACTTCTGTGTGGTCTCGGAAATGGTGGTCATGAGGACTACCGTAAGCCTTTCCATATCTTTATATAATGTAAAATACAAAAACAGGTATAGATTGGACATACAGTATTATTACAACACCCAACACAGTCTCTCCACAAAACCGAAATTACAACACATTCTAGAACGTTAGCCACAGTTGCGTCAGATTTGTGGAGGGTGGTCCCGTTTGCTCTCCTTCCATTCCCACCTGGCAGAGGTTTGCGTGGGCTGTAGGGAGTGGGACTGCAAGCAAATGCCAGGTGACTCTTGAACAGCCCCGGGTTTGAACTGCTTGGTCTGCTTACATGGGGGTTGTTTTCAGTGAGCACTGGAAAAACGTTTTGGAGATTTGTGACAATTTGAAAAAACATTTTCTTCTCTAGCCTGTTTTATTGTAAGAATATAGAATGTGATAACATAAAACATACAAGATATGTGTTAACTGACCGTGTATGTTATAGCGAGGCTTCCAATCAACAGTAGGCTATTAGAAATTAAGTTTTGGGGGGTCACAAGCTCCTGGATCTTTGACAGGGCTGCGGCGAGCAAGGGGAGCTGACGCCCCTATTCTTCAAGTTGTTGGAGAGTCCCCTGTATTCTGGCTGGCTGCCTCTGCGGTTCTGATCCTGCGAAGCACAGGGGGAGGAGTGGAGAAGGGGAGGAGATGCGCTTCCTGCTTCTGGAGTCTGTGGGCACTCCCATATTAGCCACCGAGAGGGACTCCAGCGCCCTGCCTCACACCCAGCTGTGCTTCTCCGTGATTTTGGTACCAGCCCAGATGGCCCATCTTAGCTGTCCCCGTTCTCTTAATTCTCTTTGGGGCCCACCCAGCAGTGAGCAGACTTCCAGATCCTGGTAACACCATCCTCCCACCACCTCTGTGTTCCCCTAGCCCTAGAGGTCTGGGGGCGCTTTCCACAGTTGCTAATTTATGAGCTATCTCACAGTTTCCTTTGTGGCTTTTTCAGTTCTTCCAACACTTTTGGAACTAATGTTCTATATCAAATCCCATCTTAAATATCTAGTGTAGTTTCTGTTTTTTCCTGACTGGGTCCTGACTGACACAGTGAAATTATGCCGATTTCTTTTTTCCATATTTTGTATTTTCTTCAATGTGCCTGTATTGCTTAAAAAAAGAAGAAAAGCTTTCTTGAGATAATATATCTTTTTAAAGTATTAAATTGAGTAGTTTTTAGTATATTCATAATGTACAACCATAACCTCTAATTCCAGAACATTCTCATCACACCAGAAAGAAACCCTATACCCATTAGCATTCATTACCCATTCATCCTTTCTCCCAGGCCATGGCAACTATTAATCTACTTTCTGTCTCTGGTTTCGCCTATTCTGGACATTTAATATAAATGGAATCCTCCATATGTGGCTTTTTGTATCTGGCTTCTTTCACTTAGCATAACGTTTCAAGGTTTATCCATGTTGTAGCTTATAGTAGTACTCCTTCCTTTTTACAGCTAAAAGACATTCCCTTGTATGAATATGCTACATTTTGTTCATCATAAATTGATGGACATCATAAGTTGATGGATATTTATTTTTTAATGTCATAAGCGGTTGGATGGACATTTGGGATGTCTACACTTTTTGGCTATTGTGAATAGAGCTGCTGTGAACATTTATGTGAAAGCATTTGCGTGAAGATGTTTTCAGTTCTCTTGGGTAGAATTGTCTAGGAATAGAATTGCTGAATCAGATGGTGTCTCTATGTTTAACCTTCTGAAGAACTTCCAAACAGTTTTCTAAACCTTTCTGAACATCTTACATTCTCACCAGCAATGGAAGAAGGATCCAATTTTTCCATCTCCTCATCATCACTTGTTGCTGTCTATCTGCTTATAGCCATCCTAGCAGGGATGTAAAGTGGTATTTCTTACTGGCCATGTATGTATCTTTTTTGGAACAGTGAGGGGTGATGGATGTGTTCATTATGTTGATTATGGCGATGGTCTCACTAGTGTATACATATGGCAAAATGTATCAAATTGTAAATGATGTGTAGTTTGTTGTATGCCAATCATCTGTTTTAAATATTGTATCTCAGTAAATCCTATTGTTTTAAAAGGTACTCAGGTCCAATTTGGCAAAGTCTGTGCTCCCTTTCTGAGACTGGGAGCTTCAGGCTGCAGCGTTCTCCTCATAGTGCTCGCCAAGTCCTGCCTAATCTACCTCCCGAGTTTCTCTAGAATCGTGCTTGCACAGCTCAGCATTTCTGTTGCCTATACCCTAATCCAAACCACCATCACCCCACTCCTAGGTTCCTGTGCAGCCTCTTGTGAATTACTGTGATCTTATTCTCTTCTAGCCTGTTCTACTTGTTGAGCTCTTCCTAGCATGAAGATTTGATAATTCTCCTGTTTAAACCTATCAGTGGCTCTCAATAACTTTTAATGGGGGTACAAACCCTCTAATAGACCCCATAAGGTCCTGTGGCAGGCAGCCCTCACATCTTTCTATTCTTATGGCTTCGAGCCCTGCATTCCAGATGCCTTGCCCATCTTTTTGGGGTTCCTCCCTTGCATGATATTCTCTGTGCTCCCAATCATACACGGGTTCTCTCTGTGTGCACAAGCTCCTGGAATATTCTCTACCTCAGCCTGAGTGTGACAATAATCTCTCTTCTGCTTTTTCCTTTCACAAAGTGGCTCTTGGCCAGACCCCACGCCCTTAGGCATTATGTACGTCCTCTTTCATATTCTGAAATGAAGCTTCTAGGTAACATCATTACAAACAGAAAAATTTCTTAAAAATCAACATACTGCCTTAACTGTAAAGTAGGATACTGTATTTTCAATATTTCAACCCTCCAGTAAAGTTACACTAGAATAAAGAATCAAGTAGTCAGGCAATTGCAGCAATTTCTAATGAAAAACATTCATTTTTCTTTATTTCTAACACTTTAAGAGTTAAATAAATACATTTGTCTATCCCTAAGTATAATCACTGTGAATACAGCTGGTACAAACGTAGACTAATACTAAGTTGCCTTGGTAACTGAAATGTTACAGGCAGAGTGACAATTTTCTAAATTAGTGAATAACTTGGTAAAATTCCAATCAAAACAAAGTGCAGTCTTCCCTCAATTTAAAAGAAAATCGCTCTCCCAGAAAATTTGTTGTATTCCTAGAAATTTAGCTAAAACAGGACAACAGTGTGTGCTTAAGCAGGTTTTGCAGCTGCAGGAAAGCCCTGGGCCCTGTAGAACACTCAGCATTCCTGAACTCCGTGGATGCTGGTGGTGTGCTAGCCCCCATCCAGTTGCTCGGGTGACCACATTTCTGAGACGTCCCTAGGGGCTGTCCCTGCTCTGCTTGGGAACCATTGTCATGACCCAGCCTTGTCAAGCCAATACACTCAATTAAAATCAACTTCAATACTCATCCGAAGGTCAACAAAGAGGACATTTCTTAAAATGTAGGAAAATACTAAGATGTGGTATTTCCCAAAGCACAGGATGCCTATCTCATTGTTAGAATTTTCCCCAGAAGAATAGGCTACCCCTTCCATGAGCCCCTTCCTGCTACACACAGGCGACAGCTTTGTGCGGCATCCACACTGTAAAGCTACTTCAAGCACACAGAGGTCATGGCTGGTCCATAAGAATGAACATGCGGAAAAGGCCAGCTCATCTCTTTGACCTGTTTTCTCAGCTGTAACATGGGACAAAAACCTCATGGGTGTCATAAAGATTCAATGATTTAATGGATGTAAACACTCCCACCCGTGCCCTGCACGCGATGGTGCTCAGCATTACCTCTTTCTCTCATGCCCGGTTATAGGATTTACATTAATGTCAAATAAGGTGTGTATTTCTCAACATCTCATGCTCTCAACTTCACCTTGTCTGACAGGATTGAAGGGCACATCTAGAGCTTTACCTGCTCCAGATGAGATCGCTCCTGTCACCCACACTTCACCCCAAACTCAAGCAGGATCTAAGCCCCAGAACTCCACTCCTGAATACCAACTCTCGCATTCTTATCTTCCCCTCAAATATGTCCACTCCAACCATTTTTGGCCCACTGACCTGCCACCTCTCTACTGTTCTCTGGCTTCTCAAGCTGTAAAGAGGGAAGTGGGGGTGCGTGTTCTGTGACCCTAGTTCTGTTCACTCTCAGGGCCCTTGCACGCCATACCCCAGTACTACCTATATCCTGTCGCTTGCCCACCTTGGGCCCACACAGGAGCAACTGACTATGGCCATGGAAACACAACCAATCTGACTTGTCTTGCTTTAAATTTATGACCACATGCTCCTGGTGGGCTCCAGTACCTCATTTCCCTCGCCTAGTCACTCTCCCTCTGTCCTGGAGAATGATTTCATACTGCCTCTCTTCTCCAAATCCCAATGCCTTCTCCCTGTCCCCATTCTCAGAAGAAGATACTGAGTTTTATTACTTTGAGAAAAACAAATCCACGTGCACTTGAATTCATTCGCTCCACCATCCCCCTGCCTCGGACTGTCCTGTATCTGCTACTGAGGAAGGGCAGTAATCACACATCCCTTGGTGTGCGGAGGCCATTGCCATCTTTTGTCCACAGCTGACTTTGTTCCTAAAATCATCCGCACTCCTGTGCCCACTGCAGGTTTTCCCCCTCTAACGGATCATTCTCATCAACACAGGAACATGCTAAAATATTCCAATGTCAAGGACAAAAACCCCTCCTTGACCTCACATTCCCCTCCAGCTACAGACAATCTTCAGAGGCGCTTCCCAGCCAAGCTCCTGGGGGACTAAGCTCATTGTGTCCACCCCACTCCCCCATGCTATTCAACTCACTTCAGTGAGGCTTTGTTCACTCATTAAATAGGCTTCTTTTGAGGTTGCCCTTGACCTCCATGCTGGGAGATCCAAATGCTCATTTTCTAAGCATTTCTTCCTCTGCTCTCAGTACACGACTCGGTGGCTCACGCCCTCCTTTATGAAACCTCAACATCATGCTCTCGGTTCCCCTTCCTCATGGGCTGCTCCCTTTCAGCCCTCTGCAGCATCCTCCTTCTCTTCCTAACCTCTAAGCCTGGGATTTCACACGGCCTCAGTCCTCAGCTCTCCTCTCTATCTGCCCTCTCTCCTTGGGGGATCTCAGCTGGTGCCATGGTCATAAACACCATCTGCATGCTGAAGGCTCTCCCCAAATCCAGGCTCATAGACCCATGGCCCACCTGGATGTCTGCTAGGTGTCTCAAATTTAACATGCCCACCCCAGAACTCCAGATACCCCACCCCAGTCTCCCTCCAGTGTTCTTCCCCTGGCAACATTAGGTTGAGCCCCAGTGCCTCAATTTCTCCTGGACTCCCATGTAATCAGCATTCAGTTCTGTTGCCCCTTCTTGCCTCCTTCATACCCCTCCTATCAAGCCACCTTCCTACTCTGCTGGACCCTGCAGTGGCCCAACAGAACTCCTGACACCTACTTTTGCTCCATTTCCCACTCCACAGCCAGTTCTCCCAGAGGAGAAAGGGGCCTGTCCAGTATGATGTCAGTTCGTGTTACTTTGGTCAGTCTTCCTTGGGCCACGCAGCATGATGAGAATAAACTGCAGGGTTTCCACCTGCTCAGGCCCTGGCCCCTCCCGCCTTCTCTGCCTCTCTCCCCTTCTTCACGCTCCAGCCACACTGGCCTCTTGCTGATCTGTGAACATGCCAAGCACATACCTGTCTGGGCCTTTACATTTGCTATTTCCTCTGCCCGAAAACTGGGCCCCAGATCTGTGGGTGGGTCTCTTTGTTGCTTCTCTCAGTTTCTGCTTGGTTATCTCCCCAAAAAAGCTGTCTCCATGGCTCTTCCAAATAGCAGCCTCCCTATTCCATGCCACTCCTGACCCTCCTTCACTTGCCTTCGCAGAACTTACCTGCCCCTGTGTTGTGTAGTTGTTTATCTAAAGATTATCTGTGTCTTGCATCTCTCCTGTTTTCTGTGCCCCTGAAGCCTGGAATAGTACTTGACGCATCACACTCTTGGTGGATGGGGACTCCAGGTGACAGAGCCTCCAGCTTGGCTTTAACAATGGAATCCTTTTCCCCCTCTCACTTCTAGGCCATGTATCTGGTGAAACTGGCTGAGGAGAGCCCCTCGGCTCAGACTTCTCCCGGCTCAGCCCCTCTCCCATCCCCAGCTGAGCCCCAGGTCTGCCTCCACACACAGATGAAGGCCCCTCAGGAGCCTCTCCTCCGGCTTCTAAGCAGAACCACATCTGAAAATCCCATGCCCGCTCTGCCAACTTGCTCTGAAACCCTTCGAGAGAAGAGGCTCCCTTTCTCCCTTCCTCTCCTGCTCTGCTTGGTGGCGCATCCCAGGTTCTTAGGACCAATTCATGTACTTTGATTACCTTTTCTTCTAAATCAAACTAAGCTGTATTTTTGAATTCAGTAAAAATAAAAGAAGCCCCACAAATGCACCCCTTTCTCTTTTAAGTCAGTGTAAGAAATGCCACCTATGTAGCTTTTCCAAGTCAAATTTAATCTGACTTCTGGGTAGAGGGACATCAACCTCTCACACTTGTCCCCCTCAGGTTAGATTTACCAGATGCCCAGAGAGCAGCTGTGGCCCAGTCCACAGACCATGGTGGTCATCGTCCTTCTGGCGACCTGGACCCCCCAAGATGCCCGACTGACCACAGAGCAGTCTCTGAATCTTCAGTGCCCAGAGCTTTCCTGCACCAGGCGCCCCACAGGCCCACCGCCTCCGGACCCTGGGAGCCAGTCCCATGCTCATCCCAGCTACGTGCTCACTACCAGTGTGATCGCGGGTGCTCCTCGTCTCGCCAAAGCTCCATCCCCGTGCCAAGTTCAGGGAAGCTGCCCCTGCCCTCCCCGCCCAGTCTGCAGCTTGTAACACCAGTGTCCCTGCCTCTCCCTATTAGACACGCCCTCCCAGCCCACTCGGGGGAGTTCCTGGAACAGAAAGAAACTGTACCCCTTGTCCCCCAGTGCACCGTGGAGCAAGAGTTCCCAGAACGTGGGACACATGCTCAGTGGCCTTCGTGGAAGTCAAAATTATTTTGAATCTCTTAAAGAATTAACATCTTACCACACCAGGTTTTTATCACAAAAAATTATACATGTTCTATTAAAAAATATTGTCTTGCCAATGGGTTTCAGCCCTGTCAAGTTTGCTATGGATTCAGTGTGACCAAAGAAATTGACAGCAAAACGTTCTTGGGGTGAAAGGGTTATACCCAGCTTTATTTCCAGATGGCAGGTCAGTCACTAAAATCCTGCTCACTCACAGCAAGTCTGCATGCAGCAAGCTGGTCTCTGCCTCTGGGCCCCTCTATCTGCACAGCCTTCCTTTGGGCCCCTCTGTCCGCACAGCCGTCCTCTGGGCCTCTCTGCCTGCACAGCCGTCCCACATAGCCGTCCTCTGCGCCTCTCTGCACAGTTGTCCCACACAGCCGTCCTCTGGGCCTCTGTCCTTGGTGCTGCCACCACTCCAGCCTCTGCTCTGCTCTCCTGCAGCCTTGCAGCCATGCCACCATGTCGCACAGAGCACTGGGCAGAGCTCTTTACATAGAGTCAATAACGATGTATTGCTTACACGTGTGTAGTGAGCTAGAAAACCAGGGCCAGGATTCTCACCTGGCCACAGGAAACTTCACTTTATCCACACTCCACCCCTCCAGGATTCTTGCCTCTCAATCTATGTGGCCTCAATCCTCTGCAATGGTCCCCGTGCAAGGAAGCTGGAACATTGTAACCATGGGTGGGCCTTACAATACCCACCTGCTCCACCCTCTCTAGCAGAAAGTCTTGCAGACACACAAGCCAATCTTGTTGCTTTATCTCTGCCTCTGCTTCATCCTCAGCAGCTGGAACCGTTGCTCTTGTCTCAGTTGTTGTCACAGCTCCAGTCATCTAATTTCTTTCTGTCTGCTTCTGCCTTTTCAAATCAACCCACATCTGGGTCCTCATGACCTTCATTGGGCCCTTGAAATTCCTCCTTTGAGAAGCAAATTGTATTTCCTTTTGTGCTTGAGCCTGAGGATATAAGCAGAGCATGGAGTGCTCCACGACCTGGGGAGGGGGCTGCATCTCTCCTGGAAGAACCCGCAGTTGCTGAGTCCTTCTGGCTTTCCACCAGCTTTCAACCAGGTGGGGTCTCAACCCAGGAGGGGCTGATGCCTCTGGCACCAGTAGGGCCTCCACCCCCACCTGTTCATCAAACCTCCACTCCTCCATTTCTGGGGCTGATGGCTCCGCTACATGGTCACCTGCCCCACAGCACCTGGCAGCCTGCATGCTGCTGCTCCTCATGCTGCTTCCTCTCGGGCTACCATGACATCCTTTACCATTTCCACAGCACTTTGTAGTGATGCCATTTCAGTCAGCAACAAATATTCTTTCTCTTGGGGTGGACCCCAGTCCTCCACCCCTTCCCAGTACCATATGTCCACTGGGGGACACTCAAGTGTCTCCCCGTCCGTAGGGGCAGCCTGCTGACACACTCCTCCCATGAGGGCAACCTGTTCTTTTCCTTGATCAACAGTGAATCCTGCTGATTATTGATAATTGTCTTGCCAATGGGTTTGTGGTCTGAGGTGGCTTGCCTCCTAGAGGACTGGGCCCCACCCCAGGACTGGAGGCAAGTGGAGATGACACCTGAGGCTATAGAGATGGCCCTTGGTATATTAAGTAGGTCTTTTGAGGGACAGAGTGCCCGTGAGGCATCGGGGACTCTGGGTTGGCTGCTTCTCACAGTATTAAAAAAGTCTACAGAATAGAAGGACATGCTCCTGAAAAAGACCCAAGAAATGGGGGCACAAGAATGTGAGCTGCAAAGTGCTGTGGATTCCCTGAAGAAGGAAATGGCATTGATGGGAGAGGAGGCAGCACGAGAATGCCGGCAGCAAGGTGCCCTTGGAGAGGTAAACAATTCCTTACAGAATGAGACAACAGCACTGCCAGGTTCTCTGAAGGAGGAAGAGGCCATCAAGGAAAAAGACGAACTCCTGAGGGAAGCACAGGTGGAGGTGGCACAAGAACATCAGCTGCAAAGCACTGGGGTGAAGGTAAGAGAGCTTCTGAAGACTGAGCTAGCACTGCTGTGAGGCACAGTAGAAAAGGTAAAGGTGTAGCAGAGGAGGCACTTGGGGAAGGGGAGAGAAAGGTGCCATCAACCCCAGAAATGGGGGAGCTGTGAAGGATGAAGGGGCGGTGCCAGAGGCACTGGCTCCTCCTGTACTGAAAGCACGCCCAGTGGCTGTAAAGAAAATAAAGGCCCAGCAGCTGAAAGTTCCCCAAGGAGAGGAGCAGCCCCTCCCCAGGTCATGGAGCACTCTATGGTCCACCCCTATATTTAGGCTGAGCTGTTGGATTTGGGCTCCCGGTTTAGGCAGAAGCCCTCGGACCCAATATCAGCTTGGCTCCTGCATCTGTGGGACTTAGGGGTGGATGGAATTGTTCTGTTGGGATCAGAGATGGGAAAGCTGTCTTCCCTGATAGTGCAGCCCGCCTTGAGGCAGCGATTACAAAATGCACATCAGACCCCAGGGAGTCACTCCCTCCTCAATTGGCTCATGGCTGCACTTTGTGCTGTGTGGCCCAATCCGGGTGATCTACCATCCTCTCCTGTTAGATGGCAGATGTATGCCGAGCTCCAACAGGTGTTACAAGAGCTAGGCATAAGAAATTCCATCTATAGTCCAGAGAATTATGGCCCAGATGAAGAGATTTACACTACTGGGATGAGAAATATTGTGCTTTAAATGGCTCCCAGATCCCTCTTTGGGTCTCTATTGGCCATTCTTTCCCCTCACTTACGGCATCCCATAAGTGAGGTAACATGTACAGTAGCCGACTTAGGAGAGGCTGAAGCAATGAGAACCCAGAAAGAAATAAAATCTGCTACTCACAAGAAGATTTTAAAGGGTTCCCATTTTACTGGACATACACTGCAAGAATGGGTGTGACAGCTGGCTCACCCAGGCAATGGGAACTTGCAAGACCAAATCAGAGCTCTTGGTAGCCTTTCCCTACTTGTCTGAAATAGAGCAGAGAGAGAGAGAAGACCTGTGCCTAAGTCTAGAAAATTGAAGTATTGAAGTAACAAAGATGCTTATTAACCTCCCAAAAGGCTTGGAAGAGCATGGAGACAAAATGCGATAAGCTGAGCAGCAAGAAGTTTTATTTAAGGCAAAGTACACACTCAAGAAAAGGGGAGTATGGGCAGCCTCAGAAAGGAGTTTTGCTTAAAGACTTAGGACTCATGTCTTTTAAGGATTTCAAGAATGGGGTAAAGGGCAGGGAGGGGGGTAGGCTTGACATGTGGTCTCATGATGTCTATCTCAGGTGACAGACATTATGTCACCATCCATAGTCCTCTAGATAGTCTTTAAGATAAATTTAACACAAGGAATTTATTGGTCCTGTTCTTCTCCAAGATAGCGGTTACCCTCAAGCAATGGAAACATGCCATTTAGGACTGCCTGCCCTGCCTTAAGGTTGGGTCCATTGTTGGCTAATCACCATAAAATGTTAGGAATCTTACCTGCTAAGTCCCTGGTTTTTAAAATGAAATCTTAACCTTAAGATGGAGTCCCTCCTGTTCTTACTATTTATATCCCAGCATTTTTCATCATAGACAGGAAAACTTAATCATGCTGCTTGTCCCATGTCCCTGCTCTACCTCAGAAGGGACCCCATGCTGGGCCTGACTTTCTTTTTAATGCATCCTTTTCTAACATTGGAGCAGTGATTCTCAGAGTGGTCCTGGACAAGCGGGGTCAGCGTCACCTGAGAACTTGTTAGAAATGCACATTCTTGGGCCCCACTTCAGACCCTACTGAAGCAGAATTTCTGGGGTGAGGCTTAGTCATCTGAACTGTGTGTTTAGGATGTACAGTCAACTTGGAGAAATGCTGGAATATGAGGCTTACACCATTTGCTGTCCCTCTCCCCAAATCTGCACCAACTGTCAAGTGAGACCAGAGACAGAGAGAGCAAATCCCCAGCGGCAGATGGCCTCAGGTGGCTCATCTGTACAACCGGAGATGAAATATTAACAGCCAGAGGCATTGCCCAGTGATTCTTTCCTTCCATAGGACAAGCCCAGAGAAACCTGAAATTAAATGTTCAGCCTCAGAGAAGATTTTCAGGGTCACATTTCAAGACCAGCTTTTTCAGAAGGTACCAGTTCTTTCCAGAAATGGTCTAGAGGGGTGGCAGGGTAGCCTGGATCCAAGCACTTCCTTGTCTTTCTCTCAATCTTTCTTTGGGGGTCGTATTCGCCATAGGACTCATACATCTTTCCAGCAAAGCCCACTGCAGCAGTCCCCAAATCCTGTGAAGGAATGTATATGGCTCTAGGCTTTCAAAAAATGGTCCCAGACCCGTAGCGTAGTGTCATCTGGGAAGTTGTTAGAAAGGCCTACAAAATCAGAAATTGTATTTAAACAAGCCCTGCAGGGGGTTCTGATGTACATTACTGCATCTGAGAACCACGGCATTAGGGGCATCGTATGCCTAGTATCCTCACTGTCACTCCTCTCAAGACTACATTCAGAAAGAGATCTCACAAACTTTCTCTGAAGTGGAAACTGACCAATTATCACTTCCTCCAGTATCTGCCTTTGATAATAGCAGCTAATGCTTATTGAATTCCAGGCACCAGGAGTATGCATGTGTGTTAATTTATTTAATCTATACAGTAATCTATGAAGGTGCCATTAGCCCATTTTACAGATGAGAAAACTTGAGGCACAGAGACATTCAGTAACTTGCTGAAGGTCACACAGCTAGTAAGTAGCCTAACTGGGTTTTAAATCCTGCCAGTCTGGCTCCACAGTCCATGTGCTTAATTGCTATACTTTATTGCCTCTAGTTTTTTTTTTTCTTTTAACTTTAAGGATGGAATTAGAAATTCTCTACAACATGCACATATCCTTGACATAATAAAATTTATTTCATTTGCTTTCAAATTCACCCACATCCTTACTGAATATTTTGACTTTGTACTTTATAACCTGCCAGTTTAAGGATATTGAATAAGGTCTTGGTGACTGAGCAAATTTCAGAAGCACAAGTTTAAATGTAGCGCTGATTTGAAGGGAGAACAACGACAGATCCATGGAATAATTTTGACTGAGCCATCCCACATGTCAACCAGTGATGGGGAGGTAATTTAGGGAGGGGCACTTCTTTGCCCTGCAAAGAAAACCCTCTACACACACGGCCATCTTTTCCCGAGCTCAACCTGCCTATCCACTGATACTTAGGAAAAAACAAAACTAGCATTCAAATGGTTGCCATATGGCAGACATTTTCACTGTAATTCTCCTTTGATCTTCATGCAATCTATTGGAACAGGTATAATCAGCACCAACATTTCATTTCCAAATGAGGATCTGAGATACCTGGAGTTTAAGCATCCTAACCCAGTTACATAGTTAACGAATGACTGGAGCCTCGGGCTCTGATGCACAGCTTTTTTAATCTTTGAAAAATGGTGGAATTCGGGTTCAAATCTTGTGCTCCCTTTCTTACTAGGAAGTCTGCTACGTAAGGCAGAAGTAAAAGCTGTCCCATCGTTGCACGGGAATCCTATTGTGGTGCCCCGTCAATGGCTGTGGTCTGGGAAGGACTCTTCCCCACTGTCTAGTCCCATTTATGACTGAGGTCCCGGGACCCTGGAAATGTCCGTGAGAGGTGCTGGCAATGTAGTGTATACGCACATGAGGATGCTAACTGAGGCCCACGTATGTCACCTTGGCCTCTTGAAGCATCCTGGAGGAGGTGCTAATGAAGGTGATGTTAGAAAAGAACATCTCTTCCTGGAGCAGCCCTACTGAAGGCAGGTGATCTGCTTTTCACTCAGTCATTGCAGGCAGGAGGCTCCAGGTGATGGAGCCGGGTCCTAGTTTAAATGTTTTCCTCTGTGAAAAAAGTCTGTGACTATTTTAGTTCTGATAACAAATATGCTTTTAGTTGGTGCAAAAATTAGTGTGAAATTTTCAGGGCACATGCAGTCACATCTAGCTGACTGTACCCAGTAATAAACTCAACAGGATGGGCTCCTAGTGAAGCAGAGTAAAAGTTTTATTTAAAGTTACTTAAAGAGAGAAAAAGTACAGGCCACCTCAGCAAGGAGAGGTGCCCTGAAAGGTTTGGAGAAAGTTTAAGATTAAAAGGTTACGCACTTACAAAGCGCGGGCAACCTCAGAGAGAGGAGCACCCCAGAAGGTTGGGGGTTCCCCCTTTTAAGGATTCTTCAGGAATGTGACCAAGAGCTAGGGGTGCAGACTTGTTAAGTGGTCTTTGAATACTTAGAATTAACACAAGGAACTTCCTGCTGATTTCTCCCTGGGATACAGCATCTTGGTCTGGGAGCATATCAAACAGACTGCCTGCCCAGCCCCCAAGGTGGACTGAGTTATTGCCTGTTTGCTAAAGAGTAAGTTAAGAATCTTACTTCTAACTCAAAATAGAAATACCATTTGACCCAGGAATCCCACTCCTAGGAATTTACCCCAAGAATGCAGCAGCCCAGTTTGAGAAAGACAGATGCACCCCTATGTTTATTGCAGCACTATTTACAATAGCCAAGAAATGGAAGCAACCTAAGTGCCCATCAGTAGATGAATGGATTAAGAAGATGTGGTACATATACACAATGGAATATTACGCAGCAATAAGAAAGAAACAAATCCTACCATTTGCAACAACATGGATGGAGCTAGAGGGTATTATGCTCAGTGAAATAAGCCAGGCCGAAAAAGACAAGTACCAAATGATCTCACTCATATGTGGAGTATAAGAACAAAGAAAAAA
>JAQQAC010002629.1:16880352-16900055 GCA_029783875.1 Phataginus tricuspis | reverse complement strand
AAAGTAACTTTTAACAAGCCAAGCTGGCATTTCTTGGTCAACATTAGAAGGTGATTCCCTTAGCACCCCCTTAGGGAGAGTGACCTTGCCTAAAACTATGCATTCCTTGCTAATAAATCCCCTTTTTCCCAACAACTCTCTGCCTTTAAAAACCTTTCCTTTTTTGCAGCTCCGTGGAACTCCTCTTTTTGTTGTTTTTTTGTTAGATGGGATGCTGCCTGATTCATGAATCATTCAATAAAGCCAATTTGATCTTTTAAATTACTCCACTGGGTTTTTGTTGTTCAATACCTTCTTACTCTTTTCCTAAGACAAGGTTCTGCCTGGTATCCATCTAAAGAAATACAAATTAATCACCAAAGACCTCCAAACAGAGACAGCTTTATAGGCAATTACCAAGTAAAGAATCATTCCACACATAACCAAACTTCATAAATATCCTCTTTGCTCACCTCTCAAAGTTCAGAAAGTGTCTGCCCCCAACTGAGTTACTTCTTCTCTAAAATGTCTCCTGAACAACTTTATCTTCCCCTTTCTTCTCTCCTCCTGATACCTCTTGGCATTTTTCTAATACCCCAGTAATATAATAAGTATCACAAGATTCTGCTGCATACATGTTGAAAGCATTTATGGAGCGTATCAGAATATTTTGCAAATGGCATCTACTTTACTCCTCACTTAAATATCTGAGCTAACTGTTGAGGATAAAGTGCCTTGCTTGGGAATGGAAGCACTGGGCTAGGATCCCAAGTCTAGATTGAAGGCCAAGCCTCTCTATCTTCCCCTGGATTCTGCCCCAGGTGGCTCTCAGTTCATAAATTCTGCACAATCCTTTTTAGGCAGGTGCTTCCTGGAATCTTCACTTCCTCAGTCTCTGACCCTACTTGTTTTAGACCTTTCAACCACCTTCAGTCCTGAGTGGAGCTACTGTCTTTGACTGCTATCCATGTCTCTGAGAATGGCTTCCCGTGGGCCCTGACAACTCTGTGATGACTTCCAACTCTTCTCCTACCATACCTGGATCCCATGCCCTAAGGATCATGGTGGCCTAAGGGGGCATTCCCCACAAAGCCCCCTTGACTCTGAAGGAAAATGACAGTAGATTTATGTTTCAAAAGTGTCCTCAGGCTACCAAATAGATTGGAGGTGACCAAGAGTGAAGGGACTCGTTGAGAAATATTGCAGAAGATCAAGTGAGAAATGATGGCTAGGCTAGGATGATAGTTAAAACAGAGCAGACACATTTGAGATATATTGTAGAAATGGAATTGCCAGGACTTAGGGTGGGACTGTATGCAAAGGATGAAGGAAAGAGAGAGGACCTAAGCAACTAGAAGAATGGTGCTGAGTCTGCAGTGCTGGAGATGGAGCAACTTTACCAAGAAAAAAAAAAGAATAAGAATTAAGTTTTAGACACTAGAATTTTGCAACATGTTTTTTCCCCCAAGCCTTGCCTGCCTTCTTCAGTCCTCTAGAAATACAGGTGAGAACCATGAGAGTAGCCATGTTGGAACTTGACCCTGTCTCTTGAACACAGTCTCGTGGGTGAGGGACAGGAAAATGACCTGAGCTGGGCCAAGAGACAGCATGGAACCAAGAGACAGATGTGACCATCCCTCTCTAAATTGCTGAAACCGAGGACAGGTGGACTTGATATCTGTTGGTTGTCTAGAACAGGGGCTGGCAAACTATAGCCCAAGGACTAGCACCTGTTTTATAAATAAAGATTTATTGGAACACAGGCATGATCATTCATTTTCATACTGACTGTTTTTGTGCTACAAAGACAGAAGTGAGCATTTATGACAGAGACCACAAGTCTACCTGGCCTTTGAGAAAGAGTTTGCCAGGCCCTAGTCTAGAGTCTCCATTAGTCTAAGGAACTAAAGAAGTGAAGAGAAAAATGAAGTAGGTGTGAAGGAAGAATGACGATGAAGAAGAACTGAGGATGGAAGAGGGTCCTGAGAGCACCCTAAGCCAAAGTTCCAAATGGCCTTGAGGTCCAACCACATTTCTGTTCTCATGTTCAGTTGAGACACCCCAGTTAGCTTACACTAAATTCCTCCTCTTATTTAAAGTGTTTTGATAATGATACCTGCAAGGAAAAGGTACTATTATTTAATTTGCTCATTTATTCATCTCTCATTCATTCACTCAAAAATTTCACAGAGAGCTTATTCTATGCCAGACACGTTGCTGAGGATGGGGGATACAGTGGTGAACAAGAAAGCCACTGTCTCTGCCCTTGTAAAGCTTATATTCTGACATAATGAGGTAGGTTTCAGGTGCCTGTGAGTCATCCAGCCAAGTAAAGATGTCATAATGGCAGTTGGAACTCAGAAGTGAGGTCTGGATAAAAGGCTGTAAACAATGGGATTCATTGCGATATAGAGGGATTTAAAGACAGGGAAATAGAAGGCATTGCCTAGGAAGAAGGCGTCAAGTGAAAATTGACAAATACTTGTGACCAGTCCCTGAAGAACCCCAATATTTATGGGTTGAGTAGAGGAAAAGGAGCTGGGAAGGGAGACCAAATAGGAGAGCTAATAGAGGAGGGGAAAATTAGGGTTGTTATAAAGAAACAAGCTCAAAATGGAGTCACTTATGTTAAGCCCCGCCAAGACTTAATACCTAAACTAATTGCAATTTCAGCTTTTCCATAGAATTTTAAAACAACCAGTCTGAAATTTCCTGATCAATACGAGAGAGATAGTCTGTGTGCTAAGACCCTCCCCTGCCCTTCCCCCTAAGAGAAGGTGACCTTTCCTGAAACTAATCTTTCCTTTTGCTAATAACTTCCTTGTCTTGTCCCATTTCTGCCTTCCATTTTGTACAACTGCTGGGAGCACCTTTCTATTTATTACATGGAATACTGATTCCATGAACCATTGAGTAAAGCCAATTAGATCTTTAAATTTACTCAGTTGAATTTTTGTTCTTCAGCAGTATGATATCATGGAAGCCAAACAAAGAGATTGTCTCAAGGTGTAAGCAGTATCTTTGTCAAATGCTGTTGAGAAGAAAAGATGAGGCCGGAAAGAGATCATTCCATTTAACTAGAGGTCACTCAGTACCAGGCGAGAACAATTTTGATAAAAATGTACCAGAATTCATTTTGTTGTAAGTAACCAATAACTTGACTCAAATTGACTTAAATAATAAAGATTTATTAACTTGCATAACAGGAAGCTCAGATGACTTTAAGGGATTGCTTGATTCAGTGGTTCCACAATGTCATCCGGCACCTGGAATCCTTTGTCCCTCCACTCCGTTTTCTTCGCTGTCAGCCTCCTCCAAAAGCTCCCCTCCCGTGAGCCCCCACCCACGATGGCTTCCAACAACTCCCAGGGTTCATACTTACTTTCTCATTCAGCTCTAGAGAAGAGAGAGAATCACTTTAGTGACCGTCTCAGAAAAGTGAGAAATCTTATTTCCCCTTCAAAACTGGGAAACCTTTCCTCGTGTCTTACTGGCTAGCGCTGAGTTATGAATCCATCCCTGGTCCAATATAACTAGGAATGCAGGACTATGTGTGGCTAGGTTCTGTGTTTAAAGCCCTCTAATGCACCTCAACTGATTCAGAAAGTCACATTAGTTGCAAAGAGAATAGGAATGGATATTGGGGAGGCAACCACAGTGAACGTAACAAAGAGGCAGGGATCAGATGGGAGAAGATTTTCAATAGCAAAGGGGAGGAGAGGTAGAAGACCCAGCACATGGAGACAATTCTTACACGAAATTTGACTGTGAGGAGGGGTCAAGAGATAAGTTGCTAAGTGGACAGAAATGTAGATGTGGGGTGGGGGGTGTTTTTATTTATTCTTACAAGAGGAACGACTAGAACTTCTCTGAACACTAATGGGGGGTCCAGCAGAGGAAGAGCTTAGAAATGCATCAAGGGAATAAGAAACGGAGCAAAGTCTCCCCCAGGATGACTGAGAGTGGGACCCGAGGTCTTGTGAGGGCTTGGCTGGCTGTTGTGGGGCTAGGGAGGCAGAGTGACTGAGAGCTCAGACTTGGAAATCTCTGGGCTCCGGGTGACCTTGAGCAAGTTGATTTCTTTGAGCCTGTTTCCCCGCCTGTTAAAATGGGGATAACGCACCTACCTCACAGGGAGGTTTTAAGGATTAAATGAGATCATGCTTGTAAATTACTCAATGGTATGGTTAGCATTCTTTAGATCTTCCCCTGCCTACACTGCCAACTCATTTTAAGCCAGTGAAAAACGCATCTGGACCTAGTAACACTCTATAAAGAAAAGTGAGTGGGGAGAGGGGAGAGAGAGAGAAAAAAAAACATATATATTTCTATCTGCAAAGCTTTTTTATGTGAAATCCTCCAAATTTCTTACCAAAGAATCTTCAACGAAGTCCTTGTGGAATGTTTCAAAGTAGCAATTAAACCAGTCCTGCTGACAAGGACACTGGCTGCCCAGGCAGGAAAGCTGTCAGCAGCGTCCTGCTCCCAGATAAAGGACGGACCACGATGTCATTATTTCTCAATCATTTTGACAGCTTTAGGAGGTCACGGGCAGTTTTGGCCCAAGATGCCGGGACGTAGGCACAAGGAAAGACATCAAAAAGGCGAATGAGAGTCATGAGTGGCGTTATGGCCACCACTGACTTGCTATTTTTTTTAATGGAAATCACAGAACTTCTTGCATGCTTAGTTTCTTTTAGTGAAACAAGAAAAAAAACATGAAACAAAAACAAAACCTTCCTACTTAGCTCACTGGAGTGGACGAAATTGTTTTCAACGAGGGGTGTTTAGAAATACGGAGAGATCATTTTTTAGTTGTCCCAGGTCTGGGGAATGCTCCTGGCAGTCAGGGCCTCCTTGAGAAATGCTGTTGACTTTGCTCAGCTGGAGCTTCAGCTGTGCCTGGCCTTTGAGTTCTGGAGTCCAGGAAGGCTCCTGGTGGCGTTTTATGAGAGGCAGCTGGATGGGGTAGATGCTGTGTGTGCACTGCTAACATTCCCTGGGGAAAACCCTGGCAGATCTTCTTGTCCTCCCCGAGGCTGGTCCTAGACTCGGGTTGGGGGTGTGGTCTCACGGCGCGTACCCGGTAGATCCTGGGTGTGGCATACGCTCACTGGGCAGGCAGGCTCAGGAGCCTGCTGCCCTATCCTGGAACGATCTTGTTGGTGATTTTCTGAGAGCAAAAGAGGAAACCGATCTGATCTGATGCGTCTCTATAGAACCTTCACATTCGTTCGAAGACACCCTATGATCTTGTAAACCTTGTCATTGCTCTTCACCATAGAACATACTTGAAAAATTAAGAACAATAAAATGATTTCTTTTCATACATTGGACACAGAATTTATGAATTATTTTTTTCTATTTCTTTTCACACTGTATGATGCCATCCTCAGAAACAAAAGTCTACATGTAGTCAAGCATTTGCATTCTCATTGCAGAAGACCACGTGTTCCAGTTTTCATTAAAGTCAATGAAAGGAAGCTATGATTGAAATCTCACCGTATGAAAGGTCTGGTTACCTAAAATTGTCAGATGGAGAAAGGTGCCGTGTCTAAATATTCTGCTGGCTGCTGCATTCCAAATCTTGCTGCTTTTTGAGTGATTACTTAAGAAGAGAAGCATGTTGATCACTCTCGCTCGCCAGAAGCTTCCTCCTGTCAGCTCTGGGGTTCAGAGTTGATCTGTTCTTAATAGTCAGACCCCAGTCCATTGAGAGGTTCTATCATGTTTGTTTTGTTTCTGGGGGAAAAAGTCCTCTATTTGGCATTCTTACTTTTTATCTTTGGCTTGGCACATCTCTAAATTGTGAAATTCTCTTGCGTTTTAAGAGCAATGATTTAATACCAATTTATAAAACCTGTGAGTACTTATATAAATTTAGACATGTAAACACAGACCTTTTATTTGCATTCCTCTTACACCTAATAAAATCTCCAAGAGCAATACTTTTCAATTGTCAAAAAAATTTAAATACATGAACCTGAACCTAAAAGTATTAGGAAGATCTTCTATAAATGAAGGTTGGCTCATTAATGTTTGTTAGGTTTCTTCTAGTTTACATGAGAAAAAAGAATGATTGGGCACTTGAATTATGAACCTTATATAGGTACTTTTATGTATTTTCAATTTATATTCATATGGTGCCTTCTCTCCAATAAGTGTGAAATACAATATTGACCTCATGTATCAAAAAAACACAATACAAAACCAGAGCGAACAATAAACACATAGGCTGGCTATGGAGACAGACAATTCTAGGAAGCAAGTAACAACCTTATTCCTTCCAAAATATTTCTATCCGTCTATTAAATAAATGTTTGCTGAATATCTATAATGTGCCAACCACTGGTCTATATGTCAGGAATAAAAAGTTCAATAAGACACAGCCTCTGCCCTCAAGAAGCTCATTGCTGGGTAGCGAATGGGTATTTACTGACATTTTTCTCATTTCTTTTTGGCCAAGGGGCTATATAGCTGGTTCCTTCTAGAGCCAACATCAAACCTTTCATGTGCAGCTCTTAAAGCCCCACAGAATCCATCAGCCAGCTAGTGACAAACTGATGAGGTAAGGCTAAGTAAAATTCTTTGTTGTCCACAGGCATGGGAAGGCATAGGGTGTATGCAACCAGTACAACTGTCTTATCCAGGAACCAATAAAACTCTTAGATATGTGACTCATGCAGTTTGTCTAAAATAGCCCAAATCTGGGACCCTGCCAGAGGGATCGCCCAGTAAAACATCACAGCTGTGGGTTCCTTCCCAGGATATAAGTACTTCCACATGAGTTTTTGAGACACCCCTGTGATGTATAGGAGAGGCATGATCATTACTCATATTTTACAGGTGGGGAAACTGTGAAGCTCATAATGAAATGCAAATTCATAAATTCATTAATTACCTAATTCATTAATTCATTAACAAAAACTTATCCAGGTTACCAAATCAGCAAGGGCTCATGTCCTGCCAATGGGTTTCAGCTCCCCAGGCAAATTCACTATGGATTCAGTGTGACCAAGGAAAACGACAGTAAATTGTTCTTGAGGTGAACGGCTTATACCCAACTTTATTTCCGTGGTGGCAGGTCAGTCACTAAAATCCTGTCCATTCAGAGCGAGTCTGCATGCAGCAAGCCGGTCTCTGCCTCTGGGACTCTCTGCCCGCACAGCCCTCCTCCGGGACTCTCTGCCTGCACAGTCGTCCTGCACAGCCGCCCTCTGGGCCTCTGTCCTTGGCACTGCCACCACTCCAGCCTCTGCTCTCCTTCAGTCTTGCATCCGTGCCACTGTGTCACGCACAGAGCACTGGGTGGAGCTCTTTATATAGAGTCAACAGTCATGTATTGCCCACAGGTGTGCAGTGAGCTAACAAACCAGGGCCCGGTGAGAATCCTGGCCACAGAAACTCTCATTTTATCCACACTTACTTTTGAAAGAAAAATTTTTTCACATCGATATCATTTCCCAAAAGGTACGTTTCAGCTTATTTTCTCACTAATATATTGCTAGGTCCTCTGCACACTGTGTATGGCCGCATGCAAGGCTTGGATGATTTCCAGTGATGGACATGTCATTGCCTGGCACCACCAGCATAAGGCTGTGAGGTCCAGTTACCCAGCCACCTTGCCCAGCCCTCACACCTACATGCCCTGTAGGGATGACCCATGACCACACAGCACAATCCCCATTGGTGGTGTTAGTGTGGCCACTCATTCCCCTTGTCCTCTCAAAGATGGAAATCTGGGAAGCCTTGGGTACCCACAGTGTTAAAGACTGCAGTAAGGCAGGAAGTGGTCATTGACTGAGGTGTTTTGAAGTCATTTAGAAGGGGTTGGGGCTTCCCAGAGGAAAGTTGCCAAAAGCTGATGAGTGGTGCTTTACTGGGAAATTAAGCTATAGTTTGGCTGATTTTATCACACAGTTCCCTGACAAAAAATCAGGGATGTTATGTTTTTAAAGGAGTAAAAATAAATAATTATATATTTTGTGTTTTATTTTAAATGCACAAAAAATTAGTTAACCTCAGTATTGGCTTATAAATCACAAACTGTAACCTGTCCTTATCCATACTAAAGACCATTTTAGAGCACCTGGTTATGAACTTATTATTACTTCTCCAAACACAGACTCCCTGTATCAGGACTTGCCAGGCCATATCTACAGTTTCTAGCGCTCATCAATAGTTTATATTCTTCCTGGAATCTAGAAGTTAAATATCTAATTAAGACCTTTTTCTGCTTCTGAATCTAAACTCTAAATACTCCACTACCCAGAAGTAAAATGATGTATCCAATCCTTGCTCTACTTCTTACCACCATATGATCTTAGGCGATTTCTGATTCTGTTTCCTCTTCTGTAAAATGGGAATAAAAACAGTCCCTATGTCATAGAGTTGTTGTGGGGATTACTGGACAGAAAATATTGTAAAATGTCAGCAAAATATTAGCACAATTAGTGTATCACAATGCGTGGCATGTAAATGTTGGTCATGTGTGGGGAAGTTGGGGTTCCTATGGCCAGGATCCTCACTGAACTTAAACCACCTGATGATGTAATCGGCCTGTTGCTAGGCTACCACTTCCACACGTTTAGGCAATAAGCTATTATTGTGCTATATAGAGAGCTCGGCCCAGTGCTCTGCGCAGAGGCAGAGACGCTATCGCTCGACCTACTGCTGGGAGAACAAGCCAGGTAATAAACCCTTTTACCCCAAAGAATTTGCTGTCAATTTCTTTGGTCACATTGAATCCATAGCGAAATTGCCCAGGGCTGAAATCCATTGGCAAGACATCATGTTAAAGGAAAAAAACAACAATCATAAATTCTGAATATATCTAATTGGCTTTGTTCAGCAATTCACAGGTCAGGCAGCAACTATTATAGCAAAGAAGCACTGAAGAGCTGTGCAAGGTGAGAGATTTTATAGGCCAAAATGAGCAGGAACAAGGAAGTTATACTGAACATTTGCTGACTGTTTAAGGCAATTATTCCCTTATATGGAAAAAAATGAAGTCTTGGAGCTGGGTTAGGTGAACTGTACTTCGCAAGTGTGGAGAAAGTGAAGGTTCCTATGGCCTGTATTCTCACCTGGCCCTGATTGGCTAGCTCACTACACATGTGTGGGCAATGCATTGCTATTGACTCTATATAAAGAGCTCCACCCCAGTGCTCTGGATGACATGGTGGCATGGCTGCAAGGCTGCAGGAGAGCAGAGATGAGACTGGAGTGGTGGCAGCAGCAAGGACAGAGACTGAGAGTCTTCAGGGGTAGAGAGACCCAGAGGCAGAGACCGGCTTGCTGCATGCAGGCTTGCTCTGAGTGGATGGGATTCTAGTGATTGACCTGCCACTGTGGAAATACAGTTGGTTATAAACCCTTTCACCCCAAGAACATTCTACTGTCATTTCTTTGGTCTCATTGAATCCATAGTGAACTTGTCTGGGGCTGAAACCCATTGGCAAGACAGCAAGCAAGCACTGATTGGTTGACCTAGACCTTCCTTTTCCAGGAGAGCTGAACAGAGAAACTTAGCTAAGTTTTGGTTTGCTTAGCATGAGTGACTCCATCTTGGGCCTAATCTGGTTACTTTAACAGTTGTTAAGTAAAAATAAGTTGTCGGGAAGATTTAATGGTATGTAAATAATGAAAACATCAAGGGCAGTGCTAGATATATGTATATTCTATTTCTTTAAGGCAACGGTTTTCAGTTGTAGCTTATTAGAATTGTCTGGGGAACTTAAAAATATCTGGATGCCCGTGTCACATTCTAGGCCAGTTACACCAGAATCTGGGGGTAGGCCCAGGTATCAGTGCTCCTGGATGTTCTCTAGGTGTGATAAATCTTCTTTGGAAGGCCACATCCTAATCTCTGGAAACTGTGACCAATTTTCTGCAGATATGTTACACAGCAGAAAGGCATCAAGATAGCAGGTGGAATTAAGATTGCTAAACAATGGACCTTAAAATAGGTGAAATAGCCTGGATTATCCAGGTGGGCCCAGTGTAATCACAAGGATCTTTAAATGTGGAAGAAGGAGGCAGGAGAGTCAGAGTAGTGTGATGTGAGATTCCAGCAGCCATTGATGCTTTTGAAGATGTAGGAAAGTGCCATGAGCCAAGGAAAGATGCTGGAAAAGGCAATAAAATGGATTTTCTGTAAAGCCTTCAGAAGGACAGTAGCCTTGCCTACACTTCAGTTTTTGCCCACTAAGCCCCATGGCCCACTTCTGACTTTCAGAATTGAAAGGTTAATAAATTTGTGTTGTTTTAAGCCACTGTCTTGCCAGGGGGTTTCAGCCCCAGGCAAGTTCACTATGGATTTAATGTGACCAAAGAAATTGACAGTAGAATGTTCTTGAGGTGAAAGTGTTATACCCAACTTTATTTCCATGGTGGCAGGTCAATCACTAAAATCCTGTTCACTCATAGCAAGTCTGCATGCAGCAAGCCGGTCTCTGCCTCTGGGCCCCTCTGTCTGCACAGCCATCCTCTGGGCCTCTGTCTTTGGCACTGCCACCACTCCAGCCTCTGCTCTGCTTTCCTGCAGCCTTGCAGCCGTGTCACTGTGCCATGCCCAGAGTACTGGGCAGAGCTCTTTATATAGAGTCAACAGCCATGTATTGCCCACGGGTGTTCAGTGAGCTAGTCAACCAGGGCCAGGTGAGAATCCTGGCCACAGGAACTCTCATTTTATCCACAGTAATAAACCCTTTAACCCCAAGAACATTCCATTATCATTCCTCAGTCTCACTGAATCCATAGTGAACTTGCCCAGGGCTGGAACCCATTGACAAGACAATTGTATAGTTCAACAGTTTTTTCATTGACTTCTTAGGATTTTTTAATAAATCATATCATCTATAAATAATGACAATTTTACTTCTTCCTCTCTGAATGGATGCCTTTTATTTATTTGTCTTGCCTAATTGCTCTATCCAGGACATCCAGTATTATCTTGAATAAGAGAGGTAAGAGTGGGTATCTCCTTGTTTTCTTTCAATAACACCTTGTCTTGTGTCTTATATTACAGGAGGTTTTCCACATTTTTTACTGTTGAGTAGGATGTTAGCTGTGGGCTTGTCATAATATGACCTTTGTTATATTGAGGTATGTTCCTTCCATGCATGATTTGTTGAGAATTTTTATCTTGAAATTCTGTTGTATTTTGCCAAATGCTTTTCTGCATCTATTGAGATAATCACATGATTTTTATCAAATGATAAAATCCACATAAAAAATCACATTCTATTAATGAGGTGTATCACACTATTGATATGTGTATGTTTAGCCATCCTTGCGTCGCAGGGATAGATCCCATTTGGTCATGGTGTATGATCCTTTTAATGTGTTGTTGAATGAGATTCCTTAATATTTTGCTGAGAACCCTTGCATCTATATTCATCAGGAACATTTGGTCTACAGTTTTCTTTTCTTGTACTGTCCTTATCTGGCTTTGGTATCAGAGTAATGCTGAACTTATAAAATGAGTTTGGAAGTATTCTCTCTTCTTCAATTTTTTGGAAGAGCTTGAGAAGGATTAGCATGAAATTTTCTTTAAATGTTTGGTAGAATTCACCAGTAAAGCCATCTGGTCCTAGGTTTCCTGTGTTGAAGGTTTTTGATTACTGACTCAATCTGCTTGTTATTGGTCTGTTCAGATTCTATTTCTCCTGATTGTCTTGGTAGGTTGTATGTTTCTAAGAATTTATCCATTTCTTCTAGGTTACCCATTTTGTTGGCATAGGAGTGTTTATAATAGTTTTTTATGATCCTATGTGTTTCTGTAGTATTATTTATAATGTCTCCTCTTTCACTTCTGATTTTGAGTCTTCTCTCCTTTTTTCCTTAGTCTAGCTAAAAGTTAGTCAATTTTGCTCATCTTTTCAAAAAACCAGCTCTTGGTTTTGTTGACTTTTTCTATTCTTCTGGCCTCTATTTCATTCATTTCTGTTCTGATCTTTATTTGTTTCCCTCTGTTCACTTTGGGCTTAGCTTTTTCTTCTAGTTCCTTGAGATGTAAAGTTGGGTTGCTCATTTGAGATCTTTCTATGTTCTTAATCTATTCATTTATTGCTATAAACTTCCCTCTCAGAACTGCTTTTGCAGCATCCTATAAATTTTGGTGTGTTGTTTTCATTTCATTTGCTTGGATTTGTTTTCTCTTTTGATTTCTTCTTTGACCCATTGGTTATTCAGGAGTGTGTTATTTAGTTTCTACATTCTTGTAAATATTCCAGCTTTCCTCTTGTCCTTGATTTCTAGTTTCATACTATTGTGATCGGAAAAGATCCTTGGTATGATTTCAATCTTCTTAAATTTGCTGACTCACTTTGTGGCCTATCATATGATCTACCCTGAAGAGTATATTCCCTGTGCCCTAGAGGAGAATGTGTATTTTGCTGCTGTTGGATGGAATGTTCTACAAGTGTTCAGTAGGTCCATTTGGTCTAACGTATGGCTCTAGTTCAACGTTCTCTTGTTGATTTTCTCTGGGTGACCTATCCATTGCTGAAAGTGGGGTACCAAAGTCCATTACTATTGCTGTATTGTTGATTTCTCCCTTCAGGTTTGTTAGTGCTTGCTTAATATATTTAGGTGCTCCAATACTCGGTACATATATATTTTTGATATTCTTGATGAATTGACCCCTTTATCATTATGTAATCCCCTTCTTTATCTCTTGTTACCTCTTTTGGCTTAAGGTCTTTAATGTGTGCTGCAAGTATAGCCACACCTGCTTTCTTATGATTTGTTCCTTCATGGAATATCTTTTTCCATCTCTTCATCTTGAGCCTATGTATGTCCTTAATCTGAAGTGAAACTCTTGTAGGCAGCACATAGCTGGGAGTTTTTAATCCATTCACTTTGTGCCTTTTGATGGGTAAATTCAATTCATTTATATTTAGAGTACTCATTGATATGTAAGGGCTTATTAGTGCAATATTATTAATTGAATTCTGGCTGCCTCGCAGTTCCATTATATCTTTTTTCCTTGTTTCTGCCTACTTTTGTAAACTAGTGATTCCATGCTGATATGCATTTTCCCCCTTCCTTATCTTTTGTAAATCTGCTCTAGGTTTTTGTTTGTGTTAACCATGAAGCTTACATAAAACAGTCCATTTAAAGCTGATAGCAGCATTGCCTCGATCACATGTAAAAGCTCTACACTTTTACTCTCCCCTTTACATTTTTGATGTCACACTTTACCTCTTTTATATTGTGTATTTGTTAACAAATTAATTAGTATGGTTATTTCTTAATATTCTTTCCCTTTAACCTTTATACTATAGGTAACTGGTTAACACACTGTCCTATTACAGAATTAGAGTTCTCTAAATCTGACTATATATTTACCTTTGCCATTGTATTGTATATTCTCATCTGTTCTCATGTCACTAATTAGCATCTTTTCATTTCAGCTTCAAGAATTCCTTTCAGCATTTCTTGCAAGGCAAGAATAGTGGTAGTGAGCTCCCTCAGCTTTTGTTTGTCTAGGAAAGACTTTATTTTCCTTTCATATCTGATGAATACTTTTTCTGGATAGATTATTCTTGGTTGGCTTCTTTTTCTTTTAACATTTTTAATATGTCATTGCACAATTTCCTGGCCTGTAGAGTTTCTGCTAAGAAATCCGATAGCCCAATGGGGTTTCTTTGTTGGTTATAATCTTTTTTTCTCTGGCTGCTTACAGCATTCTCTCTTTATCTTTGATTTTGGACAGCTTTATTATAACATGTCTTAGAGAAGGTCTCTTTTGCATTTAAGTAATAGGGTGATCTATTAGCTTCATGAAATTGGATGTCCAAGTCTCTCTCAGGCTTGGGAAGTTTTCAGCTGTTATCTCTTTAAATAAACTTTCCCTCCCCTTCTCCCTCTCTCCTCCTTCTGGAGATACCAATTATCCTAATATTTGTACATTTTGTGGATTTCCATAGATCCTGTAGGCTTTCTTTGCTCTTTTTCATTCTTTTGTCTTTGTTCTCTGGGTTATTTCAAAGTTCCTATTCTTTAGCTCACTTATTCTATCTTCCTTATGGTCTACTTTGCTGTAGATGCTCTCTGTTGCATTTTTTTTTTCATTTCATTAATTGAATTCTTCAGTTCCAGGATTTCTGTGTGATCTTTTTTGTTGTTGTTGTTCTTTTTGTGAAATTTCTTGTTTTGCTCAGTTATTGTTTTCCTGACTTCATTGAGTTTCTTCATTGTCTTTCTGTTTCTTGTAGCTCACTGAGTTTCCTGAAAACAGCTATTTTGAATCTTTTATCAGCTAGATAGTAAAATTCCGTGCCACTGAGTAGTTCAATTCCTGGAGGGTTATTGTTATTCTCTGGTGAGGACATGTTTCCTTCATTCTTTATGTTCCTTGGAGTTTTGCATTGCTTCTTTTGCATCTGACAGCATAACTCCTCACATCCTGACTAGTTGTCTTCAGGTTAGATACACTGTTCATTGGTCCTGTTCTGGCTGAGGTTTTCGCTGATCTTGTATGGATACACCTGTCCACACTTCTTACTCCCTATTGTGACAGAATTCTAAGCTTTCTTGTCTTCTCTGGTTCTTAAAACTCAAGTTGGCTGCTGGAATCCTCTCTTTTATTCACCAGAATGTGGCATTACTGCTCAAACTTGTGGTTTCTCCCTTGTCCTCTCCTCTGCTCTGATTTTCTGAAAGCACTGCATTTACTGGAGCTCACTCTGGCCACTGCACCCAGGAACAAACACAAGGAGCTCGCTGCAGAGCGGGGATTTGACACTTGGGGCATTGGGGGGCATCTGTGGGCCCAGTGGGGAGAGCCTCGGGTGAAGCTCCCAGAGGCTCATGGGCAGACTTCCTGCTGCAGTGCTGAGTGCAGTCCATGAGAACCATGTCCCTTTAAACCCTTGGATGTTCTTATCTGTTTCTTTCCTGATGTCCTCTTTCCCCCAGTCACAGAGGTCCCACCTCAGTACTCTGGGTGCTCTTGGGAGGAAGTGGGTCTCTCCAGCAGTGTCCTGCATAGCTGCGGTAGTTGGGCACTCCCTTACCACTCTCCTTTCCCCATGCAGGAGAAGTCCCCACTGGCTGGTTCATCCCTGCAGTGTGTCACTTCTGGAGAGGCAGTGCTGGCAAAGTCCCTCTTACCCCCTCCAATGTGTCCAAATCCAAATTTTTTTCTCTAGTAGTGTGTTGGGATTTCCCCCCCCCCAGAAGGCTGGACTTCTGCAAAATCTCTCATTCTTGTCTGCCTAAGTCACCACTCCCAGGTTCCACTTGACTGTCTGGGAGGGGTTGGGGAAGGCTTGCCAGCTCTTACTGGCCCCACCTGTACTGAGGCCTGTCTGTCTATTACCATAGGCACAGGTGGGCAAGATTTCTCTGGGTTCCTTGGCATATAGTGCTGGACCTACAATTCCTTTGAAGTCCATGCCACTGAGGCACTTTTATTCATGGATAGATGCCTAATTAGTTGTTTTAAAGGCTGGGACAAAGAGGAGGGACATCTTGTACCACCATGATGCTGCTGTCTCTCTCCACTTCCAGTTTTCTTGATCAGAATTTTTCCCTTCACTTGTGAGATTCAGTTTGCTTTAGTTTTATTTTTGTCTTTATAAAGGATAAAATTATTCTTTTTCCTGTACAATTCAAAACAGAAAAAAGTCTTAAATACTAGGTTTCTTCACAAGGATGCTAAAGACTAGCTCAAAATTAAGTCAGTTGGTTTAAAAATACATGAAATGAGTTAAGAATTTATCAAGTATAAGAAAAAAGAGCAAAAATCCACTAAAGCCCTATACATTTAATGAAAAAAAAAAGACTAGAAAAAGATAAGACAGTTTCATGAAGGGGGTATGCATTAAACAACTGTTAGCTTGGATGGACCTGGGAAGAGAAGGAGACTAAGGAATCTGGGGCCTTGGAGAGAAGGGGTGGAAAGTACAGAGGAAAGACCCTGTTAGTGACCTCTGAGGGAAGTGGGGGCCACGTATAGAGACCTGCACCCTCAAAGCAGTAGCACAGAGAGCCACGGGTGCTCTTCTACCTCACCACCCCCTTCCCACCAAAACCCCACTTTCCTTATTCTGTGGGATGCTTTCCCAGTTAAACATTTTACTTGGCATATGACACTTTCAACCTGGAAGTACTGAAGAATTTTCATTCCCAGCCTCAGACTTCCCAGTGGGAAGGATTTCCTTTTCTTTTTAACATACCTTAAAAGCTTTTCTCCTTCACATTTGCCTGATGAGGAACTATTTTCATGTGCACCATCTATATAACAAATACTCTGTGTTCACTAAAGAGAAAAGTAGCTCCATGTATCTACATGGTAAAAGTTTCAAGCTATATAACTAAGGGTGGTGGGGTTGGGGGACAGGCGGGAAGCAAGTTGCAGAATAGAATGTACTGAATCACTCCCATTTTTATGAAAACAAATGTTAGTATATGTTTATGAAACAAAAATTGGGGGGACTGCAAATTTTGAAGGAGGTTATTACTGAAAAATGAGATTACATGACATTTCTACTAGTCATGTTTCATATTTTCTATATTGATTGACTTTTGTTTCCCTTATTACTTTTGTAACCAGAAAAACAATTAACAGTATAATTGACAGTAAAAAACTGCCAAATCAAGTCTCCCCCACTTTTCTGCTTGACATTTAGGATATAGTAATTGGGTTGTGCAAATTCAATCATTTTTACTGTTACTCCCAAATGTCCACATTCAAAAGTATCTTCTCAGCAGATCAGCTATCAGAATCATTATTAGCCTGATTGAAATTTGTGCAGGTCACTTACTACCAGCATATTCCATGAAAAGGTCCATGAAAAGTTGGAGGCTGTCCTGACCTCTGCTGGGTTCCTCAGATCCTCCTAACAGTTGCAGCCAGCCCCTAACAAGCTGGCAAGTGGCTTGTCTCATCCTTCTAAATTTCTCTATTCATATCCCTTAACCTTTCTCTCCTTTTGTTTCATTTCACTTCTAAAATCCCCTAATAATTGACTCCTGTCTCAATTACATGGTGACAGTACATTATGGGTTTTCCAAAGAATATATTATTTTCAATACGTGATTCATTAAATAAATGTGATTACCTTTGGACCATTGAAAGACTTGCATATAAATAAGTTCTTAAATCAATCAAAATCCAGCATCAGACCATGTTTTTCAGTTTTGGGTAATGAAATATGTGTTTTGTCCTGACGGCATCTCGGAATCGGCTCTCCTGATCGCTGACGTCCTTCACGATGCACTGAAAACTGCCGATCAAGTCTTCCTTTCTCAGATTCTTCCCTTCGTTTTCATTCTTCTTCCTCTGTAAATGCTTTTTTTTTTCTTTTTCGTCATTCCTCTTAGTCTATCTCCATCAGACTGTATTCTCTTCCCTTCCCACCTTACTACCACCACACTGGGGTTAAAGAGAGCTATTCATGTGATTTGTTTTCAGCAACTCCGCCCCAGCACTCCTCCCCCCCTCTTTCACCTGAGCACTACATCCAATCAATCCCTATATTGCGCCCTGTTTCCAAATACCTCTCACAACTCTCTTTGCAAGCATCTCCTCTGGTGCTGCCCTTGCTTAGATCCACATTCCTTGCTGCTATGCCCCCAGGCTCTCTTTGGTCACAGTCCCCAAACTGTGTCTTGCCTAGAAGAGTTTTCATTCAGTAAGGCAGAGCAGTTCTTTAACCACATTCAGTGAAAGAGGTACCTCTAAGCTAGAAGCTGAAAAGAGCAAGTGGAAAAACATTAATCAAGTAGACAGGTGAGTCTTCCAATCTCAACAGTCATATAAAGATTCAAGATCTGGGTCAACTGGCAGAACTGGTCTGGGCAGTAAGGAATATAAGAAACAAATTCCCAAGAGCCAGTTTCAGAGCCCTGCAGCAGCTGGGCTTGGCAGTACATTAATTGGTTGACCCGAGGCTGGGGTATTCTTTGTCTCCTTGGGTTTGACTGAAAGAGTGAGGGGGAGGTCATCATTAGAACTGTCCTGTGGCCTTTGTTTTGATGGAACTCCTTTAAGTGTCTGTTTCCTGAGAATTAGACAAAACTCTTAATAAACATATTTGGAAAATATATTTTAGATGGCAATACACAATGATCCCACAATTGTGGCAAACGTTGTCCAACTCTTCCTATCAGTGTAAACCGGACTGGACACTTACTATAAAATAGCTGGGGGAATAGGGAGAAAAGGTTCACTGGTCAGTTATCTGCATTCTCAGCATGTTATTTGCTTTTATTTAGCTACATTACTTATTGACCTGGCCTTGAGGTGGGTAGGGAATAAGATCTATAGCCTACATGGGCTTGTATCCTACAATACACAGCACAGCCCCTCTGCAACAAGGAACTATCCAGTCCACGATGTCAGTGGTACCAAGATTTAAAACCCCTGATTTAAACAGACTTTTCCTTTTATTAGTTTAATTAATGAATCTTTCTCTAAAACAATGTTTAAAGACTTTGGCTAAAGTTGCTGTAGCATCACCTAAAATTTGTGCCACATGGCAGCTTTGGGAATAGGACTGTAATAACTAAATGCTAACATACTTAAAGCAAAGACACTACAGACCATATAAACCCCAGCTCTTACACTCACCTCTTTATAGACGAGCAAGCTGGGGGCCAGAAATAATGCCTTTTTGGGGTAAATGATTTAACTTCTTGGCATTTCAGTTTCATTTGCAAAATGGGTGTGATAATTTTTGCCCTAATTACCTAATATACTTTTTGAGACCCAAATGGGGAAGCTTGTAGCAAAGCATTTTGTAAAATACAAAGATGTCCACAAATACACAGAGCTTACTAACGCCCATGACCATGCCGCTGCATGTCAAGCCAAGGTTAAAATCACTATTGACATAGGTCTTGTTTTGTTTTGTTTTTGACTCCAATTCAGTGTTTACTTGAGCTCTTGTTTACTCCAAATATTGGTGTTAAGTCAGGCCTATTTCTGGGTTATACGCTTTACTGCCCACAAAAGGTCTAGCACGCTTGGCCTTAGAAGTCAGCCTGCTCACCATTCAGGTAACACCCTAGGAGAGGGGGAAGACCGGACTGTAACGCTTGTGAAAGTGTGAGTACTTAAGGGATCCCACTCATTGTTCCTCCACTGAGTGTTCACCCAATCTACCTACTGTGATACCCCCCCACCCCCCCACCTTTTTTTTAAAGTATGAACTAAGAACAAAACCAATTTATTTCAGTTTGGCTTCCTTCCTGTGTAGTGCACATAGAAGGTTACCTTATAAGTGGGTACTCATAAATATAGATGATTAAAAAAATTGTAAGAAAATTTAACATTCATTTAAAAAAACTGTTAATATATATAAAATAAATGTCTAAGGAATGAGGAATGTGCAGCAGCTTTCTGGGAACGAGCTGAATCCCAGAAGCAGTAAGAGAAACTCTATCTTTGATAAAACCAGGTAACACCTCAAATTCTACTATGATGAGGGAATGCTAGAAAGAGTTGAAATAAAGATGCCATGAAATGCCCAGCAAGGGTGTTAAAGCATCCTCTGGTGAGAAAACCCAACCACTCAGGAGTCATGAGCATCCCCCAGCTTAGTCGATCACAAAAGACACAGAAGAGGGAAGGCTAAATGACACACTGACAAGCCCTATGCAGGAAGCCATCTAGAGGAGAAGCACCCTGGAACACGGAGGTTCTTCACTGTGAGCAGTTTAAGAGATGCTAATCTCCTTTGGAAGAAAGAAAAGCTAAAATACGGCCCCCC
>JAQQAC010002629.1:16749867-16879852 GCA_029783875.1 Phataginus tricuspis | reverse complement strand
TGTCCTCAAATAGAGATGCAATTTCTGAGAATGTTCATTCCATATAATCACTGAGCTTCGGGGTCTTATTTTGAACCAAAGGAAGACTTTTGATACATCATCATCCCATTAACATTTGAACTACGACTTGCTTATGTAAGTTTAGAAGCTGGCCAAGGTAATTCTGCAGTGATGATCTATATAACATCTCTAGACATGGTTATAAACTTTGTTTCCTGATTTTTCAGATCAGAACATTGGTATAATCTACACTTTTGACTTTGAATATCCAAACTCAGAAACCTGAGGCACCTAAATTCAAACCTTGAACCAGTCAGATCAGGATGCTTTGCTATTGGATGTGCGAGTGTGTCCAGAAAGTGGCTGGATGCTCACCCCTCTTCAGTCCAAGTGCTCTTTCTGATTATACTGCTTTCTAAATGGTTTAATAAGTCACAGAACTTGACTTAATTGAATCTTGCTCTCACTCACCAATGAATTTCAAAGGTTTAAGTATTTATGATTTTTAAAAACTTGTGAGGCATGCCAGGACCTCCTTTGCCACCCCGACACGTCCTGGCACACGCCTCCCGAACATCCACCAGCCAAGAAGCTAAGGGCTGATTATGTGTGTGATTTTTTAATTGTATAATTCATTTATACAGAGAAGTCATTTGGATTCATCTATTCACAATCTTTCTCAATTTTCATTTCCACTGGCCAAATATAGTTCACATAACAGTCAACATTTCCTTGAATGATCAACATTATAAATTTGCCATGCCACAGAGCTTTTAGTCCTCCACTTAAAGACTATGATCTCATTTGAGCAGAAACATTTTACAGTAAAAGATTCAACACTTTTTCCCTCTTATGAATAAATCCACCCAAACTGATATAATATGGTCAGATTTTCAACACACCTGCTTCTTTTCAAACTCATTATCTGCAGGTATTATAAACCAACACAAATAAAATTCACTTACCCCAAGACTTCTATAACTTACTGTACACCCTCAAGTTTAGCTTTTACTATTTTCTTGCATTTTCTAACACAACCAGACATTTTTACCTTAAGACCAAACTACTCTCTTTTTCCCTCTTTTTTACTTATTACCAGTCAATGGCCTCCCCTCTTGCTTTTCAGACAACACTAAAGCTCTCAACAAAACCCTTCAGGTGGTTTCCTTTCAGTAGTCCAGAATACACCGAGTTAGTTTATGTGTGTTCACCACCTTGCAATGCTACACTCGAAAAATCGCAATTTTCTTAACTGGCTCAAAAACAGGATGGCTTGGTTTCACTTGGTAAAGTTAATATGATTTAAAATATATATATATATTTATATCCATATACAAACACATTTTTAATCCAGGGGGAAAAATAAAGGCTACCAATCTGAAAAGGTGTCAAAGTTAAAATAAATAAATTAATTAAATAAATACTAAAAACTACTTTATAATAAAAAATTAAATAATTGGCAGGATAAGTGAATGACAATGAGGAATGTGAAGTGAAAAAAACTAATATAAAGTATTCCAGTTGATAAAATGGAAAATCTGTCAAGTTTTATAGTTTGTTTCAAAAGGAACTTATGTTTCAGTGTAAATTCGAAAGTATTACACATCTGTATTCCATGTAGGTTTTAGGAGCCAATGCTAAAATTTCAAATTCTGCACACACAGTTTATCAAAGAAACACTGGTAAAATTCCAGTATTTGCAAAATTCTAAGCTTTGGTAGATATTGTAAATATCACAATTGGTAGGTATTGGAAAGTCCTGATGAATTCAGAATGAAGAAGAATCCCATTGCATAAATATTTCATTTGATTAAAAATACCAGGCTTGCATGTTCCAAATTGTGAGAAAATATCTTAAAAAAAAAAGATGGCAGTTTCAAGAGTAATCTGTATATGTATCTTTAGCTGCCATTAAAAAAAAACAACAAAAAGAAGAACCAAAATTAGAAAATGTTAAGACTAGTATTAAGTAACCCTGCAACACTCCCATGCTCATATTACAAGAAAAACCAAACTATATACATTTATAAATAAACAGTCTCTGTTTATTTTCATATTATTTTTATATAAACCAGTAATACACAGAGCTTCCTTTATACCATAGTCTCTTTCCACACGCCACCGAATGGAGATTTGGCCCTTGGCCCTTGGAAGCCAGGCTGTGTTCGGTGCGCTCTGACACTCTCCATGTCATCTGTGGTACAGGCAGGGGAGACACATGCTGAAGCATCCCCATCAACTGCAACCTGAGCCACACTGGATGCTGTGGACGCCTTTCTCTGGGTTTTGACATTCCCAGCGGAGGGGTTGTTCTCGACGCACTCCTCATGGAGCCCTGGCAAACCCTGCAGCTCGGCTGGACTGGTGGCCTGCTGGAAAGAGGCTATGGCGGCTCGAATACAGTTGAACCACTGCTGCTTGTGGAACACATCGTTGGCTTGCAGAGTGAGGGACTGGCCTGGAGAGGAGTCTTGGAAGCGAACTCTAAAGATGTTTTTAGCTAGAAAAAGAAAAATTGGAAAAAAGAAAGGAAATCAGACTTAAAAACAAGTTTGTTTAGAGAAAGTGGTCATATAATCTTAGTGTGGGTGCTGGAATTTCTGTACATGTACACTTGTTAGGTGGATGCATTATATAAAGCCTTAGGACATTATCTATTAGATGTACCTGCTGGTCTCAGAGCACAACTTGATGAGAGCAGCAGCTATAGGACAATGGAATCCTTTCATTTGCAATTTTTTGTGTGGAGACAGAATTCTTTTTTATTTTCCCTATGCTGTACCTTCATTCTGTGACTAATTTGTAACTGGAAGCTTGCACCTCTTTATCCCCTTCACCTATTTTGCCTACTACCCCATCCCACCATGGCAACCACCTATTCTTTGTTTGAATGAGCCTTTTTCTCTTTTGTCTGTTTTATAGATTCTATATGATGTAAGTGAAATCATATGGTATTTAGTCTTTTTTTTTTCACTTAGCACAATATCTAATTCCATCCATGCTGTCACAAATGGCAAGATTTAATTCTTTTTTATGGCTGAGTTATTGCACAAGCATCCACATCTTCCTCATTCATTCATCTATTGATGGACACATATCCTGGCTGTTGTAAATAGTGCTGCAGTTAACATAGGGGTACACATATCTTTTTGAATTAGTGTTTCTGTTTTCTTCAGGTAAGTATCTAGAGGTGGGGTTCCTGGGTAATATGGTGTTCCTCTTTGTAATTGCTTGAGGAGCCTCCATACTGTTTCCATAGAGGCTGCACCAATTTACATTTCCACCAACAGTGCACCACATTCTTGCCCACACTTGTTATTTGTTTGTCTTTTAATACTAGCCATTCTGACCAGAGTAAAGTGATATCTCATTGTGGCTGTGACTTGCACGTCCGTGATGATTAGTGATGCTGAACATCTTTCCAGGTGTCTGTTGGCCATCTGCACATCTTCAGAGAATGTCTAGTCAGGTTCTCATTTTTTAAATCAGATTTTTTTCTTGGTGTTGAATTGTGTGAATTTTTAAATGTATCTTATATATTAATCTGAGCCAGCATTTTTAAAGATTAAAACTAAATTCACTTAGGTTCTGAGTTTGTTAATTTAAACAATTTAAAAATTTGTATTTTACCTTTATCTGAGTTGCCGAAAGCCCCTCGAAAGGACCCTCCCATTCTCACATCTCCATCCTGCAGGTCTTCCAAGACCAGCTCTTGGATGGGGATTGGTTGTTGGCAAACTTTGTAAGAGTGACGCTCATTTCGTATAACAGGCCGAGTCACAACCAAGATGTCGTGAAACAGGAAGATGTAAAATTTCTGCAGAAATGAGACACAAATACTTCCTACATATGGAACCCTGTGATTTTAAGTGATTGGAATTCAGACATGATTAATTTCATCACATTTCTCTGAGATCCCCCCTTATAGATAACCTCAGAAAGAGAAGGATTTTAAGGCTATGCATGTTCTAGTTGGACAGCCTGTCTAATCTCAGACTATAAAACATTTCTATTGGCATATAGATGAGGTAGCAGCTGAGTAAACACTGCACACCACAAAGACCTATCCGTAGGAGCATGACTGGAAAGACCAGTGTTGTCTACCAAAGTTTTCTAACAAAGTAAGGATTTAAAAAAATGCCAGCTGGTAAAAATGTTAATGGTTCTACTTTGTCCCACACAAATTTAAGCCTTTATAGAACAGCTGGGATTCACAATATCAATCCGAGATGTCAGATTTCATCTTTTTCCAAAAAGAACCTCAACTTATTCATTGTGCTTCTGAAAAGCAAATAATGAAACAAAAAAAATCACTCGTGCTTATGCTCAGCTCTAGCAGGTACTTTTTCAATTAAGATTCTAAAAGTAAGTTTGCTTCCAGTTAGTCTGCTGCAGAAATCTGGTTAGTAATGCTAAAACTACTTCCATCACTATCAACTCTTCACAAAAATCTTCTGAAGGATATGTTATTTTTTTATTAAACATGGAACTAATAATTTATTCAGAAAAACTGCTAGCCACATTGATTTATGCTCCAAAACTAAAAAATAAAATATTAGTGGTTCTTCAGAGACATTTAAGTCATTCTGTAATGACAAAAACCAAATGTTTGCCTTATGAAAGCTGGTAACAAAGAACAAAAACCGGTAATCTTCTTTCACTAGTTGATGAGTTTTTTTTTTTTACAAACCTGCTTCATAATCTGTGTGGAAACAAACTGGGGGAGAAAGGGAAGCAATGGCTTATTTCCTATTAGTCCTAAGATACACTTACATGTCCATTTTTATTTTTCAGCTCCCCATGGCAAAGCAATACTTTGCTTGCTTCAATTCGAGGATCCTTCTGCCTGTCATTCAGATACTCCAGTTTGTTGATGTAATACCGACATTCTGACTCGCCCTTCTTCAAGTTGATATTGGAGAGAACTCCTTGTATTATCAATATCTAAAAATTATCAAAAAACTGATGGAGCCTTTTCAGAATCATGTAGTCAGTTTCCCTACAGGGCTAAAACACCATATCAAAATGATAGAATTTTAAAGCTTGAAGGGACTCTTGAAATCAATTAATTCAGTCAGTCCCTTCATTTTACAGATGAAGAAACAGTCTCAGCCTAATTAGGTAATTTGCCCAAAGTTCTCCAGCTGGCTAGTGGAAGTGGTAAGATCAGAATTCAGTCTTTTGATTAGAATATAAATAGAGATTGTGTCCTGCCTCTTTTTTACTCAGTGTATGGTGCATGAACATATGGGGTGCTTAAAACACCCAACAAACACCTCCCAATGTTGAGTCACTATGCCTAATTTGAGAGTAGCATTGCAAAACTTTCTAAGACAAGCTAATGTATAAATTTGGAAGTCACAAGAATCATTAATTAGACTACTTACAGCTTCCTGCAAAAGCTGAACATCAGGGTGGTCTTCTGGAGTATGTCTAAGAATTTCTTTTACTAGCAAAGGGTATTTGACTAGGCGACTCCGGGGATTATCGAGGAAGCTCCACAGGTCTAGTTTTCGGCTAAAGGGAGACTCAAGACAGCGCTGGAGAAAGTCCTGGACTCTTGGATCCTGTTTCTTTTGGTCAAGAAGAGCTTTGGCTGCCAGCTGGTTACTACAGTAGCCTTCGTAGGCATTCAAGCCTGGCAGCTGAAGAGTGACAAGAGAAAACAATGGAAGGTAAGCTCTCGCTATGGTCAGTCCCTTAGTAAGCTTGTGAACATGAAACATAGAGCTCACAGCTGTTCTGGAAAGCTCTGACAAGCTATGAGCATTTTCCTGCAGGTGATATTAGGGGGAGTAGAGTATTTGGGCCAACACCAAACACCCTTTTCTAATTTCCCTAATTTAGCTAAATTCAGCCAAACACTCATGACTTTTCCTTCCCCCAACTAGTTAGATGCTAGTCTTCTCTATTCCCAGGACATGATAGCATTCCTGTATCACCTTCATCACCAACCTTCAGACCGTTTCTTTACTTGACTATTCCCTCACTAGATTATTAATGTAGAGACAGCCTTTAATCTCTGAATTCCCAGTGATTCCTCCCAGAACAGTGCCAAGCATCTGGCAGGCACTCAAATATTAACTGAAAGAATGAAACAGAAAATTAATGGTATATAATGTAAGAATTCTGTGCAAGGAGGAACATATTTTTAAAACAAAACGGTATCATTCATCAAGTAGGTTTTTAAACAGAGACTGTAACATCTTGTAGCTACAACAATTTGTTCAATTTTAATGCCTTGTTTATCTGTTTTTATTCTCCAGTTCCTGGATCAAAGGTTCTGATATTCATCACAATGACAAGTGTGGCAGGTACTTGTGAAAAACTATCTGGAGTAAAATACTCACTACCCACCCAGTTCACAAGAATGTGACCAATCTGCTCCACTCTTCCATCAGGCCTGGTGGCTTCTCTTATTCTTGCCAACAAATCTGAAGTATAAAAATGCAGCAATACCAATAATAGGTTTATTTAAAAAATAATAAGGCGCTAAATTAGAAGTTTAGATTTAAAACTTGTATTACTGCTGTTCAGATTCTAAAGAAAATTAAGTAGCATATCTCACCTTCATGCAAAGGTATGTATGCATCCAAGTCACCGAATATATGTGTGAGTTCCTCTTCTGTCATGATAGACAACTTCAGCATGGGGTCATGGTAGGCCTATCAGACGGGGAGAAATGTGTCACACAAAGAGATCAAACAACTAAGACATTATGAGAGATCTGTATGTGAATGCAAGTTTGAGTAACTATGCAAAAGCTACCATGGATTCTACTATAAAATATAAAAGAAATTAAAGAATGTGTTTGTTAATCCCCCTAAAAGACTCTCTTATTGACATTCATATTTGAAGAGATGTATCTAATAAAGCTCATCTAAAAAAAAAGTATTCACTAGTAGATATTTTCTGCTTCTAAAAAGAAAACTATATTAGAATTTGTTAAATATAATTTCTAAAAGCCAGAGCATATGATAAAACGTTATACACTGACCTTTCTTGTAATTTTGAGATCTTCAATGAAGTCCTGTTCACTTCGGAACATTTCATATATTGCCTAAAAAAAAATGGAGCAAACATCATAGGTCACCATCCCTTCCTCTGAGAAAAGAAAATTATGTAATTGATATTCACCATTATTTAACTGATGTTCCAAACAGTGCTTTTTAAAGTGACTCAGTCTGAAAACTAAAATTCAGAATGGAGTCTCAAATATGAGACTGCCCTATGTTTTATAAGTTTACCCCACGAAGAGTTCAATCTGATGACCACCACCAATCACAAAAGTGTTGCTTAGCATGTATTAAGAATTACTGTCAAATACAAAAATGGAAGTTGATTTTGCCTTAGTTTGCTAATCTTCTGGCAAAACATCTATTTAAAAAACAGGCACTATTTTTTTCTAGTATAAGCCCGTATATGTGGTCTTGCTACCGAATGCCAGCTTACCTCCTGATGTCTGATTTCTTTGGCAGTTAAAGACTCTCTCACGCTGATGTCTACCGTCTCTGACCACAGGACATTACTTCTCCTTTTGGCAGGTGTTGGGACTCTCGATCTGCTTGAGGACTTTTGGGCAGAAGCTGGGGATCTGCTGTCACCACGACGAGTAAATGACTTAACGGAAGAATAAAAGAGGTGAACAAAAGAGAAAAGATTTGGAGGACACAGTAATTATTCTTTTCTTCTTTAAAAAAAAAATAGACAAATTAGAAAACAAAATTCAGAGAATTTCTCCAGGCATTTATCCAAGCTTCAATCTATCATTCTAAAATATTTATCAGCCAAAACTACTTTTTAGAAATAAAAGCTATCCAAGATCATGCTTTGATACAAGATGTAAACTAATACAGTGATATTAGATAAATATTGCTCTGTACCAGCATATTCCAAAAGGGAAATTTATGTTTAATAAGAGTGCAAACCTGTTCGTACAACTCAAGGAAAAAATACCAATTTTAGGCTTTTAGAAAAAAGTCTCACTACATTACTTACCCCAGCCCCATCCCCCCTTACCTGTACTGTATGACCTAAGCATCGGACTGCTCCATTTCTCACAGGAGAGATTAGATTTGCCAAGGATGGACCTCGAGTTAAAGGTCGAACTCTTTTATTGCTTGGCTCCTGTAAAAACAAAATCTCGTTATACTAAATGTGTGTTTAGGTATAATGATTTTAAACAAGTTTGGACAAAATTGAGCCCTCTCCAAAGCTAGTATTTACATATTATAAAGTATAGAAACTTTATGGGATTCTGAAAATGAATGTTTTCTTCATTGTTATAATACTAAAAACACTACTGAGTAGTAATAATTTATAAAAGAAATCCAGTTAAATACCTGAATGACACTGAGAACATACCAAAAATTATCATCAAACAGAAGAAAAACTAAAATGAAAGAAATTACCTTCTAGAACACTATAGACCTTGTAAGTTTAACATAGAGAGTAACTTTCAAAAAATAACCCACACTAGTATGAAAAATTTCAAACGTACACAAAAGTGGAGAATAGCAGAATGGATCCCATGTACTTATTATTCAGCTTCAATAGTTTCTGGCGAAATAATGTGTTTCCTCTCTGCCCCTGCTGGAATATTTTAAAGCAAATCCTAGACATGATATAATTTCATTCTTACATACTTCAGTCAGAGAGAAGCTTTTAGGTGCACATGTCTGACAGTGGAACGGTCAGTTCTGAAGGCAGGGAGGACCCTGTCATGGGAGGTGTTCTGTAGGGGCAGGACGGCGGCTCAGGGCGCACTCAGGAGTCAAGAGGACTGGGCTCCGGTCCTGGCTCAGGGACTTACAAGGGAGCACCCTGGGCCCCCATTTTCTCCACTGTAGGAAGGAGTGAGTACTGTAACTTCTCTTACAAAGTTGTTATGAAGATTAAATCAGTTATGCTTAAAGGGCTCAGAACAGCGCTTGGAACACAGGAAGTATTAGCTGTTGCTAAAGTTAAAGTTTCTTAGGAATTATCCCAATTCCCCGTAAAGGTTGGGATTTATAAATACTTAGAGCCTCACTCATACATTTAACTCATTAACTTACCACAAATTCAGAGTAGTTATAATTCTCTACGTATTGTTTCAAAAATAATAGTAGTATAGCAAACATCACTTATTGTTCAAGGATCTCAAAACGTTACAAACTGCATATTCTTCTCTTACTGGTAGGAAAATGGAGGTATACCATTACGTGACTCATATAGCTATTGAAATAAAGAAGGCCGATCATCAAACAGCCCCATGTTTATAATGTCTGTGCAGTAGTTATTTGTTTGTATTTGAAGCCTTTGACAACTGTGGCATTCCTGACAAAATTATTTTGATGAGACTTCAGAAGGATATATAATAAAAAATTACCACTTAAAAGTAAAAACTACCATTTAAAAATGACAGACGACACACTTTTTCCTCAAACTTCTTTGATATGACTAAAGTCACATCAAAAAGTGAGGGGTGAGGAAACTGAGTAAAAATAATCCCCTTAGAATAATTTAAGAATGAAGTGGCAGAAAGAGTTAACATTCCCTGGAAAGAGACTTAAGTGACTTGATTATTCAGAGAAGCAATTGGGCTCATTAAAGCTCCTAAAGGGATACTCACATGTCAGAAAGGACTGACCTCCAAAGTAAGGAGACTTTGAGGATAACCAGAGAATTGAGGCCTTTGAAGACTTAAGAGGTGGAGCTGTAGACCAACCCACCTCTGCCAAAATAATTAATTCCAAAGTAACACTTTGACTATAAAGCCACTAAAGTGCAAATGTTAAATGGACTGAGAAAGAAACCTTCAAGACATATAGTAAAAATGCACACTGTGTGGCCAGAGACATGAGTGAATGCCTTTATAACACACATCTGTGCAAGCATGAAGTGACACATGCATGGGCAGAAGGTCCAGTATGAGGCATTCCTTTCTCTTTAGTAAAGACAGTACAGTCTTCTATTTGAATGAAGATAGTGACAAAGCAGACAGCTCTGAGACCTACATGGTATCAGCATTTGTGCACAAAGATACAAAGAGAAGACAACTGGACTTCCTTGGTGGCCCTGAGCATAAGGGCCCTTCAGTGGCAGGAAAACAGCAGACCACACTGGGAAGGACTCCAAGGATTTAATTCTCAGGCTGAGAGTAAGAACACTGCCACGCAATAAGGTCTATTGGGGCTGAAACAGTCTGGGCCATATAAACTCTCTAAACTAACATTGCTCTGAGAAAAACTTTAAGGAGTAGGATACAAATTGAGTAGAACAGAATAACAGAAACAAAGACAAGAAAAAGTTCAAATAAAAGAGAGGTGGGTCAAAAAAGGAAAGCTCTCAGATAGCCTGAGGGTTGTATTTTTAAAAATCATTTTGTGAAAACAATAGAAGAGAGAACTTCAGAGTTACGAAGCTGGAAAACAGGGTATTTGACCCACTCCTCTTACCTAAAATTACAGGAAAACTTATTGCACTTAAAAAGTAACAGAAAAAAATTATGCGTCCCACTGAAAACTATGATAAGAAACAGAAAATGTGGAGTAGAATAATGTCTCTATAGCATAAAAGAAATAAGTGAGTTGTCATAATTGCACACAGAAAAGAATTAGTTCAGTAATTTAAAAACACGGTAACTTCTACATCCTTACTATAACCTATATATTAAAAAGTGAAAGAGACAAGTAAAACATAAAATGTTTTCAGTAATTGAAATATTTATAGTAATACAGTGGTAATTTGTAGAAATGTAGACTGCTGTCTTTGACCGATGGGGAAATCAAGTGAATAATTATGTCAGTATCTCCAGGAACCCAGGTTTTTGGTGCAGTTGAAAGAGATCTAGATAATATGACTGACAAGATCATGTGAAAAACCCTTAGCCTTGAATTTGAAACAGTATAAATTCATGATTTATTATATGTTAAAAAATTACATATATTTCCTAGCTCTGCTCATAAAAAAGGACAAGAAACAATGATCAATCCAAGGAATGTGCATAAAAATGCCCAGATTTTAGCCTCTACCATTCCCTAAGGAAACCAGGGCTTTTAGAAATTACTGGTTTCAGGTGTGGAGCAGAAAAAAAAAGTGCAAGTGGGCCTGGAAGAACGTGTTATCCTGGAAGAAAGTAAAGTCTATCAAACCTCTAGGATATGAGGTGAGGGTCTGTCTTGCCAATGGGTTTCAGACCCAGCAAGTTCGCTATGGATTCCAAAGAAATGACAGTAGAACGTTCCTTTGGGGTGAAAGTGTTTATTACCTGGCTTGTTATCCCCGTGGTAGGTCGACCACTAGTGTCTCTGCCTCCGCCCAGAGCACTGGGCCAAGCTCTCTATATAGCGCAATAATAGCTCATTGCCTAAAGGTGTGGAAGCGGTAGCCTAGCAACAGGCCAGTTACATCATCAGGTGGTTTAAGTTAAGTGAGGATCCTGGCAATAGGAACCCCAACTTCCCCACACTCCACCCCTCCAGGATTCTCGCCTTACAATCTACATGCTCTCAATCTTCCGCAATGGTCCCTGTGCGAGAAAGCTGGAGCACTGTAACCAGATTCCACAACAGCAACAGAGGATAACAACTTAGAGATTTAAGATACAACAAGATTTTGATACAGATAACAAAAATTCTAATAATTCTCAAGGCAGAGGAAGTTCCCAATCCACAAAGACCTTAGGGATCATAAGACACATGTTTTAATGACACCAACATAGGCAAATCTTGTCCATCAGACAGGATGCATGCAAGAGAGTGGTCCTGTGATAGGACTGTAGCAGGAAGGGGTCCCTTCCAGGTCTAGTATACCATACTTTCACTCCTTTCCCTGCGGGGGATGCTGAAGGGTCTATATACAGTGCTGCTGGAGGTGCGTGCACTGGCCATAATGATAAAACAAAACGGCTCCGTAAGATGCTCCTCCCTTCTGGTTGTTCAGAATATACTACTGTGACCTTTGATGGCCACTGTGCTGTTATTCCAGGAATACACAGGAGGCCAGCTTACAGGCCTTATCCCCAAGGTGCCAGGAGAGGGAGCCATCATTGGTCCATGTGTCTTAAGATCCAAGGCCACGTCCACTCAATGGAGTCTCTGGGGTTCAGTGCCCTTGGTGCTGGCAGCAAGATGTTATTCTGGGGGCCGAACCTCGGCTTCAGTGATTCTTCCTTGGTTTGTACTTGCAGTTGTATAGGGGAGGAAGCCACATGTGTTAACATGTCTATGGGGCTCAGGGCTCCCTTTCGGTCCATAAGCAGACTGACCATCCCCACAGACTACTAGTATCTGACTTTAGTCCGGATTTTAACAAGCCATGTGCCTCTCTATCATGCCTGCTGCGGTAGGATTGTATGGCACATGAAACTTCCATTTGGTTCCCAGGTGTCGCACCCATTCTTGCAGTGTATGTCCAGTAAAATGGGTGCCCTGATCACTCTCAATTACCGTTGTCGGCCATAGGCAGCAAAGAGATGCTCCAGGCCTCTTTTGGTCGTCTGCTGGTCTGCACAACGGGTAGGAAACGCAACCAGAAGTCCAGTAGCAATGCTACAGTTGTAGGGGTAGTAAAGGCCTGGACTTTATCTGTAACTGCTTCTGGTATAACTTTGGTCTTACCCGACCAGACGACCCCCAAGAATTTGACAGACAAACCAGGTCCCTAAACCTTGGTACTGTTCACAGCCCATCCTTTCTCCTGTAGATGTTGCAGCAGTCTAGGTGCTGCACCTTCTAGAGCTGACAGAGAATCGGACATGAGCATGACATCATCAATATAATGCTACAGCCACACTGTTGGCAGTTTCTCCCATGTAGCCAAGTCCTGGGCTACAAGTCCATGACAGATGGTGGGGCTGTGGAGGTATCCCCGTGGAAGGACGGTGAAAGTCCATAGCCGTCCTTCTCCTGTGAAGGCAAACTGTTCCTGACTTTCCTGCTCAATGTCAATGGAAAAGAAGGCATTAGCAAGATCTACCACATAATGGTGTGTTCCTAGTTCATGGCTGAGGTATCCATCAAGCCTGCAATAGAGGGGACAGCAGCATGCATAGGGGGTATGACCTTATTCAATTCTCTGTAATCCACAGTCATTCACCAGGAGCCATCTTGCTTTTTAACGGCCCACACTGGGGAATTGAAAGGACTGTGGGTGGACTTTATAATACCCACCTTTTCCAGCTCCTGGAGAGTTTCTCCAATCTCTTTATGTCCTCCAGGCAGTTTGTATTGTTTGGTATTAGTCACCCACTGAGGCACAGGCAAAGCTATGGGTGGGTGCCTAGCATGTCCCCTCAGAACTGCCTTCACCACACGCACTCTCAGTCTGAACTCACCTGCAGTGGTCCGCAGCCATAGACCCTGCAGGATATCAATCCCCAAAATATACTCAGGGATAGGAGATATATACACGGTATACTCTTTTGGGGGTAGACGCCCTATTACCAAAGGGGTCTGTGCTTGTTTCACTCTGATAGCCTTACCCCCGTATCCATCCATGATACTGGGGGTCCTGGGGAACTGCTCAGGGTTACCATGAATCAGTGGACATTCAGCCCCTGTGTCCAACAGAGCCAGGGCACATTGTATGTTCATTGGGGACCAATGGATAGCTATTTCAACATGTGGCCTCCTGTCCCCCGTGGGCCCCTCAGGGCAGATACCTCTACCTTCCCCTCAGTCAAACCGTGTTCTCCAATCACCTTCCTGTGTGGGTTCGAGTGAGGTTGGCTCACTTTCCAGCAGGAAGTCTTGCAGAAACACAGGCCAGACTCGTGGCTCTGTCTCTGACCTCTGCCTCTTTGGTGTTAATGGCTGGAACTGCTGCTCTGGTTTCAGCTGTTGCCATAGCTCTAGTTAAGATCTAATTCGACTTCCCATCTAATTTCCTTCCATCTGCTCCTGCCCGTATTAAATCAACCCACATCTGGGTCCTTGTAACCTACATGGGGCCCTGCAAATTCTTCTTGTGAGTAGAAGGCCTTATTTCTCTCCATGTTCTCATTGCTTCAGCCTCTCCTAAGTCTGCTACTGTACGTGTCACCGCGCTTATGGGATGCCCTAAGTGAGGGAAAGAATGGCCACTAGCGACCCAAAGAGGGATGTGGAAGCCGTTTGAAGCACAATATTTCTCATCCCAGTAGTGAAAATCTCTTCATCTGGACCATAATTCTCTGGACTATAGATGGCATTTCTCATGCCTAGCTCTCATAACACCAATTGGAGGTCAGCATACATCTCCCATCTAACAGGAGAGGATGGTAGATCACCCGGACTGGGCCACACAGCACGAAGTGTAGCCATAAGCCAATCGAGGAGGGACTGACTGCCTGGGATCTGATGTGCATTTTGTCATCGCTGCCTCAAGGCAGGCTGCACTGTCAGGGAAGACAGCTTTCCCATCTCTGACCCCGACAGAACAATTCCATCCACCCCCAAGTCCCACAGACGCAGGAGCCAAGCTGATATTGACTCTGAGGGCTTCTGCCTAAACCGGGAGCCCAAATCCACCAGCTCAGCCTGAGTATAGGGGCGGACCATAGAGTGCTTCACGACCTGGGGAGGGGGCTGCTCCTCTCCCTGGGGAACCTTCAGCTGCTGGATATTTGTTTTCTTTAGAACCACTGGGCGTGTTTTCAATATAAGAGGCGCCAGTGCCTCTGGCATCACCCCTTCATCTTTCTCCAGCTCCTCCATTACTGGGGCTAATGGCACCTTTCTCTCCTCTCTCCCGAGCCCCTCCTCTGCTACAACCTTTACCTTTTCTAATGTACCTCGCAGCAATGCTACCCCAGTCTTCAGCAGCTCTTACCTTCACCTTAGTTCTTCTCATCTGGCGTTCTTGTGCCACCTCCGCTCGTGCTTCTCTCAGACAATCCACTGCCTGCCCCCTCACAGAGGCAGCCCGCTGAAGCACCCCTCCCATAAGGGCAGCCTTTCTTTTTCACTAGTAAACAACGAACACTGTGGACTTCACCACTAGCAAGTTCACTGTGTGGGCAAGCTGGGGTTCTTATAGCCAGTAGTCCCACGGAACATAAACCACCTTATGATGTAACTGGCCTGTTGCTAGGCTACCTTTATGCGGTAAGCTATCACGGCACTATACAGAGAGCTCCGCCCAGTGCCCTAGACGGAGGCGGAGACACTAGTGCTCCACCCACCGCCAGGATAACAAGACGGGTAATAAACTTTTTCACCCCAAAAGAACGTTTGCTGTCATTCTCTTTGGTCACACTTTGTCTTGCAATGTGTTTCAGCCCCCAGAAAGTAGCTATGATTTTTTCCTTTTTAGTATTATTATAAACTCCTGGATATGAGCACACTTGTTGTATCGTGATCCACTTCAGTTATTATTCTTACTATGATCAAATTATCACATCTTTGGCCACTGAGTGCTACTTCAGGATGGCTCCTATGTCCTTTTCCCCCCAGCTTTATTAGGCATAATTGACATGGTATAAATTTAAGGTGTATGATGTTGATTTCCTGTGCCTTACCGAAATTCATTAGAGAATTTTAATAAATAAAATACATGATTTTGAAAACTGGTAGAGGAAAAGAATCAAGCGCTTGTTCTGCCTTTAGTATAAATTAGTACCTCGTAGTAACCAAATGGTTATGATGGGAATTTTCTTTATACTGAAGTGTTTCAGTTAGTACACAGAAGGGCTGATAAAAGGTACAGTCCCACCACTTTGCCACCTCCGATGAAAAAATGAATCTAGGCAATGATAACTAATTTTGAAATAGCACAAGAAGACATATACCTCCCTGAGGAGAGCACACAGCCAATACAAACAAATGTTTGTCATATCGTAGCTTTTGCGGTTATGAGGGCACCGGCCACCCCTCTTTTTCTCCCTTGGATGGCAGCACCAGTGCCAGAGAGGTCTGAGCTCTGAGGTGTCTGCAGCTCACCTGTAGGTGTAGCTGGCTCACCTAGCTGCCCGAGGGCAGGAGTTTCTCAATCTCTAGAAAGCAGCACAGTATCAGGCACATAGCAGACTTTCAACAAATAATTGTAAATGGATGGATGAATGAAAAACGCATTGAAATAAATACTTGGCTGTTCATTCTCCAGAGGCCATCACTATGGCTTTGTTTTTGCTGTAAAAGAGCAGCGATCACGGTAAAGCTCTAACTCCCCAGGAGGGAGCTGCCCTCATTCCCAGTAGCCCCCTCGCCCAGCAGGCTGCTGGTGAGAGGTGAGGTTGTGGATGGGGTCAGACGCCACATGCTGTTCCTTTGCCCGTGCGCTGTCCTGCGTTCTGGGTTAGCTCTTTGGAGTCTTGGGTGCCCCACAGCTTTGAATGAGGGCCTGCTTGTTGCAAAACCTCTTTGCCTGTTTTGTTCCCTGTTAGTGGAAACCTCTGTTTGGGAACAGATCTAACATTTCCCCACAGGTTTTGGGTTACAGACAGTCGTGCTCCATCCTCGGGGCTCTCCGTTGGGAACACTGGTTTATTTTGTTAAGTTATGGCTGTGCTCTATCTGGGACATACATAAAGCCACAAGACTCTGGACTCAAGAACCAAAATACTACTTGCAAAATAAGGCAGAGGACTTTGCCTGAGGGTTTTACTGGGACAGCCTGGTTCTCAGGAATGCTGCAGGTGTCTCTGGGAGAGCTAGCAGAGTTTTCATGCATAAGCTGGGCACTTATGGGCCAGCCCATGCAGAGCCCTCAAAGGAGTCTGGAAGGCAGAGCCCACTCCCATGGAGAGGGGTGCTGTTTGGGCTATATTCTCTCCAGTTGGGTCTCCTCTGCAGACATTGCAAAGTCTGTGCTATTATGAAATTCTTCACATCTAATCAAAATCTCTTCTGCAGATGTTGGACACCATTTCTTGTGATTTAGGTCTTACTGGAAAAGATGATCCATGAGTCCTTACCAGCTTCTGCCTACTGTCCCTTTCTGAGTTGAAAGGCCTTCACATAGTCACTTTGCCTTCCTTTGGTGGCGGTGATGGCGAGTGCAAAGGGGCCTCTGGGGGAGAACTTAGAGTCTCAGGCAGGGCCGATCACACATTCTGGATTGTCAGGACCTCTTTCCCCATGAGATCTCCCATCTTGGCTGAGATGGCCCAGGCAAAGGTTTAGGGCTTCAAGCCTGCCTTGGAAGTGGGAGCTGAGGATGAGTGAGATGACAGGGATGAGACAAACTTGTGGCAACAGGGGAGTGAAAAATAACAAAAAGAGGGAAATGGATTCCTAAGGTGAAGAGACAGAGCTTGGGGGGAATTCAGGGAAGGGAGAGGTGAAGAGGACCAGGACAACTGGCTTGATAATATCATCCTTGTCCAAAATTGAGAGCTGAGAAGGAGAAGGATTATTTTATTCTGATGGTTCGAGGACAGGGAAGAAGGGACAAGATAATAAGCTCCCTTTTTTCAATCTTGTTGATTTTTAGGTAATGGTGCTCAATGGCCAGCAGAATGAGTTTGGGGTTGGGCTGGGTGGAAGATCTGGGGAGCCATCTGTGTCCCCGTGTGCACGAAGCCATAGAGGTGGATGAGGCCGCTCAGGGCGCGTGGGAAATGACAGAGATGGGCCGACAGGGACGCCTCACTCACTCGCTGCTGAGCAGGCCCACCAAAGGGCCCAGGCTTGATTTAAGCTCTGCCATTGACATCCGGACATTCTTAATAATTTTTATGTTATTAAGATACTGGGGGTTGGAAGTCTGAGATCCGGGCTCAGCAGGGCTGCTTTCTCCTGAGCCTCTCTCCATGGTTTGCAGTCAGCCATCTTCACATGGTCATCTTTCTGTGTCCACATTTCCATTTCTTATGAGGACACTAGTCATACTGAATTAGGGCCGACCCTAATGGCCTCATTCTACCTCCAGGAAGACCCTATCTCCAAATAAGATCACATTCTGGGGTTCCGGGGCTCAGGACCCTAACGTGAATTTTGGAGGGAATATAATTTAGCCCATAGCACAGGACATGTGTCTGTCCTGATTGCCCGTCCTCTGGCTCCCGTGGTGCGAGTCTGGCTGGGAGGCGGGGCCCCCCCTCCCACAATAGGAGCCGAGAGGCTCAGATGATCGGCATCTATAGTCACAGGGATGTGGGCAGTGCTGAATTCCCTCCTGGTTGTGGTGGCTGCCTCCAGTTCCTCTGGGTGGTGGCGCCCTTGAGCCCCCACTGACTATCAGTGCCAGGGCAAGGGGGCCTGGAAATGCGGGGCGCAACGCAGGTAGGGCCCGGGGTGCTGGGATGCTTTGATGACATGCCCTCTGCATCCAGCCTGACCCTGACACAGCAGCTCTCAAGCCCTGGGCCTCCTCAACTGCCAACTCCTTTCTCTTCTCTAGGTCCTCCCTGCCAAACTCTGCCCAGATGTGGTTTCCACTTCCAGGCCTTTCCTCCCGGCCACTCTCAGCTGGTGTCCTGGGTGGCCCTGCCACAGCTCTCATACTCCTGCAAGGCCAGGCTCTTTTCAGTGTCAGGCTGCCTGCTCCGAGAAGCTTCTCTGCTAGTGGAAAGGATGCTGGCTTTGGAGCCAGTCAGACCCAGGCTCAGACTCTGATTTGCTAAATGTGTGCCTGGGGTGGGCGCTTGTGTGACTCTGGGCAAGTCTCCATCTTCTCTTCTCTAAGATGGGCTAATGAAAGCAGCTGCTGCAGCCCCTTGTTCTGCAGATGAAATGAGCTAATGCAGTGCGTGCCAAGCACTTCACTTGGTGGTCCCAGAATGGAAACCGGGACTATTCCAGCCCTTCTCCCCTGGCCCTCCCTGAGTCCCCTTCCCCCAGCACCCAGTGCCTGGCAGGTGTATTGACCCGGCTCCTGCCTGAGAATCTCCAGAATAGCAGGATGGTGGGAAGCTGGCAAGTGGGGGCCCAAGCCTATCTCAGAGATAGTTTCTTTTTCTTTCTCCATTTTTTGGTGAAGTGATGGCCATCTACCCATACACGAGTTTTAATTTTAAATAACTGTGCAGGAACAATGGAGTCATTTTTAGTTGGTTGATTACAGGAGCCTTTGAATGGTCCCTGGAATCTGTGAGGATCAACAGGAGCTGGCAGGGTTGGGCTGTGTTTGATTAAAACTGGAAACCCAGGAGGCAGAGGAGTGGCTGCACATAGTCTGGGAGGTCCAGGAGCCCCAAGCACTGAATCATGAGAGGCTTGGTGAAAGCACATGGGAACCCGGGCAGTATTTATAAATTCCTTCCACCAGGATGGATGGAATGCTCCTCTGAGCCACAGTCAGATAGCACCTTTTGGGGGGATAAAGGGAGGTTGTTTAAGTCCAATGACTCAGTGACTAAGAAAGAAACAGGGAATGGGTATGAGGAGAAACTCCCTGGAAGCCTGTCCCCAAGGGCCTGGGCGAGGGAGGCACCCTGGAGGCTGGGCTCCAACCTCACATCCTCAGGGCCTCCCTTGGGTACAAGGGGTACTGGTGGCTCCTTTCTGGTGCTCTGGCCCCGGGATCCCCCCTGCCATACTCGGCAAGGCCAGGGACCTCACGTGGCAATTACAGGGACTGCATCTTATAAACGAAGCATCTGTCTTGCTCTCTGGGGACAGCAATTTAATTTAATCATGAATGGATGCTGAATTTTGTCAAATGCTTTTTCAGCATCTATGGAGATGATCATGTGGTTTTTGTTCTTCTTTTTGTTGATGTGGTGGATGATGTTGATGGATTTTTGAATGTTGTACCATCCTTGCATCCCTGGGATGAATGCCACTTGATCGTGGTGTATGATCCTCTTGATGTATTTTTGAATTCAGTTCGCTAAATTTTGTTGAGTATTTTTGCATCTACGTTCATCAGGGATATTGGCGTGTAATTTTCTTTTTTGGTGAGGTCTTAGCCCGGTTTTGGTATTAGAGTGATGCTCTCTTCATAGGGAGAGTTTGGAAGTATTCCCTCCTCTTCTATTTTTTGGAAAACTTTAAGGAGAATGGGTGTTATTTCTTCTCTATGTGTCTGGTAGAATTCAGAGGTGAAGCCATCAGGTCCGGGGATTTTGTTCTTGGGTAGTTTTTTGATTACCGATTCAACTTTGTTGCTGGTGACTGGTCTGTTTAGTTTTTCTGTTTCTTGCTTGGTCAGTCTTGGAAGGTTGTATTTTTCTAAGAAGTTGTCCATTTCTTCTATGTTTTGCAGCTTGTTAGCATATAGATGCTCATAATATTCTCTTATAATTCTTTGTATTTCTGTAGGGTCCGTCGTTATTTTTCCTTTCTCATTTGTGATTCTGTTTATGTGTGTAGATTCTCTTTTTCTCTTAATGAGTCTGGCTAGGGGGTTATCTATTTTGTTTATTTTTTCCAAGAACCAGCTCTTGGTTTCATTGGTTTTTTCTATTGTTTTATTCTAGTTTTATACCTTTGTGATCTGAGAGGTTGGTTGGTAGAATTTCAATATTTTTGACTTTACTGAGGTTCTTTTTGTGGCCTAGTATGTGGTCTATTCTGGAAAATGTTCCATGTGCACTTGAGAAGAATGTGTATCCTGCTGCTTTTGGGTGCAGAGTTCTGTAGATGTCTGTTAGGTCCATCTGTTCTAGTGTGTTGTTCAGTGCCTCTGTGTCTTTACTTATTCTCTGTCTGGTTGATCTGTCCTTTGGAGTGAGTGATGTATTGAAGTCTCCTAAAATGAATGCATTGTTGTCTATTTCCTCCTTCAATTCTGTTAGTAGTTTCACATATGCTGATGCTCCTGTGTTGGGTGCATATATATTTATAATGGTTATATCTTCTTGTTGGGCTGACCCCTTTATCATTATGTAATTTCCTTCTTTATCTCTTGCTACTTTCTTCATTTTGAAGTCTATTTTGTCTGATACAAGTACTGCAACACCTGCTTTTTTCTCTTTGTTGTTTGCATGAAATATCTTTTTCCATCCCTTCACTTTTAGTCTGTGTATATATTTGGGTTTGAGGTGAGTCTCTTGTAAGCAGCATATAGATGGGTCTTGCTTTTTATCTACTCTGTTACTCTGTGTCTTTTGATTCGTGCATTCAGTCCATTTACATTTAGGGTGATTATTGATAGATATGTACTTATTGCCATTGCTGGCTTTAGATTCGTGGTTACCAAAGGTTCAAGGGTTTCTTCTTTACTATCTAACAATCTAACTTAACTTTCTTGTTAAGCTATTGTGAACGCCGTCTGATGTTTCTTTATCTCTCCCTTCCTATTCTTCCTCATCCTTTCTTTATATATTAGGTGTTTTATTGTTTGCCTTTAGTTAGTATTTGGATAGTCTGCTTTCTTTGCTATGATATTATTTTCTCTGGTGATATCTTTTTAGCCTTAGGGGTGCTTCCCTCTAGAGCAGTCTGTGTAAGATATCCTGTAGTGGTGGTTTATGAGAGGCAAACTCTCTCAACTTTCGTGTGTCTTGAAATTGTTTAATCCCTCTGTCATATTTAAATGATAATCGTGCTGGATACAATATTCTTGGTTCGAGGCCCTTCTGTTTCATTATGTTAAATATATCATGCCATTCTCTTCTGGTCTGTAAGGTTTCTGTTGAGAAGTCTGATGATAGTCTGATGGGTTTTCCTTTGTAGGTGATCTTTTTTCTCTCTCTAGCTGCCTTTAATACTCTGTCCTTATCTTTGACCTTTGCCATCTTAATTATTGTGTGTCTTGGTGTTGTCTTCCTTGGGTCCCTTGTGTTGGGAGATCCGTGGGCTTCTGTGGAATGTGAGACTATTTCCTTCCCCAGCGTGTGAAAGTTTTCAGCAATTATTTCTTCAAAGACACTTTCTATCCCTTTTTCTCTCTCTTTTTCCTCTGGTTCTCCTATAATGCGAATATTGTTCCATTTGGATTGGTCACACAGTTCTCTTAATATTCTTTTATTCCTAGAGATCCTTTTATCTCTCTCTGCCTCAGCTTCTCGGTATTCCTGTTCTGTGGTTTCTATTCCATTAACAGTCTCTTGCACCTCATCCACTCTGCTGTTACGCCTGTCGATGGCTTGTCTGATTTCTGCATAGTCTTTCCTCACTTCCCTCACTTCCACCCTCAGCTCTTGCACCTTTCCCTGTAGATCCACCAGCATGGCTATGACTTTTATTCTGAATTCTTTTTCAGGAAGACTGTGCATGTCCATCCCTTCAGGTTCCCTCTCTGGGGTTGTCTGGGTCTGAAGCTTTGTCTGTACCATATTCTTCTGTCTTTTCATGGCTATAGAATTGGTTGCTGGTAGTTGCCACGTATGTCAGTTGGGCTCTTTATGACCGCCTCACCGGGTGCCGAGTCCTTTCAGGTGTAGCTACACACTGTGCGCTTTCCTGTGTATTCTGGTCTGTCTTTTAGGAATAGTTGTATTTGCTGTGTTTTTGTGGATAAATATAATGTTGGGAGGAGATTTCTGCCGCTCCGCTCACGTCGCCATCTTCCCGGAAGTCCTCCTCACTCTTCTTTACCTGCTTAAGGTCATGGTAAGTTTTCCCTGGTGAATGGTGCTGAATGGCAAATCTTCCCTTAGCCACCTCTCCTTCCCAGTCTGCAGCCACCCGGTCCACTGCCCAGCAGCCCAGTGCCCCAGCAGCCCTGTAGCTGCCTATAGCACAGCCTCTTCTCCTGGGCCCTGCGTCATGACAGCAATTCCCTACCTTCTGGTTCACCAATGTCTGGATGACAAAGAATGAGACTATAAATAAAATAAGGCCTATTACCTTCTCCTTCAGGGTTTCTATTGATTGCAACTTAATCTCTTGAGGCAAATTGATGGTTTTAACCTTAAACTGAAATACAGAGTCAACATGAGATCACAGAATTGAGCAAAACTAAAATTGTCCAAAAGTGGAATTTTTCCAACTCTCTGAAGGGGCCTGTTCGGGCCAGGCATATTTGTTTCTTTCAGGTATTGAGATACGCAAGACAAATAGCTTTAAAAAGACTGAGAAAGCCAGCGTGTTGAATTAGAAAAGAATCTGAAACTGGAGGTGGGGGAGGGTCCCTGCTTAACCTTCTCCAGCTCCCGCAGACCCCTCCTGGGGCCCCAAACCAGACATGGCCCTGGTCTGGCTTGCTCGTGGGAAGTTTCTGCTGCATTCTTATGCTATAGGTACAAACTCGCTACATACTAAGTCAAGAACTCTGTTGGCAGAGATTGTAGCTTTGCGGCTCTGTATACAACTCAGCTCCAGTTCCTGCACACCTGTCAGGCGCTCATTCCGTGTCCCTGGAAGTTAGCCTGTGCTGGTGGGGAGTGTAGATACTGGAGCCAGTTGCACCTGGCTTTGAATTCTGACTCTGCCATTTAGGGGAAGACCTCAGGCAAGTATTTAATTTTTGCAAGTGTCAGTTTTCTCAGGCCCTCCGGATGATACTTGTACTGTAGCAGCAACTGACCAGCTTCTCCCAGGCCACACAGACAGGTTATATTTCCAGCCTCCTTTCCAGCAAGGCCTGGTCATATGACTGAGCTCTACTAAATGGAATGGGCTGGCCCATGAAAATCCTCCTGGCTGACAGCCTAGAATCTTCCCCCACCCACTCACTGAAGAGAGAGGGCTTGGAGGCCCCTGAGTCCATTCTGGGCAGAGGCATCAAGATTCTGAGACTTACCTGTTGCCGTAACTAGCATTATCCTAATATCCTGCTTTGCAGAAGTGTGGAGATTAATATAAAGCATCCGTGGATATGTGTACATTGCGTGTGCCCCACACTTACATGTTTTCTTTTGTTTAACCATAAAAGCACTATTATATGGTAGATTCTCTCACTTGTCCCATTTTACAGATGGATAAACTAAAAGCTCTAAGAAGTTAAGTAAGTTATCCAAGGTTATAAGAAGATATTATACACAGGTAGTAGTCAGGGTCAGAGCTGAGCTCTTAACCCAGGTCTTAGTCACTGCATTTTTAAAAATTCAGAAAGGAGGAATCTATGGAGGAGAAATAAAGGCTACTCACTGATCTGATGAAAGAGAGGGGGAGATTTCAGAGCCCAGTCAGGGTAATCTCCTTGGCAACAAGCCTCAGACTGTCCTTGAGGTAGAAGATCCTTTGCTAATGCTGTAATAACAATAATGAAGATAAATAGCAAATACTGAGAGAATACTGAGGAGACCTCGGTCACTGTTCTAAATTACTTACAAACATTAGCTTATTTACTCCTCAGGACAAGCCTGTGAGGAGAGTTCTGTTATTGTGCTCACATTAATGGGAAGGAAACTGAGGCAAAAATGGTGACGTGATGTGCTAAGATTACACAGAGAATAAGAGGCAGGTTGGAACCTGAGCCCAGGCAGTCTGGCTGCCAGGCCACGCACACCGCCAAAGTGCCTCCACTATGACTTCTCATAGCACCTCAAAAGCATTGCTTTGATTTACCCAAAGGCTCAGGAGTGCTGTGTTAAAATATAATTTCTAGATGAATTATGAAACAACACATGTGTGAATAGGTGGAAAGTTTACCATGGAGGAAACTGAGGCACAGGAATGGGAAGTAACCAGCCCAAGGTCCCCTAGTTCCAAGGTGGAGGAGGCAGGATTTGAAGCCAGCCAGTCTATCCCTAGCCTGTGTTGTCAATTCTCAAAAATAAAGAAGTGATTATTATGGGCCATATTGGTTCCTGGGTTCAGTCCCATTGCTTTTATTGTCCAAGAACAAAGTGGATGCCTTACAGAGCAGTCAGCTTCCTGCTCCTGGAAGTGTTGAAGTAGGTATGGACAAGTCCCATCAGAACGGGTGAGCCCCAGCTACATTGGCCATGGCGGTGGACTTGCAAAGGCCTGCAAGGTTTTTCCTCATTACAGGAGCCCATGATCCTGAGGATAATGGAGGGAAAGAACACTCGCCCATGAAAAGCTTTTAGTTATTTATTCACGATTACTTTGATTGACACTTGCATAGACTAAATCTTATGCAATTCCACTATCCCAGCCAGAGCTTGGCCTATGGCAGACATTCAAGTGCTGAACAAGTAAATAAATGATTAAATGTTTGTACAAGTGACAGAACTGTGCAGAATTATTGGGAAAAGGAGAATGGAAGAATAGACCCAGGATGTGAGGGCTTGCAAGGAGGCATTTGGAACAGAGGCCAGCAAAAGGGCTCTGGAACTCAGAGGAGGATGATAAAGAAGGCCCCTGAGGATACCGTTTGAGTTGTGGCCCCTGAAAAAGATAAGTCCATGTCCTCACCCCTGGGACCTAGAAATGTGACCTTATTTGGAAAAAGGGTCTTTGCAGAGATAATTAAGGATCTCATCCTTAATCATCCTAGATTAGGATAGCATCCTGGATTAGGGTGGACCTTAAATCCAATGACAAATATCTTTATAAGAGAAGAAAAAGGGGGAATACAAAGAGACACAGACGACCACGCCACATGAGCACAGAGGTAGAGTTTGGAGAGATGCTGCCATAAGCTGAGTGTAACTCCGGGGGGGAAATCCCAGGGCAAAATACTTTTTAAACCAAAATCAAAGGGAGAAATGAAGCTTAAGAAACCCATTTACAAGCAGTCGTCCAGCATCTCTCTTGAAACCCTACAGAGGAAGAGAGTTCCACCCAACCTCTCTGTCTGGATTTGCCCTCACTCACCCATGTAATTACCTATTGATATGGAGATGGTTGCTTCTCTCCACCCCTTGGAAACACCTACTGATATGGAGATGCTCTAAGGCCTGGTGAGAGATTCTGGAAGTATTGCAATTTTACCCCCACCAAGACAACCACCAGCAGCTAGAAGCCAAGGAAAAGATTCTGCTCTCAAGTCTTGAGAGGGAGCATGGCCCTGGTGATGCCATTGGTTTGGATTTTTGGCCTCCAGAACTTTAAGAGAATACATTTTTGTTTGAAGTCACTAAGCTTGGGAAAATTTGTTATATGGTAGCCCTGGAAAATTAATCCAGGACAGTAACATCAGAGTGAAGAGAGCAATTGGGCCTTGAACAGGAGCTGTGTGGCCTTGAGCAAGTCAGTTGGCCTTGTTAGGTGCCTTTCCTTAGCAGCTCATGAAAGGTGGGGCTGAGTAATTAATGAGGCCCCTGCCCACTTCAGGGTTCTAAAAGTCCACAGCTCTGTCCTGGCAGGACTCTGGTGCCAATGTTGTTGAGGCCCTCAGTGGCTCTGTGCAACAGGCTGAGGTGTGACCTTTCCCTACAAAGTGCCCACCAGTGCTGAGAAGACAGGCATTCTCCATGTAGTGACTGATACTGGGCCTAGAACTCAGCCTTATTCGAAGGGACACCTGGGTACAGGTCCCTCTTCATAGGAAACCAGGCTAAAAATAGCCTCACACTGCCTGTAGGGACAACCAGTTCTCACAGTGCTGATGCTGTAAATGAGAGTTGCCTTCCTCTTTGGATTTATGGCCCCTAGGGGTGCGTCGCTGGACGTTGCTATGGGGAAAAGGAGTCAGGTGACGTCTGAGATTGCAAGTCTGTTCCATCTCCCCATCATCAGAGACTGGCTTGACAAAGGTAGAGATTTTAGCTCAAATAAAGTTCCTTAGGAGCAGTGGTCCTTTTGCCCACCTCTCCTCTTTAGCCATCACCGGCAGGCAGGTGTGTAGCAGGCCTTTGCCAAGTGCATGATCCTCCATTGGGGTGGAATTCTTTATCACTGGTTTAGCAAAGAGGATTCTGGGGGCCGGTTTGGGATGGAATCTGCCATCTTTCTTTTGGAGATCAGTTCTGAAGACTTGCATCGGCAGCATCTCACACTAATGCCCTGCCTATCATGGAGGTGCAAGGCTCTCTTAGGGCAGCAGGTGCTCAAAGGATCTGAGAGCCACTTGTAGGTCAAAGCCGTCCACTGCTCCCTACCTACTGCCAGGCCTCAGGCCGGCCCCTTGATCCCTCCAACTGCCACCCAGGCTCAGCAAAATGTCATGTGGAATTAGGTCTGCTCATCTCCCTTGTGCGTGGCAAGGTCTACAGAGGGGGCTTAAAATAGTCTATTTGAGAAAACTATTACAAAGGCTTATAAATGCTAAAATAAAAATGAATCCTAACATATGATGTCTATATTACATTTTAGAAGGACTTTTACATTTGACCAGAAGCTTGAGGAGCTTGAAAGGAGGTTCAGTGCACCATAGTCCGTCCCATGCATCATTAGGGTCCCTATTAGGGTCCCTCCTTGTCTAACTGCCCATCTCCTGCCTCATCCACCCCTTCTGGAGCTCTCAGGGGGTCTGGAAGTCACAAAGAATTTACAGAAGGGGAGCCTGAGCAGATAAAATCCTGGGCCTCATGGTTTCTTAGAGCCTGGAGTTGTTCTGTGTTAACTTAAAGTTGTAACCTGAAGGCTCTGCTCAGCAACCTAGAAGCAGCTCTCACCAGAGTGAGGCCGTTTGGTCCTATTGTGTAATGAAAATCATCTCTGAAGTGTAATTAGACACTGAATGCTCACTACGCACCACCACACTGGGAGCCCTTTACCTAGACCGTGTCCTCAGCCATCCCAACGTCTATGTGACGGTGCCACTATGAACCACCCCATTTTACCATGGAGGAGACTGAGGCACAAGGACGTTTGGAAGTGACCAGCCCAAGGTCCCCCAGCTACAAGGTGGAGGAGTCAGGATTTGAAGCCAGCCAGTCTATTTATCTCCAGCCTACATTCTCAGTTCTCAATAATAACAAGAGAGATGGAGCATGCTAAAATAATACCAAAAAACATGTTTTAAAAATGTATGTCCTATTATTTTAGAAAAATGCCTGATCCCTCTCCCAAGACTTTCCAATAAGAAATGAAAATGTTGTCAATGCTACTTTATTTTTTATTCAACTAAATATCTTAGTGAATATAGAGCAAGACAATTATCTTTAAATACTCTTAACGGAAAGGAATTTGACATTTGTTCACAAGAATCGCTCAATTGCCTCCCCTGATCCACCTTCCCTTTGCACGGAATTCTGAAAGAGACAAAAAAAATGTACAGCTCAGATAAGATCATTCTCAGAATTGAGACAAGGCCCATGGACATGTTATTATATAACATATTTAAAAATTATGCCTCAATTTGACATGTCATAAATGCTCCAGTTGGTACTTGTTTGTTTTTGGTGTGTCTAATGGCCATTAGGTCAGTGTGAGCAGGTGGCCTCAGGGAACAGCTCCACTCTTTCCCCTGGGTCATTGTTTTCCAGCCTGTGGACAGCACCTTGGCCCTCCAGGGCCCTGGCCACCACCAGCAGGTCAGGACTGGGCTCTGGGTGGGAGGTTGCAACACTTCTGAAAGACAGCAAGCTCATGTCCCTGAGACCATGTCCTCATGAGAGGTGGAGGGGGCCCAGAGCTGCCCTCGGGCATGGACTTATGCTTCCACCAGCCTACAGGCTAAGCAGTCTCCCCAGATTTACACTCTAGGCCTCAGAGCATCACTGAATGGAGGGAATAGCCTTGCCTGGCTGTACTCTGAAATGTCCCCAAGCATGGCAGGGTGGTTTTTGCCTCATCAGAGGGGCAGGTGAGAAGCCCTGGGATGAGCCGGGCCGCATGGCGCTTCCACCCCCTCAAAGCTGCTGCCGGAGAGAACACACCTGCAAGCCACAGCTGCGGTGCTCGCCTGCGACGGCCTATTTCTGCCAGGCTGTGGTGCTGGGAGCGGGAAAGGGAGGGGTGGAGGGTCCTCAGGCTCCACATGGCCCCCTTTCTTTGAAATACCCCCCCCCCCCGGTGCTCCCACACCCCCCAGGCAGACACATAACATCTGCCTGGAGAAGAGCCCCGATGGGACTGACCTTGGGATGTCTTACTGGGTGTTATTGTCAGTGTTTCTTCCATTCCTCGGCTGAAAAAAAAAAAAATGGAGCAGCTTACGAATACTGAGACAAAACTACCTGCAACCCAGTTTGGCTTCAGATCCTTTCTCTACTGGGCTTAAGGCCTCGATCTCCTAACTGGGAGGTCAGCAGCCTCCGTGAGGCCCACCTGGTAAGCCCTCCCCTGTGCTAGAGCCGCCCTGCGGCAGTGCACTAGGACCCTTGCTGCTCCTGCAGCCTGACACTGTCCCCATCCCGCACTCCACCCCTTAGCCTCTGCTGATGTGGCAAGATCATCTTCGAACCATTTAAGACCTCTTACCCTAAAGACATCATGGAGACAGACCCACTGTTTCTCAAAGTACTTGCTAGAGAACAACCACTGACTGGCAGATTCAACAGAGCACCTGAAGAAGCGTGCGAGTGGGAAGCATTTCCGTGTTCAAATAAGTCTGGGAAAACTATGATTAAGCTGAGTTAAACAGGCGGTTTCCTGCAGGACTTGCTGATGTGCCCTGTTGGCCTTTGAGAATGTTGGGTGTAGTGTTTTCTAATCTTATTTTACTTTGCAGAGCATCTTGGCACCTGTGACCCACAGAATGCGGTTTGAGGGGCACAGATCCAGTCTGACTTACACATTTTTCTGCTGCATACACTGAGGGTCTAGGGGGGCACTGTGAGTGACTGACCGCAAACTAGAACAGTCCTCTGATTCGGTGACCTCTGCAAGAGGCTCCGAGTCTCCTGGGAAGGAGGAGAGGATGACACCTAGACTCTTGTTTCCAAATGTGTTTGGGGCCACAATTCTGGACCTTTATGCTGGGGAATCTGACTCTGGTTGGCCCCCCACCTGTCCATCAGCAGAAGTCTCACCTCCTGGCCCTGGGGTTCCAGAGCCCTGATGCCTGTGTCCTGCTAGACCATTTCCTTTACAAGCATCAAGTTTCTAGGAGGGGACTTTGAGAGTCAATCCTTAAGTTAAGGGTGAGAGAGTCCCCACAATTATTCACCAGCTAGCCATTGGATGCTGGGTGGGCCCATTCTGCAGGAGCTCCATAACTGGGTAGCAGGAGAGAATTGGGGTTAACAATAGGGAAGAGGAAATGTGTTATACCCTGAAAAGGAAAAATGGTCGTCCCGGGTGGCAGCGTCATCCTGCAACATAAAAACACAAAACCGTTACCAACCACGTTGTGCCAAAGGTTTTCCAAAGATGGGAGCAGTTTTCAAAATGTGGTCCCCAGACCAAAAGCATTAACAACATCTTGGGAACTTGTTAGAAATGCCAATTCTCAGGCCCCTACAGAATCTCTGGAGTTGGGACCCAGCCACCCGAATTTTAACAAGGATCTCAGGTGTTTATGATTCCTGGTCACCTTGGAAAAGTGCTGGTACCTGGGGTTTGTGTCCCTTGCAGTACCTCTTCCCAAGTTTGTGCAACGGGCATGGGGGCCCTTTGGCATGTGAGTCAAAGAAAGCAAATCCTCAGGAGCAGGTGCCCCGAGGTGACTCATCGGCAACCCTTGAGCTAAAATATAAACAGCCAGGGGCATTGGCCTGGTGATTCCCTTCTGCCTCAGGTAAGGATGAGGAAAGCCCGGGAAAACCTGAATCAGATGCTCAGACTCAGAGAAAATGGTCAGGGGCATATTGAGATATTCTTTACAGGGGGTGCGACAAGGTGGCCCAGCTCCAAGCACTTCCCTGTCCTTGTCTCATAGATCTTTCTTTGGGGTTGTGTTCTCCCCAGAGCTTACGGTTCTTGGTGAAATCCACAGCGGCCCTCCAGCCCTGTGGGAATGGGGCACAGGTTAAGTTACAGGAACACATCCCTGGGGCTTGCAGTCCTGCTGTGACCCTGCACCTCCCTGGTTCCACACTTGGGCCACCAGAAGTCAGGCGCAAAGAAGGCAGTTCCAGGCCATTTACATGCTAACCGTGTAGCCAAAGAGAACTTCCTGTTGGAGAAGGGGGGCATGTCTTCCTGACTGTGTTACCATTTATGTCCAGGACAATGTTGAATTTGCTTGCTCTTCCCTCCAGCCTCAACTTGAAGTTGACCCCTGGGGTAGGCAAACTCCACCTGGAAGGCTGTGCTCAGCAGATCAGGTAAATTATTCCCTGTACTCAGGATGACCAAGTGATTTTTAAAGAACCGAGCAGTTTTCTGGAGGTCTTGGGATTTTCAGAGCTAAAACCAGGAGAGTCCTAGCAAGCTTGGATGAATGGCTCACTCTGCTTGGGCTCAGTGGCCACAAGAAATTTTTTCTGTTTCTACCATGGGACAAAACCCTAATTAATATTTTGAACAGGTTCAGCCTTTACCGAAACTGTTCATTTCTGAATGAAAAAAAAAATTTTTTTAAAGAAAGTTCTGAGGTACGGACAAAGGGGCAGATGAGGCAATGGGAAGTAGAGGGTATATCACCAAGGTGAATGTACCTGTCAAGAGGAAAGGAAGGGACAGAGAAAGTGAAAAACAACATCCAAACTAAAACATAAAACAAGACATACTGGTGAAGAGAGCAGGAGAGGAAAGGCCGCCCCATGGAGGACCTTGCACCCTCCCTCACCCTGCAGTCACCTTATGGGGTCACAGTGGAGGGGACTGAGGCTCGGGAGGTTAAGGAATCTGGGCAAGGTCAAGAGCCAGAGCTCCCTCCCAAGGCAGAAACTTAGGATCAAGGAAAGAATGCAGGCGAGGCAGCCACATGCATTTATGATGGGTACATGAACTTTTAGTGGCATAGAAATATGGTGAAAGAGAAAAGCACGTACTCGCTGTAGAAATCTCTTCATTGCCGGGTTGGCGAGCTTGGCAGCCAGGCGCATTAAAGGGTGCACGGGAGGGAACTGTAACCGAGGCGGCCAGCGTCAGGCAGGCTCTGGGACATCACCCTGAGCTGTGCATCCACCTTTCCACTCACTCCTTTACAAATGGGTTTAATTTTCAGAATAAAACCCAATTCTGAGCTGATGCTTGAAATTTTATGTTTTTAATAAAGAACTGCTTGCCTTTATAGCAGGTTTCAGTTCCAGCACATCATTTAAAAATACTCCCTTAGGACAAAGCAGACTCTTGTCTGCCCTGGCCCTGAGCATTCCATCCTTCCAGTGTGGAGTGAGTGCACTGTCCTGGAGAAGCAGCTCCATGCAGATCCGCTTTGTTCCCAGCTATGCTCTCCTCCTAATCTAAGGGATGAGGTGGAAGGGGCAGCATCCATTGCCTGCTCGCCTGGATGCATTTTATTTCCCTCTACTTCCTGTCGGTGGCTATCCCCACACACAGGCATGCCCACCCAGGCCTTACCTAGTCTGTGTGAATCCTCCCTGAGTATTCTGGCTCAGAGTAAATGCTAATTTGTGTCACTGACAGTTTATCTTTCCCTTTCCATCGTCCTTTCTCCGAGTGCCCATGACACTCCTTGATAACACCGCCATCCTTACCTGATCCCCATTAGAGAGTGTCTGCAGACCCCTGCTTTTCTACTAATCTGTACCTGCTAAGTAGGAAAGGATAAAAGGCATGCAGAGGAGAGGGGCTTCTCCAGAAAGATAATTAAGATAAAAATACTGACCCCAGTTTTAACTGGATGTGTTGGCTCCCTAGTTCTGGAGTAGTGAAATAGAAACTATTGAACAAGAAAAAAAAAGTTGACTTTAGTGCTAAGTGTCACTTGCAGGAAATGTGGAAGTTACATGCCCTTGTCACTGGGCTGGGCAGTACTCACCCTTTTTTGTATGTCTTGTTTATCCTGGAAAGAGAATTGTGGGGGTAAATTACATGGAATTTTACAGGGGCAGGCAATTGATGAGGTTTCATTATAAATTGCATCATAGACCTTACCGGATTTATCCAAATATTATTAAATAAATTGGCACTCTGGAAAGAAATCCAATACATAAACCTACTGACTACAGTTGATGCAGGATCTTACAAAAAAGCAAGTTGCCAGAAATACATCATTCTTTTAAAGCTTAATCTCACTTCACCTTTTCAGTCTCTGGGGGGAAAACATACTTGTAATGCATAGAAGCAATAGGCTAGTCGATTCCCAGATAACCATGTGACTAAGAGTTGGAAGAAAATAATAATTGCAATTTTTAATTCACTGCTGGGTGTACCCTAGGGTTGGTTCAAATTGGCCAAACTTGTTTTCCTCCCCAAAAGCTTTCCACATGAATCTTCGCTCTTCTTGCAGAAAGCCTAGCTTTTCATCCCAGATCCCTATTAGAGCACCACCTTGCCTTTATTTGCATGGATGATAGCCCAGGAAATCTTTATAGGCAGCATATTCTACTCAAGAAAGGTGTATTTTAAAATGAAATCACAGGTTTCTGTGCTGTGTATTGTAAACTTACTAGAGATGATTACTGCGAATGATCTTTAAAATATGCTGAGCTAGCTCCCATGAGTCATTCACATCTCATTCACATTTAAACATTCTTGAATCAGCTCAAACATCAAACAAGACAGAAATGAAAGTTGTTAATAATTAGACCTGGACTCTTCTGCAAATGAAGTGGATTTAAAGCCCAGGTAACTCATCCTAATGTTGGGTAGTTCAGGGAGCCAGGGCCCCAGGACAGGTAGTGTAATACCGAAGGTCGAATTTCAGTGCAGAAGCAAGACCAGGAAGAGCCATATTCTCTCCATTGATAGCTTTAAAACATTAGCAGTTTTGTTCACTAAACAATCCTCTGCTCTTCTGCAATTGGAAATGATGAATGGGATCAGCTTTGGGAAAATGGAGAAGGTGGAAGGAAATTCATTTCGTGTGGACCCTTCCATCTGGGGAACGCACAACCCGATTTTATATTGTAGGTAATATATATGACAGCCATTTGTACTTCCTCTGCTTCTGCAGGGGACATCCTCACAACCTTCATGCAAGGAGCAGGGAAGCTCATTCCGTATGAGGTGAAGACCAGTGGCAAGGAGATGGAGGACTCTGAGTTCTCACCCTGAAGGTTTGCTTTGGGTACCAAGGGGTAAAGATTAATTCTAAAGGTGAGAGACGACAATTGTCCTCTGACATATGCAAAATGGTAAACTGAAAATAAGAAGAAATAGGCATGATATGTTTGTGATTTTTAAGAAAGGTGACGTTTGAGTCTTGAAGAATGAAAATTAGCTGTGTCAAGAGACAATGGTAACAGCTAGCCCTTAAGTGCTGCCACTTACCATGTTCTAGACACTGTTGAAAATACCTCACAAATATTAAAGGGATCAATACTCATTATAAATTACGGGGCTAGAGATTCAAGATGGCAGTGTGAGAGGTGAGACAGAGAACTCCTCCCAAAACCACAAATAGTACAAAAATGTAGTTAATACAACAACTAACCCTAAAACAGCAACAGGAAAGAAGGGTGAACCAGACTGCATACAGACCTCATGAACAGAGCAGACCTCACAAAACAGGTTAACGTACCAAAGCCTTGATCGGGTGGGACCCAGGCCTTTCCCCCACATCAGCTCACTGGCAGAAGGAAGAGAAACAGAATGGGGAGGAAATGGAAGCCAGGGACTGCTGAACACCCAGCCCTGGAGATCTGCTTTGCAAGCAGAAACCTACATTGTGTGGTGCTCTGGAGGTTGGGGAGCTGGGACTGGCAGGGTGCTTGAAAGACTGAGAGTCCAGGCATTTGTGGAGGAAAGGATCCACATCCAGCTGCTCTGGGACAGAGCAAAGGCGGGCGGTCTGAGAGGCTTCCTAGCAGCGAGAGGCCTGCTGAAGGGGTGGGGTTTGCATGGAGTTTGCTGCGCGGGAGAAGGGAGAGGTGGACAAGGTTGTCTGGGCACGCTCTTCCCAGCAGGTTGGGAACTTTAAGGAGCTTCAGGTGCTCCATTCCCCTGGCTGGCTACTCAGCTCCAAGGCCCCCCACGGTGACACGCAGCCTGCCGAGCCTTCCTACTGGCCTGACAGCACTGGCTCGCAAACTGCCAGTCACTGTGCTGGCGTCAGGCCAGCCAGAGGGAGGCCCCACCTACAACAGCTAGAGACACAAAGCACAGAGGCTTATACCTGTGTGCTCGGCCCACTGGCTCTAATACTGGAGACAGGCACTGCAGACGGTAATCAGTAAACAGATCTTTCCTCCCTCCGGCCACCAGCTCGGCCCCACTACAACCCCCAACCTCACTCTACGGGTTGAGCAGCTTGAGCTTCTCGGCACTAGAGGGCACCACATAGAAATATGAAATGTCAAAAGAACCTGGTTCAGACCAAAGTCTCACAAACCCCAGAAAAAGGATCAAATGAAACTGAATTCACCAATCTTCCTGAAAGAAAGTTTAAAATAAAAATCATAAACATGCTTATGGAGGTACAGAAAAATATTCAAGAACTCAGGAACAAATTTAAGACAGAGATTCAATCATTAAGAAATTCCATATCTGAAATGCAATATACGATGGAGGGACTTAAAAGCAGGTTAGATGTAGTAGAAGAGACAGTAAATGGAACAGAAATTAGAGAAATAGGAATACAAAAAAGCTTAGGCACAGAGAGAAAAAAGAATCTCTAGGAATGAAAGAATATTGAGAGAACTGTGTGACCAATACAAACGGAACAGTATTCACATTTTAGGGGTACCAAAAGAAGAAAAAAGAGAAAAAGGGATAGAAAGTGTCATTGAGGAGGTAATTCCTGAAAACATACAAGGCATCCAGATTGGTAAAGAAGAAGTCAAATTGTCACTATTTGCAGATGATATGATACTGTACATAAAAAACCCTAAAGACTCCACTCCAAAACTACTAGATCTAATATCTGAATTCAGCAAAGTTGCAGGATACAAAATTAATACACAGAAATCTGTTGCATTCCTATACAGTACCAATGAACTAGCAGAAAGAGAAATAGGGAAACAATTCCATTCACAATTGCATCAAAAAGAATAAAATACCTAGGAATAAACCTAACAAAGGAAGTGAAAGACTTATACTCTGAAAACTACAAGACACTCATGAGAGAAATTAAAGAAGAAACCAATAAATAGAACCAAATCCCATGCTCATGGATAGGAAGAATTAATATTTTCAAAATGGTCATCCTGCCTAAAGCAATCTACAGATTCAATGCAATCCCTATCAAAATACCAACAGCATTCTTCAATGAACTAGAGCAAATAGTTTTAAAATTCATATGGAACCAAGACCCTGAATAGCCAAAGCAATCCTGAGAAGGAAGAATAAAATGGGGGGAATTACTCTCCCTGACTTCAAGCTCTACTACAAAGCCACAGTAATCAAGACAATTTGGTACTGGCACAAGAACAGACCCATAGACCAATGGAACAGACTAGAGAGCCCAGATATAAACCCAAGCATATATAGTCAATTAATATACGATAAAGGAGCCATGGATATACTATGGGAAAATTACCACCTCTTCAACAACTGGTGTTGGCAAAACTGGAAAACTACATGCAAGAGAATGAAACTGGATTATTGTCTAACCCCATACACAAAAGTAAACTCAAAATGGATCAAAGACCTGAATGTAAGTCATGAAACCATAAAACTCTTAGAAAAAAACATAGACAAAAATCTCCTGGACATAAACATGACCAATTTCTTCATGAATATATCTCCCCAGGCAAGGGAAAGAAAAGCAAAAACGAACAAGTGGGACTATATCAAACTAAAAAGCTTCTGTATAGCAAACAACACCATCAGTAGAACAAAAAGACATCCTATAGTATGGGAGAATATATTCATAAATGACATATCCGATAAGGGGTTGACATCCAAAGTATATAAAGAACTCATGCACCTCAACAAACAAAAAGCAAATAAGCCAATTAAAAAATGGGCAGAGGAGCTGAACAGACACTTCTCCAAAGAAGAAATTCAGATGGTCAACAGGCACATGAAAAGATTCTCTGCATCACTAATCATTAGAGAAATGCAAATTAAAACCACAATGAGATATCACCTCACACAAGTTAGGATGGCTACCATCCAAAAGACAAACAACAACAAATGTTGGCAAGGATGTGGAGAAAGGGCAACCCTCCTACACAGCTGGTGGGAATGTAAATTAGTTCAACCATTGTGGAAAGCAGAATGGAGGTTCCTCAAAAAACTCAAAATAGAAATACCATTTGGCCCAGGAATTCCACTCCTAGGAATTTACTCTAAGAATGCAGCAGCCCAGTTTCAAAAAGACAGATGCACCCCTATGTTTATCACAGCACTATTTACAATAGCCAAGAAATGGAAGCAACCTAAGTGTCCATCAGTAGATGAATGGATAAAGAAGAAGTGGTAGGTATACATAATGGAATACTATTCAGCCATAGGAGGAAAACAAATCCTACCATTTGCAACAACATGGATGGAGGTAGAGGTCATTATGCTCAGTGAAATAAGCCAGGTGGAGAAAGACAAGTATCAAATCATTTCACTCATCTGTGGAATATAAGAACAAAGCAGAAACTGAAGGAACAAAACAGCAGCAGACTCACAGAACCCAAGAATGGACTAACAGTTACCAAAGGGAAAGGGACTTGGGAGGAAGGGTGGGAAGGAAGAGAGAAGGGGGAAAATGGGGCATTACGATGACCACACATAATGTAGTGGTGAGGGGGGTTACATGGGAAAGGTAGTATAACCAGAGAAGACAAGTAGTGACTCTATAGCATCTTAGTACGCTGATGGACAGTGACTGTAATGGGGTATGTGGTGGGGATTTGATAATAGGGCGAGTCTAGTAACCATAATGTTGTTCAAGTAATTGTACATTAATGATACCAAAATAAAAATAAATAAATAAACAACTAAAAATTTTTTTTTAAGAAAATAGAAGAGCACATACATTCAAGAATCCAATACCCAGTATATCCACTTTTATATTAACCATAAAAGACTAATTTCAACTAATGAAGTCAAACACTTTTTTACAATTAAAAAATAAATAAATAAATTATGGGGGGATAGTAAGATTATTATTCCCTTATTACAGATGAGGAAACTGAGACATAGATTAAGAAACTTTCCAAGGTTAAGTAGATCTGGATTTTGAATCCAGGTACTTTGGTTTTAGGGGCTGAACTGTTAACCACAGCCTGCAAAAGAGGCAAAGGCATTTTTGGCTGAGGACATGCCTGTGCAAAGACACAAGGACCTCATGCATGTGGGGAATAGTGAGAAGTTCAACGTGCCTGTGGGTATGAACAGAACGAAGTTCAGTGGTATGCTGTGGGTTGGGGGGGGAGAGGGACAAAAGGAGCTGTGGCCCAAGATGAAAACAGATAGTCTGCACTAAGAATCAGGGACTATACCCTGACACTACCCTCTGGTACTTTTGACTGAATCAACATTTGCCTTATATCTATTGAAACATTTCTATTGTGGTTACTATAGTTACCGTTAGGTCCTTCACATGAGATCCATTGTTTTGGAGAACTATTATATCATGGTATATCAATTTGTAAATGTGTGTTATGATAGATTGTAACATATACAATTAATGTAATTACATATGCATATAGATTATGATAACTGTAAGAATATGCATGAATTACCAATATTTTATATGTAATTTATATTTAAGAGATTCATTTTTTATTTCCTAAACTTATATTCTTACACACACACTTAAACATACACACAGAATTCTCCTATAGGTAGCAAAAGAGTATGCTTAATACAAATATCAATTATGGTGGAAACATGGGCATGGATAAAACTAAAAGAATTATCATAGGTATATTAAATTTTTTTTTACCTTAGGTTGCCTAGGAAGAGTTGCCCAATATGCCAGCCTCTAAAAAAAATAAGGAAAATGAATCAATTTCACTCATTATTCAGGTAAGTATAAATTTCTTAGTTAATAGAATTCAATTACAGCCCATATGAAAGTCTAAAATCGTCCCATTTATGAACCTTGTATTATCTTCTCAGACAGTGGCAATGAATTTCAACACAACCCTTAGGATGACTTAAATGAGGCCATGGAAATGGCGGCAGCGAGTTCATGCCACAGCCAGGAATCTAATCTTAAAATAGTTGTAAGTGAACATTATCCACACGATATTTTCAAGACCAAGATGAAATAAAAAATCTCACATTACTGAATAACAGTGTACCTCAAGCTGCATAATATCCAAGCCATCTGGAGGATCCGCAAAAGGTTGAGGAAATCCTATTGTGAGAAATCATAAAAACATCACTTAGGGGAAAAGAGGTCATAGCATTAAATTTAAATCTTTACTATGAAAAACATACAGAGATTCGATAAATACAATGTTGTTAAAAGGATATACAAAATTAATCAAAAAGAGCATACTTTCTCAGTAATGAAGGTTGAGTCCCATGGAACCAGCCATTCCCCCTGACCAGAACCTTCTCAGTGCCGACTACTGTCATACTTCCATGAGATGCTGGATGGATTTTGGGGGGTGATGTGAGGTTGGAAGTGGAGAGAAGTTAAACACCCCCTGCGGAAATGGTGATGCGATCATCAGCTTTCTGGGGGCCACATGCCATTGTGGGGTGTAACTTCTGAGGTGAAGTGAATCCCTCCGAGTATGTAAGGAAAGGTGTGGGTCCTCATCTCTGACATATGCACAGGCACGTCTGGATGCCCAATTTTTCAAACCACGTCAGGGGTTCAGGCCCTTTCCAGTTTTTTTCATGAACCCCCATGACAACCACCCACCCGAAGTAGAGGGTTCCTCTGAATGTAGCCCCCAGACCACCTTCAGAAATACTTGAGGTGTGCAGGTTCACGGGTCCCACGAACCAGGACTGCCAGGTGTGGGGTGCAGTAATCTGCATTGTAAACAAGCTTCCCGGAGATTCCGCAGCAACCTGTTTGAGATGTGCCTGTGGTTCAGACCCCAGGCAAAGAATCACAGCTCAAGCAGAGCCAGGCAATTTCTCCTTTACTGGGCGGCGTGCTCTCAGCCCGCCTGGGGCTCTTTCTGCCTCCTGGGCCCAGTCTGGCTGACCCTGCTCTCCTCCTGCCATCACCTCACAGATGCTCAGGACGTGCAAAGGTATTTGTATAGTGGTTCTGGAAAAATACTTACAAAGATAAATCTTATGCCCAAAATAAATAAAAGAGGCCTCCCAGAGCCCATGTGGAATGTCTTACTTAGGTGATTCGTGCCACAGCCCAACTCCAGCACAGCTGCTGGCATCCATATGATCTGTGCACAGCCATCTGTATGTGTAAAAATACCACTTGCACACTCGCCTAAGCAGCCCTGGTGGATGGGAAGTTCCGAGAAGGCTTTGACGACTAGAATTTGTCATTCAGAGAAGCAGCATGCAAACAACACCGAGACCTGCTGGCTGCTCTGCTCTGTGTGCATTCTGGCCTTTCCATTTTATGACCCACTATGAATAATTCTCACAACACTCCATCTCCTGATTAGTCAAATGTCACAAGCTCCTTTTCTTTTTTTCTTTTTTTTTTTTTAATCCCAGGGCCCTACTTTAATACCATGTAGCAATGCTCTTCCTCAGGACTGACTCTGTGCTTTTATTATCCATCATGACACCATAGGAGCAAACTTCCCCGAAGGCCCTGAGGCTGACATACTGCCCATTGCTGAGCAAGTGATTGGTTCACAGGAAACAGAACAGGGCTGTAACTATACATTTATTCCTCCACTTCTCATGTTAGTAATTTTATTTTTGGTGAGTTTGCTGATTAGTTCATGGATTGATTCAGTTTCCTACTGTGAGAAGGCTATAGAATTCTTGCAAATAAATTATCCAGCTATAATATCTGGCACTACCATATCTATCAGAAAGCACAAATTCCAATTCTGACCCCATGCCATACCAAGAGGCATCTGTATAAAAAGATTCTGGATTGTGTTATCATCTTTAAAAACTGGAATGTGTCAACACAAGGAAAGTGAGGATTTATAGTTCTTTCACATCATCCCTGAAAAGTCAGATTTTGGACATTTGGAATCCACAAACTAAAATCAGGATGGCCAACATCTGAAGTTGTCGGTTTTACATAGGTGATTATATTAGCTGTTGTATTCATAGAGAGACCTTGGCCTTTCAGGGGTCTTTGCTGCAGGAAATCGTGGAGAAAGACTGGTTGATAAATGAAGGTGTGTCAAGACATGGCACCAAAATCTCAAGGAGGCCCAATAAGAAATGGAATGAAAGGTATGCATTGTACCAATACCACTATGGAATCACAGGATCATCATTAAGTGTTGATGAGACGCTCCTGACCCTCTCAACCTCCAAGACTGATAGAAAAGGCAGGCTGTCTTGATTCTGCAGCCTCTGCACTTTTCTCTTCTCACAGGGTTGCTAAGACCACTGAATAGTTAGTTGCACTTCCACAAGAACAAAGGAAATTTTGGAAAGCTGTTTCTTTGCCTGTGTGCCCTTTACTTTCTGTGATCCTTGGCCCTGGCTGTTGACTGGTTCACCGGTAAGTGACAGAGAAGGCAAGCCAAGCTAAGGGAGGCCACCATCTTCACCAGTCCTCAGACCCATAGGAGCACTTGTGTTCTGGCCTAGCTCAGCTTTCTACATGGAGAGAAAATTAGGCATATACTTCTCACTATATAATAATGAACTCCAGACAGATTAAATATCTAAATGTGCAATTAAAAATTTTAAAACAACTGGAAGCAAGTATGCAATATTTTATCATTTTGGGGGGAAGCTGATTTCTTTATAAAGACTGTAGAAATCGCTAGAGAAAATATTGATATGCATTATCATAAAAATGTTAAACACTTACATAATATGCTATAAAATAAGTTTACAGACAAGCCACACACCCAGAGAACATATTTATAACAGAACAGATGAGGAATTTATATCCAGATACAAATTAATACATATGCTATGAATTAATAATAGTTAACAATTATACAATGCTTACTATAATCTGGACACTGTTTTAAACACAGATGAAAGCACTTTACCCTAGTAATCACCCTATAGTTATAAATTAATCCTATTATATATTTTTCATTCCTAAGACAATAAAATTTAGAGACAAAGAATTTAGATAACTTGCTCAATATTACACAGCGGGTAATGCCCTGAGCCAGGACTCAGCAAGGGATATGAGCAAGCAATTTAGAGGAGAAATGTAATGACCAGTAGACTAGTATTAGGTAGAAACTAAAACAATTAAGTACTATTAAAACAGTTAATCACACACATCAGAATGGCAAAAGTCAAAAAGTCTAACTATATTGTGTGTGGCAAAGAAGTGGTGGGTGAGTAAATTAGTACAACCCCTTTGCAATTAATTTGGGAATATCTAATAAAGCTGAAAAGGCATACCCCCATGTCACCTCATACTACATGTAGGTATGTACTCTAGAGAGATTCACATGTACACAAGACGATATGTGCAAGGAGGTTCAATGAAGTTCTGTTACAGCAAAATATTTGAAACAATATTAATGTCCATCATTGGGGGAATAGGTCAGGAAATGGAGGTTTGGCTATGCAATGGAATACTATACAGGACTTACTTAGATGAATGAATTCATTATAAATATATCATCATAAATAGATCTAAAAAGCACACTGTTGAGTGAAAAAGGAAGATATGCCTTCTTCCAGACAGATGGGGCAGAGGTACTTTTCCTATTTTTTGCACCATGTACAACAACAACAAAAAAACACTGAACATAATATATAAAATATAAGAAGACTCTGAGAGTGGTGAGGAGAAGGCAGACTTTCTAGGGACTCAGGACCCAAAGAACAACATAGTAGTGAGTTCTCTGGGTTTTCTTTTTGCCTCAGATATCTCAGACTGGGTGCTGGAGAAGCCAGCAACCCCAAAACACCAATGAGTGCAGAACAAAAACGCTCCCACAAAAGCCTGCTCTCTATATCCAAAGAACCTCAGAAGGGTCAGCCTAGAAAGACAGAAAATGTGTAGAAAATAATTACTGCAGCGAAACACTACTGGAAATATCATTGCCCCATCGCAAGCCCTGGAAGCCAAGGCTGAGTGGTAGCCCGCCCTTTACCCTGGCCGGGCTGTAAGATGCCCAGCCCTACTGCCGTGGTGACGTCAGACATGACTAAGGAGGGAGCCAAGACGTTGTCTCCACTGGGTGGTCACAAACACCCTCCTCTGGTGTCAGTGGAGACCGTGCGAGGAGCCTGGGCTTCCACTTCACCTGGCAGAAATGAAGACCTCCTCCCATCCCTCACTCAGGTGGCGTCAAAGGAGGCCTAGTGGAGAGTCCCCACCACCTCATCGTGTGGTGTCAGTGGAGGCCACATGAAGAGCAGTGACAAAGTGCTCGTAACTCACCCAGCCGGGGCACGACCAGTTGAAAGCCAGAACTCCTGCCCTACCCAGCAGAAATGAAGAGCCACCCCTGCTGGGATGTCAGTGGAGGCCAAGTAGTGAACCTGGACTTCTCCTCCCACCTGGTAGTAACTGTAATGCTACCACTTCTCCTATCAGAGCAATGTCAGAGGAAGCCAGCTAAAATGAAAGGTTTAAGAAGATCCAGAGATTTACAATATAATTTTTTAAATGCTCAGGTTTCAACTGAGTGACTTTTAGTTGAAAAGAACTAGGAAGACCTCAGCTGAATGAAAGGAAAAGGTGAGCAATAAATACAACACCAAGATGACAAAGGTGTTAGAATGATCGTACAAGGATTTTAAAGCAGCTATAAAAAGGCGTTAACAAGCAGTTTCAAACACATCTGAAACAAATGAAAAAAAAATCTCAAGAAAGAAATACAAGTCTCAGCAAGGAAATTTTAGAACTTAATAATGTGATAATCAAAATTTAAAACTCAGTGGATGGGCTCAGCAGCAGAATGGAATGGAGAAAGGAAAGAATTAGGGAAATGAAAGACAGAACAATAGAAATGAGGCAATCAGAACAACAGGAAGAAAAGAGACTGAGAAAAAAGAACAGAGCCTTAGGGACCTGTGAGAAAACAAAAGATCTAAACTGTACAAAAATCTCTCAAAACTCAACAATAAAAGAATCCAATTAGAAAATGGGCAAGAGACATGAAGAGTCGTTTCAATGAAGGGGATATGCAGACGCCAATTTAGCACACAAAAAGTGTTTAACGCTATTAGCCAGGAAGGAAGCACGGAACTAGAAAACTGGGTGGCAGGTATTGCATTAAGCATTCGTGAGGGATACTTGGATATTTATACAAGCATCCTGCCCAGGGAATTTACAGTCTACTAGGGCAGAGAAAGTCTTACATAAATATTACCTCAAGACAGAAAACGGTAAGTGCCCTAAAGGAGAGAAAATAACGTCCTTTGGGGTTTAGAATTTCTAACCAAGATGTATCAGGAAAGATGTGTCATGGCTGACACTTCACATGAAGAATGAATAGGTTTTGGCAAGAGCAAATGTGGAGAGAAGACATGTCAGATGGGGAAAGCAGCCGTAGACAGCCCTGGAGTTGGGAGAGCACAGAGTCTCATCAGGGCCGGGACAGCCAGGTTGAAGGGAGAAGGAAAAGTGGGCGCTGAGCAAGGGAGGGAGCTGGAGTCGAGCTGTGCAGATCCTGGTTAGGAATGTACTCTGGTGTCAGAGTTGGCATGATCTGTTTTTTTGTATTTTGTATTTTAGTACTTTAGTATGAAAAGCACATCCTTCCTTTATTCCTTAGGAGCAAACTACATGGACCTCTGAGAAGAGAGGTACCAAATAAATAGGGCATAGTGTTTTATACTATATTAACTTAGTTAAGCTTATGGCTAGAATTTCTTTTCTCAGGTGGCCACAGGACCCTTGTGTGGGGCTTGACATGCAGCAGCCATGTTTAGTTATACTCAGAAGTATACCTTGACTCTTGGTTGTACATTTCTACTTGGCTTGTAGAGAGTCAGATGTACCTGCAGGTCATTAGCGTTGCTGCAGATCTGCTACCCACCTTGGTGTGAGGCAGTAGCTGGACCTGTAACTCTTCCAGCTTCAGCTGGAGTTCTAGAGCCTCTGGGCCTTCCACCTCCTGGTCCAGGTACGCATCAGCTCTGTGACAAGGGCAAGACTATCTCCTGCATCACTTAAGTCAGAGGCCTGGAGGCAGTGGAGACCGGTGGGCATTTTAGTTCATATGGGTAAGGCCCTGCTTTCTGTTTCATGCACTTTCCTTTTTCCTAACTGCCTGCCCTACCGGCTTCAGGCTCATCTCCAGTTGCAGGAGCAACCTCTGAATATAAGCTGTTTAGCTCCACAATCGTGTAACGGAAAATCCCTAAAATAAATCCCATATTTTCTATCACTCCTAGTGGTTGTGCTCCGCTGACTGAACTCTGATGAACACGGGGAAATATCCAGGTTTTGCCATCTTTCATAACTATAATCATGGTTAGCACTCTGTTGAATACCTTCCTATGATAGTCTATGCCTACAGAAAGAGTAATTGAAAGCCAAGTAATCACTTTAAAAAATGTACTCAGTAAATAGACTACAGATGAATACATAATCAAAAGAAATTTATAAAGAAATTGTCACGGTTCTTAATATAATTTTGTAAATGCTTATTCTATGTGTCTTGGGTAAATTGTCTCAGACTCTCTATAGCATATCTCTGTCAATGGTTGGAATGGCTGGCTATCTCCATTTCTGCAAAGCTGTGAGAAGATGTGATATTTAGATATTCTCAGAGGAAGTCTCATGTTCCTCAGTAATCTAATGTCTGAGTCATGTAATTTTGAAAGTTCAATTCTTTTAAAATCTCCCTGCAGTTAACACAAATGGGACCATGCTATGTCTACAGTTTTATAATATGTGTCTGTGTTTTACATACACAAGAGATCCATAATCTATTGTTTTCCAGACACTGTTCAGTATCTTGAATTTTTAACAAAAAAGCAGATACACTGCATTATTTTTTAATGTTTGTATCACAGAGTAAAACATGTAGAAAACCACACAAATCAAATGTATACCTCAGTAGTTTTTTTTTTTTATAAATGAATACGTTTTTTATTAAAGTATCATTGATATACAACCTTTCTTTTTATTTTGCTATCATTGACATACAATTACATGAACAACATTACGGTTACTAGACTCCCCCTATTATCAAGTCCCCACCACATACCCCATTACAGCCACTGTCCATCAGCGTAGTAAGATGCTATAGAATCGCTACTTGTCTTCTCTGTGTTATACTGCCTTCCCTGTGTCCCCTGCCAACTATATTATAGGTGCTAATTGTAATGCCCCTTTTTCCCCCTTATCCCTCCCTTCCCACCCATCTTCCCCAGTCCCTTTCCCTTTGGTAACTGTTAGTCCATTATTGGGTTTGTGAGCCTGCTGCTGTTTTCTTCCTTCCATTTTTTCTTTTTTCTTATACTCCACAGATGAGTGAAATCATTTGATACTTGTCTTTCTCCGCCTGGCTTATTTCACTGAGGATAATACCCTCTAGCTCCATCCATGTTGTTGCAAATGGTAGGATTTGCTTTCTTCTTATGGCTGAATAATATTCCATTGTGTATATGTACCACATCTTCTTTATCCATTCATCTACTAATGGACACTTAGGTTGCTTCCATTTTTTGGCTATTGTAAATAGTGCAGCGATAAACATAGGGGTGCATAAGTCTTTTTGAAACTGGGCTCCTGCATTCTTAGGGTAAATTCCTAGGAGTGGAATTCCTGGGTCAAATGGTATTTCTATTTTTAGTTTTTTGAGGAACCTCCATACTGCTTTCCATAATGGTTGAACTAGTTTACATTCCCACCAGCAGTGTAGGAGGGCTCCCCTTTCTCTGCATTCTTACCAACATTTGTTGTTCCTAGTCTTTTCTATATTGGCCACTCTAACTGGTGTGAGGTGATATCTCATTGTGGTTTTAATTTGCATTTCTCTGATAATTAGGGATGTGGAGCATCTTTTCATCTGCCTGTTGGCCATCTGAATTTCTTCTTTGGAGAAGTGTCTGTTCAGCTCCTCTGCCCACTTTTTAATTGGCTTATTTGCTTTTTGTTTGTTGCGGTGCATCAGCTCTTTATATAATTTGGATGTCAACCCCTTATCAGATATGTCATTTATGAATATATTCTCCCATACTGTAGGATGTCTTTTTGTTCTACTGATGGTGTCATCTGCTGTACAGAAGCTTTTTAGTTCAATATAGTCCCACTAGTTCATTTTTGCTTTTGTTTCCATTGCCTGGGGAGATATGTTCATGAAGAAGTTGCTCATGTTTATGTCCAAGAGATTTTTGCCTATGTTTTTTTCCAAGAGTTTTATGGTTTCATGACATACCTATCTACCCTGAAAGCTCTCTCTGTGTCCATCCCAATCACAACCTCCACACCCCATATAACTTACCAGTATCCTGACTTAAAGGTAGTCACATTTTTGTGTTTCTTCATAGTTTTGTCACCCAAATGTGTATTACCAGCTTAAGGTGACAATCAAGGTTTTTAATATAGAAGAAAGGGAATTCAGATGTATAGGACAAGAATAAGTAAAAGTTCTAGTCTCAAATTAAAAGTGGAAGTGTCTCTGTGAACTTATACATTTTTATATACATTAAAATTTGTTTACATATTATAGGTATATATATTTTTTTCCTTAGCTCTGCTGAAAAAGGCCAAAAGCAATGACCATCGTCATAGCAAGAAGCATCCCTAGGTTCCCAAACAGTGGTCTCACATTGCTATTCATCACTAAGACCAGAGCTTCTTAGCAACATGACTCCATGTCTGGGACAGGAAATGTACAGGATAATCCTGGAATATTTTAACCACCAGATAGCAAGGGAGAATTCCAACACCTTGGGACCACGCCCAAGGATGCAGGTGCCAGCCTGCAGGGTCCGAGGCTCACGGATGAGAATGCACAGGCGTCAGTACCGGGAAATGCAAAGCGCTGAAACTAATAGGAATTTTCTTCTTTTTCACCTTCTACTTATCTTTTTGTTTATTGTTTATTTACTCTTGTGTTCATTCTAATGTATTCTTCATTTCTGAAATGACTTTTTTCTTTTACTTCTAATTCTTTCCTACATTCTGTCATCTCAATTCTGAGTTTTTCTAACTCTGATATTGTTCTTCCATCATAACTCATATCCTTTTCTTAATGCCTTTAGGCCACTCTGAAATAATGGCATGCACTTTTATTCTATTTTGGGGAACAGCTTTATGACAAGCTTTCATTGTCTGTGGGGCTGTCACTCTGCTGCTATTTTCTTTATTTCCCATAATGACTTTGTGTGAGATTTGACCTTGATCCTATTCTGTGGCTCCTTATTACGAGGAGTTAGTTTTTCTGAACTTTTGGAATGGCAAAAGGATTCAAGAAAGCCTTTCTAACTCCATAATTTACCCTCTTAATTTTTTTTTGTGTTTGTGTGTGTGTATGTTCAAAAACAGGGCAGGTTAAATTGGTGCAGCCCCTGTGGAAAACAGTATGGAGGTTCCTCAAAAAATTAAAAATAGAACTACCATATCGATCCAGCAGTTCCACTTCTGGATATTCATCTGAAGAAAACAAAAGCACTATCTTAAAAAGTTATATGCATCCCAGTGTTTGTTGCAGCATTATTCAAAATAGTCAAGATATGGAAACAACCTAAGAGTCCATCAGTGGCTGAATGGATAAAGAAGATGTCATATCTATATATACATACACACACAGTGAAATATTATTCAGCCATAAAAAAAGGAAATCTTGCCATACACAACAACATGGATGGACCTTGAGGGCATTAAGCTAAGTGAAATAAGTGAGACAGAGGAAGACAAATACTGTATGATCTCACTTGCATGTGGAATCCTAAAAGAAAAACCCCAAAACTGAGCTCATGGATACAGAGAACACATTGGTGGTTGCCAGAAGTGGGTGAAATGGGTGAAGGGGGTCAAAAGGTACAAACTTCCAGCTGTAAGATAAACAAGTACTGCAGATGTAATGTAAGCATGGTGTCCACAGTTAATTATACTGTATTGCATATTTAAAAGTTGCTAAGAGAGTAGATCTTAAAAGTTCTCATGATAAGAAAAACATCTTGGAACTATATCTGGTGATGGATGTTAACTAAACTTATTATAGTGATCATTTCTAAATATATACAAATATAAAATCATTATGTTGCATACCTGAAACCAATATAATGCTATATGTCAACTATATCTCCATTAAAAAAAAAAAAAACCCAGAGCAGCTTGCTTTCTGGTGTTTCTTGGCTCTGTTCTCCTCCCCACTTGGGTTGCATCTCCTCTTTCTTGCATCCTTGTCATGTCTATCTGGTTCAATTTTGACTCCACAACCAACGATTTCTCTTAAGAGTGGGGCCGCATCCTAGAAGGGAACCCCAGCAAGTCAGTTTTGAGGGTTCTTGAGGGCTATTCTGTGCCAGCCCCTTAATTCTTACTGTTTTCCACAGTGGCTGCACCAATTTAAACTGCCCTGTTTTTGAACATACACAAAAACAACAGAAAGTGGGTGAATTATAGAGTTAGAAAGGCCTTCCTGAGTCCTTTCATCATTCCAAAAGTTCAGAAAAACTAACTCCTCATAATAAGGAGCCACAGGAAAGGATCAAGGTCAAATCCCGTACAAAGTTATTATCGGAGAAAAAAAGAGAATAGGAGCAGAGCAACAGCCCTGCAGACAATGAACGCATGTGACTGTTGCCCAAGCCTCGGTCATCCCCATTCAGGGAGGGTTTGGGGAAGCAAAATGTACATTCAGAAGATGCAGAGGAAAAACAAAAACCAAGCTACCTGATGTCAGATGCCTGGAAAGTCTCATACCAAGAGTCCGTATTCATTCCTCATGGTTGCTCTAAAGCAATTTATAATGCAATAGCTTCTATTTTCCAATGTTACAAATATAAGGCATGGATATTTTAAGTAGTTATTTTAAACTGTAGATAAGCCAAAAGGAAATAAAATCACCTATTATCCCCATTCCAAGAAATAACCACTGTCATATTTGGTATTGATTCCTTCTGGTATTTTATCAATGTACTCAATACATAATACCATATGCCTTTTTTAAAAAATGAAAATTGAATCATACATGATATTCCTAAACTTTATAGAATGTTTTCTATGTCATGAAGTATTCATCATCACAATCTCTTTATTTTTTTGCTCTATCATATCCCAATATAATAAACTTATATTAACTAATTGAGAACACTTAGGCTTTTTGCAGGTTTTACAGAATTCTAAGCAACATTATGATGGACATCTTTAATCTTTATAGTTAAACCTTCACACATGCAAGTGGTTATTTCCTCAGAACAAACCCGTTGATGTGGAATTGCTGAATCAAGGGATTGCAAAATGTTAATGCTTCTGAAGCAAGTGTTCAGGCTTCCAACAGCCAAGAAAATGTCCTTCCCCTTCCTGAAAACCTGGTACTGCAATGAACAAGGCCAGATTTTATCCCATTGTGTGCCATAAGTCAATGTGTGCATCAGGACGTAAAATTAGTCTTTAAGGCATATTCCATACATGAGAAAATGATTCAGAATTGCAGAGGCAAAACTTTATCAGCCCCCACATACCATTTGTTAGTAATTCTATTCGGCCCCCTTCTGAGAAGTTTTGAGCCTCCTGGACCTGCCCTTTCCTCTCAGTGCTGACTGAATTCCAGTTAGCCTTGAGGCTGCACGCCCTTCTAACAGGAGGTGAAAGACATCTCAGGAAGAAAAGAAAGCATTTTGTTTTTCTCTATCCTCTGGGAGAACAGATTGTTTAGCACACTAAAGCTGTTCTTGCAAATATAACTGGACTTCAGAAATTGTTACTGTGAAAGTAAATGTTTATATCTAAATAGTCTATAATTCTAATGGGTTGTCTTAACAGCATGTTGCCCTAGTTATAATATTGGCATCTCCATTTTCTGGAAAGCTTAACACTTTGAGTTTTAGTAGGACAAAAGAGCATCATCATCGTAATGTCCTTATTTGCCCCAATACAAGGAGGTTAAGAACAAGCAACACTTAATAGTTAATATTTTTAAAAGAGTTTGAGATGCTATTTCTCATAGATTTTATAGAAACAGGGAAAAGCCAAAATATGCTCTCCAGATTAGAACCCTTTCAAAAGATTCAATGCCAAAAGATGTCTCCTTAGATGTATTTTAAGTTAAATTGATCTGAGAAGTTATGTGAATATTGCTCTGGTGGTCACAAAATTTTGCTGCCACAGTTCCCCAAAATGAAAAAGAAACACTGTGCGTTGACAGAAAAATCAAGTCAAAATAATTAGAACAAGCATTGCATTATGACCTGGAATACTTACACATCACAATTTATAGGATTCAGCCAAAGAAGTACTTACAGGGAAATTTATAGCTTTAAACGTAAATATTAGAAAAGGAAAGATTGAAAATAAATGACCTAAGTTTCTATCCTAAAGAGAACAGCACATAAATAAAAAGATGAAGAAGGAAATAAAAGGATAGGAGCAGAAATTAATAAAAGAGAAAGCAGACTTGCAACAGAGAAAATCAATAAGATCAAAAGTTGTTTTTTGAAAAATATTAATAAGTTAAGAACATTAGCAAGACTGGGCAAGAACAAAGGAGGGAAAACACCAATGACCATATAAAGAATGAAAAGGGAGACATGAATGCAGATTCCACAGATATGAAAAAAGAGATAATATTATGAACAGCTTTATACAAATTTGATAACTTAAATGGAAAATCCCCTCCCAAAACACAACTAACCCAAACTTATATGAAAGAAAATAAAAATTCTGAATAGTCTTATCTGTTGAAAAAGATTGAATCCATAATTAAACACTATCTCACAAAGAAAACTAGCAACAGACTGCCCTAGTGAAGTCTTCCAAACACTTGAAGAGCTAATACCAACCTAAACCTCTACCTACCCCATAACATTGTCATGAAGATGAAATAAATTAATGAATGTAATCCTTTGGATTTTCTATACATACAGTCACTTCAGTTTACTTCTTCTTCTCTTAACTCAGACCCCAGAACGATGTTGAATAGGAACAGTGCTAGTGTATGCCTTTGCCTCGTCACCCTAGTCAGTGTGGCACTGAGTACAAGATTTTTGTGTATTTGCTTTTGGTCCTGTTTTTGTTTGTTTGCAGATTTCCTTCATCATATTATGGAAAATCTCTTCTATGTCTACTTTGCTAATAATTTTACCAAGAGTAGGTATTAAGTTTTATTAAATGTCTTTTCTGCATCTATTAAGATAATGTATTATTTTTCCTTTATTCCATTAATATGTTGAATTATTATTGGTTGCTTTTCAAATATTAAATCCACTTACATTTCCAGAATAAATTCCACTTTGTCATTATCCTTTTTATAGATTGCTGTTTCAATTTGCTGTTATTTTACTTAGGCTATTTCTGTGTTTGGGGGAAACACTGATCTATAATTTTACTTTCTTACAATGTGTTTCAGACACATTGGCTTGAGAAGAGTTAAAGCTGTGAAAGATGCCTATTAATACTTCTTGCAATAATGTTCTTTAGATCAGTAGTTTTAAAACTATTTGGCCAAAACAATAGGAAATACGTTTTATATTGTGACCCAGTGCATATACAGGTGTGAGTGTATGTGTGTATGAAATAAAAGTTTTATGAAACAATTTTTATTCTTAATAGGAGAGAAGCACTCTATTATTTCAATTTTCTTCTATTCTTTTAAATGATGGCTGTGGAGTACTAAACTGATCTCATGACCCACTGAGTTTGCCATCTGCAGTTTGCAAAACATTGCTTGCGTATAGTAGTTACTAGGTAAATATTTGCTATTATTGCTTAATATATTAATACATTAATTATATATAAATTACTATAATATAATAATAGCTGAATATAATAATATATAGCTTATACATGACATATTACAGTCTATGTGATATATAGCATGTTTAATTATGATATAATAAATTGTTTAATAATAATAGCTTAATATAAATTATTGCTATTAAAATTCATTTAAGGATCTTCAGCACTTGTACAATACCTAGCATGCAGTAAGCACTTGATAAATGTCTATGAATGAATGAATAGGGCCTATCAGTGGCCTTTAAGAAAGTGGTTTCAATAGAGAGTTGGGAGTAGTACCCCCTCTTAAGACATTCTTTGTCTTGACTCTGATTAGAACTAGGGTATCACCTAGACCCATGTTTGCCTCTTACAGTTGACAGCAAAGGCACTTTGCCAGCCACCAGAGGAAGACAAGGCTGTTATGTAGTTGTCACTGGCTGTGCATGTCCAAACTTGCTCATGCAGGCAAGGCATCTGTTCACCACAGTGCCACCTTAGTTAGGTAAATTACTTTGGTGGCCCCAAATGTGATTGAATTTTAAGTTGAATTTGGATTCCTAATTTTTGTCAACAAAGAAAAGGTTTGCAACCATGACATAGCATTGAAACAGGGTCTTTGGGTATATAAAGAAAGTCAGTTAATGGCAGGAAGAGTTAGCAAACTTCTTAAATTACAGAATTTCCAAAGCTAGGAGAGTTATTGTAACTAACAGAGATATTTTACAAGTCTATTCCAATGCACTGGACTACTCTCTGTCAAAGCCCCTGGCCAACTTTGAAGAAGAGCTTTTAGACATCCAGTCATAAGGGGAGAAGGGGAAACAAAACAGATTTTGACCAAATGAAAATACAAATAAAACACTAATATTCTTTGGTGTGGTTTAGAATCACCCAGTCCTAGGAATTTGCAAGCAATTAAGATCATGTGCACAAGTTAATAATGTCAGCTTGCTTCCACAATGCCAGGCACCGTTGCCAGGGAATCTTTAGGCTCTAGAAACAAAAAGATCTAGGCTAAAACTTTGAATGTGGTAATGAAAAAGAAAGAGTATGTAATTGTATGGATACATGATTGCTATTTTCATTTAACAGAAAGAGTATCAGCACGATTAATATAGTGTTTCTCTGCTCTGTTCCCACAAAATGTTGTTCCTAAATTAAAACAGTATCTTATAGTCAGTGACATATGAGTATACTAAGGATATCCAGTAATTCAAGACCTGATTAGACCATTGATCCCCAACCTGGCTGCTCACTGGAATCATCTCGGGAGATTTTAAAAATTAGGGTCACCAGGCTTCACCAGAAACTCTAGGGGACAGACCCATGGATCCACATTTTCTTTACACATTCTCCTGATACTCAGCCAGGTTTGAGAATCAATAGTAGATGGCAACCAATTGGTTCCCTCCTGGTCTGAAGAATCAATGCACCACTCTTGCCACTAATATTACAGGGGAAAGATTTGGATGGTAAAGAAAATAGAACCCATCCATAGTCAATTTCCAACTTTCCACTTGATGTAGATTTCTGATAACAATCCTAAAACAATGTTTAACAATAAGATAGGATTTTGTTACTCATTGACACAGTCTGTTCATGCTCTATTATTAATAGGTCATATCTGAGAAGGATACATTTTTTCATGCTTTGTGAACTCAGTATTAGAAGAGATTTAAGAGCAATTTTCAAAGTGGCAACATAGCATCACATTACCTTATCATAAGGAAAGGTCCCACTCCTGCCTTCTAAGCAGCATATCCTGTATGAAAAATGGTAACAGTAACTTTATTTTAATTGGCATTCTCCTTATCACAAGAGACATAAAAATAGGTTCCATTCTTTCATGATTGCAGAGAAAATAGTAATTATATATTCAACCAACTGTTTGGGTAGTTCATTATCTTACTATATGCCACATACATGAGAAAAATCTACTTACTCATTTTTTGTTTTTCTCATTGCTGCTCCTTATTTTTTTCTTTTTAGATAAATGCTTACAACTCCAGGGGGAAAATATGTTCCCAGCCCAGAACAAATAAACCTTTGAAGCCAAAATCAGTCAAAGGGAGAAATAAAAGTGGAGGAACCTATGTATTGCTTACAAGCAATCATCTACTTCTGCTCGCATGTCTCTCGCCACCGGCGGCAGAAAGGCCCCACCAAACCTCTCCAGTCCAGGTGCTCACTCACTCCCCATGCCCCTTGTAATCACCTATTGATATGGAGATGGACTACTTCTCTTCACCCATTGAAAACACCTATTGATATGGAAATGCACCAAGGCCAGGCGAGAGATTCTGGAAATACTGAAATTTTACCCACAATGTTTCTGACATTTTTTTTTCCTTCCACTTTGCTACTTTGGTTACAAGGACTTAAATGCAGGTATAAGTGTACATTCCCAACAACAACTCTGCACAGATTCAAGTCCAGCTTTCATAGCATAACAGGCCTTTAGAGCTGCACAGAAACACAGCAGTCATTCAAAATAACAGACTGATTTCATATTATAAAATTAAGGTCTAGAAGCTTAAGTAATTTGCCACAATCTAAACCAAAGCCAGAATGGAAACAGCATCTCCTGTTAGCTGAGCATTCTTTCCACCTACCATTCTGTTCACTAGATACATACAACGATGTGAGCTGCAGTATGTGTCAGAGTACTTTTTAAATCATTACATATCCATGTTTACAATTAACATTTTTATTGAGATATAATTCACATACCCTAAAACTCACTCATTTAAAATGTACAGTTCAATGGCATTCAGTATGTTCACTGAGTTGTGCAGCCATCACCACAGCTAATTTCACAATTTTTTCTTCACCCCCAGAAGAAATCCTGTATCTCTTAGTAGACATTCCCAGTTCCTGACCCCCTCTCCAGGCCCAGGCAGCAATTCTACTTTCTGTCTCTATACATTTGCCTATTTTAGACATTTTATATAAATGGAATCACACAATGTTGGCGAGGATGTGGAGAGAGGGGAACCCTCCTACATTGCTGGTGGGAATGCAAATTAGTTCAACCATTGTGGAAAGCAGTATGGAGGTTCCTCAAAAAACTCAAAATAGAAATACCATATGACCCAAGAATCCCACTCCTAGGAATTTACCCCAAGAATGCAGCAGCCCAGTTTCAAAAAGACAGATGCACCCCTATGTTTATTGCAGCACTATTTACAATAGCCAAGAAATGGAAGCAACCTAAGTGTCCATCAGTAGATGAATGGATTAAGAAGATGTGGTACATATACACAATGGAATATTACGCAGCCATAAGAAAAAAACAAATCCTACCATTTGCAACAACATGGATGGAGCTGGAGGGTATTATGCTCAGTGAAATAAGCCAGGACGAAAAAGACAAGTACCAAATGATCTCACTCATATGTGGAATATAAGAACAAAGAACAACAACAACAATAACAACAACAACAACAAAAAAGCTGAAGGAACAAAACAGCAGCAGACTCACAGAACCCAAGAACGGACTAATAGTTACCAAAGGGAAAGGGACTGGGGAAGAAGGGTGGGAAAGGAGGGATAAGAGGGTAAAAGGGGCATTACGATTGGCAGGCATAGGGTGGGGGGGCAAGGGGGACTGTACAGCTCAGAGAAGACAAGTAGTGATTCTCATCTCACTACGCTGATGAACAGTGACTGTAATAGGGTTGGTGGGGGGGACCTGATGAAGGGGGTAGTTTAATCATCACAATATTGCTCATGTAATTGTAGGTTAATGATACTAAAATAAAATAAATTGTAAAAAATAATAAATAAATAAATAAATGGAATCACACATTTAAATGGTCCTGTGTCTGCCTTCTTTCAATTAGCATAATATTTTCAAGGTCCCATCTATGTTGTAGCGTGTGTCAGGACTTCATCCTTGATTTCGCCAAGTGACATTCCACTGTGTGGATATATCATATTTTGTTTATTCATTCATCATTTGGTGGACATTTCTGTTGTTTCCACACCTTGGCTTTTATAAATAGTGATATTGTGAATATTCATGTTCAAGTTTTTGCATACACGTTTTCATTTCCCTTGGGTATATACCTAGAAGTGAAATTGATGGGTTATGTGGTAACTCCAAGTTTTCCAAAGTGACTATACCATTTTATATTCTCACCAAGAATGTATGAGGGTTGCATTTCTCCTTAACTCACCAATACTTGTTATTGTCTTTTTTTTCTTTTGTTATTATTTATATACAATTACATGAGCAACAAATAGGGTTACTAGACTCCCCCTATTATCAAGTCTCCACCACATACCCCATTGCAGTCACTGTCCATCAGCATAGTAAGATGCTATAGAGTCACTACTTGCCTTCTCTGTGCTACACTGTCTTCTCGATGATCGCCCCCACACCATGTGTGCTAATCATAATGCCCTGTATTCTGCCCTCCTTCCCATCCGCCCTCCACAGTCCCTTTCCTTTTGGCAACTGTTAGTCCATTCTTGGGTTCTGTGAGTCTGCTGCTATTTTGTTCCTTCAGTTTTTGCTTTGTTCTTATGTTCCAAAGATGAGTGAAATAATTTGATACTTGTCTTCCTCCACCTGGCTTATTTCACTGAGCATAATACCCTCTAGCTCCATCCATGTTGTTGCAAATGGTAGAATTTGTTTTCTTCTTATGGCTGGATAATATTCCATTGTGTATATGTACCACTTCTTCTTTATCCATTCATCTGCTGATGGACACTTAGGTTGCTTCCATTTCTTGGCTATTGTAAATAGTGCTGCGATAAACATAGGGGTGCATAAGTCTTTTTGAAACTGGGCTCCTGCATTCTTAGGGTAAATTCCTAGTAGTGGATTTCCTGGGTCAAATGGTATTCCTATTTTAAGTTTTTTGAGGAACCTTCATACTGCTTTCCACAATGGTTGAACTAATTTACATTCCTACCAGCAGTGTAGGAGGGTACCCCTTTCTCCACATTCTCACCAGCATTTGTTGTTCCTAGTCTTTTCTATGTTGGCCACTGGAACTGGTGTGAGGTGATATCTCATTGTGGTTTTAATTTGCATTTCCCTGATAATTAGTGATGTGGAGCATCTTCTCATGTGCCTGTTGACCATCTGAATTTCTCCTTTGGAGAATTGTCTCTTCATACCTCCGCCCATTTTTTAATAGGGTTATTTGCTTTTTGGGTGTTGAGGCATGGGAGTTCTTTATGTATTTTGGATGTTAACCCCTTGTCAGATATGTCATTTACAAATATACTCTCCCATACTGTAGGATGCCTTTTTGTTCTGCTGATTATGTCCTTTGCTGTACAAAAGCTCTTTAGCATGATGTTGTCCCATTTGTTCATTTTTTATTTTGTTTCCCTTGATCGGGAGATATGTTCATGAAGAAGATGCTCATGTTTATGTCCAAGAGATTTTTGCCTATGTTTTTTTCTAAGAGTTTTAGGGTTTCATGACTTACATTCAGGTCTTTGATCCATTTTGAGTTTGCTTTTATGTATGGGGTTAGACAATAATCCAGTTTCATTCTCTTGCACGTAGCTGTCCAGTTTTGCCAACACCAGCTGTTGAAGAGGCTGTCTGTCAGCACCCGCGCCGACCCGTGCACCCCGGTAGTGCACCCCGGTCCTGAACGGAAGGCTTGTCGCTTGAAGAAAGACTCTGATACGTATCTTCTGGGATCAGAATGCAGCAGTTCTTTATTGAGCAGGGGCTAGGCTTATATTCCTACTGGGCTGAGAGGGCGGGGAATGGTATGCAAAAGTGGTGATTCTATGGGAAGCAATCCTGTCTCAGTAGGTGCGCATGCGCAGTAGTCTCTGACGTAAGCAACAGACCGGAGTGGGGACACCTGGCGGGAACTAGTGGCGGGAAACTGACCAAGAAGAAGTAAATGACAAAATGGAGGATACAGCAGCAAGAGGAAGTGGTTGCTATTTAGAGCAGCACCGCTTAGGTGGCTGGGCGGCAGGGCTCAGGAGGTCTCAGAATGCCTCAGTGTGCAGCTCATGTCTCAGAGCGCAGCCCTCCAGTGCCTCACAGCTGTCATTTCCCCATTGTATATCCATGGCTCCTTTATCATATAATAATTGACCATATATGCTTGGGTTTATATCTGGGCTCTCTAGTCTGTTCCATTGGTCTATGGGTCTGCTCTTGTGCCAGTACCAAATTGTCTTGATTACTGTGGCTTTGTAGTAGAGCTTGAAGGCGGGGAGCATAACCCCCTGGCTTTATTCTTCCTTCTCAGGATTGCTTTGGCTATATGGGGTCTTTTGTGTTTCCATATGAATTTTAGACTATTTGCTGTAGTTCATTGAAGAATGCTGTTGGTATTTTGATAGGGATTGCATTGAATCTGTAGATTGCTTTAGGCAGGATGGCCATTTTGACAATATTAATTCTTCCTAGCCAAGAGCATGGGATGAATTTCCATTTGTTAGTGTCATCTTTAATTTCTCTTAAGAGTGTCTTGTAGTTTTCAGGGTATAGGTCTTTCACTTCCTTGGTTAGGTTGATTCCTAGGTATTTTATTCATTTGGATGCGATTGTGAATGGAATTGTTTTCCTGATTTCTCTTGCTGCTAGTTCATCATTACTATATAGGAATGTAACAGCTTTCTCTGTATGAATTTTGTATCCCACAACTTTGCCGAATTCAGATATTAGATCTACTAGTTTTGGAGTGGATTCTTTAGGGTTTTTTATGTACAATATCATGTCATCTGCAAACAGGGACAGTATGAGATCTTCCTTGCCAATCTGCATGCCTTTTATTTCTTTGTGTTGTCTGATTGCCGTGGCTAGGACCTCCAGAACTATGTTGAATAAAAGTGGGGAAAGTGGGCATCCTTGTCTTGTTCCTGATCTTAAAGGAAAAGCTTTCAGCTTCTCGCTGTTAAGTATAATGTTGGCTGTGGGTTTGTCATATATGGCCTTTATTATGGTGAGGTACTTTCCCTCCATATCCATTTTGCTGAGAGTTTTTATCATGAGTGAATATTGAATTTTGTGAAATGTTTTTTCAGCATCTATGGAGATGATCATGTGGTTTTTGTTCTTCTTTTTGTTGGTCTGGTGGGTGATGTTGATGTATTTTCGAATGCTGTACCATCCTTGCATCCCTGGGATGAATCCCACTTGATCATGATGGATGATCTTTTTGATGTATTTTTGAATTTGGTTTGCTAATATTTTGTTGAGTATTTTTGCATCTATTTTCATCAGGGATACTGGTGTGTAATTTTCTTTTTTTGTGGTGTCTTTGCCCAGTTTTGGTATTAGAGTGATGTTGGCCTTGTAGAATGAGTTTGGGAGTGTTCCCTCCTCTTCTACTTTTTGGAAAACTTTAATGAGGATGGGTATTAGGTCTTCACTAAATGTTTGATAAAATTCAGCAGTGAAACCATCTGTTTCAGGTGTTTTGTTCTTAGGTAGTTTTTTGATTACCAATTCAATTTCTTTGCTGGTAATTTGTCTATTCAGATTTTCTGTTTCTTCCTGGGTCAGCCTTGGAAGGTTGTATTTTTCTAGAAAGTTGTCCATTTCTTCTAGGTTATCCAGTTTGTTGCCATATAATTTTTCATCCTATTCTCTCATAATTGTTTGTATTTCTGTGGTGTCCATAGTGATTTTCCTTTCTCATTTCTGATTCTGTTTATGTGTGTAGACTCTCTTTTTTTTTTTTTTGATAAGTCCGGCTAGGGGTTTCTCTATTTTGTTTATTTTCTCAAAGAACCAGCTCCTGCTTTCATTGTTTTTCTTTCTATTGTTTTATTCTTCTTGATTTTATGTATTTCTGCTTTAATCTTTATTATGTCCCTCCTTCTACTGACTTTGGGCCTCATTTGTTCTTCCTTTTCTAGTTCCATTAATTGTGAGTTTAGACTGTTCATTTGGGATTGTTCTTCTTTCCTGAGGTAGGCCTGTATTGCAATATCTTCCCTCTTAGCATGGCCTTTGCTGCATCCCACAGATTTTGTGGCATTGAATTATTGTTGTCATTTGTCTCCATATATTGGTTGATCTCTGTTTGTATTTGGTTATTGATCCATTGATTATTTAGGAGCACGTTATTAAGTCTCCATGTGTTTGTGGGCTTTTTCATTTTCTTTGTGTAATTTATTTCTAGTTTCATACCTTTGTGATCTGAGAAGCTGGTTGGTACAATTTCAATCTTTTGAATTTACTGAGGTTCTTTTTGTGGCCTAGTATATGATCAATTCTTGAAAATGTTCCATGTGCACTTGAGAAGAATGTGTATCCCGTTGCTTTTGGATGGAGTGTTCTGTAGCTATCCATTAGGTTCATCTGTTCTAATATGTTGTTCAGTGTCTCTGTCTCTTTACTTATTTTCTCTCTGGTTGATCTGTCCTTTGGAGTGAATGGTGTGTTGAAGTCTCCTAAAATGAATGCATTGCAATCTATTTCCCCCTTTAATTCTGTTAGTATTTGTTTCACATATGTAGGTGATCCTGTGTTGGGTGCATGGGTGTTTATAACAGTTATATCCTCTTGTTGGACTGACCCTTTTATCATTATGTAATGTCCTTTTTTGTCTCTTGTGACTTTCTTTGTTTCGAAGTCTATTTTGTCTGATACAAGTACTTCAACTCCTGATTTTTTCTCCCTAGTAGTTGCATGAAATATTTTTTTCCATCCCTTCACTTTCAGTCTGTGTATCTCTTTGGGTTTGAAGTGAGTCTCTTATAGGCAGCATATAGATGGGTCTTGTTTTTTTATCTATTCAGTTACTTTATGTCTTTTGATTGGTGCATTCAGACCATTTACATTTAGGGTGATTATCGATAGGTACGTATTTATTGCCATTGCAGGCTTTAGATTCGTCATTACCAAAGGTTCAAGGGCAATTCCCTTACTATCTAACAGTCTAATTTAATTTACTTCGTATACTTTTACAAACACAACCTAAAGGTTCCTTTTTTTCCTCCTTTTTCTTCCTCCTCCATTCTTTGTATGTTATGAATCATATTCTGTACTCTTTGTGTTCCCTTGGGTGACATCTTTTTAGCCTTAGGAATACTTCCATCTATAGGAGTCCCTTCAAAATGCACTGTAGAGGTGGTTTGTGGGAGGTAAATTCTCTCAGCTTTTGCTTATCTGTAAATTGTTTAATCCCTTCTTCAAATTTAAAAGATACCTTGCCGGGTAGAGTATTCTTGGTTCAAGGCCCTTCTGCTTTGTTGCATTAAGTATATCATGCCACTCCCTTCTGGCCTGTAAGGTTTCTGTTGAGAAGTCTGATGATGGCTTGATGGGTTTTCCTTTGTATGTGATGTTTTTTTTCTCTCTAGCTGCTTTTAAAAGTCTGTCTTTATCCTTGATCTTTGCCATTTTAATTATTATATGTCTTGATGTTGTCTTTCTTGGGTCCCTTGCGTTGGGAGATCTGTGCACCTCAATGGCTTGAGAGAATATCTCCTTCCCCAGACTGGGGAAGTTTTCAGCAATTACCTCCTCAATGACACTTTCTATCCCTTTTTCTCTTTCTTCTTCTACTGGTACCCCTATAATGCGAATATTGTTGCGATTGGATTGGTCATTGGTCACACAGTTCTCTCAATATTTTTTCATTATTAGAGATCCTTTTTCCTTTTTGTGCCTCAGCTTCTTTGTATTCCTCTTCTCAAATTTCTATTCCATTTACTGTCTCTTCTACTACATCTAATCTGCTTTTAAATCCCTCCATTGTATGTTGCATTTCAGATATGGAATTTCTTAATGATTGAATCTCCAACTTAAATTCGTTCTTGAGTTCTTGAATATTTTTCTGTACCTCCATAAGCATGTTTATAATTTTTATTTTGAACTCTGTTTCAGGAAGATTGGTGAGTTCAGTTTCATTTGGCCCTCTTTCTGGGGTTTGTGAGATTTTGGTCTGAACCATGTTCTCTTGTCGTTTCATATTTCTGTGTGGTGCCCACTAGTGCGCAGAAACTCCAGTCTCTGGAGCTGCTCAGCCCCTAGAGTGAGGCTGGTGGTCATAGGGGAGTGGAGCTGGTGCCTGGGGGAAGGAAAGATCTGTTTCCTGATTCCTGTCTGTGGTGCCTGTCTCCAGTGTCAGAGCCAGTGTGCCAAGCACACACGTGTAAACATCTGTGCTTTACATCTCTAGCTGTTGTAGGCGGGGCCTCCCTCTGGCTTGCCTGATGCCTGCGCAACGACTGCCAGTTTTCGAGCAGGTGCCTGCAGGCTGGTAGGAAGGTTTGGCAGGCTGTGTGTCACAGTGGGGGTCTTGGAGCTGAATAGGCAGCCGGGGGCATGGAGCACCTGAAGCTCCCCAAAGTTCCCAACCAGCTGGGCAGAGCGCACCCAAACAACCTTCTCTCCACAGCAAGCTCCGTGCAAACCCGCCCCTTCAGCAGCCCTCTGCTGCTAGGAAGCCTCTCAGACTGCCTGCTTTTCCTCTGACACCATCGGCCGGGTGTGGATCCCCTCCTCCACAAATGGGCCAGAATGTCAATTTCTCAATCACTCCGCCCATCCAAGTTCCCCAACGTCCAGAGCACCACACACTATAGGATTCTGCTCTCAAAGCAGATCTCCAGGGCTAGGTGTTCAGCAGTCCCTGTCTTCCACCCCCTCCCAGCTCCATTTCTCTTCCTCCTGCTGGTGAGCTGGGGTGGGGGAAGGGCTTGGTTCCCGCCAGATCAAGGCTTTCCTATGTTACCCTGCTTCTTGAGGTCTACTCTGTTCATGAGTTCTGTTTGCAGTCTGGTTCAACCTTCCTTCTTGTTGCTGTTTTAAGGTTAGTTGCATTAATTAACTATATTTTTGTACAATTTGTGGTTTTGGGAGGAGCTCTACATCTGACCTCTCACGCCGCCATCTTGCAAGTCTTGTCATTGTCTTTCATTTTAGCCATTCTAATTGGTGTGAAGAGGTATTTCATTGTGATTTTGATTTTTATTTCCCTACCAATGAAGGATGTTGAACATTTCTTCATGTGTTTATTGGCCATTTGTATATCTTCTTTGGTGAAATGTTTATTCAGATACTTTGCCCATTCCAAAAGTGCATTTTTTGTCTTTTTGTTATGGAATAGTAAGGGTTCCGGCTATAGTCTAGATACTAGTCCCTTATCAGATATATATAATTTACAAAATTTTTTTCCTATCCTGTGGGTTGTCTTTTCAGTTTCTTGATTGTGTCCTTTGAAGTAAATTTTTAAAACTCTGATGAAGTCCAATTTATCTATTTTTCTTTTGTTGTTTGTGCTTTTTGGTGTCATATCTAAAAATTGTTGTCTAATTCAAGGTTATAAAGATTTATGTCTGTTTTTCTATAGTTTTTTAGTAACTCTAGCATTAGGTCTATGATACATTTTGAGTTAATTTTGAGTATGGTGTGAGAGAGGTATCTAAATTCATTCTTTTGCATGTGTATATCCAGTTGTCCCAACACCATTTGTTGTAAAGACTATTCCATTTTCACTTAATTGTCTTAGTAACCTTGGCAGAAATCAACTGACCATAAATGTGAGGGTTTCCTTTTGGACTCTCAATTCTATTTCATTGATGTATACATCTATTCTTAGGCTGGTACCCACTTTCTTGATTCTTGTCACTTTGTAATATTTTAAGATTGGGAAGTTTTATTCCTCTGGCTTTAATCTTATTTTTCAAGATTGTTTTGGCTACAGTAAATTTCTTGAATTTCAATGTGAATTTTACAGTCACGTTGGCAATTTCTGCAAAGAAGCCAGCTGGAATTTTAATGAATATTGCAATGAATCTGTAAATCAATTTGGAGAGTACTATCATCTTAACAATACTAAGTCTTGTGATACATGAACATGGGATGTTTCTATGTTTACTTAGATGTTCTTTAATTTCTTTCAGAAATGTTTGTTTGCAGTGTTTAAGTTTTGTGCCTTTTTTGGGTTTATCCCTAAGAATTTTATTTCTTTAGCTGCTATTATAAATAGAATTGTTTTCTTAATTTCATTTTTGGATTGTTCATTGCTAGTCCATAAAAGTACAATTGATTTTTCTATATTGATCTTATATCCTATAATTTTGTTCAACTCATTTGTTAGTTCTAATGTTTTTTTTTAGTGGAGTCCTTAGGATTTTTTATATGTAAGACCATGTCACCTGAAAAAAGAGAGAGTTTCATTTCTTTCTTTCAAATATGAACACTTCTTTTTCTTTTTCTTGCCTGTTCTATCTAGAACCTATAGTAAAATGTTGAATAGAAGGACATCTTTGTCTTGTTCCTGATCTCAGGAGGAAAGCCTTCAGTCTTCCACCATTAAGTATGATGTTAATCTGTGGGGTTTTATAGATGCCATTTATCAGGCTGAGGAAGTTACCTTCTATTCCTAGTTTGTTGCATCTATTTATTATGAAGGGGAGTTGAATTGTGTCAAAGGCTCTTTCTGCTTCTATTTAGTCTGGTTATTTGTCCTTTATTCTATCAATATGGTATGTTACATTGATTCCAGATGTTAAAGCAACCATGCTTTCCTGGGACATGATGCACTTCATCATGGTGTATAATCCTTCACCTATGTCGATGGATTCAGTTAGCTTGTATTTTACTGAAGGTTTTTGTGTCTAGCCATAAGGGGTATTTGTCTATAGTTTTCTTGTGATGTCTATGTCTAGTTTTGGGGTCAGGGTTATATTGGTCTCATAGAATGAGTTGAGATGTATTCCATCCTCTTCTATTTTTTGGAAGCATTCAGAAGGATTGGTATTAATCTTATTTAAATGTATAATTAAACAGTGAAGTCACCTGGGCATGGTCTTTTCTTTGTAGGAAGTTTAAAAATTACTGATTCAACCTCTTACCTGTTATAGGTCTACTTTCAGATTTTCTGTTTCTTCTTGAGTCAATTTTAGGTAGGTCATTTTTTATCCTTTATATCCTTTGAATTGTGTGTCTCTAGCAATTTGTCCATTCCTTTAGGTTACCTAATTTGTGGGTACATGATTATTCATAGTATCCACTCATAATACTATGTAAGTTAGGCAGTAATGTCCCTCCTTCCATTCCTGATTTTAGTAATTTTATTCCTCTTCTTTTTCTAGGTTAATCTAGAATAAGGTGTATCAATTATGTTGATCTGGGATGACTCACTTCATCATGGTGTATAATCCAATTTTTGTTTCACTATTTTCTCTTTCACTTATTTCCATTATAATCTTTATTATTTCCTTCTTTTTTCTGCTTTGAGTTTAGTTTGCTTTTCTTTTTCACTTCCTGAAGGTGAAAGTCTAAGTTAAATTTGAGATCTTTTTTTCTTTTTTAAAGTTTCCTTTACAAAAATTTATAAATTTCTGAGCACTGCTTTCAGTATGTTCCATAAGTTTGGTATGTTGTGCTTTTATTTTCATTCATTTGAAAGTATTTTCTAATTTTTTGTGATTTTTTTACTTTAACTCATTGGGTATTTAGGAGTGTGTTTTTAATTTAATTTTGTGTATTTCCCAAATTTCTTGCTGTTATTGATTTATAATTTAATTCCATTGTGGTTAGAGAACAAACTTTGTATAATTTCAGTCCTTTTAAATTTAGTGAGGCTTGTTTTACAGCTTAGCATATACCTAAATATATACGTCCTGAAGAATGTTCTACGTATCCTTGAGAAGAATATGCATTCTGCTGTTATTGGGTGGGTGTTACCTATTAGGTCTGATTTTTATCTTTGAGAATAATGAGATCCACATGGGATTAGTGGATCATTCAATGTCACAAATCTAGCTGGTCACAGAAGTGGAACTATTAGGATGAATCCTATGAAATTGCCTTTTTGAACAACATCAAAAGCTATTCATTATCTATAATTTTTATAGTTCCATCTCATAGAAACTAAGACTCCTGTGTCTCAGTCCAATGTCCTCATCATTAAACTTATTTGTATTCAGATAGGCTGCGCTGTATGAAGCATATACCTGAACTATCCTTGGCTAATATAATGAGTGGTGATTTCTTGCTCATCTTATTCTACGCAGGTACTATAACTTCCCTGCAAGTGGTGACTCAGGAATTGCAGCTGCTTCTGTTCTGAGTCTGCCTTCTAGAACTCACGGCACATGTCGGGGAGAAAACTTTAGGATCACATGGCATGTTTTTAAGAGTGAGCCCTCTAGGCATCTTAGATCACTCCTGTGTATTTCTCATTGGCCAGAAACTTGTCACATGGCCTAAACCTACTCTGTGTGGTCACTTAGTTCCAAAACGGTTTTCTATATTTAGCCAGTTATACTGGGAATGTAGTAATACCTGACACAGACTTTGTCTGTAGTCTCTTCCCATCTCAAGAGTCTAGGACTTACTTGTTTTTTTCTCATTTTAATAATATTTAAAATATATTTTCAACAATGCAAAAGGTGGGTTTTAAAAATATCTCAAATGTAAAATATGAAATAAATCCTTTTGGTGAATTATTCCAAATGTGAAACCCTCATCATATTTTGGCTAATTTAGGAGAAGTTATTAAGACAAAAAAGCCCCCCATAAAGACCACATTAAATTCAATAGAGCAATGAGTCCAGCCCATTTTACCCAGCCACCTCTTGGTAAAAACAAAACAAATGCTAACTTTGGATTATGTGGCCATCTATAAATTGGGAAGGAAAATCAACTTGTGAAGGTATTTGTATAATCGTAGCCTCCAATATGTCTCCTGAGAAGAGCCCTCTTATTAACTGGACAGTTCACAGTTCTGGAGCTATAGGTTGTAGCCACTGCAGTTCTTCAAAAGCCTTAACCTGGACAAAATTCCATTTAACTCTGGTTGAGTGTCTACTCATGCACCATGCCAATCAGGTGCAATTTTTCAGTGGGCTCAGAAAAGGAACTGAGATGTGCACTCTCTGTATGCAGTTTGCTATTACATTTAGAGTCCAGGGTATCTGAGAAATAATTTCCAAACCCACTTCTCTTGAAGAAACCCAATGAAGCCTGTGAGAGGCTGGTATCTACTGTGTACACTGAGATGAGAGCTCAGGAATAGGACAGCCAGTATTTTAGGCATGGTCTCCTGCCCTGGCTCCTCACATGGACAATGCAGGAGGCTCTGTCTGGCTTAGCTAGGAGGTGCGGAAGAAGCAAGAAGGGAAATGATGTCAACTTCTAGCCCTCAATACTGTAGAACTGCACGTTATACATGCTTAACCAACAGTGAGGAATTAGAGAGAAATTGATAAAATCTTAATACCACAGAATGCTCAGAGGAACTGACAAATTCCTTCTCTTGTAGGATGATGGTTCTCCATATGGCTCATAACTCCTGTAAGAGGCATCTAGATTTCTCTAGATGCATCTATTCAATTTTTCCATTGGTTTGGTTCAAACAGATAGCAATATTTTTCAGTCAGTGGTTAACATCTGTCATTCCCCAGTATTACTTCCAGCCCAAGCGCCTCCAGCCTTGACTTTAAAGATACACACTTAGGAGTTGCAGAGGCTAAAAGAATCTGGTATCTTTTTATTTTACCATTAAGAGTTTGGATTTCTTTTACAACAGCAATTCTCAAATGTTTGGGTCTAAGGACCTGTTTACACTCTTAAAAATTACTAAGGAACCCAAAGAGCTTTCTTAATTTGTATTATATCTATCTATCCTTACAGTATTGCTAATAGTTTAGAGAAATGTGAAACATTTAATTCATTTGAAAATAATAACATTCCTATTAAGTGTTACCATAAACAACACACTTTGAGAAAAATAGCTCTTTTACAAAACAGAAATTTAGCATGGTTTACCTGTTTGCAAATCTCTTTAATGACTTACTTAATAGATGACTGGATTCCTGTACTGTTTCAGCATTTCACTGTTGAAATGTTACTTTGGTCAAATCACATGAAGAAAATCCTTCCCTGTGCAGATACACAGAAAAAGGGAAAGCATTTTAATAATATTTTCAAGTAATTTGGGGTATTTTTCTCTACTATTACACCCAAACTCAGCAAGTGGTAGTTCCTTAAAACTTATTATTATGTAGAATACAAAACCCCATCAAAGTACTTTTCATATACTCAGTGACATTAAAATTCATTGGCCTGGAGTGTCAGTGATATTAAAATTCATTGGCCTGGGGTGTTTTCCAACTCCAACAACCAATTATCTGATTCTCCAGATACCACCTGAATGAATGTCCCATGATTTAATTCTGTGTTGACATTACCTGGAGTTAACATCAGACTCCACAGGTTTAAGGGTTCAGCCTCACAAGGCTGCTCCCACATCAGAGACCAGACACAAATATTGGGTCCTCAGCTCACCTACACTTCTGTCTGACTTGGCTACAAATCAGGGACTCCCATGACCTGTGCCCCCACCTCAGTATTGATTTTGCTAGAATGGCTCACAGAACTCAGGAAAACAGCTTACTTACTATTACTGATTTATTATAAAGGATGCAACTCAGGAAGAGCCCAGTGGAAGAGATGCACAGGGCAAGGTGTGGGGGAGTGTGCACTCAGAGCTTCCCTCCTTTCCTGCATGGCCATCCTCCTGGCACCTCAATGTGCTTCCCACCCTGGAAGTGCTCCAAACCCTGTCCTTCATGAATTTTGTGATGGAGGTGTCACCACATAGGCATGATCGATTATTGATTCAACCTCATTCTCCCCAAGGTCAGTTCCAGGCTTCTAATTATCTGAAGCTATCTAGGGGCCCACCTAGAGTTGTTTTATTAAAACAAAAGATAATCCTATCGGTCTTTTCATTTGGGAAACTAAAAATGTTTTAGGAGCTCTGTGTCAGGAACCAGGGCAAACAAAAGCCAAGATATTTATTTTTTATTGTACCACAACTGGGCTATCAGCATACAATATACAAATAATAATAATAATAATAATAATAACAATGATTTTAGCATTATCACTGACTTAACAGAAAAGTCTTTAAATATTGGGATGCTATCAAACTCCTAGTGGCAGATAGAGATTCTCCAAAAGCCTGAATTTTCACTTGGAAGCCTGAATTTTATCATTGGCAACACATACCATCAGTTATTTTCCTTGAAGTGACAGGCTCATTTCATTCATTTTGGAGAAAATTTCTGCCAAATACCCAAGTCTGTATAACCACAGTTTGTCTGCCGGTTCTTCCAAGTAAAAAAGGTGTTCCATAAAGAAAGCAGCTAGCTGTTTTGCATTGCGAATCATGGTCCAAGAGCTTTACCTCCAGACAACCACTAATTTCTGTTTGTAGCAAGAAAGCTTATGCATACTTCCCATCCATTCCAAAGGGTAGGCCTGCTTCAAGGAGGACATTCTTCTGAAACGTTTTGTTTTGTTTGTATGTTTGTTTTTACTGCAGGTACGTGAAAATACAATGAGCACCAATTCAATTTTGTTACATGGCCTGGATTCATGCTAAGTGTCATCAGTTTTACCCATCATTACTTTTGCACCATGAGTACAAATGTCTAAATAATGAAGACAACTAATGCCTTAGTATGATTTTGAAAATAGTTTTGACATTCCAGACCCCTAAAAGGATTTTGAAGAGCTCCAGGGGTCCACAGATCACACTTTGAGAACTGCTCCTTTAGAAGCTATACTCTTGTCAAAAAAGATTAAATAATAATGCTTTCCTGAAGTTCATTTATAGAACAAAAAGAGGAACTAGAAAAATTTTGGAAAAACCACAAGAAAAATGCTTAGTTTACCTTAATGGCCAATGTGTAAGACACTAGAAAAACTACAGTGACCCTTGAACACCACAGGTTTAAACTGTGAACAAGTCCACTTAAATATGGATTTTTCTTTTCAACAAATACATTGGAAAAAATTTTGGGAGATTTGCTACAATTTGGAAAAAATTTATTTTCCCTAGTTTACTTTATTGCTAAGAATACAGAATATAATACATATACAAAATATGCATTTATCGACTGTTTATGTTGTTGGTAAGTCTTCCAGTCAACAGTAGGCTGGCTATTAGTTAAGTTTTGGGGCCACCAAAAATTATGGGCAGATTTTTGACAGGGAGCAGGTGTCAGTGCTCCCAACCTCCATGTTGTTCAAGGGTCAAATGTATATCTTTTAATTTTGAACAGCATCTTGGGAATGCAATAAATAATAAACAATAACAATGAAAGCTGTTTGTGTTCATTGTAATGTTCACTCGTGGGGGAGAATTGTATGTACTTTAAAAGTGTTATCTCCTTTATTCTTTAGCACCAAACTCTTGAGCTGAACACTATATAATATCCCCACCCCACCCCACCCCATCTTATTTCATAGAGAAGTAAACTGGGGTGCCAAGAGATAAAGGATTTTGACAGAGTAACAAGCTGTATGTGGTGGAAGAATGATTTGAACCACCAGGTTTAACGCTTAGAGCTTAGACCTGTAGCCCTGCAGGATATTTTAAATCTCATCTAAATTCCAAATATACTCATTGTGCTTCTCCGAGGTATGAGTGTACATTCAAATCCTCAAGCAGAAAGCAAGTGTCCCACGTCAACCACATCGCCCAAAGAAAGGGCTTAATAAATATCTGAGTGACCAATAGACCAAGTAAACCACCTTGCTGTTTTTAAGCCATGACGGTTAGTAATCAGGTTCAATGTGAAATTCTGAAATGGTGAACCCCATCAATATTATATTGAACTCGTTAAGAGCAAACCATCAGGGTGGAGAGGGAATAAAGCTGGCTCCTTGGAAACTTGACAAAAATTGTATGCGTGCATGTGTATGTGTGTGTTCACACATATTTATAATATCCCGTTTGCTAAATAGATACAGATAGAGATAGGTAGTTAACAAATATGTAGATTAGATCAAAACAAAACGAGTTTACCTTTTCCAGGGCAATAAATCCCTCACACCTTTGGGGTTGGCTTCTCTCCCAGGCTCTAAAATCCTAATGCTTTACCTACTTCTGCAGTTAAGTGGTTACAACTCGATAGGGCTGTTAACCCTTCCCGCCTTTATCAATTATTTATTGACCAAAAGTCACATCCTGCAGACTGTCAGCTGAGGAGCCTGTAAACAATAGAAGGTCCTGCTATTACTAAGGAGGATGATTAGAAAATACGAGGAGGTACCCCAAACTGGAGAATTTTCTGTTTCTAACTTAGGATTTTTTCGTTCTCAAACACTAAACCTGTTTTCGGGATGGAGACAGATCTGGCGGGCTTTGGTTTGTCCGCTCCTCCCCGCAATTTTCTGGGATGTAATTCGTTCTCGGCGGAGGAAGAGAGGCGCTGGGCGCGGCGGCAGCGTCGAACCGAGGCGACAGTCCTGGGGTCTCCCAGCGCGCCTCTGCGCCCCACGCCGCGGCCACGGCGGCGCGCACGGGCGGGGGCGGGGCGCGCACGGCCAGTCAGGCGGCGCGCGCGAGCGGGGGCGGGGCTCACGGCCGGCCGGCCGGGGGCGCGCGGGGCTGTGGCCGCCTCTCTCGGGAGAGGACTTCGTGTGCGCGGCTTCCTCCTTCCCGCGCGCGACCGCCACATCCCAGGCCCGGCGGGCCTCGGCGCGCAGGCCGTCCGTGGCGGCGCGCAGGCCTCCGGGCGGGGCGGGCCTCCAGCGCTCTCGGAGGCCGGGACCCCGCGCGCCTTGCCCACCCGCCCGCGAGGCCCTAGCCGAGCCTCGCCCCCGGAGCCGCGGCAGGGCCCGAAAACCCTGGCCAGCTCCGACTCCACGGAGGGTGAGCTCAGGGACGGGCGGCGGGGTGGAGGGCTCACAAACCTCCGGACCGGACCTCCACCCCATGCCGGGAAAAACGGGGTGAACTGCTTTCCCTGCGCGCAGCAGCCCAGGTTCTGGCGACTTGAGGACCTCCGGATTAATGGGAAGAACCTTCATCCCGTTAATCGTGCAAAGAGACAGCGTCTTTGCGGCGGGGTGCTTGGCTGGGAGGAATTATTGATAGTCGGTGATCTACAATTTACTTATTTCATCGTTGGCTGCTAATTTGCATTTGTAATTGGGGGCGGAAAGAGGAAGAAAATGTTCCACTCCGGTGCGAGGAGCATGCCGAGAGAGGGCAGAGAAGGCACGTCGCAGCCTTTCCTAAGCGCACAATGAAGGACGCCTTCGGTGGCAGAGCGGGGAGGGATCTTTGGGATGCGTGTTTCCTGCCAGTTAGGCTCCTGAGTGCTCTCAGCCCTAATTTTGACCATCTAGAAGCCTGTCAGAAGTTGGAGGTTGAGGCCTAAATTTCTTCACTTCTGGCTGGGAAGATGAACCAGGTTTTCCAAAAGCTGCGTTGTTACGTTCCAAGTCTGCTATGGCAGGAAACGGCCGGGCAGTGAGGAGAAAGCAGCGCAGCCAGGTTCTGGTAACTGGGCGGGTCGGCTGTCGTTAAGGGGTTTTCTGTCTGAAACATCCAGAGCCTGGGGCTTTCATCCTTTAAGAGATGGGTGTTGGTCAGTTTTATCTGGCAGAATGAGAAGTGTATTAGACGTTCTTAAAATGAGGCTGCCCATTTTAGCTCTGGCTTGCTAATCTCCAACACCTACTTACTCACTTTTTTTCAGTAACCGGGTTGAAAAGAGAGAATGGGAGAAATCTTCTCCCTTTCCCACATTATAATTGGGGCAGCATCTTTCCGTCTTTGCCTTAGACTCTGAAAAACAGAATCTCAAAAGATACACCTGAGAGGAAAATTCCTTCCTTCCTTGGAATGAAAACTGGAGTGCTTGCCAAACTGACAAAGAAAGGAAATCATTAACAAATGTCCTAGGCAATTTGCAGTTTTATTCAGATCCTTGTTCAAATGCTTGAGGTTATACAATAAAAAGGTGGGAGAGAGCCCAAAATAGACGCAGGGGAGAGAAGTAAATGCAAGATACAGAGATTGCAGAACCAGGATAGTGTTTTCTCCTGATACAGGTCTGGAAGAATCTAGATTTGAGTACATAAAGCGTAATCATTTGATCTATATAACACGAAATTGCTTTTAATTTTAACACTGAATTCTTCAGAGTAGAGGAAAGCATAGCTAGGCTGGGCTATATGCATCCCAGGCAGTTTGGACAGTATTGTATGTTCAGTGAGTTGTATGTTTATTTTGCCAGCTAACTATTAATAATCTGTAATCACTAATTCCATGAGTTTGGCTTGTTCCCAGTTATTCCTTGATGATAGGACATTTGGCTAGAATTTGCCAGGGTATTAAAGCTTGAAGAAATGCAAAACCCAGAGAACATCTTGCACTGGAAGATTCGTGATCATTTCATAACAGGAAATCTTTTACGAAATTGAAACCTATGAAACAGGCATAATAGGATTTGACTAATTTTCCTACAAAACATTTCATTTTTCACACGAAGTTACAGGGAAGAGTCATTTAAACAGGTAACTCTTTTGGTACCTTTAGAATATTTATTCATTTACCAAGAAATCCTAATATAACCCGCCTAAGAGACCTGTTGTACAAAATATACTTGAATAATCAAAGTGGTTAGCTATTTCCCAATTATAAAGCAAAGTGTGTTAAGTAAGTCCATCCTATAACTTTTAGTGGTATTTATTGTCTTTTCAGTTATCCTGCACAGTGACGGGAGGAACCAAGAACTTTAGGCAAAGCAGATACTGCAAGGAAATGTGGACCCCAGGCCTCAGAAGGTACGTGAAGGAGGGTGTGAGCTCACTGGTTATTTGAGTTCCGTGTCATTTAGTAGGCTTACTGCCTCCTTTCTTACCCATATGAAGATTTTAGGAAACTTCAAAGTGTTAGAAATGTTTTCTTAAGTATAACAACAAGAGCACCCTCTCAAGCTGGGCCTTAGGTGAGTTTAATACCTGCTAAGAGCAGTGCCTGACATGCAGCAAGCCCCACACAGGTATTTGCTGTTCATTATTTTTACTCATGAGAATCCTTCTTAACTGCAGATACATTCTTCAGAGTTAAGAGTGTGTTTTCATTCTGGTGATTAAGGGTGATCAATCATTCTGAGATAGTAAATTGTAAACATGAAAATCAAATAGGCAAAGAACATTTCTGAACTTGGATCGGGAAAAACCCTTACTATGAATTTAAAAATCACAGTGATTGTAATGGGACTTTATATGTATTAGAAATTCATATGCAATGTTTTATTTTATTAAGTTGTAATATAATAATTGTACTGATTAGGGAATGCATTTTAGTTCAAAATCAAAAGGTATAAAAGGGCTGATTGTGGAATGTCCCCTGCTCAGCTGTCTACCTTCCTGTTCCGTTAGTCCTCCCAGGTTGACCAGTTCTGGTACATTATCAGATTTTTTTTCCTTCATGTTTCTTTTGGTGTCTGGATAGGTTTTGCACGAGTGTTGCAAAAACAGAACCCTGGACATGTGATCCTTTTCCCGGACAGTGTGTGCAATGGGGGTCGGAATCCAGATGATTCCTTCTCAGTAAAGGGCCATTGACAAGATTCTTCATCTGGGCCACTTCCTTGCCCTCCTGCTCCCTCTACATGAGGGACACTGGGCTCCTTGCTGCTTTTGGGATTCTGGAATCCAAGATCTTGGCCCAGGAGGCTGCATGATTTTGACTCCATTCTGCCTTTTCTCAACATCAGTCACCCCCTGCCCAGGACCCTTCTTTGTTATTAGCCCTGGGACTTGGTGCCTACCTCATGTGATTGTGTATGTTACTGGCTCTGTTTGTTTATGGCCTGTCTGCCTCTGTTAGAACCAAGCACCCTGAGAGCAGGAAGTGTGTGTTCCCCAATCCCCAGGGCCCAAATCCCCACAACAACAACTGGCCCAGAGTGGGCACTTGGTATATATTGCTGAATGAATGAATGGCATTTGGAATAAAGCTGTTTTAAATAGAGTTAAATGGGCATATATTCCACAGAACTTTTCAGAACTTTGAATAAGCAAGTTGCATAGCATAAATAGAACAAGGCAGGTGGAGTTAAGCTCCTCAGTACAAAGTCAAGAAAGGCTTTGTGCTTTTTGATGACAGCTCACACACAGAAAAAGTCACTGGAAGGAATGTTGTTGGCAGCCGAACAAAATGGATTTACAAGCATCTTCTTGATAAACAGGGGAGGGAGAATTTACACCCAAAGGTATTGATAGTACCAAACCCATTGTGAGTAATTACAGTTATGTAAAATGTGTGCTTGCTTTTAGTTGAAAGAGAAAGAGAGAAGCAGATTCAAATTTCCTGTATGGTCTCACTTCCCTGATCCTCCTTACCCGTAAGAGAGGAAACCACCTTAGCCACCAGTTCTGACTTGTGGGTTTTCAGAGTCCAACTCTGTGGCTTGGCTTCAGATTCTGCCATCTTGAAGTGGAAATCCCATTTCCTCCCTGGACCCAGGAAGGCTCTGAAGGTGGATGCTGACTCCTGGGGGCTCGAGGGCTCTGCCCAGACAGCACACCTGACACAGCAGGCCTAGGGTTCCCTCGGGTTTGCTCTTAGCTGCAAGAGGCAACTGGGGAGTTGTCTTGGCTCCTTTAACAAAGGAGCATTAATTACAGAAAATGTCAGGCTTTGTAAAGCCCATTTGTTCCCAGACTGCAGGGACAGCAGTTCTCTTGGCAGGGCCGTGGAAAAGGACTGTTGGTGTCAGGCCTCATCTCTCTGCAGACAAAAATAGTGAGTCTTGAGGGTGTCATCCTTGGACAGGCAGCAAACCCCATGGGGAATTTTTATTAAAAAAAAAAATGGGGCAAGTTATTATGATTTGTGAATGTCAGGTCAAATCCTAATTCTACAGAGTCTAGTTACTTATAGGTGGGAGGACTGACAAAGAGAGTAAATAAGAACAGTGATGGAGGTCTTCAATTCTGATTAAACTTCTTTAAGCTGGTTTTTCAGGGCATATGGAATTCAGAGGATCAGTAGACTGTAGTGGACAGATACTCTTTTGTTACTTATTTTATGATGAAGGAAGGAGTGGGAGAATGGCTATTATGTTAGAATGCCTAGAATCTGCATATAACAAGATGCCCAGGGATTTGTGTGGGCATTAAAAGTTGAGAAGGGCTGGCCAGCAGTTCTCAGTCCTAGCTGTTCATTAGAATCCCACGCAGAGCTTTTAAAACATGCCTTGGATCTATCTCCAGAGATTTGTGTTGCCTTGGCTCCAGTGTTCTTGGGGCCCAGGGCATCGTTCTGTTTTGTGTTTTAAAAGCTCCTCAGGTGATTCTAATATATGGTCAGGCCTGGGAACCACTGCCCTAAATGTAAAGGTGGACACCATTAGGTAGATACCTGGATTCAGAAAAAATGTAATCATAAAACAAAACATGTCATGGATAACTGGACACAACACTCTTTAGGATTCATGAAACCCAGCCTATCAGATACTGTGGATCCTACTAGTTCATTTGGTGATTTTTAGAGATCCAGGCAATGATGTGGTGACGTGGAACATGGCTCCAACCTCTGGAAGTGACCATGAGCCTGGGGAAAGGCCAAGCGGGCAGTTGTGTTTTCCATCTTTGACTCGGCTGCCAGGGGAGCAGTTTCAGGATTTAAATCAGACCATGACTCCACCACCCCTCTTCTCTTGTAAAACTCTCTTCAGTGGCTTTCCATTGCTCTCAAAGTAAAAACTAAATTCCAAACAGCACTCTAAGGCTGACCTGACCACATCTGCTTTGGCATATGGCTAGTTGCACTCTGTAAACTCCAACAACAGGGCCCTTCCTTTGTAAGTCAGCAGCCCCAAGCCTGCCCCCGCCCGCCCCTGGGCCTCTGTTCCATGCCGTCCTGGCCCAGAGCCCTGCTCTGCATCTCCTCAGGTGGCTGCGCTGCCCCTGACCGCGGGGCCTGGGTCACGTGCCCTTGTATTTTCCTCTCCCAGCACTTATCCCTCCACCTCAGACCACTTCTTGGATAGCCTCTTTGATTCATGTCCCCCGTTAGACAGCAGGCTCCCTAAGGATCTGAACTGTGGTGTGTGTGTGTGCGTTTGGTTTGGGACTCAATGTCTTACCCCAGGCACGTGTTTTGTTGAATGGAGGAATGCACCTTTTCAATATGTGCTTGGTAAGTAATTATTTTTAGGTTTTTGTGTCCTTAGTGGTATATGCAGATATACAGCTACCTGTGTTTGCGTGTCATATGCTGTAAACCATAGAGATACAGGACCTGAGGGGAGGGTGTGTTTTGAGAGAGACGTGGCTTTAGTCACATTGGTTCTACTTGTCTCATGTAGCAAGTGACAAGTGCCAGGTTATCTAAAATTTTACCCGGTTTACCTCAACAGCTTTTTCACTAAAGTCTGTGTATAATTTGTGAATTTTCTAACTATAGGAAAAAAAGTTAAGTGCTTAAAAATTGTGCATCTCTCCACCCTGGGGCTTTACTGCTGGCATGATCCTCCCCACAGACCTCGGGTGCAGTCGCCTCCCCACCTTTCTCCAGGCTGCCCTGCCTTTATCTGGGTCGCGAAGGCTACCTTCCTAACCCCTGCTCCTGCTTTGATAAAGGATTTGTGTGTGGCTTAGTAACTGTGTCTCACCCAGGCGGAGGGGTAGCTCTGGGAGTCAGGGGGATGAGGACCGGGCAGGGGCATAGATGGGCTCCAGCCTTATTTGTGACAGTTTATTTCCTTTAAAATGTCCAGGAATGTACAGCAAAACTGCTAGAGCTGTACATGGTTGTTTGTGCTGTTATTCTCCATACTCTGTTTTAAATGTTAAATCATTTCAAAAAACTAAATAAAAACTAATGAAGACAGAGATGTATTTACTAAATATTTAGATGCTTATTGACTTTGTCTCTTCACCATAGTCTTCCCTGGCTAAAAAATTATTTACCTTCCTTTCCACACTTTACAAAGTGGTAACGAAAGTACAGTTGGTAGTGGTCAGGTAGAAAAAAACTAAACAGAAATAAAAACACCAGGGTTCATGAATGTGGGTGGCATTTTCTTTATTTTATTAGTTTTACTATAAAATTATAAAATACAATAAAATATAAAATTTTATAAGATATAAAATATGTAAAATAAATATAACATTTTAAAATATTTAAAAAAATTTAAATACAAAAATATTCACATATATAACTTCATACTTTCACATACATACAATTCACATATATTCACATATATATACCTTTACATATATACATTCACATATATAAATATGTGAGCATATGCATTTCACATATATAAATAATTTTTTTTAATGAGTAGGACCATACATTCAATTCTGCAGCTTGCCCTTTTTTTGTTTACTGATACATCTTGACACTTTGTATTTATTTAATTGGCTTGGCCTGAGGCACAGGGTTTTACTTAAAATGAAAAAAACATTTTTCTGACTCCATTATGATTTCTTTTCATGACCCCTCCCCCCCAGCCATTATATTTTAAGTTGTATGTCTGTTCAAATGCATGTAAGTGCCATGACTTATGTAATGTAATTTTCTTTTCAAGCAATACTGAAGTACTAGTAACTTTTGATTATTTTCTAGTCTCAGATAATGGATATTAAATATATGACCACTCTCCTGTGGAAGTCTCCTGTGGAGAAATGTTTTGAAGCTGAAAAAGGGGCCTCAATACTTTAAAGAGTTGGGGAACTCTCGGGTAGAGGGTCGGGTGGGGTGCCTTCTCAGTACCTTCCCCGCCTGAGTTTTCCTAGTTGTTTCCTGGTCGATGCAGCTGTTCAGCACACAATGGCTGCTGACTTACTGTGTGCCTACTGTGTGCTGGACCTGTTGTGGTCCTTGGTGTCCTGGCCGGGCTTACATTCCTATAGGGGAAACAGTCAGGCTGAGAGGTGCAAGGAGGAAATAAAACAAGGTGAGGGCATGAGAGTGACTTCAGGGGGCACCAACAGGCTGGGGCTCTCCCCTCTACTGTGCGTGGGGTCTTCTCCTGTCATCCACAGGACCCCAGTGGACGCTGCTCTGGGCTACCTATGCAGGCCCTCCACTGACCGCCCCTGGGACCTGTAGCAGGGCAGGAGGTCATTGGCAGGCCTCAGCCTGGTCTGGGTGGCTGTACTTAAGACACCGGTGAGGGCCTGTGGCTCTAAACTCTTCTCCAGAGATGTTTTTACCTGTGAAGCTTCCCGATCTGCAGCCCCCATCAGAGTCCCCATGTGTCCTGGGCTGGGCACCTTCCTTGTCCCGTCCAGGTGGGCCATGAAGGGATGAGAGAAGGTGGGAGCCCTGCAGACCTCCCTTGTCCCAACCCCAGGCAGAGACCAGGCTTGAAAGGGGAGGGTGTGCTCCAGACGTCTCTGCCTCCTGCTGCCCCCCACCCCCCTGGCCTGGCCTCCCGCTTAAGCTGCAGAGGGAGTTTAGGAAACCTTGGCCTGGACAATGCTGTTAAAGGAGATTAGCAGAAGTCACTGTAGGAGTTGAATTTTTTTTTAATAAATGAAATTTCTGCCCTGAAAGCAGACACTGGATGATGTATTTTAAGTTGCAGAGGAGGTACTTCGGCAGACTGTCTTGGGGGGGCCTCCCCGCACACTAGTAGCTACGCCGGTGGCTGTTACCCTCATAGATGAAGAAACATGGGGCCCAGGGGGCTAGTCAGTGACTGACCCCTGGCCACCCAGCTGCAGAAAGAGATGAGACACACCCTCCCCGCCCCACCCCACCCCGCAGGCCTGAGTGAAAGTAAGGAAGTGAAATCCGAGGCTTAGAAAAGAAGACATGGCTTCAAGATAGTGCTGCTCTCAATTTTCAGCTAACCAGATGTGGAAATCCTCCTGAGCCACTTGGCTTCCTGGAGAGCAGGTGATGTGATCTTCATTTTCACATAAGACCATTATTCATTATCCCCCTACTTTTATCTAGAGGTGAGTGCAGTGGTTGCACTCAAATTAGATCCCATCAGTTCCCATTTGGAAAGAGCGGGTTCTTAACTCACAGAGTGCTGGTCAGGGAGGGTGCTCAGGCCAGAAGCCCAGGAGGGAGGAGCCAAGCAGATCACTGGGAGTGGGCCATGCTGGGGGACTTCCTGCTCCTGCAGAGTGGGCGTGCATGTGTGTGTGTGTGTGTGTGTGTGTCTGTCTCAGGCCCAGATGGCTCCCCCATCTGTGTTCACTTCATAGCACTTCTCCTGGCAAAGCATGGGATGTCTGCCCCAGACCACTCAGCACCTTTACCTTGGCCTCTAAATCTTCCTGATAACTAATGCACAGGAACAGATGCCTATCTGTTCAGATTGCATACCGCCAACCTGGTACTTGTCTCCTTTCTTTTTCCTCCTTCTCACCCACACTGACCCCTCTGCCCTTCTGTTAGGAAAGGCCTGCAGCTGGGGTTGCTCTGTGGGCACCCCATCTGTGACCAGTGGGGTAGGTCCCTCCGAGTGTTACTGTCTTGGAGGGACAAGTGTAGTTTCCACAGGACTGCCATACCCTGGGCTGCTGGCATGGCCTGTGCCTCACCATCTCTAGAAGACAAGGGTTAGGAGCTTGTCCCCTGAGATAAGAGTCTGGCTTGTCTTTTCCTCTCTTCTTGGGGCAGACCACACTGCTGCTCTGATTTCTGGCCACCACACTTAGAAGGGTAGATGTAGGTTATGGTGGAAGGTCACAAATGTGCTGAGGGTCTGCTGCTGGCGGGTGGTTGCTGGTTTGACCCACCCTGGGAGGAGGAAGGCCTTGTCTCAGAGATGGGAATTCAAGGTGTAGAGAGTTTAAGTGACTTGCCAAGTCATGATGATAGTGAGCAGTGGAACCACCTAGGGCTCGGCTTTGTGCCATGCTGCCGCAGACAAGGAAGGGCAGAAGAGAAAGGGACTCCACTGAGACAGGCCGCTGGCATCAGGCAGTTAGGGAGGGGTTGGTGTTGCCTTCCTTGGGCACTGCTGCCAGGTAAAATACAGGACTCCCAGTTAAACTTGAAATTCAGAGAGATAATGGCTTCTTAAGGTTTAAGTATGTTCCATGCAATATTTGGGACATACTTACACTAAAAAATTATTATTGTTTATTTGAAATCCATATCCAACTGGGCATCCTGTATTCTTATTTATTTAATCTGGCCGCTCTGCTTGGGGAGCCCAGGAGACACACGGGGCCTGATGTGTGGGCACCTGAGGATGGCAGAGGGAGGCTCACGAGTACGGGCTGCATGGCAGGTGGTCCGCTCCCCCTGCAGGATGTATTCAGGCATAGTCTGGATAACCATTTAGCGGAGGGAATTCAGATTTCAGATGCCTGGTTCCAGTGAGAATATAGAAAGTAAATGTAGTTGAGACAAGGAGGAGAGTGGATTACCGGGCTCTGTCCTGTCCAGTGGTCAGAAGCTCTCTGAAATCATTTGCCATCAGCATCTGTTGAGAGGACCAGTTCTCCCTGCGGCCCCCAAGTGACGGATAGCTTCAGTTTGCTGGTGAAAAGCAAGCCAGCCCAGCCGGGCCTCTGTAAGCGGTTTGGCTTGGTGTGGAGAAGCACTGTGTAAAGGTGAAGTGAAACATACCTTTTTGTTTCTCTTGTCAAGAAGGGTGCCCTGCAGCAGAATGTGGCTTGTGTGACCCGCTGAGGACTGCATGCCCTGCATCACTTCGGGGGCAAGAGCATGAAAAACGCCCAACCCCAAGGCACCGTGCAGGTCCTTGCAGGCAAGTGTATGTCAAGCTGCTGGGTTCACCTACTGCTTTAGAGATTCCCTGGGTGTGGTTACATCTTGTCAGCAAGTGGGATTTTAAACACGGCCTGCAGTAATGGCCTCAGCATGGCCTCTGCCCTCCATGAATGACCACACAAAGCTCTAGCCCCAGCAGGCCTCCTCCTGTCTGCAGGCCCTGGCTGTCGCTTGGTACCAGGAACATGTTTTGTGGTTGCTTGCACCAAAAAGGGGTCAAGAGGCAACTCTACAAAAGCAAAATCATAACACATATTCCAAAAACAAACAGAAATGGCTCCTTTCTATTAGGGCGTTATAGAGTTGATTGAATGACCAGATCAGTAAATTAATATTATTAATTAAAACTAAAATGCTAAATTAAATACCAAGTCAAAATACCTACTGTATATCAACAGAAAAAAATTTTAAATATTTGTATTGATGCCATTAACTGAAATCACCTGTTCTTTTTATTAACTTCAGTTTAATTGGTTTGTTTGTAAGCAGCAAGGGCCCTTTGCTTGTGTTTTCTAGGAAGAATTACTGAATGGCTGACACTTGACAACATGCACCACCAGTGGCTTCTGTTGGCTGCATGCTTTTGGGTGATTTTCATGTTCATGGTGGCTAGCAAATTCATCACGTTGACCTTTAAAGACCCTGAAGGTAAGTATGCTTCCTCATGGAATGAATTTTGGCTAATCTGGACCTTGCTGTGATCTTATTCCTGGGTGATACACAGATGACCTTTGTCACAGAATCAAAGGACGTTATTGCAGGTGTGACCTCAGGGACACGGTGTCCACATCCTTGCTGTTACAGAGATGTGAAAGGCGAGGCGAAGGGGATGGAAGGGTCTTCCCAAGCCCCTGCCCTAGTCGGGGGTGGGACATGCTTTCTGTGTGGACTTCTCGGGCAGGCTGCTTCCCACAGCGCCATGCCTCACGGCTTCTCTGGGACTCCGGCTTTGAGAATCACTGCTCAGTGCCATCAGAAGACACTGATGTAATGGATCAGCATGCCTGTGTGCCAGCTGGTGCTGAGTGTCAGTGGCCATGTGTTTGACATGCCCTCCACTGCACCAGAATGAAGGTGATTTAAATATATGTATGTCAAGATGTCTTTGTGGATTTTTAAACTCCCCTTGACTTGGTGTAGGTGTTCAGATGCACACGTATGAAGAGCACCAAACCCAGCCTCAAAAGAGCTGATTCTAGTTTATGCTTTTGACCTTTGCTTACTGAAGCCTTACTGTTTTTCTACAAAATGGGCATGCTGCTTGGTCTGACAGCTCCAAGATTGACCTGCAGACAGTGAGGTTGTCTGTGATCTGTGAAGTGTTGGGTACCATGAACCCTGGTCATTGTGAACCCTGAGGGACTCCTTTCAGTGTCAGAGTGAGGCAAGGCAGATGGGAGATGTTGAAAAGGCTGTGTACAGGTTTAGATTGGCCTAATGGTGTCTTCTTCATAGGATCATGCACATAGCATCTGTATTCTGCACAGAGTTTTGCTCATTCTCCTGCAGATGGTGACCCTAAGGAAAGAGAGATTAGAAATGTTTCCATCCAGCAGTTTTCCCAGTTTACTCCTGGCAGCTGCACAATGTGCTGTCTGTGTGACCAGCAGCCTCCAGGCTTTGCTCCACCCTGAGAGCCCCCAGGTGTGTCCCTGCTGTTCTGGGGGCTGGCCAATGCCCCACACCTGCTGCTTCCATCCTATCTCCTGCCCTGTCTATAGAGAAGTAACAAGGTTGGAAGGCAGATATCTAGGCAAAAGAGGGAGGCCTTGAAATTAGCCCCAAGGGGTGGTTCTCAGCTCTACCTCACCCTCAGTAATAGTTATTGGGCCTTTAGTGCTTGGAACCCAGACTGGCTCTCATTGCAAGTCCCAGCCTCATCTTCCAGGAGCCCTAGTGAGAACCCAAAATGTTTTCAGAGCCTTGAGACAGTGGGTGTTATACCCGCAGGCATCTGCAGTAGCCAGGAGCATCGCAGAACATCACAGATAATCACAGACATTCGTGGCTCATGTGGGGAACCAGGGCCTCAGTCAGGACAGCAAGGGCCGTGTCTTGGAGAGCTGTTGGAATTAGAGGTGATGATCTCAGCTTGGCAGTTTGGATATTTCTCCAGCTGCTCTGGCAAGTTGCATGCTCCTGTAATGGGATCCCTTGTTAAGAGTTGGAGTAGTGGTTCTCAGCCTCTGTGACTCTAGAATCATTTAGGGGCTTTGTCAACCTTCCGCCGCTTGAGCCCAACCAGAGACTGAAAGAATGAGCATCTCTAGGAATGGGTCCCAAGGGAGAACTCCAAATGTAGAACATAGCTGGGAAGTTGAAAGAGAAACTGAGCTGCGGAGAATATGAAGCTAATGCTGCAGAGTCCACACGTTTTACTCACAGTTCCCTTACTGTCACCTCCTGGCAAGGACAGCAGCTTGAGAGACAGGTTATGAGGTTAAATTGCATATGGTTTATTTTGTTTAAAAAGGTGGGAGTATAAGTAATACATTTTATGAGACTTTCACCAAAAATAAATAAGATGTGTGCCTTTGAGACATGTCATTCTCTGGCAGCATAGCTTCTGCAGAACGCCTCCTTCCTCAGTGGCGTCTGATGAATGGGTGGCATTCTGTTGTGATGTGGCGAGTTCTATGCTGAATGTTCTCAGAGCAGTGTAGAAGCTCTAGAGAATTTTGTGAAGAAGGAGCAAAAAATTTAAGGGATAGAAGGTAAAGCCCATGGAGAAGGATGAAAGGCTTTAGGGTTGTAAACTGGAGAAAAGATCTGTGGTTGTCCTCAGCACTTGAAGGCGTGTGGCAATTCCTTGCACCCTTTGATGTTGGATGAGGTTGCCTGGTCATGAGTGGGAGGGTGGTGGTGTAGACCACATCTGGGGGGCCCTTTGGAGGCAGTGCACACTGGGAAGCATGCAGAGAGCTGCCTAGTGCGGTCCTCAGTGGGGTGGTGTCAGCCCTGCAGAGTGCAGAGAACCTCGCGTGAGAACTCTCTCTTGTCAGGCCCACACTGTATGCAGGGCAGCTTGCCAGCCTGGGCCACTAAGCAGGGATGGGCAGGAGGTTGACGCTCATCCTGCCTGGAGGCCCACAGAGGGCATCTCCTGCCCCCAGGGCTGTGGTCTAGTGGTGCGGCTGCTTAGCCTCAGCCCCTGCCTTCCCCACGGCTGTCTGGGGAGAGGCAGTTAAACCCCCAATGGATTTTGCAGCTGTTCTGGAAGCCGAAAGAGGTTCATGTAGCTTTGGCTGTAAGAGATCTTTTCTTGTGTTGGAATTTAATTTAACTTAATTTTTAATTTAACTTGTGCTCATGGTATTGGTGCTTTTGAACTGAAGGCCCTTTGCGAACTGCCCTCACAAGGACAAACCTGATGGTGCAGTGCTGTCCTATGTAGTGAGGTCTGTCCTGGAAAGTGGAGGGCAGTCCCTGGTCTCGGTGCTCAGGGAGCCAGTGCAGCTTACGTGTCTGTGGGGCTGCTCCTGGTGACTCTGTCCTGGAGTCCCAGCCAGGGGACAGCTGTGCTTTCTTCTCACCTATGTGTCCTTAGATTTCCCAACCACTTATGCTGAGAGGAAGAGTAAATTTGTTTTGAACTGCTGTTTAAAACAATGCTTACCTTTTGTAAAAAAAAAAAAAAATGGTGTTGTGTCCTGTCTTCAGCCAAGCAATAAAGCCACAGCAGTATTTGTGGCAGTGACTCATCCTTGGTTAACACTTTCAGTGTTGTACTGAAGAAGTAGGATTGGGGGTTATCATAGGAAAATAAATTCCATTCAGCAAAGGGATTTGATGGCATGGAAGTTGAGACTTGATGAAAGAATGACATCCTGGAGAATCTGGTGTATGTGTGGACAGGATTTTTCTTGTTCCTTTGTTGGACTTCCTCTTCCAATATTTTGCTTCAATTCAGCCCTTCAGCTTGGTGATAAGCCGCTTGCAGGCAGAGCCCATGGCTCAAATGTCCTTGCAGCCCTCTGCCCAGCATGTGATTAGTGGTGACACTGGCCACGGGACAGGCAGTGTGGTTGGGAGTGGATGTGGTCCCTTCTAGGAAAGCAAGCAGCGCATCATGTGACAAATTTAAAGGCATTTTGTAAAACATTATAAATCTGGCGATGCCTGTAACAAAAGTGAGCTAATACACTGTGAAGACACCTGGCCATCCCTACAGGATCAGAATCCTTGGTCCTGAAGGTGGAGTCCTGCTCCTGAGGGTGAGGGTTGGGGGAAGAGACTGTGCTTTGATCACCACGGGGATGGTGGCATCTGCTGAAAATAAATGGTTCTCAGCAAAGCATTGGGAAAAAAAAAGATATATATTGTGCTATCAGTTTTATTTAAATCCAGGTGAAGTCACGGTCATTAAGAATTGGGGAACAAATGCCAGGAACTTTTCTTTTTAATAGTTTATTTTGGTATCATTAATCTACAATTACATGTGTAATGTTATGGTGATTAAACTACCCCCTTCATCAGGTCCCCCCCACCAACCCCATTACAGTCACTGTCCATCGGTGTAGTGAGGTGCTATAGAATCACTACTTGTCTTCTCTGAGTTGTACAGCCCTCCCCGTGCCCCCCAACATTACATCTGCTAATCGTAATGCCCCTTTTTCCCCCTTGTCCCTCCCTTCCCACCCATCTTCCCCAGTCCATTTCCCTGTGGTAACTATTAGTCCATTCTTGGGTTCTGTGAGTCTGCTGCTGTTTTGTTCCTTCAGTTTCTGCTTTGTTCTTATACTCCACATATGAGTAAAATCATCTGATACTTGTCTTTTTTGGCTTGGCTTATTTCAGTGAGCATAATACTCTCTAGCTCCATCCATGTTGTTGCAAATGGTAGGATTTGTTTTCTTCTTATGGCTGAAGAATATTCCATTGTGTATATGTACCACCTCTTCTTTATCCATTCATCTACTGATGGACACTGAGGTTGCTTCCATTTCTTGGCTATTGTAAATAGTGCTGCGATAAACATAGGGGTGCATATGTCTTTTTCAAACTGCGATGTTCCATTCTTAGGGTAAATTCCTAGGAGTGGGATTCCTGGGTCAAATGGTATTTCTATTTTGAGGTTTTTGAGGAATGTCCATACTGCTTTCCACAATGATTGAACTAATTTGCATTCCCACCAGCAGTGTAGGAGGGTTCCCTTTTCTCCACAACCTCGCCAACATTGGTTGTTGTTTGTGTTTTGGATGTTGGCCATCCTCACTGGTGTGAGATGATATCTCATTGTGGTTTTAATCTGCATTTCTCTGATGATTAGTGATGTGGAGCATCTTTTCATGTGCCTGTTGGCCATTTGAGTTTCTTCTTTGGAGAAGTGTTTATTCATGTCCTCTGCCCATTTCTTAATTGGATTATTTACTTTACGTTTGTTGAGGTGTGTGAGTTTTTTATATATTTTGGATGTCAACCCCTTATCGGATACATCATTTATGAATATATTCTCCCATACTGTAGGATGTCTTTTTGTTGTACTGATGGTGTCCTTTGCTGTACAGAAGCTTTTCGGCTTGATATAGTCCCACTTGTTCATTTTTGCTTTTGTTTCCCTTGCTCGGGGAGATATGTTCATGAAGAGGTCGCTCGTGTTTATGTCCAAGAAATTTTTGCCTATGTTTTTTTCTAAGAGTTTTATGGTTTCATGACTTACATTCAGGTCTTTGATCCATTTTGAGTTGACTTTTGTGTATGGGATTAAACAGTAGTCCAGTTTCATTCTCTTACATGTAGCTGTCCAGTTTTTCCAACACCAGCTGCTGAAGAGGCTGTCATCTCCCCATTGTATATCTAAGGCTCCTTTATCAAATATTAATTGACTATATGTTTGGGTTAATGTTTGGATTTTCTATTCTGTTGCACTGGTCTGTGGGTCTGTTTTTGTGCCAATACCAAATTGTCTTGATTACTGTGGCTTTGTAGTAGACCTTGAAGTCAAGGAGTGTAATTTCCCCTGTTTTATTCCTCCTTCTCAGGATTGCTTTGGCTATTCGGGCTCTTTTGTGGTTCCATATGAAGTTTAGAATTATTTGTTCCAGTTCATTGAAGAAAGCTGTTGGTAGTTTGATAGGGATTGTGTTGAATCTGTAGATTGCTTTAGGTAGTATAGCCATTTTGACAATATTTATTCTACCTAGCCAAGAGCATGGGATGCATTTCCATTTGTTAGTGTCCTCTTTAATTTCTCCTAGGAGTGTCTTGTAGTTTCAGAGTACAGGTCTTTCACTTCCTTCGTTAGGTTTATTTTATTCTTTTTGATGCAATTGTGAATGGAATTGTTTTTCTGATTTCTCTTTCTGTTAGTTCATCGTTAGTGTATAGGAAAGCAAAAGATATCTGTGTGTTAATTTTGTATCCTGCAACTTTGCTGAATTCAGATATTCTAGTAGTTTTGGAGCGGAGTCTTTATAAGGTTTTTTATGTACAATATCATGTCATCTGCAAATAGTGACAATGTGACTTCTTCTTGACCAATCTGGATGCCTTGTATTTCTTTGTTTTGTCTGATTTCCATGGCTAGGACCTGCAGTACTATGTTGAATAACAGTGAAGAGAGTGGGCATCCTTGTCTTGTTCCCAATCTTAGATGAAAAGCTTTCAGCTTCTCGCTGTTAAGTATGATGTTAGCTGTGGGTTTGTCATGCATGGCCTTTATGATGTTGAGGTACTTGCCGTCTATACCCATTTTGTTGAGAGTTTTTATCATGAATGGATGCTGAATTTCGTCAAATGCTTTTTCAGCATCTATGGAGATGATCATGTGGTTTTTGTTCTTCTTTTTGTTGGTCTGGTGGGTGATGTTGATGGATTTTCGAATGCTGTACCATCCTTGCATCCCTGGGATGAATCCCACTTGATCATGGTATATGATCCTCTTGATGTATTTTTGAATTTGGTTTGCTAATATTTTGTTGAGTATTTTTGCATCTACGTTCATCAGGGATATTGGTCTGTAATTTTCTTTTTTGGTGATGTCTTTGCCCGGTTTTGGTATTAAAGTGATGCTGGCTTCATAGAATGAGCTTGGAAGTATTCCCTCCTCTTCTATTTGTTGGAAAACTTTAAGGAGAATGGGTGTTATTTCTTCTCTATATGTCTGGTAAAATTCAGAGGTGAATCCCTCTGGTCCGGGGGTTTTGTTCTTGGGTAGGTTTTTGATAACCAATTCAATTTCGTTGCTGGTGATTGATCTGTTTAGTGTTTCTGTTTCTTGTTTGGTCACTTTTGGAAGGTTTTATTTTTCTAAGAAGTTGTCCATTTCTTCTAGGTTCTGCAGCTTGTTAGCATATAGATTCTCATAATATTCTCTTATAATTCTTTGTATTTCTGTGGGGTCTGTCATTATTTTTCCTTTCTCATTTCTGATTCTGTTTATGTGTGTAGATTCTGTTTTTCTCTTAATGAGTCTGGCTAGGGGTTTATCTATTTTGTTTATTTTTTTCAAAGAACCAGCTCTTGGTTTCATTGATTTTTTCTATTGTTTTATTCTTCTCAATTTTATTTATTTCTTTTCTGATCTTTATTATGTCCCTCCTTCTGGTGACTTTAGGCCTCCTTTGTTCTTCTTTTTCCAATTTCAGTAATTGTGTCTTTAGACTATTCAATTGGGGTTGTTCTTCCTTCTTTAAATAGGCCTGGATTGCAATATACTTTCCTCTTAGAACTGCCTTTGCTGCATCCCACAGAAGTTGTGGCTTTGTGTTGTTGTTGTCATTAGTCTCCATATATTCTTTGATTTCTGTTTTGATTTGGTCGTTAACCCATTGATTAATTAGGAGAATGTTGTTAAGTCTCCATGTATTTGTGAGCCTTTTTGTTTTCTTTCTAAAATTTATTTCTAGTTTTATACCTTTGTGATCTGAGAAGTTGGTTGGTAGAATTTCAACAAAAGTCAGTTATTTTTTAACTTCCTGAGGTTCTTTTTGTGGCCTAGTATGTGGTCTATTCTGGATAATGTTCCATGTGCACTTGAGAAGAATGTGTATCCTGTTGCTTTTGGGTGTAGAGTTCTGTAAATGTCTGTTAGGTCCATCTGTTCTAGCGTGTTGTTCAGTGCCTCTGTGTCTTTACTTATTCTCTGTCTGGTTGATCTGTCCTTTGGAGTGAGTGGTGTGTTGAAGTCTCCTAAAATGAATGCATTGCTGTCTATTTCCTCCTTCAATTCTGTTAGTATTTGTTTCACATATGCTGGCACTCCTGTGTTGGGTGCATATATATTTACAATGGTTATATCTTCTTGTTGGACTGACCCCTTTATCATTATGTAATGTCCTTGTTTATCTCTTGCTACTTTCTTCGTTTTGAAGTCTATTTTGTCTTATACAAGTACTGCAACACCTGCTTTTTTCTCTTTGTTGTTTGCATGAAATATCTTTATCCATCCCTTCACTTTTAGTCTGTGTATATCTTTGGGTTTGAGGTGAGTCTCTTGTAAGCAGCATATAGATGGGTCTTGCTTTTTTATCCATTCTGTTACTCTGTGTCTTTTGATTGGTGCATTCAGTCCATTTACATTTAGGGTGATTATCGATAGATATGTACTTATTGCCATTGCTGGCTTTAGATTCGTGGTTACCAAAGGTTCAAAGGTTGCTTCTTTACTATCTAATGATCTAACTAAACTTTCTTGTTAAGTTATTGTAAACACTGTCTGATGTTTCTTTATTTCTCCCCTCTTATTCTTCCTCCTCCATTCTTTATATACTAGGTGTTTTATTCTTTGCCTTTAGTTAGTATTTGGATGGTCTGCTTTCTTTGCTATGATTTTATTTTCTCTGGTGACCTCTTTTTAGCTTTAGGAGTGCTTCCATCTAGAGCAGTCCCTTTAAGTTATCCTGAAGAGGTGGTTTAGGGGAGGCTAATTCCCTCAGCTTTTGCTTGTCTGGAAATTGCTTAATCCCTCCCTCAAATTTAAATGATAATCGTGCTGGATACAATATTCTTGGTTCGAGGCCCTTCTGTTTCATTACATTAAATATATCATGCCATTCTCTTCTGGCCTGTAAGGTTTCTGTTGAGAAGTCTGATGATAGTCTGATCGGTGTTCCTTTGTAGGTGATCTTGTTTCTCTCTCTAGCTGCCTTTAATACTCTGTCCTTATCTTTGATCTTTGCCATTTTAATTATTATGTGTCTTGTTGTTGTCTTCCTGGGTCCCTTGTGTTGGGAGAACTGTGGGCTTCTGTGGACTGCAAGACTATTTCCTTTCCCATAATGGGGAAGTTTTCAGCAGTTATTTCTTCAAAGACACTTTCTATCCCTTTTTCTCTCTCTTCTTCCTCTGGTACTCCTATAATTCGAATATTGTTCCATATTGATTGGTCACACAGCTCTCTTAATATTCTTTCATTCCTAGATATCCTTTTATCTCTCTCTGCCTCAGCTGCTCTTTATTCCTGTTCTCTGATTTCTTTTCCATTAACAGTCTCTTGCATCTCGTCCAGTCTGCTGCTAAGCCCATCGATGGCTTGTCTCATTTCTGCATTGTCTTTCCTGACTTCCTTCACTTCCTCCCTCAGCTCTTGCATATATCTCTGTAGATCCATCAGCATGGTTATGACTTTTATTATGAATTCTTTTTCAGGAAGATTGTGCATTTCCATCCCTTCAGGCTCCCTCTCTGGTGTTGTCTGGGTTTGGGTGAGCTTTGTCCGAACCATATTCCTCTGTCTTTTCATGGCAATGGAAGTGATCACTGGTAGGTGCCACATATGTCAGCTGGGCTCTTTAAGACTTAAAAAAAAAACAAAACAGAAAACAAAAAAAAAGAGAAGGAAGAGAAAGAAAAGAGAAAAAAAAGAAAGAAAGAAAAGAAAGGAAAACAAAGAAAAACTCCCACTGAGAGTAGATTCTGTAAGGATGGTGTAGGTAGCACTGTTTTCCACTATTCCACAGCCGCGGCTGCGCTGCTCCACAAGGCCGTTTGTAGTTCTGGCTGGGGTGGGAATGAATGGGAGGCTGTTGTTCTCTGTGTGAAGACTCAGTGCGGCTACTTTTTCCCAGTCGCCAGCCAAGGGGTCCAAAATTCCCCAGGACTCCCAGCCTGCCGGGCCGAGTGCGCTGGGATGACCACGCCCCTCAGCTCGGCCCCGTCTCCCCAAGACCGCCAAAAAAGCACACGCTTTTCTTTTGTCCTGGCGAGCCGGCTGCGAGGACCTGGGCACATTCCCAGCTCAAAACCTGCACCTTCTGCCTCTCCAATATCCGATGCACCATGCCATGTGTGTCAGTGCTCCTGGCGCAGATCACCAGGGCTTGTTATTTTGCAGACCTGTACTTCCACTCCCTCCCGGCTCTGAATCCTCTCCTGCCGCCGGTGCACTGGGGTGGGGGAGTGCTTGGGTCCCCCCGGTATGCGGCTCCATATCTTACCTGCCTCGCGGGGTGCCGAGTCCTCTCAGGTGCAGATGCAGGCTGTGCGCTGTCCTGTATATTCTGGTCTCTCTTTTAGGAATAGTTGTATTTGCTGTATTTTCATAGATATATATGGCTTTGGGAGGAGATTTCCACTGCCCTGCTCATGCCGCCATCTTCCCGGAACCGATCCAGGAAGTTTTAACATAGTGAAAATGTTAGAAATCGGTGGATGACTGGCTGGTGTGCACGGTATTGGGAACCGAGATGTCCTGCAGCTACCAAGCCTGTTCCGCATGCTTCTGAGTGTGTGAAATAGGTTGCTTTTCAAAAACTCATTGATAAGGCAATAGTTTAGAGTTCAGGACATCCCGTTGTCCTATTTAGGACATTACCATGGAAGCTTAGGTCTCTGAAACCCATGCAGCCGGGGCAGAACTCTGCACTGCAGTGCTAGTTACAAAATGTCCTCGGAGCCTGAAGTCACTGGATGGTGGAGAGTGCATGTTTTTGTCGTTTAGCATGTCAGCGCTCGAGGATGGTGAGGCCCAGAAGAAGAGGATGGAGAGATGGCGATCTGTCCATGCCCTTGGTGTACACTCAGGAGCTGTGCCGTGCCGGCTCAGGGCACCAGCCTTGTCTGTTTTTACACCAGTCACAGTGCTCTTTATCCTGGTTGCAGGGACAGGACAGCTGCTGTGCACAGCTGTGGTTAGGACTTTTATTTTAACTCAAACAGAGAAAACAGGAAGAACGACTTTAGTGGGATTCATAAAGGTATGTGGCAGAGAAATTTATATTGAAGTCAGAACTCAAGGTGTAAGAAATGGGGAGATGGGACCGTTATGATCGGCAGGGCACATGTAAGATGTTTTTATCCTCCCTGTGCAGGAGGGCACCAGGCCCCAGTGCTTGCTAACAGTGTGCCGGCTGGGGGAGCGGGAGGTGGGGAATGGGGAAATTTAAAAGCCAGATAGGAGCATTGGGGGCTGCAGTAAAGTGTGCAAAGTGGTGGTATTAATGACTGAAGAGGAGTAAGTTTTTCTGTTTTTAGGTGATATGTGCTTTGTTTATGCTTTGTTATGCTGATTTTATGCTTTTATTTGATAAATTCTTTCTAATTATATACTTAGGCTTTGCAAAATTTTGAAAGTAAATGTTTCTTTGATCATAGAGATCTGAAAATTGTCTTCAAATTGTACCAAAGGCTTCCCCAAAATCAATTTATTGTAAATTATTACTATGGACAAGCATTTTGTAAGATTCATCTAGTCTAATCTCAATCCCATGAATTTCTAAACTGATGTGTAATCACTAACTTGATTGCCAACTTAGCTTTTTAAAAAACTTTTAGTTTAAGATCATGACACAGTGACATGCAGTTTGTAAGAAATAACACAAAGACTTCTAGGTACCTTCACTTAGTTTACCCCAGTGGTAATGTTGAAAACTACAGTGCAGAGTCACCATTAGGATATTGGTGTGGATACACTCAAGGTGCAGAGCATCTCTGTCACCGGGATCCATCCCATTGGCCAGTTATAGCCACACCCACCTCCCTCTCCCTGCCCCCCACTCCTGCTACCTCCCTCATTGGTAACCACTAATCCATTCTCCTCTCTGTAATTCTGTCATTTCAAGAACGTTATATATAATATGTAACTTGTGGGGATTGGCTCTCTTTAATGAATGTAGCTCTCTGGAGATTCATCCAATGTATCAGCAGTTTGTTCCTTTGTATTGCTGAGCTGTAATACTGTAAATAAGTGATGTACCACATTTTGTCTATCCATTCACCTGTTGAAGAGCAGCTAGATTGTTTCCACTTCGGGCTATTACAAATGAAGCTGCTGCAACATTTGTGCACAGATTTTTGTGTGAACATAAACTTTCATTTCTCTGAGATAAATAGCCAGGAAAGCAATTGCTGTGTCCTTTGTGAAAAGTGCTGCACACTTTGTGAAAAGACTACCAAACTGTTTCCTAGAGTTGCTGTCTCGTTTTGCATCCCCGCCAGAAGTGTGGGTGAATGATCCAATTTCTCTGCATCCTCACCAGCATTTGGAGATTTTACTATATTTTACTTTAACCACATTGATAGGTGTGTGTTGCCATCTCATTTTAATTTGCATTTGCCTCATGGCCAATGACTGGAATCACCTTCTGTATATTCATGTGCCATCGAGATCCTTTTTGATGAAATGCCTGTTCATGTCATGCCCATTTTCTAATTGGATTGTTTGGGTTTTTTTACTGTTGAGTTTTGAGAGTTCCTTACATATCCTAGATACTAGTCCTTTGTCAGATACATGGTTTGCAAGAGTTTTCTCCCAGTAGCTAGCCTGTCTTTCCAGCCTCTTCACAGTCTTTAGCAGAGAAAACGTTTTAAGTTTTGATGAGATTCAGTTTATCAGTTTTCCCAAAGATTTTCTCCTTTATGTTTTTTTTTTAAGTTTTGTAGTTTTATGTTTTACATTTAAGTGCTGATCCATTTTGAGTTCGTTCTTGAATAAAGTATGAGGTTTAGGTAAAGGTTCACTTTTTTGTCTTTGATAGGTGTCCAGCTGCTCAGGCACCATTTGCTGAAAAGCCTCTCCTCCCCCAAGTCACTTTGCCTCTTTGTCAAGTCTCGGTCGGATTTATTTGTGAGGTTGTGTTTCTGGGGCCTCTGTCTGTCCTGGTGACCAGTGGTTGCTCCTCCACGAGAAGTTGTTTTAACCTCTCTGTCTCCTAGCATACAGCACCAAGCAGGAGCTTCTGTTTCTGACAGCCGTGCCAGCCACGGAGAAGCTGCCGGGAGAGAAGCCCTTCCCTGAGGACCTGAAGGTGGGCACAGCAAGGCAGAGGGCACCGTCCCCTCCAGCTCGGTCGTCCCTCTCTCCCCGGCTGTCTGCCTCTCACCTCCCACGGGAGGCCCCCATCGCAGGGAACTAGCCTCCCTGCCCAGGCTCTCCTCAACTGGCTGCCCCTTTCCATTATGGTCTGCTCGTAGCTGCCTTTGTTGCTTCTGTACATTTCTGCTTATCTTTTTAGTTCTGTTTCGGGATGGCAGCCGCATCAACTCGTGTGTTCACAGTGCTGTGAACACCTGGTGCACTGTGATTGTCGATCATCTTGAGCCATGCCAAGGGGTGGGGGTGTTGGACCAGCTCAAGAGGAAACCAGGGAAGTGGGGAAGATCTCTGACCCAGAATTGGGATTTTAGAGTGATAAGGGAGGGGTCTTGGGCAGAACAGCAACTAATCCAGTCCCTGAATGCTGTGCATGAGAGAGCCAAGTTTAGGGAAAAGGCTCATTATCCAGATTGACATGGGACTTAGCAGCAGAGCCCAGGCAGCTGGCCTTCACCTGGAGCTCCCCTTCCTTGACATCTGGCTCCAGGTCTTTCTCCACAGGCTCCTTTTGCACACACATTCTGAGCCATTCCTGCCAAGATGACAGGTGCAGTTGAAGATCCCCTCCCACTTGCTGACCCCTGTTCTGGGCCCGGAAGGTTTAGGCTGCAGTTACACCAGAAGGAATGGAATGGAATGGGAAGCAAGCTGTAAAAGTGTCATCAGCCTGGAGGTAAACCCCCGAGAGGGGACAGTTCCTGTCCATGACTTGCAGTGTAAGGGCAACAGCTTAGAGCCCAGCAAAGTCTAGAAAGCATGCAGCTGGTCAGCAGAGTGCTGCTGGAGTTTACTTTCCACAGGAAATCGATGCAGCAGAGACCAAGTCTGCAGAACTCTGAAATGAGCCTGGAATGTTGCTTGTAGGTTGAGGTGTTCTTGGGCAAGGAAGGAGTGTGGGTTGACTGTAGAGACAAGAAACCAAAAAACTGAATAGGAAACAGGAGGGTGGCTTTATTAGAAAAAGGTAAGGAAATAAATATTGAGTTACTTGGATCAATAATGACACAAAGGTAGGGTAAGACTTGTGCAAGAGGAATAAAGTGCTTTGAGATACGGCACCATTAGGATGCTGCAGTGCTCTGAAGAAGAAAGTATGCCATCCTTCCTCCACCAGGGAAACCCAGGAAATTCAGTCCCACGCACAAGAGTCCTGGAAGAAGATTATGCATATCAGGGAGTATGGTTATGGTGGATCCATGAAGGAAGAGCAGGGAGCTGGGGCTGTGGGGTGGACACCTCTGTTGTCCCAGTATTTCCCATGTCCTTGTTTTAATATGTTCTAGAAGGTGTACATCCTTCTCATTTTGTAACTGACCCAGTCCCATGGGGAGCACAGGTTGATACAACTGCCCCATAAATGGATTTCCTGGCAGGCCTAGTGTTTTTTAACAGACACAACAGAGGCGTTTTGGTCCTTGCAGTGAAGTTAGTTCAGAGGGATCCTCTGCTTTGAAATCTTGGGAAGATGATCTGGGAGACTTTGAGTGAAAAAATAGACGTAGTAGCAGAAATGTTCCAAAATGCTGAGAAAAAGGGCCACAACTAGAGGTGGTCAAAGGAGATGGGCCTCCCTACTCAAGACTGCCATTCGGGCTGCTGCCTGGAAAACCCCAAGGCACCTGTGGGATGTGAACAGTAGGGCGATAGGAAGTCGCTGAAGGTGACTGAGGATGGGGTGTCATTGAACAGCCTCTGCCTGTGCTAGCAGCTCCCCCTCTGCCCCTCCACCCCTGCCCCCGACACATGCCAGAGTACACATACACATGCAGTGCCACACTGTTCTCATGCTGCTGAGGCTTTCCCAGCCTCTCCACAAAACACTGCAACTGCCTCCAAGCACAGAGTAAACACTCAGTATTTGTCAAACAATGGGGGTCTGCTTGGTGGCCATGTCAGCTGTACTAGGAGTATCACTGCTGCGAGCAGTCGGAGAGCGCATTGGCACTGGTTTCTGCTGCAAGGGGTCCTCAGAGCGGCTGAGAAAATCTGTGTAGGCTGTGGGGTGAAACAGGCCTCCTGACTTAAGATGACTGCCTGTCTCACACAGGCTTGCCCCCGCCCATGTCCTGAGCTGAGGACATAGGTGGAGGGGCCTGCTGCACTCCGGGAAGTCACCGAGGCCACCTGTGCTGACATAGCGTGGCGAGACTTAATGTGCTAGAGTCATGACAGCAAAAATCTACAAGCACCCAGCTACCAAGAATGGGTTGCCTACAAAGACATGACAGTGGGGGCCTCGGATTTCCCTGTGGCATTCAGTGCCAGGTTGCAAGGAAGCCACGGCTTGAGCACTGCCTGTGGAGAGAAACGGTCCCTTCGCTCACAGTGTGCTCCAAGTGTGAAGGTAACAGGAGCTGTTTTAGCTGCTCATGGGCTGGAAGTTACACTTCCTGTATACTGTTTATTTTTCTGAGAAAAAGTAATTCAGACACCTGCTCTAGATAACTCAGAGGTTATCAAACTTCAAAGACTGAAATGTCACAGAATAAAAGTGGCAGTTGTCTCATGCAGCTTGAACCCCCAAATCAGCAGCCCAGCCAGAGAGGCTGTGCCCCGGGCCGGCTCCCAGGGTCCAAGGGCTGATGTGGGCTTCCAACGTGCCTGCTTCAGCCTGGCCCTAGGCCCATTTTTCTGGCAAGCATGGGTTTCTGGCATCAGAGCCTTCCTTCCCCCACCCAGTTGAAGCAGATTTTCTCACCTGGTCTGTTAACCTCTTGGAGCAGAAACCAGGGCCGATGTGCTCCAGCCACTCACAGCAGCTAAACAGATACAACTGACAGGACTGCCAAGCAAACCCCTCCCCTCCTTAAACTGTGTTACAGAGAAACATCATCACCCTCATCCCTGAGGATGTGGAGTGATGGTTTCTACGTTTTAAAAACCTAATCTGAACAACCTACAGTATTTTTTTTAATAACTAAAGCAGATACACCAGTGTAGCAGAGTACGGTCAGATAGCCATTGTATGTGGACAGTGGTCTGTAGGTCCAGTCCACATCTGTTCCCTGAGAATTACATGGAGGGAAGTGCTGGGGAGAACGAAGTGAGCAGGAGCTGGCCTTCACTAAAGTCCGTGCAGGCCCCCGGAAATCCTGGCCTATAGCCCATCAGCAAAGTGCCAGGCAGATGGCCCACCTACCTCCTCAGCTTGCCCAAACCAAGGAGGAAGAAACATGAGGGTCAGCTGTCTCTGAACTGGTGTGGTTCGACATACCTACATAGTCTGAACCACAAGCCCCTGGAGGGCTCTCCCTGCAGAGTCCCACAGTTTCTATGCAGGCCACCCTGGCTCTTGCCCTCTGTGACCAAACACTCAGCTCAAGGGGTCCAGGGCTCCTGAGGGCTCCTGCCATGCTCTGTCCTGTGTTGTACTAAGGAACCCCTTATGCCCCTTTGCATTTTGTTACAGCCAACTGGGAAAATGCCTTTAGACAGCCAACTTGTTCAGCCCCTGGTCTACAAGGAACGCCTGGAACTCATGAGAAATGTGTGCAGGGACGAAGCCCTGAAGAACCTCTCACACACCGCAGTCTCCAAGTTTGTCCTGGACCGAATATTTGTGTGTGACAAGCACAAGATTCTTTTCTGCCAGACCCCCAAAGTGGGCAACACCCAGTGGAAGAAAGTACTGATCGTGTTAAATGGTGTGTGCAGCGTCTGGGCAGTGGACATCAGGGTTGCTGGGGAGGGTCACTGTGGCCAGTGGGGGCTTGCGGGGAGCCAGCAGAGAGGCGCCAAGGGAAGGGACAGTTCTCCTGAAAAGGCTGGGAGCCTTATAGACTGTTCTCTGTGTGTTTTTCTTGTTAGTGCTGTACTTCAGAAGTCTTGGGGGTTAATTTAATAGTTACTGTTTTTCAAAGAGCCACCCCTAAAGCCAGGATATTGTCACTTTCCACAGTGGCATCCCCATCTCAGGCAGCCTGCCCACCCATGTTGGTCCCTTTGCTTCTCCTCTTCACGTGCATTGCCTTGATTTTTGCTAGTCACTAGCTCTGTGCTGGTAAGTCATGCTGCACACTCCCTGAGCCACCAGGAAGCTGCAGTGCGGAGGGCCCGTATCCCCTGCCTGAGAGGGGAGCCCTGCCACGGGGGTCTGGGGCCTCTTCACCTGCAGATGAAGTAGCCTGTGCCTTTTGCAGAAAAAGAAATTGTCCTCATTTTACCCTGAGCGTCCATAGTCAGAGGACCAAATTGACTTGCTTCAGGAAATCTGTTTATTTGGGGACCAATTAGATCATTGAAAAGTGACCTCATACACTTACAGGTTTTGATTACCACTCTTCAGACACCATGTTTGTTTTTTTTAATTCCAGTTACTGTGAACTTATCCAAGATAATTACGGGTTCTGTCCATTAAATTCAGCTTCAAAAGGAACATAATTCCAGTCCATAGCAGTGTGACTGCTGGATCAGGAATCAGACCTCAGCATGAGGGATGTGGCCCTGGGGTCCCATCCTGCCCACCACTCCTGCTTTCTCAGAGCTGGTGGTCAGTTTGCTGTCATTTGGCCTTTGCATAGTTGGTTAGGGGAGGAAAGACACTGGTGTCATCTTCTGGCATGTGACGATGTGCTCCGTGAGTAATCTGATGGTATGATGGAGTTTTGACCTCAGAGAACAGGGCCGCAGATCAAATTAAAGACAATATACAAAAGTCTCTCATACCTGCCACTCCAGTGTTAGACTTTAAAGAAGTAAACACCCATTTACAAGGGCAGGATAACAATAGGAGTGGGTTTGCTGGGCTGTATAATAGAGACGGTCCTTGTGGCTGCCTTCAGTTTCCCGTAGACACCTGTGTGGGGACAGGTCTGGGTGTGAACCCACAGACCTGGTTTCTGTCACTCCCCTAAGAACAGATGTTCATCCTTCTTTCCAGCCAGCCATGGCATGCAGTGCAGGCTCTGGACTGGAGCTCAAATAACACAAAGATGGGTGTGAGGGTTTACAGAGGCTTGGCTGAGAACTTCATGGATGATGGTGCTTTATTGCCATTTGTCTAAGTTGAGAAAAGTGAAAAATCTGCCCAGCTCTTTAACCCAGGGATGGGCCAACACCAGGTTTCAGTCAGCAGCTGGCCCCGGGCACTGTGGCTTGATCCTGCTCGGCCTTCTCAGACACCCTTGGTGCTCCCTGACCCATTTCACATAGCCCATCGCTCCTGCATTACCAGGTTTTTCCAGCACAGAACATCTTTGCCACTTGCCGGTCTGGGATGCTGTGAGGTTGCCTAGGAACACGTTGGATGTGGTGTAGGAGAGCCTGGCCTGTCAGGAGGGATGGGCCCATGCAGGCTGTGAGCACAAATCAGCAGTACATTTCATGTCCTGCTCCTCTAGCATTTTTCCCCAGTTTAGACTGGGATAAGTATTGTGGTTTTAGGAAGTCTATTTGCATGCAGTGATATTTTTAAATGTCAGATTTAACCCAATCTAGGTGTGATACCAGGGGGTAGGTATTGTCCGTATTTTCTACCCATTGCTCCCTCTCTCTCCTTCCTCCTCCCAGCTCATCTGTTTCCTCTAGTTGGCTTATGGATTACCAAAGGCTTTTCTTCATGCCCTCATCCTGCGAGCAGAAGCAGTTGGAATTCAAAGACCTAAACTTGGGTTTGGGGGTGGGCTTGTGGAGGACATGGGGCCCCGGTTAAGAGACTGGGCATCTTTCCTTAAGGGTGGTACAGAGCAGCCAGCCCAACCTTCTCCCTTGTTTATTCTCAGGAGCCTTTCCTTCCATCGAGGAGATCCCCGAAAATGTGGTTCATGACCACGAGAAGAATGGCCTTCCTCGTCTCTCCTCCTTCAGCGATGCAGAGATTCAGAAGCGGTAGGAGCAGGTTCCTAAAGGGAGAGGAGTTAGGTGGTAACACCTGGGCTCAGGTCTGTACTTGCGTGCGTCTCAGACTGTTCGGGCTCACAGTTTGCCTTGGCGAGAGGTAGCCAAGCCTGTGCCCGGCATTCACTGGGCACAAATCCACAAGTCTTTCTAAGAATTTCAGAACGTTTTCTCCACTTTTACCTTTGTGTAGTCCATTAAAATGATGTGTACGTAATTTTCTTAATAGAAATGAGTAGTCGTTTCTGTTCTGCTTTGGTTTTGTTAAGTTACTGATTATGACCTTTATTTGAAAAGAAAGGGCTTTGGTTACATGGAGCCCCTACTTGGTTTTTCATTTTCTCCTAAGGCATTATGCCTGCTTCTGAGTAGCTGTCCCCAGGAGTGGGCTTGGGCAGCAGACCGAGCACAGGCAGAGGGAGAGAGACCTCGTGATCACAGCGAGGATGGAGACTGGCATTTAAAAAATCACTTAGTTAATACGTTGAAGGTCCTCTATTAGCTATGACGTGGCCCCACAGAACAAGGTTGAAAAGGAGTGAGAAGATGTAAGCCGCAGATGCCTAGGCACCAGATGAACTTTGACCTCCCTTGCTTTTCAGCTGCTTGATTTTCATTGCTTCTGGTGCTTGTTGTTTAGCCTCCCAATCTGCACAGAACCTTTAGGATGCAGGTGTTAAGTGCTAGATCAGAGATCCAGGCCCCTGGTCAGGGCGGGCCTGTTAACCCTAAACAGTGATCTCACAGGGTTTTGTGAGCAAATGACTGAAGTCCTGCAGTTTCTGGCAGGGAGTAAGCACACTGTAATTACAGCTATGTCCAAGGTCACCATTGTTCTGTCACCATCACTGTTGACCCTTCACTGATGACCCCTGGTGCCATGGCAGGCCACTTTTCCTGCCGGCCGGAGCCCAAAGCCTTGTGTTCCACTTTCCCTAACCCCTTCCCCTGTCAATGCTGAATTGAATTTCTAAAGATGTACACTTTGAGTAAATTTCTTTGGCCTCAGCTGTTCCGAACTCAGAGTCCCTGCCCTTACAATTTTCTGCCCAGGAGCAAAACTTTTAAATGTCCTTTAAGTTTTGGAATATTAAGATAAAGTAAAACATAGGTTAAATAGATGTCTTCACAGTGGTCCCCTAAGATGATAACTGTGGTCTTGGGTGGTTCAGGGCTCTGAGCCTCCATTTCCTCACTGTGAAACGGGTTAATAATGGGATCTGCTTCCAGGGCTGGGTGAGTGGATTCAGTAAGAGATGCAGGTACCACTCTCATCACAGGGTTCGTCCTGGAGAGGGATCAACAAACAGTGGCTGCTGCCGCTTGCGTTCTTACCCGTCCCTCCTCCCACCCACAACCTTTACCACCAGCAGCATCAAGCTAACCTCTTGCTTATCTTCAATTTTTCCCTTAGCTTGAAAACATACTTCAAGTTTTTTATTGTAAGAGATCCCTTCGAAAGACTGATTTCTGCATTTAAGGATAAGTTTGTTCACAATCCACGCTTTGAGCCTTGGTACAGACATGAGATTGCCCCTGACATCATCAGGAAATACAGGAAGAACCGGACAGAGACTAGGGGCATCCAGTTTGAAGATTTTGTGCGCTACCTGGGCGATCCAAACCACAGATGGCTGGACCTGCAGTTTGGGGACCACATCATTCACTGGGTAACATATGTAGAACTGTGTGCTCCCTGCGAGATAAAGTACAGTGTGATTGGTCACCATGAGACCCTGGAGGACGACGCCCCCTACATCTTAAAGGAAGCTGGCATAGACCACCTGGTGTCTTATCCAACCATTCCCCCGGGCATTACCGTGTATAATATAACCAAGGTGGAGCACTACTTTCTGGGCATTAGCAAACGAGACATCCGGCGCCTGTATGCACGTTTTGAAGGGGACTTCAAGCTCTTTGGGTACCAGAAGCCAGATTTTTTGCTAAACTAATACGTAGGACTGTGAATTCAAGTATCTTTGTTAGACCAGAGGCTAGCTAGGTGGAGATCTGAGTACAGAAATGGCACTTCTGCCATCACACTCCTAGACTCCCTCAGTCTCCACGGACCTGTGCCCCTCAGCAGGTGAAGCTGGATCCTGACCATCAGGCCTTAGTGTGGGCCTAGGTACGCTGAGGCCCTCGCCCCTGACTCCTGCCAGTGCTCTTAGGCCTTGGCTCTCCTCCGAAGGGGGCAAGGACTAGACACTTCAGTCTCACAGACCAGGAGGGAACATAACACAGCGTCAGAAGCCATTCCCCTCAGTTGTCAGAGGCAGGCAGGCAGGCGCATTCAAGGCTGCCCGGGTGCTGGGCGCTCCTGCTCCTGCCTGTCCCCAAAGGATCACAGGAATGACACCCAGCGCTTTCAGGGGAGATGGAGAAGCTCAATGGCCTACAAAAGGCGCATGGGCTACAACAGGATCAAATCCGAGTAATAAAATTACACCTCTGACTTCCATGCTGGCGCTGCTATAACCACAGAGGCAAACCATTCTTTCCCTGACTGTTGTGTTTCTCTGAAGTTCAGAGATGACGTCTCAGCAGTCTGTCTTTCCAGAACACATGCCTGTGTACTGGTGGTCTGAACCTCTGCCTCCAAGTGTTTATCTCATTCAGCCCAGGAGACACAATTTTGGAAAGGGGAGTCTAGTCTTTCTGCCTGAGAAAGGGAACATTTCGGGGGCCTTAAAGGGAATGTGGCATGGAGAGAGGAAGGGCTGGTTGGGGTGTGGGGCTCAGGCTGCTCTGGTTGTGGGCATGTCCACCCTGATTATTGTCCTCCTCTTGTCTTCGACTGACCCATCTGGATGGGCAACAGGGTTCTCTGCCTGTCTCTTCCAGGACCAAAGGCAAGCCCGGGCAACATGCTAGCAGTGCAGAATCCATGAGGTTGACACATTTCAGTTCCCTTTCATCTCAGCAAAATGCTCACCACGGGGCCTATTTCTGATAATGCCATCAGCCTGGACTATAAGTTGGATAATCAAGTTCACCAGCAATAAACCCCTGGCCAAGGCATCCTCCAGTAATGCATCTTCCAGGCACTGAGGAGCATCTCAGATGCCGTTTGACAGTGAGAGCCCTTGAGATACGGGACAATTTCCTGGTGGGAAGCTTCCAGTGCCCGAGAGTCCAGCTTTTCTTTCCAACAGCCTCAACCTTCCCTTTCTCAGAATGGCTTCGTGAGTTTGTAAACGTGAAAGTAAAATAAAACATATGTGCCAAACCTGATGTGCTGCAGTCCCAGGGGAGGTGTTCTGTGGCCATGCAGGGTCCCCTAAGCCTGGCACTGTGCTGGGCAGCCCACCCTGCTGAGATGGCTGCTGGCCACAGGACCAGGGAGAGGAAGCAGGGCTCAAGTGTGGCCGACTGTGATGTTGACAAAAGGGCAAGTCACTGGTAGCCTTTCCTTCTCAACTGACACGCAAGGGATGTAATGGGTTATTTTTCTATAAAGTTTCAATGAAGTCTTGTCAAAATTATTTCATGCCTGATTGAGGACCTCTTTCCCATTTGAAATCTGTGAATAATGTATGTGAATTTAAGGCCTTAAAGTTAGTCCTGATTTTTTTTTTTTAAGTCATTTTTTCTCATAAACAAAAGGTTGGACACCTGGGTGCTAGCTCCCTGCACCACCACCCCCACACTGCATTTAGATTTAGGTCATTTTTCTGTCATTTGGGTCAATTTATTTAACGTTTCTTGCCAAACAAGTATAGACTGTCACCAGAACATCTGGACATTTCACACTATGTACAGAATATGTGCTGCTGACCCTGGACAGCCAGTCCCCTTGGAGTCAGGCAGCCCTCACCCTCCACTGAGGTCATCCTAACCTCCTTCCATCTGCAAGCCTCACTTCATCCCTTCTTGGCCCAAGAATAGCTGCCCACTACTGTCACTTAGGGCATTTCCCCACACTGCTGCCTAAGACTTCACAGACACAACCTGGGCAAACCTGGCCCTGTCTTTCCTGGCAGCACCCTGCCTCAGCACTGGACCTGCTCTGCTGACCCTGGCACTGCCCAGGATCTGGGTAGGGGTAGGGTGGAGGTCCACCATGGGGCGGGGCCAGGAGGGTCCACCATGGGCTGGGCTGGGGCGGAGTTAGATGGGGTACACTGTGGGGTGGGGCCAGGGGCAAAGCTCTGGGTGGTGGTGGCATGGCTGGGGATGGGGGTCATCACGTGGCAAGAACAGTTCGTTCCCGTGGAAAATGGGTGAGAACTTGGAAGTAACAGCTTGGATTTGAAAGAAACACAAGCAACTCAGCCTCCAAGTGTTCTTAAGGCAGGAAAGGCAATTCCTAAATTTAAGTTTAATAATACTGAGTTGATTTAATAGGCTTGTGTCTTAAATGGCTTTTCTCTTACTGGATTTCTCACACATTTTAGTTTTATTGGTCTTATGTTGAAAGCAGAGTAAACTCTGGAGCCCTGATAGTTTTCATGGTGGCCCCCTGTACACAGGGATACCGAAGATTGCCCTTGCAGGGGACCCAGCAGATGGCTGCATGCAGGGACCCAGACAGCCTCCATCTCAGGGTTCCCTGGGAGGAGGAGCATCTGACCAGAGTGGGGTGCCAGAGGGTTACTTGGGATGTCAGTTCCCCACTCTCCATACTATACTCACTCTACTGCCACCCCACTTCCCTGCTCTAAACCCCAGTGAGACAGGGACTGTGGATGTAGTCAGAGTAGGGTGAGGGCCTCTGGAAAAAGCAAGGCAAGATAATTACAGTCAGAACAGTGTAACAACATGCAAGGAAGCCTCCTACCAAAACTCCGTGTTAAACATTAAGCTCTAAAGTTATTCTTCAGTGAGTTCAGTTAATATTCCCCAGATAAAGGAAAGTAGCCCATGTCTTTATTATGCTAATAATAAGTAATCATGTGTAAGATTCACTTTAGCATGCTAAAAAGCCTAGGCCTATGTGCTGTCTTTCCTCAGACCTGATTGATTTGCAAACTGGACAACTAATTTAGCAGGCAGGCCCAGCTGTAAACAACATTGTAAAAGGCAGGAAGGATTCCATCTTAAAGATAAGATTGCATTTTAACACCCAGGAATTTAAGAAGATTCTTAACTTACTCTTTAGCAAACAGACAATAACTCAGCCCACCTTGGGGGCTGGGCAGGCAGTGTTTGATATGCTCCCAGACCAAGACTCGGGGATCTCAGGGAGAAATCAGTAGGAAGTTCCTTGTTATTAACATTAATCAATCTAAATATTCAGGGACCACTTAAGTCCACACCCTTAGGCCTCTTTTCACAGTCCTGAAAATCCTCAATTGCCTATAAAACCCCTAGACAACGCACCACTATGGGCTCTCTTGTCCCCTCCTGGTGTGAGCTGGGAGCTCTGTCCTCTCACTTTATTTCTAAATAAAAGCCTCTCACTGGCTCTCCCACCTTGAGTGTTTGCTAAGTTCATTCTTCGACTCCGCAAACAAGAACCCCGGCATCACCAGCATGGCCTGTTTACCTAGAATATCTAGGAACAGGAAACAGCAGAAATCTCCATTCAAAGGGGAAAAATAATCAAGATGGCAGCTAAACGAGAGACCAAGGGAGCGTCACCCCCTGTTTGATGAAGCCTAAGTTGTTTGTGGTATGTTTTCTAAGCCCCTTGGACATGCCAAGCCCTGCACCAGGGTTGTGGGCTTCTGGAGCCAAGCAGCACAGCAGCTCATGGGAGAGGAGGGCCCAGGAAGGGGCTGGAGCTGGCAGCACAGGCTGCGGTCAGTGGGCATGGTTCCGGCAGACGTGGCCGGTACGTGGGGATTAGGGAGGGTTTGGGCAGCAGAAATTACATCTTTGTTCCTCCACCTCAGGCCAATCTGTCAGTTTAATAGTAGTGACCTTGAAGCCATCTAAAACAAGGCTTGGATAGAAATATATCCATTATCTGTAATTTCCTCAAGGCAGAGTCACTGTGTTTACCTGGTAAGTCTTAATGGGCCTTTGGTCGAAGTCTTTTCAGTCTTATTTCCTATTATCTGGAATCTCTATAAACATTCAATTTTTACAACACTGTCAAGGGCCCACATTTCTGGACTTTCTTTTTGTGCTTGTCAGTTTAGCCAATTCTCTCTCCCTCTCTTGACTTCTCTCTCTCAACTTGATAAACATACAGAGAAACAGTCCATATACATTAGCACTTTGCTTCTTTCCCATCACCTTCTCTAACAGTCTCTTATCTCATCATCCATATTATCCTGCATGACATTTTCACTCATTACTGCAGCACAGCTGACGTGACTCTCAATCTTGTGCTTTGTCTGCCTACCCTTATGCTATCCCAGCCTACCATGTCTATGTCTTTGCCTCCCAGTCCCTAATCTCTAAACTATTTTAGGTTTCTGTAACTATGGCCCCAATATCCAGATACCAGTTTCTTTATTAGATGGGGTAGCATTAGCTGTTGTAGCAAAAAGACATCAAGATTTCAGTGACTTAGAACAAAATGATTATTTTTTTGTGCATATAGCAATCTAGGGGTCTGTTCCTTGTAGATAGGGATTTTTCCATCTTATGGTTCCATCATGTCCATGGTCCTTGGCCTCCAGGAGATGGGTAAGAGCATGGGGGAACACTGCAGACATTACTATGGACTTTGGTGCAGAGCAATTTCAAGGAAGCTGGGAAATGTAATTCCTGCCTTCATACACATTTCCTGGTGACAGCTCCACAAACTGATGGTGGACACTGACAAACTGATAATAACCCCTGATGTAAATAACCATGTTACTATTTATAAAGCACTGTAATATAAATAATGACATAAAGTAGGCCTAAAAGGTTTCTTATCTTCACATGATAAAGGGAGAAATGGATTCAGAGAAGTTAACTTGTTTAAGAAGTTAGACTTCTGGTTTTAGGTCCAACGTGTAAAGAGCTTGGCAGTTGTCACTCCCATCCTTAAAACAACAAAAAAATTTTTTTAATGAGAATTAATGCTTTTTCTTGTACTCATCAGAAATTTGAGGTTGCACAGCAAACTTCATCCTGAAATCTGGAGAGATGGGTGAGATTCATAGCTGAGATCAGCATACCTGGAGCAGAAGCTACTGGAGCCATAAACTGGTAGGATCACTTGCATAGTAATTTTGATAAATTGCTGGAAGCTGAGTGTGGGCTAGCTTGAGAGTGAGAAACTCCTGGAGGCCACAGTCTTAGGAGATACTCCAGATTTTGATGGGTTTTATCTTCAGGAACCCCAACAGTTTCTTATGGTGAAAAGTCAAGAAAAATCCCTTGCTGGGCCCCCTGGCTGGTGGAGGAGAAAGGTGGCCAGATCATTCTCCATAACAAAGGTCTTTTTATGAGGACAGACTTTACAGAGTCTTATCCTACATAGGAGAAGGGTATTTATGCAATTCTAGCCTCCTCAAGCCTTCCTGTCTCAAAAAAATGCTAAGAATTCATTGTGAAGGACCCAGCCAGAGACAGAGGCCCAGTAAAAGACTGAGATTGAATTACTAAAATTATATGATGGTTCCCCTCCCCCACTGCTTGTCACCACATCAACAGGATTCAAACATAAAAACAGTGAATTACAGCTGAAAGAGCTGCAAAGTACAGACTCTTTTTAAGGAGGAGTTCTCAGGGAAGCCCAAAGACCACAGGGGAGACAGCAGCAAGGACACTACAGGAAGCTGAAGCCACTGGCACCTACGGTTATAGCAAATTTTAAACAGTCCAACTCCTAGTCAGATTAACATAAATCCTCACACTGAAGGCCTTTTACCTGAGTGTTATTACGTGATACATTATGCCTGAATTTTAACAAAAAATTGCAAGGCATGCCAAGACAAAAAAAAAAACCAAAAAAACCCCCACAATCTTAAGAGCATCAACCAGACTCACAAGGAATTTAAAATAACCAATTAATACATTGAGAGCTGTAATGGAAAAAGAGAACATAATTGAAGAATGGATGGGTAATATGAGCAGAGAAATGGAAACTAAGAAAAATCAAAAGGAAATGCTAGAAATCCACAATTTAACAGAAATTCAGAATGCCTTTGATGGGCATATCAGTAGATAGCACTACATATGAAACAGGATAGTATTATTTGAAGGTGGACTTATATTAGCTGTACATGGACATGAAAACTTGAGGCAACTGCTAGACAATATAAAGAGAAAATGGAATTGGTATTCTATGAGAAGAGAGAAAATGGAATCATATCAAATGCTCAAACCACAGAAAGCAAATAGAAGAAAAAGAATAAGCACCGTAAATAGAAAAGTTATAAACATGATATGAATCCAATTATATCGATGATAGCTTTAAATGTGAATGGTCAAAATATACAAATTAAAAGACAGAGATTGCCAGAGTGGATAAAAAATAAGACCCAACCACATACTGTGTATAACAAACCCATTTTAAACATCATACAACTAGTGAGTAGCAGAATGAAGAAAACCCTCTTTCTTAAACTTCAGCCCACTTACCTTCTTCCCAGAGCACACGTGGTCAGTGAACTACAGAGCCAAGTATAGTTCCTAGGAAAAGCAGAGCCTTACCATGCCTCTAACTTTTATGAAATATAAAAGGTGGCTAAGCCAGGGTGTCATTCTCCTGCATGTCTTTGAAGGCTTTCTGTGGTTGCCACCTAAATATTGGAGCAAATAAACCTTACTCCTGCTCTCCCTGCAAGGAAGCCTCAGGTCAGTTATCTATTATTGGAAATAATTTGTAAAGTGGATGTTTCTCCTCACATTTCCTGCTTGGCTTCATCCCAAACTACCCACTCGTGCTTCTCCCACCCAGGACTATGTGACCCTTAAGGGCAGGGACTGCTTCCATTTATCATCATAGCTCCAGAGCCTGAACATAATATTGGATGTTGGATTGACTCAGTCAATGAATTGAATAGTCCTGGATATGACGTGTTCACTGACCTCCATGATTAGCCATCTGCGCACACCCAGGCACAGCTGCAGCAACCACTGGCCATCCCAGACGCCAGTGTCCAACTGGATAGTAAGCGGCTTCTACCCTACCCGATCCCAAAGCCTTAGAGCAACTTTTCTACTTCTGCCTGCTCCATCCCATAGCTTGAGGACAGGGATGCTAGGTAAAACAACATCCACACAAAAGTTGCCAGTTTCTAAATGTGTGCTCTTCTTCTTGGCTATTTTTGGCCTTTTTCCTTAGGAAGTGCCATGTGTAAAAGAACAATCACAATTTGCACTTTCTTTTATCTCTTAAAGTATCTTAAGTGTCAGCTATACTTCAGAGCTTCTGTATAGCAAAATTGATCTGTGAACATAGGGCAGTTCAACTCATGTCAGGTCACACTGCTTTGGAAATAAGAACATGAGAATCTCAAGTCAGGAAATTTGACTCTGCTCCTCTTAAAATTGAGAGTCTCAGGGCCAGAGGCCTTACGGAAGAGAGGCAGATACCCCTCTAAGCTGAATCTGAGGGAGATGTGCACAAGCAGAGCAGAAGGAAGGAAATAGAGTTACCCGTTCCAACATTTTCCCTGGTGATGAAATGGGCTGCATCAGAGAGGCTGGAGTAGTGCTTTGTGGCTGGGTGAGAATACCCATTAATAATCATTGCTTTAAGATCTTCACAGAAAACTCACTGAAAACCCAGGGACTGAGGAAAAAAGTATTCCTTTGCTTTGCTTCTATATCCCCTATACAAGAAACGGATTTGGAGCTTCTAGCTCACAGGCCCTTTGGTTCTATATCAATACAGCAGCTACATTTTTGAAGTTTGTAATCATGACCCATGTCCCTACATGAATAAGCATACTCAAATTTCATAACAGGTCATAATGTTCACATTGGGATACAAGTGAACATAAGTCTAGACTTCCCCTCTTTTCTAGCTGGTCCAGCCTGGCTTCATGCAGCTCTGTGGCTGAGCCCCTGACTTCCTCTTGCTCAGACACTGACCTGAGCTCTGGACCCAGCATTTATCAGAACCTCAGACCTGAAGATATATTCTCAATCTCCATACTGGGGTAACAGATGGAAATGCTGAACTGCCACCTTTCCTGGGTCCTGGCCTTCTTCCACTCGACCTCGCTGCTCTCATAGCAGCTTTGTAGCACCTGACACACCCTGGTAATCCCTCCCCTTCAGGCAGAATCCTTTCTGATATACCCTGAACAACTGTATTCTTTTGCCACCCAAGTTGTGGCATGATTGATTTGAACTAACATGCCAAAAACAAATTCTTATTGCCAGTAAGTCAACTCAGTAACCATGAAATTCAATTATCAAATGGACTTTTTTTTAAAGAATACCATCTTCATGAAGCTAGAAATTAAAAATTTCTTTAAATTTTGGATTTTTAGTTTGTTTTTCAACTTAATTGAGACATAATTTACAAGCCATACATTTTACCTATTTTAATCTTAACTAGAGTCCACAATGATTTTTAGCAAAGGTATATAATTATGCAACTATTATCACAATCTAGTTTTAGAACACATCCATCACCCAAAAAAGTTCCTGCATGGCCATTGGAGGTCAGTCTTTTTGCCCACCTTCAGCCCTAAGCAACAACTGATCTTTCTGTCTCTATAGTTTTGCCTTTATCAGAAATTTCTCATAAGCAGAATCCTACAGTACATAAAAACATGAGCATAGCTTCTTTCCCTTTAGCAAAGTCTTTTAGGTTCATCCATGTTGCCAAATGTATCAATATTTAGTTCCTTTTTAGTGCTGAGTGGTATTCCAATCTATGGAAATACCACATTTTACCTATTCACCATTTCATGGATATTGAGATGTTTAACAAATTATGCTGATATGAACATTTGCATACAAATGTTTGTGTAGATATGTGTGTCATTCCTCTTGGGGAGATACCTTAGCAGTAGGTATCTAAGCTGGGTCATACTTGTTGTGAAGAAAAACCAATGTTATGACTTTAGGGAAGGTTCAAAAGGGCAAAAAAAACAAAAACAAAAAAAACCCCAAAACCCTATAACCAACATCTGCATTACATAGAGAATAAAACTGAAGAATTAGTCATAAGCAGATTGTATCAAGAAATTATCTGGAAACTAGAAGGATAGCAATAAAAATAACAGTGATATAGTCTCTAGTCTTCAGTTTGTCATTAGATATTAGATAATTATGACCCAAAGCTGTAGACTTCTAGACCAGTGACCACCTCCATGAAGGCGTAGCCACCCCTGCCCAGGCCCAGAGGGCTGGGAAACCCCAGGACATGAGACCTCAAAAGCAGGAAGAAGGGATGATGGTTTCCTTCTCCCCCAGAATATCTATAGGAAACCTCGTGATTAATTTTAATTAATTTCCTGAAGTTTCACAATTTTAGCATTCCAGTTGATGGTGTCTCTCACTGATTTTAAAAATAGACAAAAAGAGGGAAACCAGAAACTGGGGGTAAATCAAAAGTTCTGTAGGAGGAAAATGTGAAAGGCCTCTGACCTGCATAGAATTATATACACTTCCAAGTATAAGAAGATAAACAGGAAGGCAGACATGAGAAGACCCGTTTCACAGTTAGGGGAATGAAAGAACAGGAGCCGCGCAGGTTAGGGAGGTCTTGGCCACCCATACTCCCAAGCGGTCCTGCAGTAGCAGTTTCTCTGCCAGTTTTGTTTCATCATCTTCCTCCAGGGGGCACTGTTTGCCATTCAAGTGCCTATCAAGCCCAGCTTGGCTTTTTGTAAGCAGGGAAGCTCACAAGATATTCTTAGAAGCTACAATGACACTACAAAACAGTACTGAAATTAGGCCCAGTATGTACACAGTCAGATTTTCTCTGCTGAAGAGCAGATCAGAATAGGTAATTAAATTAAGTCTACAGAGGGATTGCCAAAAATCTCTGAGCCATGGAAATAGAAATCTTATCTTGTCTATTTTATTAAATCATAAACTGTAAAAACAAATAGTAGAAATCTTCCTTTCCCAGGAGTAATTCTTAGTAAAAGATTGCTAAGGCCTGCAGGGGTGTTTTGTTGGTGGTGGTAGTGGTGGTTGGGGTTAGCTTTAAATCTAGAACTGCTTGCTCTGGTCTTCATGTTTTCACTATGATTCTGCTCATGCTGGAGCTTGTCCCAGTGAGAGCTGGAGCAAATTAACCTAACTCTGTATGTCTTATTTTGAATGGAATTGGGACCTAGTGTTTGTAATGGACTGTCTTCACCTGTGGTAAAGAAGGCAACTATCTGCCAAGGTGGGGCACAGCCTGCCTCAGCCTGAACAGACACTCCTCAGGATTTTCTATATACACTTTAGTTTCAGAAGAAGAAATCTTTCCCTATGCCTGTCAAGAATTACACACTAAATTTAACCAGGGAGGTGAAAGACTTATGCAATGAAAACTATAAGACATTGACTGAAAAAAAATTGAAGAAAACATAAATAAATTGAAAGCTATCCCATGCTCATGCACTGGAAGAATTAATGTTGTTAAAATGCCCACACTACCCAAAACAATCTACAGATTCAGTGCAATCCCTATCAAAATTCCAATGGCATATTTTACAGAACTAGGATGAATAGTTCTAAAATCTGTATGGATCCATAAAAGACTCTGAACAGCCAAAGCAATCTTGAGAAAGAAAAACAAAGCTGGATATATCATGCTTCCTGGTTTCAAATAAGACTACAAAGCCATAATGATCAAAACAGTATGGTATTGGTATAAAAACAGACATGCAGATCAATGGAACAGAATTGAGAGTCCAAAAATAAACCCACACATATATACACAATTAATCTACAACAGAAGAGCCGAGAACATTCAGTGGAGAAAGGACAGTCTCTTCAATATACGCAAAAGAATGAAACTGGACCGCTAGCTTACGCTATACACAAAACTTAACTTAAAGTGGATTAAAGGCTTGACTATAAGACCTGAAATCATAAAATTTGGGGGAGAAAACATAAGCAATAAGCTTCTGGACATCAATCTTAGCACCGTCTTTGTGGATCTGACTCCACAGGCAAGGGGAAAAAATGAAAAAATAAACAAGTGGGACGATATCAAACTAAAAAGCTTGTGCCCAGCAAAGGACACCAGCACCAAAATGAAAAGGCAACTTACTGAATGAGAGAAAATATTTGCAAATCCTATATCCAATAAGGGGTTACTATCCAAAATACATAAGAAACTCATATTCAAAATATATACAACTCAACGACAATAATAACAATCCAATTAAAAAATGGGCAGAGGGTCTGAATAAACATTTCTCCAAAGAAGGCAAGCAGATGGCCAACAGACACGTGAAAAGATGCTCAACATCATTATTAGGGAAATACAAAGCAAAATCCCAGTGAGATACCACCTAAAAACTATTTGAATGCCTACTATCAAAAAGACAAGAAATAACAAGTTTTGGTAAGAATGTGGAGAAAAGGGAACCCTCATACACTGTTGGTGGGAATGTAAATTGGTGCCACCACTATGGAAAACAGTACTGAGGTTCGTCAAAAAATTAAAAATAGAAATATGTGATCCAGCTATTCCATTTCTATGTATTTATCCAAAGAATACAAGAACACTAATTCAAAAAGATGTATGTACCCCTATGTTCATTGCAGCATTATTTACCATAACCAAGATATGAAAACAGCTTAAGCATCTAGCCATAGATGAATGGATAAAGAAGACATGGTACATATATATGATGGAATATTACTCAGCCATAAAAAATGAATTATTGCCATTTGCCACAACATGGATGGACCTTCAGGGCATTATGCTAAGTGAAATAAGTTAGAGAAAGACAAATACCATGTGATTTAATTCATATGTGGAATATAAAACAAAAAACAAAAACAAACTCATAAATACAGAGATGAGACTAGTGGTTTCCAGAGGAAAAGGGGTTTTGAGGGGTAGGTGAAATGGCTGAAGGATGTGAAATGGGTATAATGATGGGTATTAGCTATACTTGTGGTGGTGATTACTTTGTAGTATATACAGATGTTGAATTATAAAGATATATATATATGAGAAATCTGAAGTAAATATGGCCAATGTTAACATCCATTAAATCTGTGCAGCAGAAGCATGGTATCTGAGATAGTATTTTCTGTACTTCCCTGTGAAGTTAAAAGAATTTCACATTTTAAAAATGTTTCACTGTATGACAAAAAGATGACAACCCACCAACTCTACTGTTTCAGAGTTAAAGTGGAGAATGTTGATCCTAAAAAATGCATTCTGCTATGCTATATACTACTTAACTCCTGTTGGAAATTTACCTTCCGTATCCAATTCAACAGGTGCCTCTGAAACATGAACCACAGTAACAGATAAGATTCGTTTTTCCATCTCACATGGAGGATAATAAATGGACTCTATCCACTCTCCTCCACTAGGTATGAAGCATCCCTAAGTGAGAGACTGGGACATTACTCAGATGTAACCACAGTCACACAGAAAAGCACTGTTTCTTCCAGATTCAGCCTTTAGCTGCAGGTCACCTTCCCACAGCCTTGATCCGTGGTTTGAGGCAATGAATACGTAACACGCTACTGAGGGATGCATGTGCATGCTGTTCAGTACTGATGCAGCCCTACGTAGGAGGAAGTAAGTTTTCATTTCAGAATGTCTAAAATTCCTGTCTTCTGGAAACACTGAAACCACCCAGCCCTTGTGGGAAAGCAAAGCATTAGGAAAAATTTCTTCTGTGGACACATGCAAATATTAGTGGAAGTTCTTGTTTTGATAACATGATTCCTCTCTTGTAGACAATAAAATGATAAGTGCATCTGCACTAACAAAATGTTTTTTTGGTTGTTATAAACTTATTTATTATTATTATTTATTATAATATATATTGCTTAAACATCTGGGATCATAGGAACTACCTTGAGAATAAGACAAAAGCTGAAAAATACATTCACACACAAACTCTATAAGCAATTTCAGGTTATTTCCAAACTATAAAGACTCAATGTGAAAGCCCCGTTGAAAACCATTACGCTTAGGAAAACAGAGAGAGAGATGGTCTCAGGATGAACGCTATGCATCAGGCTTATACAAACTGTCCAGAGGGGGGTTAGTCTGAGTTATAGAATAGTGGGCTTCAGAAAAAAACAAAGAAAGTTTATACAAAGATGGTCTGATTATTAGATTAGAAAAATTGAAGAATTCTACCAAGGTACATAACTGTAATTTCAGTAAGTCATGATATACCTACAAATTTTTTTTTATTCTTTTGCAACCATTTATTTTGGTCTCTCATATTATTATTATTTTTTCTTTCATAGGTTTCTATTGTGTTCAAGCATATCATAGGGAAATAACTGTACATTATGATTCTATAAACTTTCAGCACATTTAAACAGAATCATCGTACACACACAGTACATTGAATAGCATCATTATACAAAACGGCATTGAATCACTCTTTGAAATCTGTGTTTGCATGAGCAATCATCTATATTCTTGGAAGAGTATTATATTTGCTGTTTCACGTTATATCCCTTATCTTTATTTATTAATTTATTTTTTTATTTATAATTTATTTTGGTATCATTAATCTACAATTACACGTGCAATATTATGGTTATTAAACTACCCCGTTCATCAGGTCCCCCCCACCAACCCCATTACAGTCACTGTCCATCAGCGTAGTGAGATGCTATAGAATCATTACTTGTCTTCTCTGGGTTGTACAGCCCTCCCCGCGACCCCACAACATTACATCTATTAATCATACTGCCCCTTTTTCCCCCTTGTCCCTCCCTTTCCACCCATGCTCCTCAGTTCCTTTCCCTTTGGTAACTATTAGTCCGTTCTTGGGTTCTGTAAGTTTGCTGCTGTTTTGTTCCTTCAGTTTTTTTCTTTGTTTTTATACTCCACATATGAGTGAGATCATTTGATATTTGTCTTTTTCCACTTGGCTTATTTCACTAATCATAATACTCTTTAGATCCATCCATGTTGTTGCAAATGGTAGGATTTGTTTTCTTCTAATGGCTGAATAATATTCCACTGTGTATATGTACCACCTCTTCTTTATCCATTCATCTACTGATGGACACTTAGGCTGCTTCCATTTCTTGGCTATTGTAAATAGTGCTGCAATAAACATAGGGGTGCATCTGTCTTTTTGAAACTGGGCTGCTGCATTCTTAGGGTAAATTCCTAGGAGTGGGATTCCTGGGTCAAATGGTATTTATTTTATTTTATTTATTTATTTATTTTATTTTTTTATTTATAATTTATTTTGGTATCATTAACCTACAATTACATGTGCAATATTATGGTGTTTAAACTAACCCCTTCATCAGGTCCCCCCCACCAACCCCATTACAGTCACTATCCATCAGCGTAGTGAGATGCTATAAGTCACTACTTGTCTTCTCTGAGTTGTACAGCCCTCCCTGTGCCCCCGCTACCTTACGTCTGCAATCTTAATACCCCTTTTACCCTCTTATCCCTCCCTTCCCACCCATCTTCCCCAGTCCCTTTCCCTTTGGTAACTATTAGTCCATTCTTGGGTTCTGTGAGTCTGCTGCTGTTTTGTTCCTTCAGTTTTTTTCTTTGTTCTTATACTCCACATATGAGTGAAATCATTTGATACTTGTCTTTTTCGGCTTGGCTTATTTCACTGAGCATAATACCCTCTAGCTCCATCCATGTTGTTGCAAATGGTAGGATTTGTTTCTTTCTTATTGCTGCGTAATATTCCATTGTGTATATGTACCACATCTTCTTAATCCATTCATCTACTGATGGGCACTTAGGTTGCTTCCATTTCTTGGCTATTGTAAATAGTGCTGCAATAAACATAGGGGTGCATCTGTCTTTCTCAAACTGGGCTGCTGCATTCTTGGGGTAAATTCCTAGGAGTGGGATTCCTGGGTCAAATGGTATTTCTATTTTGAGTTTTTTGAGGAACCTCCATACTGCTTTCCACAATGGTTGAACTAATTTGCATTCCCACCAGCAATGTAGGAGGGTTCCCCTCTCTCCACATCCTCGCCAACATTTGGTGTTGTTTGTGTTTTGGATGTTGGCCATCCTCACTGGTGTGAGGTGATATCTCATTGTGGTTTTAATCTGCAAGAAATCAAGTTTTTAAAAATGAAGGAATTGAAAGCTACATTGGCGTATAAGGAAGGACTTTGTTCCTCGTGTGCCCATTAACCAGTTTTTATAATTCTCATTATATGGAGCCCAGTCTTCCCTTCCTATTGTTCCAGCATCGATTTTTATTCAAAGTATTTGAATGTACTAAAACACATTACACTGTCCCAGAATCCATACTGTTAATTATTTCCAGGGGAAGTTTCTTTATTCTAAGTTGGTGAGGTTTTTCTACATCTAATACTGCTGGCTAAAGAAAATACAAAATACCTCCATCAAATCTGGCTTTGGAAATGGGGAAATGCCTCATGAAGTGAAGAGAGAACATTTTAGACCAGTTCATAAAAGGGAAAATAAGACAACTTTGGCCAACCCTTTAGTCCTATGCTAAAGAAACAAATACAGAGCATAGCCCCCACCTCCCACCCCTCGTTCCATGAATGACTTTTCCCCCAGCTGTTTATTTTGACTGATAAGTTATAGTCAAACTAGATTTGATCTGTTTCTCTTTACTGAATTATTCCAAACTCTCTTTTTAATCACTTTTTGAGTTTTTATCTACTTTCTTTATACAGGAACAGTTCACTTATATTTGAGGGTTGCTTATCCAACAAATTCACAAATAACAACCAGGAAACTAAGTGGAAAAAGCTTCTGAGCAGTTAAATTGGTGCAACAAAGACTACACAGGGAAGGTTATGAAACCTCATGATCTCAGATCCTAGTTGTTTTTATTTTAGACAAATTTCTAACAAGAAAACAAAAAGGAGAAGCTTGTGGAGGTATGCTGTTAAGAAGAAGTGTTTAAAGCAAAAATATTTTATGGTGAGGTTTATAACATAGGCAGAAATAAAATGTGTAACAAAAACAGCACAAAGGCCAGTAGAGGTGAAATGGAAGGATACTCTTGTAAGGTTTTAATATGAAGTGAAATGTCACTTGAAGGAAAAGCATAATAAACTAAAGATGTATGCCCTAAACCCTAAAACAACCACCTCAATAACACAAGTAGGTGTGGCTAAAAAGCCAACTAAGGAGATAAAATGGAAAATTTTTGTCTGCTCTATTAATCCAAAAGTAAGAAGAAAACGAGGAGAAAGGGAATAAAAAGACAGACGAGACAAATAGAAAACAGCAACATGGTAGATTCAAACTCAATGTATTAATATTAAATATTAATGGTCTGAACATCATAATTAAAAGACAGAGATTGTCAAATTGTATGCAAAGGAAGATCCAAATATATACTGCCTGCAAAAAACCCCACTTTAAATAAGAAGATACAAATAAGTTAAAGGTAAAAGGATGGAAAAAGATGTCCCACCTTAACCCTTATCAAAATAAAGCTAGAGTGACTATAGTGATATCTCACAAAGATTTCATGTAGCCAAGAATATTACTAGGAGGAAAAAATGGCCATTTCATAATGATAAAGGGGTCAATTGGTCAAAAGGACCTAACAATCCTAAACACATATACGCCTAATAATAGAACTTCAAAATATACAAAGCAGGAACTGATAGAACTATAATGTAAAATAGATAAATTCATAATTATACTTGGAAATGTCAATACCTCTCTCCCAACAATCATAGTACATGTGTACTGAAAATCAATAAGGATACAGAAGGATATAGAAGTACTACCAACCAGTTTGAACTGATTGACGTTTATAGAATATTTTCCTAACAACAACAGAATTGACATTCTTTCCAAGTACATGTGGAACATTTATCAATATGGTATATTTGAGCCATAAAACAAGTCTCAATAAATTTATAGGATCCAAGGAGTGAAGTCATACAACATATGTTCTCTGACTACAGGGGATTAAAAATAGGAACTAATAATAGAAAAGAATCCAGAAAATCCTCAAATATTTCAAAACTAAATAGCACACCTCACAATTGCCCAGTGAGTAAAGAGTTGGGTTTCTATATATTAGCAACAAGTGGAAATAGAAATTTAAAAATACCATGTGTAATATCATAAAAACTATGAAAAAGTTAAGGGCAAGTCCAAAAAAATATGTGTAAGACCTGTACATTATAAAAACTACAAAACATCACAGAGAGAAAACAAAAAGATCCAAACAAACGGAGAGGCATACTGTGCTGAAGAATTAGAAGACTCAATATTGTTAAGATCTCAGTTCTCCCCAAATCAATCTATGGATGGATTCACCTACGGATTCAATTAAAATCCCAGTATGCCTTTTGTAGAAATTGACAAGCTGATGCTAAAACTCATATGAAAATGTATGGCACCTCAAATATCTGGAAGAACTTTGAAAAAGAAGAACAGAAGTAGAATCTTCAAGGCTCCTCATAAAGCTACAGTAATCAAGACAGTATGGTTTTGGTGTCAAAATAAACAAGTAGATCAATGGGATAGGGTAGAAATTCCAAAAATAGACCCCCATACATATTTGGGCAAGTGGGTTTCAGCAGAGGCTATTCAGGCTATTTAAAGGATAGTGTTTTTAACATAAGGTGCTGGACCAATTGTTAACTGTACGCAAAAAGAAGACGAAGGGGTCAGGAGGAGGAGGAAAAGAGAAGGAGAAGGAGGAGAGGAAGAACTTTGATCTATACTTTGCATCATGCACAAAAAACAACTGAAAAAAGATTATGAACCTGAAAGTAAAACCATAGAACTTCAAGGGAGGGGGAAAAAGTGCATAGCAGAGAATCTTTGTAACTTTGGGTCTCAGATATAACAAAATCATGATCCATAAAAGAAAAAGATAAGAAAAAAAAGAATCCCTCCCATCCAGAACTAGACTGACACACAATTGAGTCCTCCATAGTATTACAAAGCTGGCCTGATGGTCATGACTAATTAATGTTGTTCTCCTGTTGAATATAAACAGTTTCACAGAACACCAGCATCAGACAAAGTCACCCTGAGACCATAATAAAATGAGACAAAAACAAGGTCCCTGTGCAACCCAGAAGACACTGACCATCTCCCTCTCTCAGCTAAAATGAATGACTACATCTTTACCAATTACAGCTTCATCCTCACGCTGGTTTGCCCTCCTTATAAATGAGATTTAGTGAGATACCCAATCACAGAACCCAGTCAGATCCCACTCCCTAAAATCTTTCCCAAAATGACCCAGCCAGAGCCCAGATGCCGGAACAGGCTTTTGAGAACTCCTTCATCCTGAGACTCCCCATGGTTCCCATGGTGAGTGTTCTCCCTCATGGCAATGACTAATAAGCCAAAATGTAAAATAGTCTCCTGATGGCTTTGAACACTAAAGCAATGATGAGTTGATAAGTTGGGTGTATCAGAATTAAGAACTTGTAGTCTTTGAATGACACAGTTAAGATATGCCCCACACTTCAAGAAAATATTTGTAGATCATGTATCTGATCAAGGCATTGTATCAAGTATATACAAAGAATTTTGGGAACTCAATAATAAGAAAATATATAACTGAATTAAAAAATAGGCCAAAGATCTGAACAGTTACGTAACTACATAAGATATATTGATGGCAAATAAGTATATGAAAAGATGTCCAGCATCACTAGTCATTAGGGAAATCTAAATCAAACCCAAATGAACAAGCACTACACGCCTACTAGAATGTCTACAGTGGAAAAGACAGATCATACCAAGTGTTGGCAGGTACAGGGAGCAGCTAGAACTCTCGTACACTGAAGGTGGGAATGTAAAATGGTGCAGCCACTTTGAAAAACAGTTTGGCAATTTCTTAAATTGTTAAATATGTTTTAACTGTAGTACCCAGCCTTTCTACTCCTAGGTATGTATTAATTCAGAAAGATAAAAGCATGTGTTCATTCAAAGACTTGTACATGAATGTTCATATAGACTTTTTTTCTAATAGTCAAAAGCTGAAAATACTTCAAATGTCTATCAACAGGTGAGTGGTAAATGGACTGCACAATGGACTACTGCCCAGCAATGAAAAGGAATGAGCTGCATGGGTCAACCTGGATGAAATCCAAAATACTTGTGCTGAGTGAGAGAATCTAGACAAGACAGAGTACATGCATATGAATGATCCTACTTCTATAAAAATCTCAAAAATGCACACCAACCCACAGTATAGGAAAGTAGACCAATGGTCACGAGGGAACGGGAAGAGGGATCACGAAGGTGAGTAAGTAAATGTTCAGTGATGGTGGGTATGTTCATCATTTTGATTGCATTGATATTTTCACAGGTGCATCAATGCGTCAAAACTTATCAAATTACACACTTTATATGCACTTTGTTATATTTCAATTATAGCCCAATAGGGCTGGTTTTAAATGTGCAGAGATTAAAAGAGAGAGACTTAATCACATTTTTAAATATATGTAGGGGGCATCTAAAACTGCGTTTTGTAGCACCTACATTAAAAAGGAATAAAACTGATAATCCGTAAGGCTACACATGCAACTCAGGAAGCTGGGGAAAAAAGTGACAGAATAAACCCAAAATGTAGTAAGAAAGCAAGAGAAGAAACTAATGACTGGTTCTTATCTTGTTATGAAAGATGTCAACCCAAAATTTAAGAAAAAGTGAGTAAATGGGAAATGAAACACTCAAAGATAACAAAAATGAATGTGAATGTGTCAATAATTATAATAAATGTAAAAGGACTACACTCACCAGTTAATGACTGAATGTGTCAGATTGGGAAAGCATTCAATCCAGCAATATGCTAATATGTTAGGAAGAAAAGAACTCGGTTCGGTGTCGCAGAGAAGCCACATACAGTGAGACCAGAACCAAAGTCAGGAAAGCCAAGTAAGTTTTAATGCAGTCTGCAGAGAGTAACAGAGCGGGCCTGCCTAAGGTGAGACAGGCCCGGGTGCTCATTCGGAGGCTTCTTTTATGTGGTCTTGGCAGGGCAGAGAGGTCCTTGATTGACAGCTGTCAGCTCTCTAGGCTTGTTCTGATTGGTGAAATAGGGACAGGGGCTGTGCTGTGCTTGTGCCTCTGATATTTCTTATCTGGGGAGACCCTGGACATTTCCTGAGTCACTCTTGGACCCTGTGGCTTCATCTGATGAACTCTCTGAGTTATTTCTGGCTCTCTGGCTCTATCTGATCCACTCCCTGAGTCATTTTGGGGGTGCCCTCTCTCCTTTTCATCCCTCTCATTTCTGTCTTTCTACCTAACAATTTCACCTTTATGTCTCTACATACCTCAATTATAAAGATAAATGTAAGTTAAAAATTAAAAGATGGAAAAAGATATTAAGGTTAGTACTACTAAAAAAAAAGTGAGGGTGGCTATATTAATTGCAGATAAAATAGATTTTAGGGCAAAAAGCATCATTAGTGATAGAGACTCGCTAATGATAAAATGATTCAATTCACCATGGAGCTTTTGAATTTTAAGTAGGCTGGAACATCTTGTTTTAAGGATCATTCTGCTTGTGTTTTAGAAGTCCTTTATTAAAGAAAGTTTCAAGCATACACAAAAGTAAAGGGGATAGTAATAATGAAGCTCCATGTATTCATTTCCTAGCTTCCAAAGCTCAGAGTCTACCTTGTTTCCCAGCTTTCCCCTCCCGTGGGTGATGTAACAACACAAACTCACAGAACAATTAAACTAGCAAAGCATTGTTTATTGCAACTTGGTGAATGCACAGATACTAGTAACAACGCAATTCTTTTAGTGTAATTTGAACCTGATGGTGATACGAAGAAGAGTCTCTGGGTACAGTATCATGGCCAACAAACACAGCTAGCTCCAGTGTGACACTAGGAAGGATTGCATAGGAAAGACTGTCAAACAAAACAAAAAACGCACCACCACCAGCCCCCACCAAACACTCACACACACAAAAAAAACAAAAAACAGTGTGATCTAAAGGGGAAGCTGTAATGACAAGAAAACATCCTGGAGTTGTTACCCAGATTAAGGAGCATGTCCTAGAATGTAAAATAACATGCTGCTTCTTTCATCCAGAAACTCTTGCTATGAAAAACAATTCAGCTAAAGTGTCCTTAGTGATGTAATAAAAACTGTAAAATGTATAAAGAGGAATGCATCAAATTCAAGAATATTCTCTTTGTTAAGTGAAACCCTAAACACCGATCACAAAAAGCTCTTACTGGCTATTGAGCAAAGTCAAGGGGAAAAGTTTTGCTGAGAATGAACTGCAGAACGAATGCTTAGAGTTTCTGCAATATAAGAAGCTAGTTTTATCTCAATTTTGTAAATCTGTAAGTTGGAAAATCAAACAGGCTTATTTGTTTGGAATCTTTGTGTTTTTAATAATTTCAGTGCTTGGGTTCAAGGAAGGAATGCAGGGTGTTTCTCAATTTCAGGTAAGACTGAGCGCAAACGCAAAGGAGAGACGAAAAAGAAAGAAGAGAGCGTCTGTGGGTGTGATCGCATGTTTCATAAGTTAGCCACAGTTACCAGTTACTTAAGTGATGTTCTTGACATTGGACATCTGTAAAAAGTTACATCCTACATTTTACACCTTGGATATAATGCTTTGAATGTAATATTTCATCAAAAAATTTCTCATAAGAAATTCACAGATCAAGAATTCTTTGATCAAAAGGTAATTTAAATTCAACTATAACTTTATAGGACAAAATTGTTGGAATTGGTTACTGATGAAGGATTAAAGAATAATTTTGAAAATACAGTACAGTACCACTTGCCTCATTTTGGAAAATATTCAAAATGAATATCCTGAATTTGCTAAAATTCCTTTAAAATTTAGAAATTTTAAATTAAAATTATTGTCAATGGTTTCTCTGTGAATGGTTTCTCTGTTATTAGTGTTAATGAAACAAAATATAGAACAAGACAGAAACAATCTGTTGCAAGTAGTGTTGGCAGTTTAATATGGATTAGTTTAATGAACAAGTAAGAAGCAAGCTCATTTGTCATCCTATAAACTTTATATATTAATATGCATGGTATTTACTTAAGGAATGCATATTAGGCACTTCATATGGGGACTTATCATTTCACTTACGAATTATTTTATTTAGTTCTACCTTCTATTTAGTTGCAGTTCTGGAACCATCAAAGGTTACAAATGTATAGATTAATTATACACACAAATACATAATTTCAATTAAAGTGTGAAGTTTTTGCATTTATTTTTATTCCAAAGTTATGCTTATGCTGATTTTATTTATTTAAATGTAATTTTATATTGAATTTGGTAATACAGAGAGATTAAAGATGGTGGCGTGAGAGGTGAGACAGAGGCTTCCTCCTAAAACCACATATAATAAGAAAATAAAGCTACTACAACTACTCTTGAAAGAGCAACAGGAAAGAGGACTGCAACAAACTGCATACACCTGGAGACAAGAGCAGCCCTCACAGAAAACGGTGATGTACTAAAGCTGTGGTCCTGCGGGATCCAAGCCCTTCCCCCACCCCAGCTCACCCGCAGGAGGAACAGGAACAGAGCAGAGAGGGAGTGGAGAACTGGGACTGCTGAATACCTAACTCTGGAGATCTACTCTGGGAGCACAAACCTATATTTCATGGTGCTTGCATGATACTCTTGTAATTAGGAGCTTGGAAAGCTAAGACAGGCGGAGTTCCTGGAGAGACTAAGATTCCAGCTGCTTGTGAAATCAGGGATCCATACCCAGCTGCTCTGGGACGGGGAGGGGTGGGCAGTCTGAGAGACTTCCTGGCAGGGAGGACCTTGGCCGGAGGCCTGCTGAGGGGGCAAGGACTGCACAGAGGGGAGAAAGGACAGGTGGACAGGATTGTACGGATGTACACTGCCCAGCAGATTGGGAGTTTTCTGATCTTCAGGTGTGCCAGCTCCCTGGCTGCCTGCACGGCTCCAGGAACCCCTTCTGTGACATGCAGACTAGTGCACCTTTCGCCTGGCCAGCCCCACCGGGCTAGCAAGCCTGAAAGCCCTTTCCTGGTGTTGGGCCAGCTGGAGGGAGGATCTGTCCACAACAACTAAAAAGGCAAAGCACAGAGGCTTATACCTGTGTGCTCAGCCCACTGGTTCAGACAGTGGAGACAGGCATAGCAGCCAGGAACCAGGAAACAGCCCTTTCCTCCCCCGAGGCACCAATACCACTCCCCTATAATCCCTGACATTGCTTCAGGGGCTGAGCAGCTCCAGAGAGTAAAGCTTCTGGGCACTAGAGGCCTCCATACACAAATATGAAATGCCACAGGAACCTGGTCCAGAGGAAAATTATGAATACAACTCCTGAGAAAGATTTAAATGATAGGGACCTTATGACTCTCCCTGAAAGGGAGTTCAAAATAAAAATCATTCACATGCCCATGGAGGTACGGAAAGATATTCAAGAACTCAGGAATGAATTCCGGTTGGAGATCCAATCCTTGAAGAACACAATGGACGGTATTAAAAGCAGATTGGATATGGTGGAGGAGATGACAAATGAAATAGAAACTAGAGAAGAGGAATACAAAGAAGCTGAGGTACTGAGAGAAAAAAGGATCTCTAAGAATGAAAGAATATTGAGAGAACTGTGTGACCAATTCAAACGGAACAATATTCGCATTATAGGAGTACCACAGGAAGAAGAGAGAGAAAAAGGGATAGAAAGTGTCTTTGAAGAAATAATTGCTGAAAACTTTCCCACACTGGAAAAGGAAATAGTCTCGCAGTCCACGGAAGCCCACAGAACTCCCAACACAAGGGACCCAAGGAAGACAAAACCAAGACACATAATAATTAACATGGCAAAGGTCAAAGATAAAGACAGAGTATTAAAGGCAGTTAGAGAGAGAAAAAAGATCACCTACAAAGGAAAACCCATCAGACTATCATCAGACTTCTCAACAGAAACCTTACAGGCCAGAAGAGAATGGCATGATATATTTAACGTAATGAAACAGAAGGACCTCGAACCAAGAATATTGTATCCAGCATGATTATCATTTAAATATGACGGAGGGATTAAACAATTTCCAGAAAAGGAAAGTTGAAAGAGTTTGCCTCTCATAAACCACCACTACAGGATATATTAAAGGGACTACTCTAGAGGGAAGCACCCCTAAGGCTAAAAAGAAGTCACCAGAGAAAATAAAATCATAGCAAAGAAAGCAGACCATCCAAATACTGACTAAAGGCAAAGAATAAAACACCCAATATATAAAGAATGGAGGAGGAAGAACAGGAAGGGAGAAATAAAGAAACATCAGACGGCGTTCACAATAACTTAACAAGAAAGTTAAGTTAGATTCTTAGATAGTAAAGAAGCAACCCTTGAACCTTTGGTAACCACGGATCTAAAGCCAGCAATGGCAATAAGTACATATCTATCAATAATCACCCTAAATGTAAATGGACTGAATGCACCAATCAAAAGACACAGAGTAACAGAGTGGATAAAAAAGCAAGACCCATCTATATGCTGCTTACAAGAGACTCACCTCAAACCCAAAGATATACACAGACTAAAAGTGAAGGGATGGAAAAAGATATTTCATGCAAACAACAAAGAGAAAAAAGCAGGTGTTGCAGTACTTGTATCAGACAAAATAGACTTCAAAACGAAGAAAGTAGCAAGAGATAAAGAAGGACATTGCATAATGATAAAGGGGTCAGTTAAACAAGAAGATATAACCATTATAAACATATACACACCCAACACAGGAGCGCCAACATATGTGAAGCAAATACTAACAGAATTGAAGGAGGAAATTGACAACAATGCATTCATTTTAGGAGACTTCAACACACCACTCACTCCAAAGGATAGATCAACCAGACAGAGAATAAGTAGACACAGAGGCACTGAACAACACGCTAGAACAGATGGACTTAACAGATATCTACAGAACTCTGAACCCAAAAGCAACAGGATACACATTCTTCTCAAGTGCACATGCAACATTTTCCAAAATAGACCACATACTAGGCCACAAAAAGAACCTCAGTAATTCCAAAAATATTGAAATCCTACCAACCACCTTCTCAGATCACAAAGGTATAAAACTAGAAATAAATTTTAGAAAGAAAACAAAAAGGCTCACAAATACATGGAGACTTAACAACATTCTCCTAATTAATCAATGGGTTAACGACCAAATCAAAACAGAAATCAAAGAATATATGGAGACTAATGACAACAACAACACAAAGCCACAACTTCTGTGGGACGCAGCAAAGGCAGTTCTAAGAGGAAAGTATATTGCAATCCAGGCCTATTTAAAGAAGGAAGAGCATTCCCAAATGAACAGTCTAAAGACACAATTATTGAAATTGGAAAAAGAAGAACAAAGGAGGCCCAAAGTCACCAGAAGGAGGGACATAATAAAGATCAGAGAAGAAATAAATTAAATTGAGAAGAATAAAACAATAGAAAAAATCAATGAAACCAAGAGCTGGATCTTTGAAAAAATAAACAAAATAGATAAACCCCTAGCCAGACTCATTAAGAGAAAAAGAGAATCTACACACATAAACAGAATCAGAAATGAGAAAGGAAAAATAACGACAGACCCCACAGAAATACAAAGAATTATGAGAATATTATGAGCATCTGTATGCTAACAAGCTGCAAAACCTAGAAGAAATGGACAACTTCTTAGAAAATTACAACCTTCCAAGACTGATCAAGCAAGAAACAGAAAAACTAAACAGACCAATCACCAGCAACGAAATTGAATCGGTAGTCAAGAAACTACCAAAGAACAAAACCCCCAGACCAAATGGATTCACCTCTGAATTCTACCAGACATATAGAGAAGAAGTAACACCCATTCTCCTTAAAGTTTTCCAAAAAATAGAAGAGGAGGGATTACTTCCAAACTCATTCTATGAAGCCAGCATCACTCTAATACCAAAACCGGGCAAAGACCTTACCAAAAAAGAAAATTACAGACCTATATCCCTGATGAACATAGATGCAAAAATACTCAACAAAATATTAGCAAACCGAATTCAAAAATACATCAAGAGGATCATTCACCATGATCAAGTGGGATTCATCCCAGGGATGCAAGGATCGTACAGCATTCGAAAATCCAACAACATCATCCATCACATCAATAAAAAGAAGAACAAAAACCACATGATCATCTCCATAGATGCTGAAAAAGCATTTGACAAAATTCAGCATCCATTTTTGATTAAAACTCTCAACAGAATGGGTATAGATGGCAAGTACCTCAACATCATAAAGGCTATATATGACAAACCCACAGCTAACATCATACTTAATAGCGAGAAGCTGAAAGCTTTTCATCTAAGATCGGGAACAAGACAGGGGTGCCCACTCTCTCCACTGTTATTCAACATAGTACTGGAGGTCCTAGCCACGGCAATCAGACAAAACAAAGACATACAAGGCATCCAGATTGGTAAAGAAGAAGTCAAATTGTCACTATTTGCAGATGATATGATACTGTACATAAAAAACCCTAAAGACTCCACTCCAAAACTACTAGAACTAATATCTGAATTCAGCAAAGTTGCAGGATACAAAATTAACACACAGAAATCTGTTGCTTTCCTATACACTAATGATGAGCTAACAGAAAGAGAAATCAGAAAAACAATTCCATTCACAATTGCACCTAAAAGAATAAAATACCTAGGAATAAACCTAACGAAGGAAGTGAAAGACCTGTACTCTGAAAACTACAAGACACTCCTAGGAGAAATTAAGGAAGACACTAACAAATGGAAATGCATCCCATGCTCTTGGCTAGGAAGAATCAATATTGTCAAAATGGCAATACTACCTAAAGCAATCTACAGATTCAACGCAATCCCTATTAAAATACCAACAGCTTTCTTCAATGAACTGGAACAAATAATTCTAAAATTCATATGGAACCAGAAAAGACCCCGAATAGCCAAAACAATCCTGAGAAGGAGGAATCAAACAGGGGGAATTACGCTCCCTGACTTCAAGCTCTACTACAAAGCCACAGTAATCAAGACAATTTGGTACTGGCACAAAAACAGACCCACAGACCAGTGGAACA
>JAQQAC010002629.1:16678623-16744867 GCA_029783875.1 Phataginus tricuspis | reverse complement strand
CATGTAATTGTAGGTTAATGATACTAAAATAAAATAAATTATTAAAACAAAACAAAAAAAAAAAAACTTGATTTCTGCTTCCTAATCAAGGGTACAATGCAGCTGTCCATTTCTCAAATCCCTCCTTCCCCCAGCACCTAGTTTGGTATTTCTTCGCGTTCTCTATTAAGATTATTGTGCTAAATTAAGAGTTCTAAAATGCCTCAAATTTAGCGTTCCATTAGGAGAAGCTTGCTGAGGAGATCCATTCAGTACCCACCTCGGCTTCCCAGCCACTTGAGACCATTTCCTAAATCAAATCTAGCGATGCGTGGCGAGCTTGGTAACTGTCCTTGGGTTCTCTAACCAAAGCCACAGGTGGTCCTGGCGGCCGGGCCTCCGGGCAGAGCCTGGGGCGCGGCGCGGGGCTCCTGTTCCAGGCGGGTCCGTGGGGGCTCGGCGGGCGGCGACCGGAGTACGCGCGGGGAGCGCGGCTGGTGCAGACGAACACGAACGCGCACGCACACTCGCGCCGGCCGCCCGCGACCAGGCGGGAGAGGGTGTCCCCGAGACGCCGACTCGGGCCGGAATCGCCACGTTCCCACGGGCGACCTGGGTGCAGAGGCCAGCGGAGCGAGGAGGGCGCTGCGCCAGGCAGGCCGGGGCTCCGGCTGCGCCCGCCGTGCCGCCCACGCCCCGCGGCCGACGCTGCCCCAGCCTCGCACCCGCGCCCCTGGCCGTGGTCGCGGCGGCTCGGAGCGCGCCGCCCGGCTCTGGGCAGCGGAGCATCCTCGCCCCTCCGCTTCTTCCCGCCCGGCCCGGGTCTCCGCAGCCGCGCGGGGATGAGCCCCGAGCCGGTCCCGCCCCCGTGTCCCGGCGGCGGCGGCGGGGAGCCGTCAGCCCAGCGGCTAGAGAAGGGCGAAGAGGCCTTCCGCGCGGGCGACTCCGAGACGGCAGCCGAGCTGTTGCGCTCCATGCTGGCCGGGCTGGCGCAGCCCGACCGCGGCCTGTGCCTGCGGCTGGGGGACGCGCTGGCTCGCGCGGGCCGCCTCCCCGAGGCCCTGGGCGCTTTCCGCGGCGCCGCGCGGCTCGGGCCGCTGCGGCCTGAGGAGCTGGGGGAGCTGGCGGGCGGCCTGGCGCGCCCTGGGCCAGCGCGAGGGGCGGCTGCAGCCTGCGAAGCCGGCCCGCGGCCCCGAGACGCCGGGCGAGGGCCAGTCGGCCGCGGCGCCGCGTCACCTGCTCGGTGACCCTGCCGTGCGGGCTCACGGTGTGCAAGCGCTGCGTGGACTTGGGGCCCGCGCGGCCGCAGGCGCGGCGAGTCAACGTGGTGCTGAGCGGCCTGCTGGAGAAGTGCTTCTCGGCCGAGTGCCGGGTGCGCAGGCTGGCGGGCCAGGCGCGGAGTCTGCAGCGTCAGCAGCAGCCCGAGGCCGTGCTGCTCAGGTGCCACCAGGCCCCGGACCTGGGTAAGTCGGCCTTGGGAGCTGCCGCCGCCCCGCACGCCTGTAGAGCGGCAGGCGTGGGAGTAGAGGCTTTGTTTAGGCGTCGGGGTTTTTTAGTTTCCTTAGGCGGAAAGATGAAGATGCAGCCGGAGTGGTGGTGTCAAGGTCAGGTGCACCCCGTTGGTGTGTTTTTCCGGGAACCGCCACAGCCCTCCAAGGCCAAGACGGCCTTTCCACCCCATCTCTGCTGTTCGGGAGTGGGAGGATGACAGGGTGTTTACTTGTCCTGCCGGAAAATGCAAACAACTAACACCCCAGAGGCATACAACGGAGGCCTTGGGACATGGCAGGATTTGCTTTGGGGTTTCAGCTAAGGAATCAAGGAGGGATTCCCTTCCACTGCTTTTATTACTTCATACTGCCAGGCTTTGTTTCCTCTCCAAAAAAAAAAAAGTGCTATGGTGTAATTAGCTTACTAGTTATGCTAACTAGTGCATGTGACCTTTTAATTTTTAAATTTTTTGTAAATGGAAGTTTGTAAGGAACTCCGTCCTTGCGTCCTCCCCAACCTCCACCACCTGTTAAGAATACATAATTTAAAGGAAGACCAAACTTTCAGCCAATGATTTCGGCTCCCAATGAGTGTGCCTTATTGACAGTTGTTTTGGGGGGAGAATGTGTGTGTGTGTGTGTGTGTAGGGTGATTTGTTTCCTGAATTCGCTGGCTTTGTAACGGTGTATAGATGATTTTAAATCACTAGTAAAGAGTAAAGACGACTTGGCTTAATCTTCCGTTACTAAGAATCCTCTGTGTGCTATAGTCAGAATGCATTTTATTTTAAATTTAGGGCAAAGGTTTTCTTTTAGAAGGTATCCCTGTATCTAAATTGGGACATTGTCTGCTGGAGTAAGCAGTTAAATTGCTTTATATAACAGGTATTCTGTATTATTTTTGCAACCAACATATCCACACTTTAACAGGCTGTGTGTTTTTGAGTTTCCTATTATTTTGTTTATGACAATGTGGTGTGCAGCCTCCTTGTCCAGTAGAAATATTGTGTAAGCCACATATATAATTTAAAATTTTCTGGTAGCCAAATGTAAGGGGTTGGAAGGAAGCAGGTGAAATTTATCTTAATGATTTTTAACCTTATACATCCAAGGTGTTATTATTTCAGCATACCTTCGTTAAAAAAAAAGACTGATATTTTACTGCCTTTAAATATGTATATCTTTGATATCCATTGTGTATTTTACATTTACTGCCTACCTCAATTTGGTCACTGAATTTTCATCAGAAACATTTCCTCTACACTTAGATTCCATGAAATGTAAAGTTGAAAAAATAGATTCACTTTGTGAAGTTGTTTCAAATGAACTTTTCCACTGACAACAGAGTCTCAGTTTTTTAAACTTAGGTTTCAAATAATTAAAATTACATAAAATGAATAACTTAGTTCCTTGTTATTCTAGCCCCTTCTCAATTTCCCTGTAGTTACATGTGGCTAGTGGCTACTGTGTCAGACAGTACAAGTATGGAACTTTTCAAAACTTTGCTGGAAATGTAAAACTGTTGGAGATGTAGAACATGAGAACTACCATATGCTGCTGATGGGTCTGCAAATTATACCCCTGGAAAATTGTTTGGTAGTATCTGAAAATGTTAAATATGACCTTTGGCCAAGCAGTTTCAATGAGGCACATGCATATGTGCACTGAAAGCATGTACAAGAATATACAAGAGTGTGTATCATTATTAGAGATAGCCCTAAAGTGGAAAGAACTCAAATGCCCAATAATAGCTGAATGAATGGGCAAATATATTATGATGCCTTTTGGAATGCAGACGGGAAATAAACTACCTGGTTGCACACTATATTGTGGATGAATTACAGACATAATGTTAACTGAAAGAAGCCAGACTCAAAAGCATTTTTACTGTATGATTCTATTTATCTGTAAGTCCAAACAGGCAAAATTACTACAGCACGTTAGAAGTAAGGGCAGTGCTTACCTTTGGGGAAGAAAACAGAGAATGTGAATTGTGAGAAAGTAGGAGGAGGACCTGAGTGGCAGTAGTGATGTTTTGTTTCTTGACCTAGAAGATGGGTTTGTGATAGTTCATTGAAGACCTAGGAGACTATCGCTTTGTGATAGTTCGTTGAACTGTAAACTTATAATCTGTGGCTTTTCGGTGTATATATTAGACCTCAATTTAAAAGTTGTAAACAAGATTCTTGCAGTCAACTCATCTTGAGAACTTATGTTCAGTATGCTCAGTATTCATTTTACATTCAAAGATTAGAAAAGAAAGGCAAGTTTCTCGGGTTTAAAATTTATGGAATGTTTTATGTTTAATCCTAAATTAGCCCCCAAAAGAGGGCTTGTTATAGTAAAAAAGGTTACAGGTTTTTTTTTTCTGGCTTCAGAAATACTTGTGTTTAGATCCAGCCCTGATAATATACTTATTATGTGACCTTAGCCAAGTGTGGTAATAATTAATGCTATTCCCCAAATATTTCTTTCTTATACCTTCCCCAAACAAGGTAGGATTGCATTCCTGAACTGATTATGGTTGGGTGGAACCATGTGACTAATTTTGGTCCATAAGCTGTGAATAGGATTCAAAATAACTAGTAAGTATGTTAAAGAAAACAGAAATATGTGTATGAAAGTTAAAGAATTCAATAGATAGCTATCTACAAAAAAGAACTAAATGGGTATTTTAGAACTGCAAAATACAGCATCTGAAGTTGAGAATTAATTAGATGGATTAAAACAGACTAGACACAGATATATGGGGTACAGACGAAAGTTCTAAAATCCGTGAAATTTGAATCTCAGAAGAGGAGAGAGGGAGAAAGGGCAAGAAAAATATTTGAAGAAAAATGGTTGAGAATTTTCCAAATCTGACAAGAAACTTTAAGCAGCTGAGTAAGCCCAAATGAATAAATACAAACACTCACAGGACAAACAAAACATACCGAAGTATGTTATAGTCAAGTTACTGAAAATAAAGAGGAATCTAAAAGCAGTTAGAGAACACAGGACATTTTCCTTCAAAGGAGCTGTAATAAGACTGAAAACTGTCTTAAAAAAAAATTAAAACTAGAAGATAATGGAATAACATCTTTAAAGTGCTGAAAGGTGGGAGGGGTGGGGAAAGCTTACCTGGAATTCTTTACCCAGTTGCAAATATCTTTCAGAAATGAAGACAAAAATCTAAATGTTTCTATCCAAATAAATAAATAAAGGCAAAGGATTTTTATTGCCATCGGAATTGTACTACATGAAATACAGGGGACTTCTTTAGGCTAGAGGAAAATGATCGAGGTGGAAGCATATAACTAAAGGAAGGAATGAAGACCCCTAAAAAGGGTAAATATATGAATAAATATAAGATAATATTGATTATTTCAAACTATAACAATAATGTTTTGTGGTATTTATAACATGTAAAAGTAAAACGTGGCAATAGTACAAAGGATGAGTAAATAAAGTTAAATGGTTTTATGGTCTGTGTATCTTTTTGGATGTGGTAAAAGTACTAATTTAAAGTTACTGCTGAATCAACTTTACAGATTTCAATCTCTTGGGTAGCCACTGAAAGGATAATGAAAGAAGATAAAATTATAAAGCTAGGTGGAATAATGAAGAGATACTTGATTAATCCAAAAGAAAGTAAAAAGGAAGACTACAATGACAGTGAATAAATGAAATGATTAGAAAATAAATTTAAAAATGGGACTTACCTTGCATTAAATGTACATGTACGTTTAAGTACTCCACTTAAAATTCACATGTTGGCAGGCTAAGTTAAACAAAACAGTGACATGAGATACACATGAGATAAACACTTTAGATAGAAGAACACGAAAAGGTGGAAATTAATAGGATGGGAAAAGATGCTATCCAAAGACTATCCAAAAGAAACCTGATATGGCAATATTGCTATGGGATGAGATAGTCTTTAGGGCATGGGGCATCATGAGAAATGGGGATATTGTGATAAAGAGGTCAATTCAACAGAAAATATGTAACTTTCCTAAATGTGTATGCCACTAAAATCAGGTATATACATGCACACAGAGCAAAAGGTGACAAAACTAAAAGGAGAGATATTTGGAGAGTTTGAGTAAAAGTCTTAGTAGCTAATAAAATAAGGATAGAAAAATAAGGATATAGATTGAGACAACATACTTCAGCACTTTGATTTAATTAATGTATGGCACTACATGCAACGATGGATTATGCCATCTATCAGGGTCGCATGATGACAAGCAGCTAGACTTGGCCTCTGGTTATATTTGCCAACCCCTGGGTTAGGGCATAAAACAGGTAGCAACAAATATCAAGACTGAAATCAGACCATATATATTCTTTAAACACTGTGGACTTGAACTAAGATTCAGTAGCAAATAACTAGAATATTTTCAAATATTTTGGAATTAAGCAATACATTTTTATATAATTATAGGTCAAGTAAGAAATCACAATGAAATTAGAAAATATTTTAGCTGAATTATAATGAAAATACAAATATCAAAACTGTGAGATGCCACTGCAACAGTGTTTAGAGGGAAATGTGTTGCTTTACATGCCTGTGCCACAAAAGAGCAGTTGGCAGTTGGTGATCTTCAGGCTTCTGTTTCAAGATGCTACAGGATTAAAAGCAAATTGAGTCCAGAGGAAGTAGAAATAAGGAAATAAAGGTAAGAGAAAAAAATGACAATAAAGGAAAAATACAGTCCAGTATTTCTTATGAACATAGATGCAGAAATCCTAAACAAAAATATTAGTAAACTGAGTCCAGTGATACATGTAAAGAACAACACATTGTGATTAAGTAGAATGTTACTGTTTTTAATCATTGTAAGTCAACCAATGTAATTCACTGTATCTACAGAATAAAGGAGAAAATCATATGACCTGTATTAAAATCTCTGAGAAAACTAGGAAAAAAAAAGGAAACTTTCTCAATACATTAACAAGTATCTACAAAAATCTATTCCAACCATCATGATTGAAGATGAAATATTGAATGTTTTCCCACTGAAGGAAAAGGTTCTCTGTCATCGCTATCATTCAACATTATACTGAAGATTCTAGCTAATGCAGTGAGGAGAAAAGAAAAAAGAAGATTGGAAAAATGCAAGAAGCCGGTTGCTATTTGTAGATGACATGTTGCAGTACACAGAAACTCTACAGGAATATTTGAACTATCAGAAATTATAAAGGAATTATCAAGATCGTTGAATATAAAGTCACTATAAAAAGATCGATGATTACCATATATTTAGCAAAAAACAAATAGAAAACAAAAAATTTAAAGAACCCCTTTATATAACAACAACAACAACAAAATCCTTGGAATAAATCCTGACATACCTGAAAGATGATCAAGACCTCTGCACTGAAAATACAAAACATTTCTGGGAGTAAAACAGACCTAAATACATGGAAAGATATTTTTGTAGATTGCAAAACTCAATATTGATAAGACTTCAGTTCCCTGCAGATTGAGCTCTAGATGCAATGCAGCCTCAGTCAAAATCTCACACAATGGTTTTGGTGGAAATTGGTGAATGGCCAAGACAGTAATATTAGAGAAAAATAACAAAGCTAGAGAATTTACACTACAAGATATCAATTCTTATTATCATGCTGTGGTAATTAGGACAAGGATACATTGGCCCAGAGATAGACACACAGAAACTGACTCTTATATTTACAGTTCCTTGATTTGCTACAAAGCTGCGAAAAGATTCAATGGGGAAAAATCCTGTAAATAGTCTATGTCAGTTGCTTATCCACATGGAAAAAAATGAACCCGGATGCCTATCTTAAATCATACACTGAAATTATAATCAGATATCTAAAAGGGATCATAGGAAATTTTCATGAACTTGAGGTAGGCAACGATTTCTTAAGTAAGACACAAAAAGAATAACCATAAAAGAAAAGAAGATAAATTAGATTTAATTAAACTTTGTAAGTCCTACATCACTTTGAACCTATTAAAGGTATTATCATGCATTCTTCTCCCTGGGAACACACAGTTGCTTCCTATGTCTCTTCATTCACCACTTTTTTTTTTTAATAATTTATTTTATTTTAGTATCATTAACCTACAATTACATGAGCAATACCGTCATTCACCACTTTTTAAAATAACAGTGGTTGCAGTTCTCCATTCTCACCACTGCCTGCTCATTGAACAGATATTCCAGCAGGAGCCCTAGCTCCCAGCTCAACAGTGACTCTAGGTTGCATTTGGAGAGCAGCCTTTGGTGAACCCTAAACAAATGGAGAGAGTGGACTGTCTCTTCTCTTCCTCACAAAGCCTGGTTAACAGACTGTACTCTCTGACTCGTTTCCCCTTGCAGGGGTAATAGGTAGGCCATTGGAAGTCTTGTATCAGTTCTTTGGCAGGTGCACATGTGCATTTTTTTCTTATATAAGCTTTCTCCACACAAAGAATTTTAAGTTACTTTTCCTCTTCTACTTATTTTTAAGTGATTCCTCCGTAAATTTTCTTAGTTTTATTAAGCTTAAGGCTTAATGCTGAGAAAATGTGTAGAGACTTATTTGAAATGTCTTAAAAGATTAAATTATGAAGTGCTGGCTTTATAAATGGATTACCAAATGGTGGAAGTCAACCAAGAAAACCGTTTGATTCATTCACTGTCTGGATGAGAAGTGAATGTTATTGTTTTGGGGCTTTGATAAAAGCAGCCTTTAGAATGTGGAGGCATAAAAGGCATTCATTAGAAAAGAATGATTAAAAGTAAATGTAAGGGAAGTATGTTTTTAACTCTGGAAACTTTGTCGAGATCAGTTAAGCTAACACAGTGTAAGCAAAGAAACAATGAAGAAAATGTTAGTGATACGGAAACAATCGAGTTGGTTAAGAAGTCAGAAACTGGTTCATCATAAAGACCAGTAAAAGAGACAAATTTTTAGCAAAATGTGATGAAGAAAAAAGCAAAGAACAAAAATAGCATCAGGAATGAAGACGCAGCATAACTGCAGTTATAAAAGAATATACCCGATTTTAAAGTCTATATAAAAGGACAATTTGAAGGCAACTATAAATTATCAAAACTGATTGAAAAAATAAAAGCCTTACATGACTGATAAACATAAAAGAAATTGAAATGCGACTCAGGAATTTTCTTCTGAAAAAAGCACCAAGGTCAGGAAAATTCTACCAATCTTTCAAGGAAGATTAGCTCCCATCTTATCTCAGATCATAGACAAATATGGAAAATTCCCATTTCACTTTATAAGGTTAATATATCTTAATACTATAGTCAGTCTAAGGTTGCAAAGGAAAAGATTTATAGGCTGCATATGTACATATATACATGGATGCCAAAATCTTAAATTTCTTAGTGTTTTGAATCCAGAAATGTATGAGGTAAGGTGAAGAAGAGCTTATCCCAGGAATATCAGGATAATTCAGTATTAGAAAAATCTTACAATGTATTTTACTATAATAACAGGTTGAAGGAAATATACTACATATAATCTCTTAGATACTGAAAGAACATTATATAAAATTCAACATCCACTTGTTCTGATGTCCTCATAGAAAACTAGAAAGAGGAGAGACTTACTAATTTGGTAAATATGCTCTCTCAGAAATTTAGAGCGGACATACTTCATGTTAAAACATTAGATGTGTTCTTTTTAAATTCAAAAAGAAAAGAAAAATGTCCACTATCACCACTATTAATGCAATCTGAGAGTAAAAGGAGACACAAGATATAAATATTAGAATATAAGGGTCAAGGCTAATTGTGTGCATATGATATGATTGTTTAGAAGATTCAAGAGAATCAGCTTTAGTCAAGTGGGAGCAAGGTGGGAGATCTCCATTCTCACACAAATTTTCAGCAGGTGTATTTTCCAAGCTCAACTGTAGTTCCAGCAGCATTTTTCCCCCAAGAGTTCCAAAATCTCCAAAGGGGATTTCTATATTTCAAAATGCATTTAAACTGTGCAGTTGATGACCTTTCCCCTACTCTTCAGTTGGAAATGATTAATTGGCAATTGTATTTAGTAAATAATAATAATATGCTAAAGAGACAAGAGAAAAACCTAATAGAATTCTATAAATGACTTCCAAGCAATGAAATGCTCAATTTACAATCATATGCTTGTGGACTGACATATTTCATAGTCCCTATGTTCATTCTCAAAGATGAAATATGCAAAATCTCATTACAAATCATAACCAACAGATGAACATACTCAATTGATTTGATGATAGAGAACATTAACTTTGAACTTTCAGGAAAAGAATATCATTTTTCTAATTAGTAGAACTGTATTACAAAAAAAAGTGCTAAATTGTATTTTTAATTTCATCAATAAAATTTTTGTGAACATTTGTTTTCCCTCTTATTATCATATAAGTACTTGGACAATATTCTTGAGTTTTCTTCTTGATCTGCAAAGCCTGAAATATTTACTATTTGGCTTTTTACAGAATCAAGTCCCAATCTCTGCTCTAGCCAGTCAATGATTTTTGAGATTCCAATTCTATTGTTTGACTCTCCATTCCTGCTGTTCCTTTCCTCTTTTCCTACTTTTCTCCATGTCATACCTTCTCTATGTTGCACATATGTAGCAATAACACGTTTAGAAGTAGCACGTGCTCATATTGTGTTGATGTAATAGTATCTTTTTTATGAGTTCTTTTATGCACACTTGCTCAATTACCTACATAAACTAAGAGGAGACAGAGTAGCATTTGGAAAGTACCAAGTAGTTTGAGAGAGTCAAGATGAAGGATTTGGAGCAAGCTGAAAATGGGTATTAGGTAGAGAGATGAGAACACATTTTAGGCCTTCAGAATATTTATTGATCAATTAAAAGGCACACTGTAGCTCCATTACAAAGATCCTACAATGAGGATAGGTAGAGTGAACTAGGTCCAGCAGTATGATAAGTGGCTGTGATGTTTCTCCTTTCATGAGCTCTGGCTTTGTCCCTTTTCCAGTACCCAGCCCAGTCAACAAATTCGTATACTACATGTCAATGAACAGAGTCACTCTGGGCTTCTGTGTAGCAGGACTTACATCATATGAGCATATGAGCAATTCTCAAGATCTCTTCTGCTTGAGGATGCTAGGAAGGTTTTTTCCTTGTTTTCCCACTTAAGAGAACATATAGGTACAAACTGCATCCATGAAGTTGTACAGAAATATGTGTTACTTTTCTATTAGTTTCTTAAGCATGAGTTTCCTTGTGCACTTTCAAGACAGTTATTTTAAATCTTTTTTAATGCCTAGTCATAGCATTAAGATGACGCAGTATTTACTCAATTTATTATTGGAGATTGATTATGTTGTAGCCAGTGTGTACTCAGCAGTCTGTTTTCTTGGTTCCTTCTGAAGTCTTGTTAAACCTCCTGCTGTTTTGCTGAGAGAAGCTGTGTAAAATGTACTTACCAAGCTACTAAATACTATATATGATTGGAGGAAGGAAATATTTTTTATTTTGCCTCATGTTTATTTTCTAATTTAATATTTTTAATGACTTAACAATGATTTGTTTTTAAATGCAGTCATTTTTATTTCTATTCCTCATGTCTTTCAGCTCCTGGTAATAATTTTGATATTACTACTCCGAGCAGAGTTATATTTAACCATGAAGAACTATGAGCAGGCACTACATGACACCAGTGCAGTTTGTCAGAATGAACCTCTCTTGGCTAAGGTATGTATTGATTGGCTTTGGAGATAACAAATGTAAGTGTATGGGATTTTCTTAAGAATAAAGTAAGAAAACAGTGTACATTTACTTCAAATTATGGTAGTCTAAGTGTAGCAATCTACTTCATAATAAACCAACTCAATTTAAAATCCAACTAGATTCAATATTGCTCATGTAATTGTAGGTTAATGATACTAAAATAAAAAAAAATCCAACTAGATTGAGACAAGTACTAATTTAGATTACTCTTAGTAGTTATTTAGGCCAATAATATGCTCTATGCACTACATATATAAGCGGAATGATAGAATTGTATAAATTTGTGAGTAAAGAAAGTTTACTCACAAATTTAGTTTAAATAGGAAAATCACCTAATAATCATGACTAACAGTTGAGCCCTAATATGTGTGGAACATATAAATGGTGTTAATAAAAGGGTGAGTGTTTTATACATATTTTGGAATAACTTTAATCTCTGGGTTGGAAAGGTCTAATATTTATTTTCCTGTTGACACAAAATAAGTGTCATAATGCTAACCTAATAATGATACCTTAAGTTGTCCCTGAAGAAAGTTAAGAACCCAAAGTATAAAAGTTGTAGCTTTTTTTTACACAGATTTTTGAAATTTAAACCCCTGTAAAAGTTTTAAAGGTCTTAAAGAACTCGTGATGAAATTAACACATAGCATGCTCAATTAGCTAAAAATTAAGATTAGTTTTTCTCTTGATTTATTACTTTTTATCATCTTTGTTTTAGAAACATTGAACATACATTAAACCCAGATTAATCAAGAAGATGGATGTAGCCTACCCTTTCTTTCCCCCTCCCTCCCTCTCATCCAGCTATCCATCCTTTAAAACAAAATGTTTTCAGATTAGATTGCGTGTTAAGTTGGATTTGGGGATAAACCTAAGGATGGGAAGCAAATGTTTGTTGGAACAACTGCAGAAATCTATTTTGTTGCATATTTGCCTCACTAAAAAACATTTTCTACTCCTCTTTCTGAAACTTTTCACCTATCCCTTGTTCTGTTGTTATTCTGAGATAATTTGTCATAATAATTGAGCCTTAATTGTTGTGAATTAGAAGTCTCGTATTTCTGCCTCACAGTGGAACAGCATTGCCCTCTGAAGTTAGATTCTTTTTCACAGTATTGATCTTTGAGCTAAAGTCTTGGCAGTGTGTCTCTGACAAAAGACACACAGATTTAATTATTACAAAGTTACATGCCTAATTGTAACTGTAAGAGGGGCAGCAAATGAAAACAACAGGCCAATATTTCTGATGAACATATTAAAAAATACTGAACAAAATAATAACAGATCAAATTCAGGAACATATTAAAAGGATAATATGTCATGATCAGTAGGATTTATTCCTGGGATGCAGGGATTGTTCCACATCTGCAAATCAATCAGTGTAATAACCACATTAACAGAATGAAGGATAAAATCATATGATCACCTCAGTAGATGCAGAAAAAGCATTTGACAAAATCAAAATACTTTCATGATAAAAAAAAACTCTTAACAAATTAGAAGGTATAGAAGGAATGTACTTCAGCATGAGAAAGACCATATGTAACAAACCCACAACTGGCATCATTCTTGTATTTGTCTTTCCTCTGAGACCAGGAACAAAATGAGGATGGTCACTCTCACTACTTCTATTCAACATTTTACTGGAAGTTTTAGTCACAGCAGATAGGCAAGAAAAAGAAAGAAGATGCATCCAAAGAAGTTGGAAAGAAAGAAGTCAAATGATCTGTTTGCAGGTGACATGGTTTTTCATATAGAAAAGTCCAATGACTCCACCAAAAAACTTGTTAGAATCAACCAATGAATTCAGTAAAGTTCAGGGTACAAAATCATCATAAAAAAAGCATTGCATTTCAATACACTAACAATAAACTATCCAAAACAGAGACTAAGAATCTGTAGTGCCCTTTTAATAGCATCTAAGTGACTGCTTTGGAATAAATTTAACCAAGGAGGTGAAAGACCTGTACAATGAAAACGGTAAGACACAGATGAAAGAAATTGAAGACATAAATAAATGGAAAGATGTCCCATGTCTTTGGATTGGAAGAATTGATATTGTTAAAACTACCCAAAACAGTCTACAGATTCTGTGTTATCCCTATCAAAATTCCAAAGGCATTCTTCACAGAAATAGAAGAAAATTATACTAAAATTCATACAGAACCACAGAAGATCCCTAATAGTTAAATGATCTTGAGAAAGAAGAACAAAGCTGGAAGCATCACATAGTTTGATTTCAAACTGTATTACAAAGCTGTAGTAATCAAAGCAGCATGGTACTGGTATAAAAAACATACTTATGGACCACTGGAAAAGCATTGATAATCCAGAAATACACCCTGCATATATGGTTAAGTAATCTTTGGCAAGGGTGCCAAGAACATACCATGTGGAAAGGATAGTCTCTTCAATAAATGGATACCACGTGCAAAAGAATGAAACTGGACCCCCATCTTACACCACTCACAAAAATTTACTTGACATGGTTTAAAGACTTAAATGTGAAAACTAAAACTATAAAACTCCTAGAAGAAAACATAGGGAAAAACTACTTAGCATTGGTCTTGGCAATAATTTTTGAATAAGATGCCAAAAGCATAGGCAACAAAAGCTAAAATAAACAAGTAGGACTCTATCAAACTGAAGTTTCTGCATGGCAAAGGACACAATGAACTGAAAAGGCAAACTATGGAATGGGATAAAATATTTATAAACCATATATTTGATAATGGGCTAATATCCTAAATATATAAAGAACTTACAAAGCTCAATAGCAAAAATCAAATAATGTGATTAAAGGATGGACAAAGAACCCAAATAGATATTTTTCCAAAGAAGACATATAAATGAACAATAGGTACATGAAAAGGTGCTCAACATCACTAAATATCAGGGAAATGCAAATCAAAACCACAATGAGATACCACTTTATACTGATAGAATGGCTACTATTGAAAAGCCAAGAGATAAGCAATGTTAGTAAAGATACAGAGAAAAGAAGACCCTTGTACTGTATTGGTGAGAATGTAAATTGGTACAGCTATTATGGAAAACAGTATGCAGTTTCCTCAAAAAATTAAAAAATGCAACTACCATATGATCCAGTAATCCCACTTTTGGGTATGTATTTAAAAGAAATGAAATTAGTATCTTGAACTGATATCTGCACTTCCGTGTTCACTGCAACATTATTTGTACTAGCCAACACAGGGAAACAACCTAAGTGTCCACGGATGGATGAATGGATAAAGAAAATATGATACACACACATACACAGAATATTATTCATCCTTAGAAGGAAACTGTATCATTTACAACAACATGGGTGAACTTGGAGGGAACTATGCTAAGTGAAATAAGGCAGACAGAAAAGACAAATACTGTATGGCATCACTATAAGTAGAACTAAATAAAAAGAAAAGCTGATTTCATAGAAACAGAACAAAATGGTGGTTGTCAGGGGAAAGAGGAGAAGGGGAAAATGGGGAGATGTCGGTCAAAGGGTACAAGCATTCAGTTGTAAGAAGAATTCAGTTCTGAGGAGCTAATGTACAGTATGATGACTATAGTTGTTGATACAGTATTGCCTACTTGAAATTTGCTCAGGGTAGATCTTAAGCATTCTCACCACACACACAAAAAATTAACTGTATGAGGTGCCAGATGTGTTAATTATCTTGATCATGGCAATCATTTCACAATATGTATATATATCAAATCATCATGTCGGACACTTTATACTTTATATACAGTTGTATTTGTCAATTATTTCTCAGTAAATTTGGATTTAAGAAGAATTCAGCTAACAGCTGGAGGAGGTTAAATTCTTAGTTTTGGGCTCTGTGACAGTATTTTTCCTTTGCTTTAAGCCCCAGAGCATTTCAATCCTGAGACATTTCAAGGAGATAAACAGGGTGAACTGTGCCATGCACATGACCCATTGTAAATGTCAGTTTGAGCAAGGTTACAGGTCAGCATATGTCGAGTAACTTAAAATTTTCTTCTCTATCACATGATTCATTTGCCTGAATAAAGTGCTGTAAAAGTTATAAAACTCCTTTTTAAAAATCAATAAAACATGTAAATAGATAAACAGTGTAATCTAATCATACAATGGAACATTATTTAGTGATAGAAAAGAATAAACTGTATTCAACAACATGGGTGAATCTCAGAAGTGTCACGTTAAGTGAAGGAAGGCACACAAATGCACCTATGATTTTATTTATATGAAATTCTCAAAACTATGGTGACAGATCAGTGGTTCCTGGACTTGGACAGAGGAGGGGATTGACTTCAAAAGGCATGAGAAAACTTTTGGGGAGATGGAAATGTGCTATATCAAGGTTGTGGTTGTAGATTTGCTATGATAGTTTCTGTAGCAAAAGAAAAAAAAAACTGAGTAGATTGCTCAGTTTCCAAGGTAGTAGAGCTAGAACCATTCTCAGTGGGCTTTTGTTGATACTACTTAGTATGAGAATAAAACAAATAGTTTTAATGTTTCTTAAAGGGCGGTTTGTATGCAAGTACATAATCAGTGTTTTAAAAATGTGTATCTTGCCTTTGATGAATCCAGGGACAACTATGTACATCTGTCAAAACTAATCACATTGTACATTTAAATGGGTGAATTTTATTGCATATAAATTATATCTCAAAAATGTGACAGTAAGAAAGTATAAACAAGATTAAGTCCATAACTGAAGAGAATGGGGGAATATTAATGGGATTTGAAATTTCAATAGATTTTTTTTGGAATGTGGAGGAATGCATGAAGGAGCAGATGGTGTCACAGTTCAAATGGGAGCTGAGCTCATATCCTCATCCAGGCAGGATTTGATTTAGACTTAAGAGTTAGGAATGAAGAGATTAAAGATGGTGGCGTGAAAGGTGAGACAGAGTCTTCCTCCTAAAACCGCATATAATACGAAAATATAACTGATACAACTACTCCTGAAAGAGCAACAGGAAAGAGGACTGCATCAAACTACATACACCTGGAGACAAGAGCAGACCTCACAGAACAGGGTAATGTACTAAAGCTATGGCCTGGTGGGACCCAAGCCCTTCCTCCACTCCAGCTTACCGGGGCAGGAAGAGAAACTGAGTGGGGAGGGAGTGGAGACCTGGGACTGCTGAATGCTTAACTCCGGAGATCTGCTCTGGGAGCACAAACCTACATTTCATGGTGCTTGCATGATACTCTCGTAATTAGGGGGTTGGAAAACTAAGACAGGCAGAATTCCTGGAGAGACTAAGATTTCAGCCGCTTGTGGAAAGCAGGGATCCATATCTGGCTGCTCTGGGACAAAAGAAAGGCAGGCAGTCTGAGAGACTTCCTAACAAGGAAGCCCTTAACAAGGGGGCTGCTAAAGGGGCAAGGATTGCACAGAACTTATTGCTCAGGAGAGAGGACAGGTAGACAAAGTTGTCTGGGTGCACTCTGCCCAGCAGGTTGGGAGCTTTCACGATCTTCAGGTGCTCCAGCTCCCTGGCTGCCTACACAGCTCCAAGAACCCCCTCTGTGATAGGCAGCCTACTGCGTCTTTCTCCTGGTCAGCCCCACCTGGCTTGCAAACCAGCAAACCCTACCCTGGCATTAGGCCAGCCAGAGGGAAGATCTGTCTACAGCAACTACAAACACAAAGCATATACCTGTGTGCTTAGCCCACTGGTTCAGGCAGTGGAGACAGGCATAGCAGCTGGGAAGCAGGAAACAGCTCTTTCCTCCCCCCAGGCACCAATACCACTCCCCTGGGACCCCTGACATTGCTTCAGGGGCTGAGCAGCTCCACAGAGTAGAGCTTCTGGACACTAGAGGGTGCCATATGCAAATATGAAATGCCAAAGGAACCTGGTTGAGAGGAAAATTATTAATACAACTCCTGAGAAAGATTTAAATGATATCGACCTCATGACTCTCCCTGAAAGGGAGTTCGAAATAAAAATCATTACATGCTCATGGAGGTACAGAAGGATATTCAAGAACTCAGGAATGAACTTCGGTCGGAGATCCAATCGTTGAAGAGCACAATGGAGTGTATTAAAAGCAGATTGGATATTGTGGAGGAGATGATCAATGAAATAGAAACTAGAGAAGAGGAATACAAAGAAGCTGAGGCACAGAGAGAAAAAATGATCTTTAAGAATGGAAGAATATTGAGAGAACTGTGTGACCAATCCAAATGCAATAATATTTGTATTATAGGGGTACCAGAAGAAGAAGAGAGAGAAAAAGGGATAGAAAGTATCTTTGAGGAGGTAATTGCTGAAAACTTCCCCAATCTGGGAAAGGAGATAGTCTCTCAGGCCATGGAGGTGCACAGATCTCCCAACACAAGGGACCCAAGGAAGACAACACCAAGACATATGGTAATGAAAATGGCAAAGATCAAGGATAAGGAAAGACTATTAAAAGCAGCCAGAGAGAGAAATAAGTTCACATACAAAGGAAAGCCCATCATCAGGCTATCATCAGACTTCTCAACAGAAACTTTACAGGCCAGAAGGGAGTGGCATGATGTATTTAATGCAATGAAGCAGAAGGGCCTTGAACCAAGATTACTTTATCTGGCAACATTATCATTTAAATTTGAAGGAAGGATTAAACAATTCCCAGATAAGCAAAAGCTGAGAGAATTTACCTCCCACAAACCATCTCTACAGTGTTTTTTGGAGGGACTGTTATAGATGGAAGTGTTCCTATGGTTAAATAGCTGTCACCAGAGGTAATAAAACCACAGTAAAAAAAGTAGAACAGCTAATTACTATGCAAATGCAAAATTAAATTAACTATCCCCAAAGTCAATCAAGGGATAGACAAAGAGTACAGAATATGATACCTAATATATAAAGAAAGGAGGAGGAAGAAAAAGGAGGAGAAAAAAAAAGAACCTTTAGATTGTGTTTGTAATAGCATATTAAGTGAGTTAAGTTAGACTTTTAGATAGTAAGGAAGTTAACCTTGAACCTTTGGTAACCACGAATCTAAAGCCTGCAATGGCAATAAGTACATACCTATCCATAATCACCCTAAATGTAAATGGACTGAAGGCACCAATCAAAAGACATAGAGTCAATGAGTGGATAAAAAAACAAGACCCATCTATATGCTGCCTACAAGAGACTCACTTCAAACCCAAAGATATACACAGACTAAAAGTGAAGGGATGGAAAAAGACATCTCATGCAACTAATGGGGAGAAAAAAGCAGGAGTTGCAGTACTTGTATCAGAAAAAATAGAATTCAAAACAAAGAAAGTCACAAGAGACCAAGAAGGACATTACATGATGATAAAAGGTTCAATCCAACAAGAAGATATAACCATTATAAATATCTATTTGCCCAACACAGGAGCACCTACATATGTGAAACAAATACTAACAGAATTAAAAGGGGAAATAGAATGCAATGCATTCATTCTAGGAGACTTCAACACTCCACTCTGAAGGACAGATCAACTGGACAGAAAATAAGTAAGGAGACAGAGGCTCTGAACAACACATTAGAACAGATGAACCTAACAGACATCTACAGAACTCTGTACCGAAAAGTAGCAGAATACACATTCTTTTCAAGTGCATATGGAACATTTTCAAGAATAGATCATATACTAGGCCACAAAAAGAGCCTTCTTAAATTCAAAAAGATTGAAATTGTACCAACCAGTATCTCAGACCACAAAGGTATGATACTAGAAATAAATTACTCAAAGAAAATGAAAAATGTCACAAACACATGGAAGCTTCACAACATGCTCCTAAATAACCAATGGATCAATGACCAAATAAAAACAGAGATCAAGCAATGTATGGAGACAAATGACAACAATAATTCAACACCACAAAATCTGTGGGACGCAGTGAAGGCCGTGCTAAGAGGAAAGTATATTGCAATACAGGCCTACCTCAGGAAAGAAGAACAATCCCATATGAGCAGTCTAAACTCACAATTAACAAAACTAGAAAAAGAAGAAGAAATGAGACCCAAAGTCAGTAGAAGGAGAGACATAATAAATATTAGAGCATAAATAAATAAAATCGAGAAGAATAAAACAATAGAAAGGATCAGTGAAAGCAAGAGCTGGTTTTTTGAGAAAATAAACAAAATAGATCAATTCCTAGCCAGACTTATCAAGGAAAAAATAGAGTCTACTCACATAAACAGAATCAGAAATGAGAAAGGAAAAATCACTACGGACACCACAGAAATACAAAGAATTATTAGAATATACTATGAAAAATTATATGCTAACAAACTGGATAACCTAGAAGAAATGGACAACTTTCTAGAAAAATACAACCTTCCAAGGCTGACCCAGAAAGAAACAGAAAATCTGAACAGACCAATTAACAGGAATGAAATTGAATTAGTAATCCAAAAACTACCTAAGAACAAAATGCCTGGACCAGATGGCTTCACTGCTGAATTTTATCAAACAGTTAGTGAACACCTAGTACCCATCCTCCTTAAAGTTTTCCAAAGAGTAGAAGAAGAGCGAATACTTCCAAACTCATTCTATGAGGTCAGCATCACTCTAATACCAAAACCAGGCAAAGACACCACAAAAAAAGAAAATTACTGACCAGTATCCCTGATGAACATAGATGCAAAAATACTCACCAAATATTAGCAACCCAAATTCAAAAATACAACAGAAAGATCCATCATGATCAAGTAGGATTTATTCCAGGGATGTAAGGATGGTACAACATTCAAAAATCCATCAACATCATCTACCACATCAACAAAAAGAAGGACAAAAACCACATGATCATCTCCATACATGCTGAAAAAGCATTTGACAAAATTCAACATCCATTCTTGATAAAAACTCCCAACAAAATGGGTATAGAGGGCAAGTACCTCAATATAATAAAGGCCATATATGACAAACCCACAGCCAACATTATACTTAACAGCAAGAAGTTGAAAGCTTTTCCTTTAAGATTGGGAACAGGACGAGGATGGCCACTCTCCACACTTATATTCAACCTAGTACTGGAGGTCCTAGCCATGGCAATCAGACAACACAAAGAAATAAAAGGCATCCAGATTGGCAAGGAAGAAGTTAAACTGTCCCTGTTTGCAGATGACATGATATTGTACATAAAAAAACCCTAAAGAATCCACTCCAAAACTACTAGATCTTATATCAGAATTCCACAAAGTTGTGGGATACAAAATTAATATGCAGATATCTGTGGCATTCCTATGCACTAACAATGAACAGCAGAGAGAGAAATCAGGAAAACAATTCCATTCACAGTTGCATCCAAAAGAATAAAATACCTAGGAATAAACCTAACCAAGGAAGTGAAAGACCTATACTCTGAAAACTACAAAACACTTATGAGAGAATTTAAAGAAGATACCAATAAATGGAAAAACATCCCATGATCATGGATAGGAAGAATTAATATTGTCAAAATGGCCATCCTGCCTAAAGCAATCTGCAGATTCAATGCAATTCCTATCAAAATACCAAGAGCATTCTTCAATGAACTAGAGAAAATAGTTCTAAAATTCATATGGAACTAAAAAAGACCCTGAATAACCAAAGCAATCCTGAGAGGGAAGAATAAAGCAGCGGGAATTATGCTCCCTGACTTCAAGCTCTACTACAAAGCCACAGTAATCAAGACAATTTGGTACTGGCACAAGAACAGACCCATAGACCAAAGGAACAGACTAGAGAGCCCTGATATAAACCCAACCATATATGGCCAATTAATATATAATAAAGGAGCCATGGACATACCATGGGGAAATGACAGCCTCTTCAACAGCTGGTGTTGGCAAAACTGGACAGCTACATGCAAGAGAATGAAACTGGATTATTGTTTAAACCCATATACAAAAGTAAACTCAAAATAGATCAAAGACCTGAATGTAAGTCATAAAACCATAAAAGTCTTAGAAGACAGCATAGGCAAAAATCTCCTGAGTATATGCATGAGCAACTTTTTCCTGAACACAACTCCTTGAGCAAGGGAAACAAAAGCAAAAATGAACTCATGGGACTACATCCAACTAAAAAGTTTCTGTTCAGCAAAGGACACCATCAACAGAACAAAAAGGCATCCTACAGTGTGGGAGAATATATTTGTAAATGATGTATCCGACAAGGGTTTAACATCCAAAATATATAAAGAACTTACATGCCTCAACACCCAAAAAACAAATACCTGATTAAAAAATGGGCAGAGGAGTGGGACTATATCAAGCTGAAAAGCTTCTGTACAGCAAAGGACACCATCAGACAGGACACCATCAGACAAAGGACATCAAAAAGACATCCTACAGTATGGGAAAATATATTCATAAATGATGCATCTGAGAAGGGGTTGACATCCAAAATATATAAAGAACTCACGCACCTTAACAAACAAAAAGCAAATAATCCAATTAAGAAATGGGCAGAGGACATGAATAGACACTTCTCTAAAGAAGAAATTCAGATGTCCAACAGGCACATGAAAAGATGCTCCACATCGCTGGTCATCAGAGAAATGCAGATTAAAACCACAATGAGATATCATCTCACACCAGTGAGGATGGCCAACATCCAAAACACAAACAACAACAAATGCTGGCAAGGATATGGAGAAAAGGGAACCCTCCTACACTGCTGGTGGGAATGCAATTTAGTTCAACCATTGTGGAAAGCAGTATGGAGGTTCCTCAAAAAACTCAAAATAGAAATACCATTCGACCCAGGAATCCCACTCCTAGGAATTTACCCTAAGAATGCAGCAGCCCAGTTTCAAAAAGACAGATGCACCCCTATGTTTATTGCAGCACTATTTACAAAAGCCAAGAAATGAAAGCAACCTAAGTGTCCATCAGTAGATGAATGGATTAAGAAGATGTGGTACATATGCACAATGGAATATTATTCAGCCATAAGAAGAAAACAAATCCTACCATTTGCAACAACATGGATGGAGTTAGAGGGTATTATGCTCAGTGAAATAAGCCAAGCGGAAAAAGACAAGTATCAAATGATTTCACTCATATATGGAGTATAAGAACAAAGAAAAAAACTGAAGGAACAAAACAGCAGCAGACTCACAGAACCCAAGAACGGACTAATAGTTACCAAAGGGAAAGGGACTGGGGAAGATGGGTGGGAAGGGAGGGATAAGAGGGTAAAAGGGGTATTACGATTAGCAGACATAAGGTAACGGGGGCACGGGGAGGGCTGTACAACTCAGAGAAGACAAGTAGTGATTCTATAGCGTCTCACTACGCTGATGGACAGCGACTGTAATGGAGTTGGGGGGGGACCTGATGAAGGGGTTAGTTTAATCACCATAATATTGCACATGTAACTGTAGGTTAATGATACCAAAATAAGTTGTAAAAAATAAAAAAATAAAAAAATAAAAATGGGCGGAGGATATGAAGAGACAGTTCTCCAAAGAAGAAATTCAGATGGCCAACAGACACATGAAAAGATGCTCCATATCACTAATCATCAGGGAAATGCAAATTAAAACCACAATGAGATATCAGCTCACACCAGTAAGGATGGCCAGCATCCAAAGACTAAGAACAACAAATGCTGGTGAGGATGCGGAGAAAGGGGAACCCTCCTACACTGCTGGTGGGAATGTAAGCTAGTTCAGCCATTGTGGAAAGCAATATGGAGGTTCCTCAAAAAACTAAAAATAGAAGTACCATTTGACCCAGGAATCCCACTCCTTGGAATTTACCCAAAGAATACAACTTCTCAGATTCAAAAAGACATACGCACCCCTATGTTTATTGCAGCACTTTTTACAATAGCCAAGATATGGAAGCAACCTAAGTGTCCATCAGTAGATGAATGAATAAAGAAGAAGAAGTACATATACACAATGGAATGCTATTCAGCCATAAGAAAGAAACAAATTCTACCATTTGCAACAATATGGATGGAGCTGGAGGATGTTATGCTCAGTGAAATAAGCCAGGTGGAGAAAGACAAGTGCCGAATGATTTCCCTCATTTGTGGAGCATAACGATGAAGAAAACTGAAGCAACAAAATAGCAGACTTGGAGACTCCAAGAAGGAACTAGTGGTTTCCAAAGGGGAGGAGTGTGGAAGGGAGAAAGAAGGGAATTGAGGGGTATTATGTTTAGTACACATGGTGTGGGGGATCACGGGGAAAACAGTGTAGCACAGAGAAGGCAAACAATGAATCTGTGGCATCTTACTACACTGATGGACAGTGACTGCACTGGGGTATGGGTGGGGACTTGATAATATGGGTAAATGTAGTAACCACATTGTTTTTTCATGTGAAATCTTCATAACAGTGTATATCAATAATATCTTAATAAAAAATTTAAAAAAACAAACAAAAAAAAAGTGTAAGGAATGAGTTTTGTTTGATGGTGCCTGTCACTCACTGTGAACAACAGTAGTGGGGAAAGAATCATAGGCTCCCCTTCCAAAGAATGAGGGCAAACTGCCTGGGGAAAGGTATGGCAACCAATGCATGTGGCAGGTCCCCCTGAGTAAGCCCCTGAATCCCAATGTATGGGCTCCCGGCCTAAGGTCTTTCTTCCTTGCAACCTGATAATGAAACCTCCCAAATAGGTCTCCCTCATGCTGACGGGACCCAGCATATCTTCCATTCAGCAATGAAGTCCGTGAGGACAAAGATCTAACTGACTCAGGGTCAGAGGAAACCTGCTGGGAACAGTCCATCTTTCTTAGTTATGAACGAAGAAGCAGGGATCAACAAGACGAAATCTAGTAACACAGAAGAGAAAGAGTTAAAAAAATCATCTGAACAACTGACCCCAATGGAAATACAATATGCGAACTAGTAAAGTAAATATGAATTGAATGAACCACATACTTACAATGATTTGAGAAGATTGAACAACCATAAAAAAAAAGTGCTGTTGGAAAATACTGGTCCATACAGCATTTTGTTCATTTCTGTTGTGATACCTTGTTTATTATGCTTTGTTTTTGTACTAATTTCTGGCCATGTCTCCTCTCACAAGACTGTATTCTCCTTCACGACAGGAACGTGCTGGTGATCTGTGATTACCCAGTGAATTTAAAGTTATTAGACAGCCAGTTCTCTCTCAGCATGTCCCTTAGAATTGCTTAGGCCTCCAAGTATGGTGACTCCTGTGTTCTGAGCGTAGTTTGTATTTGTGAGACATTCACGTTTGTTCAGTTTCCAAGGTAGTAGAGCTAAAGCCATCCTTGGGGGGTTTTTGTTGATTCTGTTTAGTATGAAAATGAAACAAATAGTTCTAATGTTTTTTTTTTTCAGGGCTGTTTGTATGCATGCATATAATCACACTTTTTTTCTAATGTGTATTTTGTCTTTCGATGAGTGCGGGGACATCACGTGAAAGCGCAGGCTCTTTCTGGATGGGGAAGAAGTAAGGAAGTGTTGAAGGAATTTCTGTATTGCCTTGCTTTAAATCCTGAATGTAACTCAGTGAAGAAAGAAGCACAGAAGGTGTGATTTCCTTCAGATGACTTTCTGCTTTAAGTCTTATTTACAGCCTTTGTGTCCATGCAGAGTAAATCTGGCATGTAAAATAAACCAGAAACATAATTCTCAATATTCATGACAGTGTGATTTAAAACACACAGTAATAATGATGAGTTGCATGCATTTGATAACTCTGACCTGTGGATAAAGCAGAATGTTTCATGAGCCAGCATGCACATACCTCAGTTCTGCTGAAATAATGGCTTATTTGTGAGGCAGGGTTGATGTATAAGGCTCAGGAGGCAAAGCCATCATTTCAAGAATTATAGTTTGTATAGCAACCCTATAATTTTTCAGTGTGGTATATGCAAAATATATCAATTCAGCTACATAGGTTGACTTGAAGTTTTCAGCCAAGTTTCACCAGCATGATGCAGAAATATCTGCTCCTTTATGCAAATCTTTAACCCAGTCTTATTAGAGGTCACCAAGTCACACTTAACGTGAGAACCTACCCTATAAGAAAGCCTGTACAATAGTTACAGTCTTAGCACTTCCAGTGACCGGGCGTTCTTGTTTTTATATCTGTATTTCCCTATTTTAACACTAGTGCCAACTTTTACTGTAATTTCCACTTTATATTCTGGTTTTATTTTCTAAAGCAAGAGAAAATGAATCTGTTCTCCCTCCTTCATTTTAAACCACCTTAGATATTTGAGAACAGCTGTTACCTTTGCCTTCAGTTATCTTTGGACGGACCAAACATCCTTTTCTCACAGAACAGGGTGGTCAGGTTTCCTCTGGATGCAGTCTAGTGTACTCCATGGGTCAGCATCCATGCCCGACAGCTACCGGTGGTGAACTTTTGCCTTGTGTTCACATTGTGAGGCGTGTTTATTTATTTTTAGCCCAGTACCATCACACCATCGGCTCCTATTTGAACTGCAGTTGGCCAAAACACCTAGATCATTTTTTATTAGTGAGAACTTTCTAGTAATATTTTTTTATCTTTCATTTGGCATAGCTGACTAGTCTTGGATAATCCTGTTAGATTGTCACTCATTGGTTTTGGCCCTTGTTTCAACTTGTCAAAACAATACTGAATCCTGAGTCAGCTCTTTCAACTACCCCTGCCTGCTTTGTCCCATCTGCAAATTTCACAAGAATCGTAAAACATCTCTCACCTTATCCTTCCAACAGTATCATGAGAGATTCAGCCTGAGCTCAGAAGAGACTGAGCAGATCCGCAGAGGCCCCAGGACCTTTTGGTCCAGCACTCGCAGGCATGGTGTTGTGCCTACATCATTCTGTGGGTGGAGAGGTCCTCTATCACAGACAGTGCCAAACAGTGCCAGCCTGTTGATGCCCACAGAACATGCTACCCCCTTGGAAGCCTGCCTCTTGGCCTACTGGTGAAACTTCTCCGAGCAAGTGCTGAGGATGCTGAGGTCCCCAAGGGGCTTTTCCTCATGGCTGCAGAGATCACGGGTTCTCATGCACTCGCCTGTCACATGGAGAACAGTGGGGGCATTCTTCATTCTGGTCTCAGTCGCTCCTTTTTGCCTCTGATGCCCTTGGATTCAGCAGAGTCCAGGAGGTTTGGCAGGACCATCAGGAGATGGGCAATCTCTTCCCACTACCACACATACCAAAAAGCTGGTCCAGGGCTCGTGAACCAGAATCATAGCCCTTCACCTTCTCTCTCTAAAGTTCTTAACCAGGTGGCTTTTCCAGTTCTTTTGTAAATTGGGCAGTCCTCTGGAAATATCTCAATCCTGTGGATTATCCCCATTTAGTTTTAATCTGGCACTCCCTGAAACCTCTACACCCCACTTTTCTCTTACCCATGAGACTTTTAGGGGAGATTTTCTGCAGCAGAGGTATAAGGACCAGACAGAAGAAATAGCAATGTGCATATTTTATAATTGATAAGATGCAGATAGAAAGGAACTATGAGCTAAATGCTTAAAGTGTTAACCGTAGCTTCAGAAATGTGTGGATTTTAAGATACTGGCAATTGGAATATGAAAATTAGTCTTTTCAATGTTTTAGGCCTATTTGGCTTCATAATTTGCTCTGAATCTTTAAGGCATATTAGGTATTTTTCAGAAGTGTTTTAAAATAATTTTCTTGTTCTTGTCAATTTTATAGGTAATGTGTGAGGTGTTTTTCCCTGCTTCAGAAACTATGCCAAATTTGACACCTTCCATCCAAAGCAGATTGTCTAACACCTGATTAAAGGCTCAGTGTCACAGCCATATAAACACCCAGCCTGCTCTGGAAGAAGGTGGCAGTGCAGGCAGTTCTAAGGTATGAAGTGCATGTGCTTGCCAGCATTATCTTGATTAAGCTTTAGGTAATGCCTTAATTTTGAACACTGACAAGTTATTCAGACTGTGGCATTACATTTGAAGTACTTCTCCAGACCAGGTCTAGCTGCTCAACCTGGGAGTTGAAGCTTTTAAAGGGAGCTGGTAAAAGTAATGACAATGATTGAACTTTGAAAGTATCCTTTTAGAACATCTCCAAACAACCCAAAATATCAGGAGACTTGAAATTATTTTGGCATGAAAAAAAGAAAGCAGAGGGATATTTGAATATATGAAGTTCAGTTGATCTATCTCAGGAAGATATTATCCTATATTTTCCCATGAAAAGAGTAAAGTTCATCTGAGAAGTTAACAGATGAAACAAATTATGAAGGAAGAGTACAAGCCTCTTTTCTAATAAAAAAATGTTTCTAAGATTTCTAAGAAATGCTACTGCATGCATTTATATTTCTCTTCTGCTGTGGTTTGTTTAATATTCAGGATTCTTTTTTTCTACTCAACCAGAATCCGTCTGAGATATCTGATGTGTTTAGAAATGCCAGTTCTTCAGTTTTATATTTTACACTGGGTCTACACTTTGAGGAGGACAAGGAAGTGTTAGAAAGTATCCTTCCGATGGCACCGAGCACCGGTGTGAAGAGACAGCTTCCAAATGATTTGGAAGATGCTGGTGACTTGAACGCCCCTGGAAAAATTCCCAAAAAAGGTCAGTGCGCTATTCTGTCATGGAGTTGTGTGACTCCAGAGTGATACAATGTTAGCTAATCAATATATATTTTTAAAAGATTTACAGAGGTAGTTTAAAATTAATAATGAAATGAATAACTACATCAATTATAAGATTATAGAACAGTTTAAATGGTTAAGCCTACAAGGACTTAATAGTGAAAAGCAGAAAAAGCTTAACTTTTATTTGTGCTTACTGCCCAGATGAATTATTGGGTAGGAATTCTTCCTTCCCACTGTGTAACACATTTTATCCAGAGCAAATACAGTTATTGTGTGCTCTTATCCAGATGTACAAGTGTTAACGACAGCATTTTAAATTTTTTCAGAGGCAGATTCCTCACCTCAAAGGAACATAAATCCTAATGCAGAAAGTCCAGAGCTCTCAATAGATGTCACTGACTTTGAGTGTGCCCTTTGCATGAGGTAGGGTGACATAGAATTTATTCAACTCTTTGAAAACATTCAGCCTTTCTGAATTTTGTATCCTAAATGTATGGACTTTGTATTATGAGAGAAATTATGTATACCTCAGTAATAATTTATTTCTTTTCTAAAAATTTGGTAAGGAAGATAAATGGAAATGGATATGTGATTTCTAGAACAGTAAGGGAATTGACTAAGGAATTCTTATTATAAAATGAGATAGCTTGAAAATTTGTCTCTTGTGGGCAATTTTTGCTGAAAATTCGAGCTGTTTTTTCCAGGTTGCTCTTTGAGCCTGTCACAACACCATGTGAACATACATTTTGCCTAAAATGCCTTGAGCGCTGCCTCGACCATGCCCCACATTGTCCACTGTGCAAAGAAAAACTTTCCGAAGTATTTCTTGTGAAATGTTGAGGCAGTTCAGCCCCACTTTTCATCCCTCAGTAGGTGCTCATTTCATGGGTTGGCTTTGCCTCTATTAACCATTTGTTGAAGAAATGAGGGTTTCTTCTGTCAAAGACAGGCCTTTTCCCATTTCTCTAGTTTCTCAAAGAATACACAGGGGAAGTTGAGAGACAGAAGCAACTAAATTTCAGGGAAATTTTCTGGCATGAATTTTAGCTGAGATATATGCATAAATTTAACTTAAAAAATTGAAGTATAGTTGATGTACAAGATTATATTGGTTTCAAGTACACAGCATAATGATTTGGCAGTTATCTACATTATTAAATGCTCACTCCAACTAGTTACAACATAGAACGATGTTACAGTATTACTGATTATATTCTCTCTGTTGTACTTGGATGCCTGTGACTAATTTATATTATGATTGAGATTTTGTGCCTCTTTATCCCCTTCACATATTCACCCACCCACCCCAGTAGTTGAGATATATTGAAAATAGCTGATATTATTGGAACTCGTACTTAGGTGTCAGTGGTAAATAGCTGAGATAACATTCCTGAGTCCTTATCGTATGTTAACCACAGAGGGTTCAGTTAACTTTCTGTGCACTTAGCGTGTGTGCCAGGAGGTCCCTTTGCCTCACCCCATAGTGGAGTCATATCAGGGTGCTCAGTTTGCATCGGAGTGGAGATTTGATCCCTTATGACTGCCGGGAAGCCCCTTTGGTGTGCCAGCAGTTGTGTCTTTTGTCTGAAATCAAAACCAGTAAAATCGAGGTTGCATTAGGTAAGGTAAATGCAGTAAACAACATTTAAAAGCTGAAGGCTTTCTGATTAACTTTTCAAATAGTGAATCTGAATCACCTATATTGCTTTCTGGTCCGGTGTACCACTGACTTTCCACAAAGTAAGTTATTTAACTTCTTAGGGAGGCAGGGATTTTTTTTTTTTCGACAAAATGATACTAATGATATTTGACTTAATTATCTCCCAGAAATTAAACTCACTTAATGTATTTTAAATGAGATAAAGTGTGTTTTTTTAGGTGAAATTCATTTTTAAATCTAACATTGTAAAGTAGATATTATATACTCAAGTGAATCTTTAAATAATTGTAACTTTTTAATTTACTGCTAAAACTTATTGAAATGAGCTACTGTAATTGAAACCTTTCTAAAACATTATATATACATACTTGATTTGTTAAATTGTTTACATACTGGATCTTCCCATATCATCCAGGGTTCCCATGAGTATCAATCATCGTGCTCTGTGCTGTGTGTCACGATGGATGCTTTTGAGTCTACATGGCAGTCCCCTTTCGTAGCTCCTGTGAAGCCGCACTCCATGGTGTTTGCAGTCTCTGCTGGCTAACAGTGACAGAGCCTGGCCTGCTGCCTTGTTTCACCCATGCTTGTCTGGGCCATTGAGCCTAGAAGGCCCGCCTGATCTCAGAGAGTTAAAATGCATGTCTTCATGGCCACTGTTCGTAACACAGACCCTTCACTCACCTCTGTATGCAGTGCTGTGTGATAAAGCCGTGCCTGGAGGTCGGCACTAGAACATAAGCTCCTCAGGGACAGAGATGACTTCTGTCATGTTTTCACTCTATTTGCAAGGACTATAACACATACTAGAGGTTCAGGAAACCTTGCTGAATGAACATATGGATGAAGGAATGAATGATTAATGCAAGCTATACACCGAGGATCAATGTTCCCAAAATTAGAATATAATACAGTGAACTAAAATCCCAAATCATAATTTGATCTTTCTTCAATGGAGGAATCACTTCATGAGCTGAGACCCCTCAGTTGCATTGTTATAAACATAATTTATCAATTACCTATGTATCTACAGAAGTCTTGGTTGATACAGTGCTAAGTAGTGTGAATTTTATTGTATCACCCATCAGTGAAAGGATACCATAAACTAACAGTATAAAATACCTCTGTCATTAATAATGAAAATTAGGAAGTAGGATTTTAAATTAAGTAAAACTTGTTTCTGCTAGTTATTCTGTTACTGAGGTTCTCAAACACAGCTGTTCCCAGAGGTTGAGCTCCCAGGTCTCAATCACTTACAGCAGTACATGTAGCTCATTTCCCACAAGCTAAAGGGAAGCTTGGCAGTATGTCTGGGACTCACCCAGGCATAAGTGTGTCAGAAATGTGGAGAGCCAGCCAAAGCCCAGGTATGCACACGATACCAATGAAACAGCAGCATGTGGAAGCCTAGCAGGTCTGGGGTCCTGGCTATGCCTCAGTGACTTTGCACTGGTCCCCCAACGTCGCTGAAACCTGGTTCCTTCATTGGCGCACTGTAGATCATTCCCATCATGTAGTGCGGTTTTAAGGCCCAGCTTAACTTATACAGAGCATCTGCAAGTGGTGCCTGATATATGAGGAAGTCAGAGAAAAAGAGCTGTTATTTGCGAATTCATATGCCTGAGATAAAAACTGCACGCAGAGTAACAAATCTTCAGTCACAAACGAGCCTTCACCCACTGATCTAGCACTTTTAATTCAGTTTCCACCAACGTCCCCTTGACATCCAGCTTTCATTCTTTGGTCCCTCACCCCTTTATCAATCCAAATAAAGTTAACTCTTTGCCTTTTGCCTGTGTCTGCATAGGTGACATAGCAAAGCTAGAGAAAACCCACAAAATTGGAAAGGTTGGTTTCAGTTTAAATTCACAATCTGAAATCCTAGACTTAGAACACTGCTTAGTTACTTTTACTAGGGTTCTCTGGTAGCTTCAGGTTTTCACTTTCCAAGGTGATTATTTCACATTCCTCTCCTCTCCCAATATACCCTCCTCACTTCTGTCCTCCTCCCCAACATTAGGGTACTTGACTGGAAATGTAGAGGCTGTCAAGGCGGACCTGCCCCCTCCCTCCTGCATTGAACACCATCTCCTGCCCTTTCCTCAGAGTTGGAGATGCCCTGTGCCCACCCCTATCCCAGCTGCCCTCCGTGCTCTTGAGCCCCAGCCGGTTTCTTCTCAGAGACTTCACCCTGACCTCCGTGTTGACCTTTCCAACCAGGAAGAGAGTTCTTTGTCCTGTAGAAATTAGTTACCACATGGTTATTGTTTAACATTTTCTTTTGTTACAGCTTTTGGCAAGCAGAAATTTTAATATAACTATTCTTGCCGAAGAATTAATATTTCGATATTTGTCAGACGAACTGTCTGATAGGAAGAGAATTTATGATGAAGAAATGATGGAATTGTCAAAGTAAGTCCCCGTGCTGTGTGTGCTTGGTCTTGAGTTCAGGTTAAGGAAGAAAATCCTTGTCAACCATGAAGCTTTATCTATTCGTTCCCCTCCTTGGCAGAAAAATTTTAAAGTCACAAAATAGAAAAAAGTGTTCATTGCTAAGAGTTTATGCAAATTTAATTGAAAGAGGTTATAAATATTTCAAAAGTGTATTCTAACAAAATTGTGTAGTTTTTTCTGGTATCTAAATAACTGAAGCTGAATTTTTCAGAATTGAAAAGACATAGTATAAAGAAACAGAAGGGAGAACAGGATTGCCACTCAACATAGGCTGGACGGTTGTTTTTTTGTTGTTTAAAGTGATTAAAGGTTTGCATTTTAATAGTCTTTGACTAATGATATCTTATAGTTCCTTCCCTGCTTTTTATATAGAACACATTACCTTTGATTATGAGGTAGTTTTGATTTTCATCAGAAGTTTTTCCTTTTTTATTTATTTTTATTACAGTAAAATTGGCATATAATATTTTATTAGTTTCAGGTATATAATATAAAAATGTGATATTTGTGAATATAAGTCTAGTTAACATCTCTCACCACACAACTATAAAAATTTTTTTCTTGTGATGAGAACTTTTAAGATCTGTCTTAGCAACTTTCAAATATGCAGTACAATATTATTAATTATAGTCACCATGCTGTACATTATACCCCCAGGACTTTTATAACTGAAGTTTGTACATTTTGACCCTCTTTACCCATTTCACCCCATCCTGCACTCCACCTCTGGCAACCATCAATCTTGTTTCTGTGTCCATGAGGTTGGTTTTGCTTTTTTTTTAGATTTCACACATAAATGAGATCATAAAATATTTGTCTTTCTCCGACTTACTTCACCTAATACCCTCGAGGTCATCAGAACTTTTTTAATAGTGATCATGAACTAAAACCTTTTCTAAGTAAACTAATGTAATTTGTCATGTTCTCTTTCATCAGTTAAGTAAGACAGGCTTGGCAGGAAACCTGGGTGAGCTGAGAACATTCTCAGGCTGTGGTCCTTGGCTTTTTCCCCATTCAAGACAAAGGCAGGCCTGAAGTTTTTATTTTGTAAATGAGATAATTGAGGTTGGCTTACTTTTGCTATTTTACAGAGACTCATACTCCCCTCTGTTTGTAACACCTGCATCTCCGTCAACATTTTCCTCTGCCCTGCAGCCTGACCAGAGACGTCCCCATCTTTGTGTGTGCCATGGCCTTCCCCACCGTCCCATGTCCACTCCACGTCTTTGAACCCCACTATCGGCTTATGATAAGAAGATGCATGGAAACTGGCACCAGGTGGTTTGGCATGTGTTTATCTGCTGAGCACGCAGGGTAAGAATTAACAGCATTCAAAAGGTCCTACTTAAATGAAAAAATTTGTCATTTTCTTGAGTAATTTAAGATGATGTTGAAAATTTCGAATGGCTCCCATTATAACAAAGTATAAATTCACAGCCATCAGTGATGTGATCCCAGCCTCCTTTCTAGCCTCATTGCTTACTCCTTTCTTTCAGACATCATCCTTGCTAGTCTACTATCATATCATCAGTTAACATTTTCTAAATATAGTTTATGCTTCCTCCAAAATACCTCCATGCTTTCCTCTGCCAGAAGTTCTCTTCTAGCTCATCAATATACAGACAAATCCAGTCTAACTTCTAAGGTCTAAAAACATTGCTGCATCTTCCATGAAGCCTTTCTCTATGCACCACCAGAAAAACCCATGGCACTTGATTTTTACCTCTCCTTGTTTTACATGATTTGTCTAGGGAAGATGTCCCAAACCATTGGGCAGCTCCCCTCCATGGGCTGCTCTGGGGACTCTGGGTCCTTCCCATCTCTTGGCTTCCTGATCCCCTCAGGCTTTGTCTTTACTATGTGGTCATGATAAGGTCCCTATATCTAAGTTCTAGCTGGCGGAGGTACATGTGTTCTAAACTGGTGCACGCCTTACTATAGATCACACCTACTGCAAAGGAGGCTGGAAATGAAGCCCACCCATGTGTCCAGGAAGAAGGAGGGATGGCTGTTTAGGGCCACCCATTAGTTTCTACCATAAATACTATATATTCCATAAAAAAGAACAGATTTTTTTAAAAGATATGTGTAGGACCTTTATGGGGAAAGTTCTACAAACTCATTGAAAGATATTCAAGAAGATCTAAATAAATGGAGAGAAAAACCATGTTCATGGATATATAGGCTCAATGTCATAGAGATGTCAGTTTTATTCAAATCAGTTTATCAGTCCAAAGTAGTTACAGTCAACATCGCAAGAGGGTTTTAAATGGAATTGCTCAAGCTGCCTTTAGAATCACTATGGAAAAGTAAAAGACCAAGACCATGATAGTTTAAAAGAATCCAGCTGAGCAAGATGGGAGACCATTCCTATAATAAACTCACAAGTCATAGTATGTAGACCATTGGAATAGAATACAGAGCTAAGAAACATCCACTCATATATGGATTCCAAATTTATAAATATTTTTGAGAAAAGTCAAACTGCTCAATAAAAGGTGCTCAGAAAATTAGTGGGTAATCCAAACAGGAAAAAAAAAAAAGCTCTGCCTTACACTATACACACAAATTAACATATTTACATTTGAAATGTGAAAAAATATAAAAATGTCAAAGAGAAAATATTGGGGACTATCTTTACAATTAGAAGTGGGGAAAGGTTCTTTTTTTAACACAAAAATGCTGAGAGTATATAGCATAGAGGAAGACACTGTTTTGTTTGTATTTCTTATCCTTTGAGCTCCAGGCTTTAATTTAGGGAAAAAGAAGGACCTCCTATGTTTTTAAAATCACAGTCATTTTTCCTGACTGTCCTGTCAGGATTTCAGAGTATGGCTGCATGCTGGAGATTAAGGACATCAGAACATTTCCTGATGGAAGCTCAGTTGTGGACGCAATTGGAATTAGTCGGTTCAGAGTTTTAAGCCACCGTCACAGGGATGGCTATAATACAGCGGACACTGAATATCTTGAAGATGAAAAGGTGAGGTTTATTTTACTGGTGTGTGTTTAGAGGTCAGGTGCCTTGTTTCCCTCTGTGTTTTGGAAACACTTGGTCAGAGTCCTTTGGCTATATTACTTATTTCCTCCTTAATTCATCACTTAAAATCTCAGTGGATTTTTAACTGAGTTGAAGCAGTGGAAAAATACTGTCCTCCTTTAAAGATTGCCTTTCACTGCACATTGCAAAATGCATTTTGTGATTTGTTGTTTTGATGTTCTAGCCCAGGGATTGGCAGGCTTTTTTTGTGAAGTGTCCTATAGCAAATATTGTACTTTAGACTTTCCAGGTCATGTAGTCTCTTTCACAACTACTCAGCTCTGCTGTTATCGTCCAGAATTATGTGTCTAAAAGAAATATCTAAACACATATTTTGACAGATAAACAAAATGTTTTGAAGGGAGTGTCAAAAAGACTTGTACAATGATGTCCACAGCAGTCTTTCTCTTTAATAGCCAAGAACAAAAACAGCTCATGTGCTCATCAACAGATAAATGAATTGGAGTACATTCACATGATGGAATATTACTTGGCAGTGAAAAGGAAAGAACTCCTGCCCAGACACCCTGGATGAACTGAATAGATGTTATGCTAAGCCAGAGAAGGCAGACACACACAGCACGTACTGTGTGACCTCATCTATGTACTTGGTTAGAGAGTGGTTGCAGGGTGGGAGAGTGATGACTGGAACGAGAGTGGAAGAGTCCTAGGTGATGGAGTATCCTCCATCCTGTTTAGGATGGTGATTACACTAGAGTGTAGAGTTGACAAAACCCAGCAAACAATTCAGATCTGTGCATTTTTTTTGTATGTAGTTTATGCTGCTGCTGCAACAGAAACATTAAAATATTTAGAAGAGAAGTCCTCAGAATTATTGTATTCCTCTTGAATTTTCTGGGTCACTTTTAGAAAAGGGGAAAGTGAGAGTCTTCAGCCATCTCACATGGCACTAGAAGTCATTTTAAGAACAATGATGTACATTTGCGTCACCTGTGAGTAAAGGCACATCCATAGTGCCGGCGGTGTCCCTGTGCCAGCTGCGGCTCCTGGTCATCTGTGAGCACAGGGCCTCACGGTGCAGAGGAGCAGAGCGCAGCAAGATGGGCTCCAAGGTCCTGGCTTTAAAGGATGAGTCCAGACATATTCCTCAGGGTCCCTCTGCTGCAGTGATCACCGATCTGATGGGAGGGTTTACTGACTGTTGTGGGTGGTGGCTTTTAGGAGTGTAACTATTTTTTTTTAGTGGGAACTTAAATAGCTACAACATGAAATAATTTTAGTTTGGATTTAAAGAAAACCCTCTACTACATATGAGTATTTGATTTGTTGGAATCAAATTGAGAACGGGTATATGCGTTGTATCTAATTCCTCAGTTTACTCTAGTTTTCAGAGATACTGGCATTTTATAACTAGAAAGGACCTGAATGGCTTACTCCCGTTTGTACAGATGAGAAAACTCTACCCTTAGGAAGCTGAATGACTGGCTGCAATTCACACATGGGAGTCAGTGATGAAACCAGAGCAAACCTGGGTCCCCTGGTCTCCAGACCAGTACCTTTCCCAGCCAGGCATTCCTAAGCAGCACTGGGATGTGCTTAAAACGAGTGACCTAACAGTGGATAGGTACCCAGAAGCAAAGTAAGGTGAATCTGAAGTGCCAGGGCCTGCCACCCATTAAGGCCTATGCAGCCTGTGCACCGCAGCTGTAACGTGGCCTTTGGAATGCAGTTTGATGACGTTGAATACAGTTTTTAAAATGTCTAACACTTTACCTTGGTGATTCTACTTCCAGGAAACTGTCTTGAAAAGATGACAGCTCTTTCTCTTACCAAAATAAATAAATAAATAAACTCAAACATATTTGCATTTTTAATATTCATATTATTGTTTATAAAAAATGTATTTTATGTGAAGGATTGAGTTAATTATGGTGTATCTCAAATATTGCATGTAGCCGTTGAAAATTATTCATAACTACGTGGTTTTGTGTGCTTATACTTTAAGAGAAAAATCAGGATGTTATAGACAAGACAGACAGGGTAGCTAGATCCCCGCTATGCAAGAAGCACGGATTCCTGTGTTGAGCATATATCGTGTTTATACAGCACTAATGACTCATCAAGGGAATCGATGCCATGAATCTGCTTAGCGGATATGGGGGAGGTGACTGTTTCGTGTACAATATGAATCCTTAAAAAGGTCACTGCTTTTTCCTTGATCAGGTGGAAGGTCCAGAGTATGAAGAACTGACCACCCTTCATGACTCAGTTTATCAACAGTCTGTCTCCTGGTTCACATCACTTCAGGATCATATGAAAGAACAGATTTTAAGCCATTTTGGGTTAATGCCAGGCAGAGAACCTGGGCCTCAGGTATATTCTCCTTTTTTCTCTTCCAACACTATTATTTCTTTCTAAGACACATTATTCTGAAGGAAAATTTGGCAGGTCTATGCTACATGGAGCCAATATAATTGCTTATGATCCATTTATTTATGAACAGTCCAGAGAAACACAGTATAGTAGCATGTGCTTTTTGGGACAAAACAGTAAATGTTTTCTGATTAATACCACATAAAGGCCATTTCTTTTCTGTCAAAAGTCAGTTTATTCTGTCAGCTTTTGTACTTTCATTCCTCTCACCAACATTGTAAGATTTAGGTGACAATGTTTAGTGTATTGGCCTGAACTCTCCATGCTTTGCACACACTATGGCCTTGACCCAATACACGGGTGTTAATAATGATGAGAAAAGTCCCCCAGCTCTCGTCAACTCCTTGCCCTCAGTCCGGTCCTGGCGGCTCTCTCTGGTGCCCCCTCTGAGTGCTACGAGGGATTCTGGCTCCTTAAGCAATGACGGGGCTTCAGGTCTGTGATGCTTTCCTAAGTGCCAATGGCTCCCGCCCCCTGTGTCTGGGTGAGAGCCCGGCAGGGCTGGATTAGGCTTGTGACTGAGAGCACCTATTTCCTCCTCCTGGGCACACCCACCTGCCTTAGGGAAAGGGGGGACCGGCCGGCCCTCAGCCGGTTAGGGTGAGAGGAAATGTCTTCTGTGCCTTCTCCGACCATTTTCGTGCTTCTTTTTCTTGTCTCTGGAGGGCTTCTGTCTTGTACCCTGACTTCCAAACTCAGGGTGGTGCCTTAGGCCGGAAATCGCTCTTCCTCTCCCTGCCCTCTCCCACAGCCCCTCCTCCTCCTCTGCCCTGCCTCTCAGATTCTGAAAGCAATGTGATGAATCAATCTTTTTTTCTAGGGATTTCTGCTTATTAACCAAATTAACCTCTAATTGGGAGATATATTAATTTTCTACTACTGCTGTAAGATATCACACAAATTAGTAGTTCTAAACACAAGTAGTGGTTTAGAACGATAGAAATTCTCAGAATTCTGGAGGTGAGATGTCCTCACCAGGCCTCACCGCGCTCTGACGGAGACGAGGGCAGGGCCTCACTCTTTCTGGAGGTTCCCCAGGGGAATCCAGTTTCTTGCCTTTTCTAGCTTCTAAAGGCTGCTGGCGTCCCCTGGCTCTTGCCCCCTCCTCATCTCCCCAGCCAGAGCGTTGCATCTTCAAGGCCGTTCTTCCAGTCATGTCTCCCTCTGACCACAGCGCAGAAAACTTCTCTGCTTGAAGGGCCTGTGGGATGAGATTGAGCCCATTGGGAAAATCCAGCATAATCTCCCCACCTCAGGGTCCTTGATCACCTCAGCAAAGTCCCTTTGGCCATGTAGGCACCGTATTCGCAGGCTTCAGAAGTTAGGGGATGGACACCTTTGGGAGACCACGTGTCTTCCTGGCACAGGATTTTAGATAGTATATGGGAGATGTTTTTATGCCAAGTCCCTTCTCCCTAAGCTTGATATTCAGTTTTTTCCCACTCTGTAAGGAGCAGAAAAAGGAGAGTTTTCTCCAACATTTTTTCCTTCTTCCTTGGGAGAGAAGTTGGTACCTTCGTCACAGTGACTTGGGCTGCCCTGTGCCTTGGGCCGTACTGTTACTTCTGATCTTTCAGCAAAACCTTCCTCACCCTAAGCTGAGGTGACTCCAGAGTCCGCTCTCCCCAGTTCCCAGCTGGGATTCTGCATACCTTTGGCGTGGGAGTGGAGGGGAATCCAAGACACTGGAAGCAAGGAAGCCTGGATATCTTGGCTGCAGGACCAGGAATATGGACGGCTTCACGATCAGCTTTGGCCTATAGCTCAATCCACAGGTGCCTTTTTGGTTAAGTGTTTTGTGTTGGTTTCAGCCAATGGATAGTGAAGCTCTCAGCCAGAAATGCCTGGGGGCCCTGGTGAGCTTCCCACAGACATCTCCCCTTTTCAAATCTCAGTTACCACTGGACCAACCCTTGTGTTCTTACTGTGATGGCAGGACACCCTTCAGCAACAACCATTGACAACTTTGAAAAAACAGGTTTATTATTCACAAGACCTGGAAATTCCACAGCACACCTGGGGCTGTACCCGAGGTCACGGGTAAAGAACGTGCACAGGCTGGGGGTTCTGCTTTTATTGAGGTCCAGAGGAGGATTCTAGGGGTTCACAGGCTCTCTTTATTTGTGAATTTAAAACACAGGAGTGGGAATTTAAAGCACCACAAGAGAAAAAAAACAAGTGGCTCTGAGGTCAGTTACCAAAATCAACAAAGATCATTAAAACAAAGGAGCCTCAGTCGGGGAGGTGACCTGGCTCTTTATCTAGGCCTGTGGCTCGTAGTGTGTTTATTCAGCGTAACAGCTTTGAAATGGATGCCTTAGCAATCAAAGCTTAAGTCAGGCATTTGTATCACAAAAAAGAAGAAAACCACAACTGTTAAGGCTTACATGCCATTATGTGAAGTAAAGGCTGTCAGCACAGTGATTCTGATACATGTAATTCGTACTAATCCCCACATATATATAATTAACACTCATATGTAGATGTTCCATATATATATATATATATATATATACACACACACACACACACACACACTTTTGTCACATTCACTTTAATACAAGATTTATTATTACAACACTCAAACTTGCCGGTGTGCTTGTATCGTGAATTTAAAACGTAACGACCTGGAACATTAGAAAGGACAAGTAACAATTACCGCTCCTTCTTCTGGCCGGGCTATACTCTTCACTAGAGCTTAGAACAGGAGCAACTGATTCACAGAATGTAGCTTGTGGAAGATGCTTCTCTTTGCAAGTTCTTCCTTTGGTGAGTTCTCCCGCACGTCCTGTGTAACGTAAAAGTACACTTTGTATTTTGAGGTCTGGGTGTGATGCCGGGGTTCTTGTTCAGGAAGCCGAAGAATGAGCTTCACAAACACTCAAGGTAGGAGAGCAAGGTACAGGCTTTTATTTAGAAATAAAGTGAAAGGACAGAGGTCCCGGCTCACGCCAGGAGGGGACAAGAGAGTCCGGGGTGGTGCGTTATCTAGGGGGTTTTATAGGCAGATGAGGATTTTTTGAGAACGTGAAAAAAGCTTAGGGGTGTGGGCTTACTAAGTGATCCTAGAATATTTACAAGTAACTTAACATAAGGAATTTCCTGCCTTGATTTCTCTCTGGGATACTGGCGTCTTGGTCTAGGAGCATATCAAAAGGCGGCCTGCCCAGCCCCCAAGGTGGGCTGATGTATTGTCTGTTTGCTAAAGAGTAAGTTAAGAATCTTACTTCTTAAACTTCCTGGGTGTTAAAATGCAATCTTATCTTTGAGGTGGAATCCTTCTTGCCTTTTACTATGTTGTTTACAGCTGGGTCTGCATGCTAAATTAGTTGCCCAGTTTGCAAAACCACCCCATCAGATCTGAAAGAGGAAAGACAGCACATAGGCCTGGGCCTTTAGCATGCTAAAGTGAATCTTACACATGATTACAAATGATTAGCATAATAAAAACATGTGCTACCCTTCTTTATCTGGGGAATATTAACTGATCTCACTGAAGAATGACCCTAGAGCTTAATGTTTAACACAGAGTTTTGGTAGGGGGTTTCCTTGCATGTAGTTACATTGCTCTGACTGCAAATATCCTGCTTTGCTTTTTCCGGAGGCCCTCCTCCTATTCTATCTAAGCCCACTGTCCCTGTCTCTGGTGAATTTTGACATAGACCTAAAATAGGAGGTGGCATTTAATTCTTGCTCAGATGTCTGGTGGTGGAACAAAAGACAACACTGGGAGAACAGGCTTGTATCTTAGGCGATAATGTTGTTATTTTCCTTTCATTTCTTTTGCAGAGTAATCCTAGTGGTCCCGCTTGGTCCTGGTGGGTCCTGGCAGTGTTGCCACTGGAACGCAAGGCTCAGCTGGCCATCCTCGGCATGACCTCGCTTAGAGAGCGTCTCCTTGCCATTTGGCGAATATTAGTCATCATCACACGTAAGATGAATAGTCGGCAAGAGCTGCATAATAGCAGGGCAAGAAATAATTGATTTTGTTTCTCTGCCAAGGTTTCTGGAGGCCCTTGTACTTTTATGAGGAGTGCCAGACTGGACAATTAACGTCCCATTCATCACGCTTTGTAAAATGCTTGTTGATAGGGCCGCAAAATGGAACACTGAGCAAACACTGCCTCCTACTCCAAAGTTTAAAAGTCTGTGCGTGGTGTTACCTGCCTCTGTACAAAGTTGGCCTGAAGTTTACATGGAGCCCATGGTGAGAAAACAACCTGAGAAAAAACTCTTTGAAGCAGATGCTTCTTGCGTACCGTTTACTGACACCACGTATGGTTGACACGTGGTTTAGGTTTTGTAAGAAAGAAGAAGTCCCTTCCCAGTAAAGTATCTTGCCACGCCAGATGGGAACAGCCTGCTTCAGCCGCTGGACAGGAAGGGGGTAACCACGCTGTTATCAGGAAGCAGGTTTCTCGGAGCACAGGCTACCTGAAAATGTGCTTAGGGTTTGTGTGTCGTTGTGAACGTGTCTGTGAAACTGAGGAATCAAACCATTGTCCAGTTCAGGACCCAAAATCAGTTATTACCCAAGAAGTAGTAGATACTGGATAGAACTGTGTACTGGATAGAACTGTGTTTTGTATCCTGCAGTAATTTGGGTATTTTAAGTTGCATGTTGTAATAAAATGAATATAAAAATACAAAAAGGTGTAACTGGAATACAGAAAAATCTGAGAACAGTTTAGTTCATTTGAGAGTATATATACACAAAGAATGAGCAAAAGTGAACTCAAACTGTATGTGCATGGGGATGTCAAATGTAACTAGTGCAGAGAACCCCCTTAAAAGCATTAAAAAATCCTGTTTCTTTAATGCAATGGACACTGAACATTTAGGAAATAGTCATCTTTCTACTAGGATTTGCATTAAAAATTAGGCCCACCAGTAAATTTGCATTCACCGTCCATCCATTTATATATGAAGACATTGTAAAGCTGCTATGAAATGGGATTCTACCTATTGCAGGAAAATATATGAGGAGAAGAACATGTAAGGAGAGAATAGTGTGTATAGGATGTAAGTACTCTGCAGGTTTTTCTCCAACCCCAACCTAAAAATTTTCTTTAGTTTTTTTGGGGGGTAGGGGAAGGAGGTGTTTCAATGATCAGAACAGGTGTTATTTTATTAAAGAAGAATACGTATAACTTCCAGACTCTAAAGCATATTGGTCATCCATTCGGACCTGCAATGCTGAGCGGCTCTCACTCGCCGACCCAGCTGGTGCCTTCAGTTGGCATCTCGGTCTTTGAGGCGGAAGCTCTTCACTGAAGGATGATGAGAACCAGACTAGGGAGTGAACTGCAGCTGTAAGGTTTGCTATATTCACTCAAGGTGTGTGATGTTTGAGTTGAAAAAACATATATTTCATAATACCAAGTGGTGGCTTATCAGTCCATCAAGCATTTTATTAAGACTTTATAATCGTATTTCTTCTTAATTGTAGGGGTTTTCCATAGCTAAAACTCAGTTTCACCATGGGAGTGAGAAAATACTGTTCTTAGTTATAAGTTATAAAGAGAAAACTTGGTTGGAAAAATATTTTCCAGTCAGATGTTTGCAGCGCTTCACTTACAGTGAATCTCAAATCTCATCTCAAACGTGGGTTAAAGGCAGTTTGGCCAAATGATTTCCAAACTATTTTATTAGTTCACGCATTAGCAATAGCACTAACATTCTTCGGCATTATATCCTAACCTGCTCATCTGAAAGCGTGCAAAGCTGCCTCTAGTTTGCCAGAAGACCTTCGTTAAAAAAGGGTCATGAAAGTGAATTTGCATTGATTATTCCCTGTCTCCTTTAGAAAATCTTCTACCTTAAAGTCAAGTCATTGCTGCTTGAATTTGGGAGTGTCTATCTAACCACAGTGTGGTCATAATTTCTCTAGGAGCCTTCCTGAAGTTTCTGTGCTGAGAGTATTAGAGCTTTCCCCATGACAACCGGATGCCGCCGCTCTCCACCTCCCTCAGCAAATGTCCTAACTGGTAAGAGTTCTTCAAGCAGAACCATTAAGCTTTCTCCTCCTCGTTCTGCCTGCCTCTGTCTCAGTCATCTTCTCATCGGGAGTGCTCTTGCATAAAAACCTGTTCAACAGTAATGGCACAGCCTAGAGCAACAAAAGCTTTTGTTTGTTTGTGGACACCAAAAGGAAATGACCACAATCACGTCACACTCTGTCCTGCCTCACACCCCGCCTGGTGCAAAGTGGGAGTAGGTGGGTACTTCTGATGCCGGGGTTCTTGTTCACAAAGCCGAAGAATGAGCTTAGCAAACAGGCAAGGTAGGAGAGCAAGGTACAGGCTTTTATTCAGAGATAGAGTGATAGGACAGAGCTCCCGGCTCACACCAGGAGGGGACAAGAGAGGCCGGTGTGCTGCATTGTCTAGGGGTTTTATAGGCAGATGAGGATTTTTCGAGAACATGAAAAAAAGGTTTAGGAGTGCAGACCTGCTAAGTGGTGTCTGAACACCCAGAATTAACTTAACACAAGAAATTCCTCACCCCATCTCTCTCTGGGATACTGGCGTCTTGGTCTAGGGGCATATCAAAAGGCGGCCTGCCCGGCCCCCAAGGTGGGCTGAAGTATTGTCTGTTTGCTAAAGAGTGAGTTAAGAATTCTGCTTCCCAAACTTCCTGGGTGTTAAAATGCAATCTTATCTTTAAGGTGGAATCTTTTGCTGCCTTTTACTATGTTGTTTAGAGCTGGGTGTGCATGCTAAATTAGTTGCCTGGTTTGCAAAACCACCCCATCAGATCTGAAAGAGGAAAGACAGCACATAGGCCTGGGCCTTTAGCATGCTAAAGTGAATCTTACACATGATTACAAATGATTAGCATAATAACATGTGCTACTCTTCTTTATCTGGGGAACATTAACTGATCTCATCGACAAATGACCCTAGAGCTGAATGTTTAACACAGAGTTTTGGTAGGGGGTTCCTTGCATGTAGTTACATTGCTCTGACTGCAAATATCCTGCCTTGCTTTTTCCAGAGGCCCTCACCCTCCTCTGACTACACCCACGGTCCCTGTCTCACTTCCTGAGCACTTAGTGACATTGTTTGTCGGGAAGTCGAACCAAAGAAAGTGTACCCCAATTCCTATTATGAGGAAGTGTCCTTTTATAAGTTAATAAAAGAAAGAAACCCAGACTCCAGTTTGCTACAAATCCAGCTAAAGCAGAACAATCCCCTCCTCCTCTGCCTGTTCCCTCTTTTCTATCATGGAAATGTCATTTCTAAGGATTTCTCAGAAAGTACCACAATCTCTTGGTCAAAGTCCGAGCATTCCACTTCAGTGTTTCTGAAAATGTTCTGACACTGATGCTCTAGTTACGTCAGAATAAAAAACAGTCTACTTAGAGGAGTAGCAGTGTGGGGGAGTAACTGTTCTGTAAGCACAGTACTTGAAGTACAGGGCACTTTGTTAGGTGGTGTTCCATCCACTCCCTTGAGTGGCTTGACTCACAGTTCCATCCCTGCCTACATCTTTGAAATGCAGCTGACATCCTGACAGGCAGTATTCTGAAACCCTATGAGATATTTAGGGCATCACATCTCCTATGTTGTCCCTGTCTTCAGAACTGAAAGAATATCTTTTATATGAAAACAGTTTAAATTTTTAAGGATTATCCAGGCAACCACAGTAAGTTTTATCCAATTCATGTGCCAAATTTTGGAGTGCAATCCCATTTTCAAAACCACAGAAATGTCCTTTCTTCTTTTAACTCTCCCCCGCCCAGACCAAAAAGTACAAAACTGTTTAATAACTTGTATCTCAACCCTTAACATACATCAAGTCTTAACACAGGATTTTTGAATCATCAACGAACAAAGTTATGCGACGAACTCTGATATTACCATTGTGTCATAGGATTATTTGAAAATTGGCAGTTGTTAACAATCAAAAATGTGCCACCGTCTGACCTCAGCTGTATTATATAGGCGTCACTAGGATTTTTAAGTTGCCTTCAGAAGTACTCATCTGTTTCTTCTGCTTCCTTTCTTTTTTTGTGTTTTCTCCCACCACTTAAATTACTTTAGTAAATACCACTCTTTATACTGTCAATCAAATAAGAAGAGAGAAATGTCTGAAAGATAGGAAGAAGATAGTAGTGCGTTAGGAGGAAAATAAATGTGGGTGGCTGCTTTTTGTTTAGTGAGTTTTATTTTTCCCAGACACGCCTGTGGAGTAGAGATCCCCCTCCCCTTTTTAACATGGATAGCAATGGTACCCTGCAGAAAGAAGCTCTTCTCCTTCAGCACCATCCTTACAAAAGGCCCTGTTATGGCTCACTAAAACCAAATTCCTAGGGAAGCTAGAACTGAATGGGTAGTGTGGCTGTGCCAGCCACACACAAGGGGAAAATGGAACCCTGAATGTTGCTGAGTATCACCTCCTCTCTACTAAGGCTAGATACTTCATTCTGAGCCATTGGCTGCTGACTCCTAGGAGAAGGTGTTTTCGCCTTTCCAACTCCTTACCTTACCCTCTCAGGTGCTAAAGCAGTTACCCAAATCTGCTGAATCCTATCAAGTAGATTGTTGTAGTGGGTCTGCTTTAGATGAATTAGAGTATTACCATAGCATACACTCATGGAGAAACTGAAGTGCCGCCATTGCACTTGGCCAAGCTGGGGGCATGATTAGCTCTGATTTGTACCTGGATCTTAATTTATAAAGGTGACTGAGTGATAACACAGAGAGGTCAGTGCCATTGAAAGAAAGAGTGTTTTGCTATTCATGGTTCTGCTAGAAATGAGAGGCATGCCACACAGGGCCACCGGGAGAAGCATCAGGGCCAGGAGCAGAAGCCAGAGCGAGGGGAGAGTGTGGGGGAGAGCCTTCTGTGTTCCTGCGGGCAAGGCAGGGGAGGCAGCTTAGGTCTGGCTAGTGTGGATAAGGTGGGCGGGCTCTGGGCTGTAAGGGGGGGTCTCTAGTTTCCTGGTACTGGCCTTGGGCAATTAGGACAGAGGATTATACTCAGAGGAGGAGGCGGCTCAGTGTGGGCTGTGGGCTGTGGGCTGGTCTTCATATGAAAGGCAGGCTCCCTTGGAGGCCCTTTACTATCAGATGAACTGGCCCGCCAGGCAGGAGCCGTCTCTCCCAGTCAGCCAGGCCCCTAGAATGTCAAAATATCATCAACATTTTTTTTAACACATAATCAGTACAGTTGGTCCTCTCATGTTTGACATCATTATTAAGGAAACTTGGGGGTGATGAAAATGGAGACTTTTAGAGGGTAGGGCATAAGTTACCTTAAATAGCACAGGAAGCATTTTATTAGAGTTGAGAGGAGGAAGCCAGGTAGAGGTGTGAGGAGTCCCTGGCGCCATACCTATGTTTCCCATTTAGATGGTATTAGCCAAGATCACAGACCTGGAATTTAGAGGGGAGTCTTTTAACAATATCTCAGTGGAGTCTGACAATAATATTTTGGTGTACTTCTTGAGTGAAGATGGCAGGTCCAGCAGTTATGCCATTGGAGAATACGGTCTGATAAGTTAGCAAAGCACATTTAAGATTAGTGGTATGTGTTTGTAACTGAGAGAAGGGAGGGGTTACGTTTGGAAACAAGGAGCAGAAGGTGGTGGTAGCAAGCTGGAGTTGGAAGCACATATGAGAAGACAATGGGAGTGAGGGGTCCTCTCCCAGGGGCTTGACTGATAAGGGAGAGATGCTTCCTGGGGAAAGTGATCACCATTAATTTTAGGAATGGTGTACAGATAGGAGTCGCCTGGGAGTGGAGGGATTTGGGCAGGCAGCAAGGAATATACCAGGATTAGGGGCTAAGTAGACAGCAAGCTCTGACACATAGTAGTATCCCTAATACTGAAGGAAGAAAAGCAAAAATGTCCTGTGGTCAGTTTGTGCCTTAGGCCAGGCAGTCCACGGACAGAAGCTTTAGTGTTGGGGTCAGTTGTCTCCAGTGGCTAGCTCGTGGTCTGGAGAGGTGGTGTCTGGGCAGCGGGCTTCTGGGCCTCGTTAATGTCTGGAATGTGGGACACTCAGGTGGGTGGAGCCTCAGCGCTTGCTATGTTCGGTTGAAGAGTCTGCAGGCAGATGAAGGCACCCCCACCAGTAATAATAAGATGAGCAGTCAACAGAGTGGTGGGCAGAGTTTTGGTTTTTGATGTTTTGGTGGAAGCTTAGGTTCAGTCGGGTCCCACATCGGATGAGTGGCTGCCTGGCCTGTGGGAATGTCTGTGATTAATGGGTCCCAAGAGAATATGTGCTCTTAACCTGGCCTCCAGCCTTTATGGGATCGGGGCAAGACTGAAAATTTATAGAGAGGGGCAGCATTATTAAAGGAGGTAATACACAGTGAGCTCATATACATGAAGGCAGGACAGGACATATCCCACTTTACATGTGGGGAAGGGCAATGGAAAAACTTTTTTCCAACTTTACTGAGGAATGATAGACAAATACAAGTGTATATATTTAAAGTGTATAACACCATGACTTGATATACATATACATTAAGATAATTAACACATCCATCACCTCACATAGTTAACTGTGTGTGTGTGATGCAAATGCTTGAGATCTACTCTCAACAGTTTTCAAGTATATATAGCATACTGCATGCTGTATAGTAGATCCTCAGAACTCACTCTTCTTATAATGGAAAGTTTGTACCCTTTGAGCTACATCTCCCCATATCCTCCTCCTCCAAGTCCCTGGATGCCACCGTTGTATTCCTTATTTCTATAAAATCAGCTTTTTTTCCCCTTCAGATTCCACATAAATTATTGCCTTTCTGTGTCTGGCTTATTTCACTTAGCATAATGCCATCCAGGTTCATCCATGTTGTCACAAATGGCAAAATTTCCTTCTTTTTAAAGCAGAATAATATTCCACATTCCACATATGTATTGTATGTGTACACACACACACCAGATTTCATACATTGAAGGGCACTTAATTTGTTTCCATATCTTGGCTTTGTGAATAACGCTGCAGTGAACATGAGGATGCTGTATTTCTTTGAAATATTGATTTCATTTCTTTTCCTATATGGTTTGTAAATAATTTTCTTCCATGCTGTAGGTTGCCTTTTCAATTTATTGATTGGTTTTGTTTTGTTTTTTTTTTTGCTGTGCAGAAACACTTCATTTGTTTAGTTTAGCTTTTGTTGCCTGTGTTTTGGGCATCTTATCCAAAAAATCATTGCCAAGACCAGTGTCGGGGAGCTTTTCTCTTAGTTTTCTTAAGGGAGTTTTATAGTTTTAGGTCTTACATGTAAATCTTTAATCCATTTTGAGTTAATTTTTATAGGCATAAGATAGGGGTCCAGTTTCATCCTTTTGCGTGTGGATATTCAGTTTTCCTAACACCATTTATTGAAGAGACTATCTTTTTACCCATTATATGTTCTTGGCACCCTTGTCAAAGACTAGTTGACTTATATATGCGGGTTTATTTTTAGGTTATCTATTTTGTTCCACTGGTCTATGGAACTGGTTCCACTGGTCTATGTGCCTTTTTTTTTGCCAGTATGACACTATTTTGATGACTATAACTTTGTAATATAGTTTAAAATCAAGAAGTGGGACACCTCTATCTTCCCCTATCTTACTCAAGATTGCTTTGGCTCTTTGGGGTCTTGTATAGTTCCATATGAATTTAAGATAGTTTTTTTTTTCTATTTCTGTGAAAAATGCCATTGGAATTTTGATAGGTACCACTGAATCCATAGATCGCTTTGGGTAATATGATATTTTAACAATATCAATTCTTCCAATCCAAGAACATGGGATAGCTTTCTGTTTATCTCTTCAATTCTTTCATCGATTTATTTCAGTGAACATGTCTTTTACCTCCCTGGCTGAATTTATTCCAAAGTATTTTACTGTTTTTGATGCAGTTGAAAATGGAATTGTTTTCTTAATTTCTCTTTCAGATAGTTTGCTGTTAGTGCAGAGAAATGCAATTGATTTTGTATCCTGAAACTTTACTGAATACATTGATTAGTTTTAATAGTTTTTTGGTGGATTCTTTGGAGTTGTCTGTATGTAAGATCTGCAAACAGAGGTGATTTTACTTATTCCTTCTGAATTTGGTTGCCTTTTACTTCTTGTTTATGCTCAGTTGCAATGGCTAGGGCTTCCAGTCCTGTCTTTAATAAAAGGGGTAAGAATGGGCATCCTTGTCTTGTCCCTGACCTTAGAGGAAAGGCTTTTAACTTTTTACTGAGTATGAATGTTAGCTGTGGGTTTGTCATATATGGCCTTTCTTATATTATAGAGGAAGATTCCTTCTACATTAATGTGTTGAGGATTTTTATCATGAAAAGATGTTGAATTTTGTCAAATACTTTTTCTGCATCCATTGAAATGATCATATGAATTTCATCCTTCATTCTGCTAATATGATATCATATTGATTTGCTTATGTTGAACCATCCATACATCCCTGGGGTAAACCCCACTTGGTCGTGGTGTAGGATCCCTTCTTGCTTTAAGGTGTCCCTGAATTTGTTTTGCTAGTATTTTGTTGAGAATTTTGTCAATCTGTGTTCATCAGGGATATTGGCCTGTAATTTTATTTTCTTGGGAGTGTTCTCATCTGGCTTCAGTATCAGGGTAATGCCAGCCTCATAAAATGAGTTTGGAAATGTTCCTTCCTCTTCAATTTTTTTGGAAGAGTTTGAGAAAGATTGGTATTAATTCTTTAAATGCTTGATTGAATTCGCCATTGAAATTACTGGGTCCTAGGTTTTTCTTGTTGGGAGATTTTGATTACTGATTCAATCTCCTTGCTTTTTATGATCTATTCAGATTGTCTATTACTTTGTCATTCACAGTCTTAGCAAGTTTGTATGTTTCTTTGAATTTATCCAAATTTTCTAAGTTATCTCATTAATTGACATATAAATGTTCATAGTAGTCTCTAGGGATCTTTTATATTTCTGTGATATAAATTGTAGTGTCTCCACTTTTATTTATCATGTATTTGAATCTCTGTTCTTAATTTAGCTAGAGGTTTATCAATTTTATCTTTTAAAAAAACAACTCTAATTTCACTGATCTTTTCTGTTATTTTTCTAGCTTCTAACTTATTTCTGCTATAATCTTTATTATTTCCTTCCTTCTGCTAACTTTGGACTTAGTTAATACTTCTTTTTCTAGTTGCTAAAGGTTTAAGTTTGGGTTTTTATTTGCGATCTTTCTTTTTTCCTAATGTAGGCATTTATTGCTATAAAATTCTCTCTTGGAACTGCTTTTCTGGCATCCTGTAAGTTTTGGTATGCTGTGTTTCATTTGTCTCAAGATATATTTTTGATTACCCTTTTGATTTCTCCTCTGAGTCCTTGGCTCAGAAGTGTGTTGATTTCTACATATTTGTGAATATTCTAGCTCTCTGTTATTTATTTCTAGCTTCATACCATTGTACTCGAAAAAGATACTTCATAAGATTTCATCTTAAATTTTTAAAATAAGACTTGTTTTGTGACATATATAACCTATCATAGAGAATTTTTCGTATGTTGTATGTATTATACACTGTATGCATAACAAAATAAGCTAGAGAAAAGAAAAAATTTTCAAATTGTCACCAATCTACAAACATTTTCCAATATATGTGTTTAAAAAAAATCTTCACATAAGTGGGTCCACACAGTTCAAACCCATGTTGTTCAAGGGTTAACTGTACTTACTGCAATGAAATGACTCTAAAGTAGAATATTAAGTGAATGAACTTCATGTCTACTGATCTTAGGTTGCCAATAATAAACAATCAGACTTCAAAAATTGTGATCAGCTAGAACAAAGGAAGCCATGTTTATCTTCACCTCCTTTCTGAAGTCTCCTTCCTTTTGTGGTCTTATGCTATGCAGCCAATCAGCTTTGATACCATCAAAATAACTCTGGACCCTGCATTTCAGTGATTCATATTACCAATAGCAGCTGACACAGATGCACAGCCTGTTGAACTATATAAAGTTAATATATTACAAAATAAATTTTAAAGAGAAACAGATTTATATATTGTTCCAAGGACAATATTTCATTTTTCCTTTTTATAAACCAACAGAAGGAACATCTGGTGCAGTGAAAACTATTAGGTGAAAAGTATGTTTAATTGTTTACCTTTAACTAGAAATTTTAAAATAAATTTTAAAATACCAACTTAGTATCACCTGAAACATGCTAAATAAGAGGCCCATAAGTTTCTTCTCCAGGACTTACATAGGTGAACCAGATTCTAATAGCAATTTTAAATTCATGTTCTCCTGTAATTATGGATGACCCTGGATACCCAGATCCTTCTAATCCCCCTCCACTTTACTTTAAGGGAATCCATATAGGACAAACAGCATTTCCACTGTGCCTGCAACAAGGTAGATGACTCCTAGTGATGTGAGCTCTTACCCAACAGTAAAAAACAAAGGCTTTACAAGACTCCTTATGGGATGGGGAGAAGGATAAAAGACTGTTTCTTTTTCAGGAGAAATCAAAGTACTTCTCTCACATGCTTCATCACTTGTTCCTGCGTCTGATCTTTGAGGTTCAGCCTTCCTGGGTGCTTCTCTGAATCCACAATTTTGCTGAATAAGAAAGTTAAACCTAGACCGTTAGTGCCATGTTAAGTGTCCCTTCATAGTTGCCAAAATGTTGTTGGGCAATTCAATCTGGGGAGATCTCCCTGTGTGCGAGGTGAGACCTCTACCTATGGGAGCATTCTTGACTCTGATCAAGAAAGAATTCATGAGCAGGTCGAGGAGGTCCAAGCAAAGAGTAGTTTAATAAAGCAAAGTACACATTCAAGGAGGGAGTGAGGGTATGCTCCAGAGGTGAGCAGCCCTAAAGAATGTTTTGTGTGCACTTGAGTAGAATGTATTTTGCTGCTTTTGGGTGGAGTGTTCTGTATATATCTATGAGATTCATTTGGTATAAACTGTAGGTCAAGTCCATTATTTTCCTAAGGATTTTCCTTCTGGATGATAACCATTGTTGAAAGTGGGGCATTGAAGTCCCTGCTATTATTGCATTGCTGTCTGTTTCTGACTTCAGATCTATAAATAATTGTTTAATAAATTTAGGAACTCTGATATGGACTGTGTATATATTTGCAATTGTGTCATTCTCTTGATGAATTGATTCCTTTATCTTTATATAATCACCCTTTTTGTCTCTTGTTACAGCTTTTGACTTAAAGCCTATTTTGTCTATTAAGTATATAGCTAACCCTGCTCTCTTTTGCTTTCCCTTTGCATGGAATAGTTTTTCCATGTCTTCACTTTTAGCCTTTAAGTGTCCTTAAGTGTCCTTAAAGCTTAAGTGAGTCCCTGTGGGCAAAATATAGTTGGGTTTTGTTTTCATTATCCTTAGATACTCTATGTCTTTTAATTGGAGAATTTAAACCATTTACCTTTAGAGTAGTTAGTGATAGGTAAAGACTTACTATCACCAATTTTTTGTTTTCTAATTATTTTATAGTTCCTTTGTTTTTTTCTTCTCTTGTCTTTCTTTCTGAATTGATTATTTTTGTAGTGGTATGCTTGGATTCTTTCTATTTATCACTATCTATTACAGGTTTTTGCTTTGTGACTTCCACAGGCTTTCATAATACATCTTGTAGTTATAACAGTCTATTTTAAGCTGATAACGGTTTAATTGCCTAAAAAGTCCTATACATTTACTTGCCTCTCACATTTGTTGATGTCACAATTTACATCTTTTTATATTGTGTGTCCACAAACAAAATATTGAAGCTATAATTATTTTTAACACTTTCATCTTTTAACCTAGATGGTTAAAAAGAGAGTAGAAAGTGGTTTACACACCACTATTGTGGTATTAGAGTATTTTGAGTTTGACTATATATTTACTTTTACTAATGAATTTTATACTTTCATATGTTTTCATGTTACTAATTATCATCCTTTAGTTTCAATTTGGATAGCTCCCTTTAGCGTCTCTTGTATGGCAGTCTAGTGGTGATGAATTCCCTCACCTTTTGTTTGTCTGGGAAAGTCTTTTATCACTCCATTCCTTTTGAAGGACGACTTTGCTGGGTATTCGTGGTTGGCAGTTTGTTTCTTTGAACACTTCAAATATATCATCCCAATCCCTCCTGGTCTGCAAGGTTTCTGCAGAAAAATCTGCTGGAAAAGCCTTATTATGGGTTCGTTTGTGTGATGAGTCTTTTTTCTCTCTTACTGCTTTCAAAACTATCTTTGTCTTTGATTTTTGAGAGTTTCATTATGATGTGTTTCAGTAAAGATCTCTTTGGGTTGAACCTGTTTGGAGACCTTTGAGCTTCAAATGGATGGACAATCCATATCTCTTCCCAGATTTGGGAAATTTCATCCATTATTTCTTTAAATGATTTCCTGTCTCCTTCTCTCTTCTCCTTTTGTGACATTCATAAAGTGACTATTTCTCACTTGAGGCACTACAGTTCACACAGATTTTCTTCACTCTTTCTCATTCTTTTTATTTATTTTCTTGTCTCCAGTTGGATAATATCAACAATCTGTCTTTAAATTCCCAGATTCTTTCTTCCAGCCTTTTCAGACTGACTTTTGTGGAGAAAGACTTTCACCTGCAGGTGGCTGTCAGGATGCTGGCTGAGTGGGGTGCATCTCTTGTTCTGGGGAGGATACAGTGGCATAGTCTCCATGCAGGTCTGTTATCAGAGGTCACTGTCAGTGATGGCTCTTTGGTGGCCAAGACTGTGGTGGTCTTGCTGATGGCAGTGGCAGCGAGGGCACTGGAGCCCTTGGTGGTGAAGGTTGCTGCATCCCTCCTGTTCTCCTCTGTTGCCTGAGAAAGTTCTAGTTGAGGGGACCCCTCCTGGCACCAGGTGGGTGTGCTGACACTCAGTGTGGCAATGGAACTGTAGTCCAGGGATCAGTTGTAAGTACGAGTGCCATGGACCTGTGGTACCTGGGTCCTGGGGCTCAGTGCCTGTCATGCCAGTGTCGCGGTGCTGGCATTTACACATCTACCATCGAGCCAGGGTCTGGGTCTCAGTCTCACTGCAGTGACTCAGCCCCAGGGCCAGGGCCACAGTAGCAGCACGGGCCTCATACCCAGGCATGAGGGTACAGCAGGAGGCAGGGGGCAATATCAGCATGCTCTGGGGATGGGGTATCAAAGTTCTGACTCTGACCCCAGGTGCAGGGTGCAGAGTGACAGTGGTTTGGTCCAGTTACGCTAGATCGGAACCCCGGCTCAGGAACCAGGGAGGGGACACAGCTGCATCAGTGCAGCCTGGTGATAGCAGGTCAGTGCTTGGACTTACAACCCAGGGGGCAGGGCAAAAGCAATAGCCAGAACAGTGCAGCCCCTGTGATAAAGGATCAAAGCCCCAATCTGGACTCAGGAATCAAGTCACAGGGCAGCAGCAGCATTCTTCCCTGGTGATGGAGGTCAAAGCTGTGCCCTGGGGCCCTCCGGAGTCCCAGAACAGCAGCAGCAAGGTCCCAGTGATGGCCTGTTAAAGCCAGTATCTGCACTCAGGGACCGGGTTACAGGACACCAGCAGTGCTGCCCTGGTACTGGCAGGTCAAAGCCATGACTTGGAACCTGAGGGTGGGGCACAGAGCATCTCCAGTTCTGTATATGACAAGGTACTGCTGTGTCCCCACCCCAAAGAGTAGGACATGCCAGTGACTGGGGCCCTGGGGGCAGCTCTCACTGCAGTGACAGCTCCAGCCATGGGGAGGAGACCAGCAGGGAGGCCTCTGGGCGGCTCCATCAGCTGAGTGTGGCATTGGCGAAGATGGGTTCCTTGGGGCAAAGGCTGCAAACGTCCACCGCAGTGATGACTGCGCGGGTCCTCCTGCTCTCCTTCCCCAAGGAGTGAAGTCCCTCCGAGGGGTCCCTCTTGGCACCTAGCTGCTCTGGACTAGGGGTGGGGTGGTGCAGATAAAATGCTTCCTACACTGTTCTTTGCAGCTGTCCTTAGTTTTTGAGCTGCCACCTTGCTGTAATCCAGAGCTTTCCCAGAGCTGCATTCAGCCGTGTGTACTTGTTTATTTGCTATTTCCATTGTTTTCATGAAGGAGAGGAGCATTAGGACCACAGAGCCCACCATCTTGTCACATATTTTTCAGGAAAGTTTTAAAAGTTTATGTGGGGGTGAGTCAGCCAAAGGGCCCTGAATCAAGAAAAATTAAGGTTGAGGGCAGGATTGGGGCCCAATCAGGGGTCTGTTTGCAAGACTGGAATTTGAGTTTTTTGAAGAAGCCATTCTCGCATATAACTGGTTACCTGGGGTCTTAGAGGGATGTGAAAGTTCTGGGGAAGAGCTTTCCAAAAGCTCAGCATTGCATATTCCGAGAAGTGAAAGGTGTGTCCTGGTTACCAACCATGGTGTCTGCGACTCCAAATGGACCGAGGAGTGTCCTGGCAAGGCCTTGTGTCGTGTGACTCAGGTTCTGTATCTGTGAGGCCCTAGATCCCCAGAAGTTCTTACCTTGAAAGGGCAATGCTGAGCAGTGTGTGGAAACGTGCAGATCGGGCCCTTTGCTGAGCAGAGCACCTGCCTGGGGTTTGGCCGTTGCGCTGACCCTCGGGCCCTGTCCCAGAGCAGTGGTGGCAGCCTTCTGATGTTGTGACCGTTTAGGTCTGAGAGGAGGCCCATAGCAGGTTGGTAGGCGGCAGTGCGAGTGCCCACGCGCCCTGGCCGGGAGGCTTTTGCAGTCCCGTCTGAGCTGAGAAACTCCCTCAGCTCCCAGGGGAGCAGAAACAGAGTATCCCTCCCCCTTTTCCTTGTTCCTTTCTTTTTACTGAGATATAATCTGTGTATTGCATTGAACATTGAGCCAGCGGTCTCCATGTGGAAGGGGTCTCATATCCCACTGGGCTGGGGGAAAAATCAGCATAGCAAGGCAAGTGACAACACAAAGATCTGCCCTTGAAGCAACTTTTAAGCCTCTTGGGTACCATGGTGTCTGTGAGGACGGTGCCCGGCACTGTGTCACCAGTGGATCCCTATGGCACATGGGGCCCCACACCCAGACTCTGCAGGGGACCCTCGCTAAAAGGGCAGGCCAGTGGGATCACTCACTCACAGCATGGGGGGGAAGGTCAGCGCAGTCAAGCCACCTGCTGGTCACTTGGGGGTGGTTGGTTTTGTTGATCAGACCGACACTGTCCATTGGTAGAAGTCACTCTTTGCTCCTTATTTGGGAGAAGCCTCTGCCTGGTATGTTAGCCAATTAGGCTAGTCACCCTAAGGGTCACCAGCCCAGAAACTAGGTGTATCAGGATAGGGGATCAAATAGGACTCATGGATACAATTATGTATTCCGGAAGGTGCCAGTAGGGAATTAATGATTACCATCGGGTTGGACTGTAGCTCCTGAGTAAATGAGGGCCGTAGAGGCACATGCCGTCGAGGCCGTCTTAGTGTTTAGGCGGAAGCAGCATGGAGCATACAGCAGGTGCAGCCTAAGTGGCAGCTGCCAGAGGGCAGCAGCCAGCTGTGCTTCCATGGGCAGTGTGGGCTATTTAATGACTCTAGTAAGTCAGGAGGCATGCCCCTCTGCTGAACACAGGCTGCTGGCTGTACCAGCTGTACTAAAATATATCCGCAGGATTTTAATTTATGGAGGTGACGACTGCACGACAACATGGAGAGGCTAAAGTCATGCCACATGGGGTCACAGGCACCAGAGCCGGGAGCAGAACCGGGAGCGAGGGAGAGCATGGGGAAGTCCTCTGTGTTTCTGCAGGAAAGGCTGGGCAAGGGAGGGGAGGCAGCTTAGGACTGGCTAGTGTGGATAAGGTCACTGGGCTCTGGGCTATAGGGGGGTCTCTAGTTGTCTGGTGCTGACCCTGGGAGATTAAGCAGAGGAATATTGGCTCCTGGAGTGTCAGAGCCAGACAGGGGCTGCGCAGAGTGTGGGCTCTGGGCTGGTTGTCGTGTGAAAGTCCTGCTGCCTGGGAGGCCCTTTGTGGTCTCTAAGATAGGCTAGCCAGGCAGGGGAGGTCTTTCCCCAGTCAGGGAGACTTCCAAGATATCAAAATATCACAGAATATTACAAAGAAATACATGGTATCAGCTCATTCCAGCATTTCTGGCCACAGCCTCTGTAAGAGATCGGTGCTCTCCACTTGAGTAGGGATTTCTCTGCAGAGGGGTGGGCTGGGCTTGTGAGCACATGCAGAGATGTGTAGCTAAGGAACAGCTCTGCAGAGCAGGGGGCTCCCTCAGCACATGACTGCCCCCAGGGAGAAAGATCAGATTTGATAATAACAGGATACACCGAGGAAGTTGGCCTAAGTCATGTGGCTGAGTTGGCGTATGTGGCCCTTAAGAACAAAAATGGGTTTGCAGCATTGATTAGCTCTAACCTTTTACTTGCAGGGGTTATTTTAAAGCATTGTTTTGGGAATCTTTGCTATTCACTGTCCTCTTTTAACTTGAATGGTTTGGTGGAGTTTAGCACTATTAACAGTGTGATCAGTGACTGGTCTGACTCACCTTTGCACTACCCACCCACTTTCCCACTCCCACACCTGCAGTTTTCCACCAAACTCTGAGAAAAAATGGTAATAGATGGGCTGAAAGCTCTATCTGTATATTGCTCTTTCATGCTAGTAGAGGATGGTGTTGTTAGCATCTTAGTTTTATGGTTGTGAAATGATTTTGCCAGTTAGGAATTTGATATGTATTTTTTTCTATTTAAGTAGAAGAGCAAGTTTGAACCAATAAGTCAATGTAGATAAAAATCATGCCTGTTTAGAGATAGATAGGCAATGTGTTTTCCTATTCATATAACGTAGATTATTCCTCTGGCCTTCCTTTTTTACTGAAGTTCAAGTCAGGATTAAAGGTGTAATAACAATATCCAGCATTTCTCAGTTGTTCAGGTGAGGCCAAGCTTAAATGCTGCAGTATTTACTTCATGTATTCTTGTACTGTCCATTTGCATTCATTGCAGTTGTGTATCTAACACGTGGTATTTGGAGTAAATAAAACTTAGTGTTTTAAATGTTCTTAATAAATAATTGCACCTAAGCAATAAGGTAGAGGGATGGGAAATTAGATCACATCAATGCATAGGATTTTGTCTTAATTTCCTGTGGCTTCTCCAACCAATTAACACACACCTGGTGGCTTAAAAAGGAAATACGTTCTCTCACAGTTCTGGAGGATAGAAGTCCAAAATCATGGTGTCAGCAAGGCCGTGCTTTCTCCAAAGGCCCAGGGAAGAATCCTTCCTTGTCCCTTCTAGCTCCTGCTGGTTGCTGGCAATTCTTGGCTTGTAGCAGCAGAACTCTTATCTCTGACTCTGTCATCACATGGCCTTCCCTTTGTGTATCTGTGTGTCCAGATCTCCCTCTTATATAAGGACACCAGACCTTGGATTCAGGGCCCACCCTAATCCAGCATCTTATCTTGATTATATCTGTGAAGACCTTGTTTCCAAGGGAGGTCACATTCGCAGGTTCTCGTTGGACATGAATTTTGGAGGAACACTGTTCAGCCCAGTCCAGATGTGGAACTATTCCAGTATAATTCAGTAGAAGGAAAATAAGAGGAAAAGCTGTCAGTAGCTTTGCCTTAAAAACAAAAATTACTTTTTATGATCAATTATATCCAAGGCACATAAGATATCATAGAAACTGAATCTTGCATGTTTTTTTTGTGAAGGGAATGGAGAGAGAGAGGTAGTGCTTCTTAAGAAAAGGAATACAAAACTGCAAATACAGAGTTAGGTATGAAAGTACATATTCATTTAGATATTTAAAAGGGGTAAATTAAAAATCTTAAAGGCAACATCCACACTTATCACAAAATATTGGAAACTTTTTGTTAACTGCCTGATAATTATCCTTTTTTTTTTTTTTTGGTTGCATAAGACTTTGATCACCTCTTCCTATAACAGTTTTGTATTAGTTTGTCAAGAGAGAATATTTAATTCTCTCTCTAGCATGTTTGAAAAAAATTTATAGTTAGAAGTTTCAGTTCTCAAAAGTTCTTATTGGCAAGGTTGTTTAAATTATTAGGATTCTTGTCAAATTTGGGAAAAGCTAATCTGAAATTCGTTTAGGTATGAGCTGTAGGATTCAGGTATTTTTCAAGATACCTCATGTAGCAACTGATCTTAAATCCTTCAGCATTGTCCAATAGAATTTTCTGTGATAATGTAAGTGTTTTTTATCTGTGCTGTCCAGTATGGTAGCCAGTAGCCACAGGTAGTTATTGAGTGCTTAGAATGTGATTGATGTGGCTGGGAAACTGAATGTTTTATTTAATTCAATTTTAATCTTGGCTTTACACCCGGAAATCTGCCCCCTTCCATGGGGCCACCTCAGGGCCCTCTTCTGGTCCTCCCTCCAGGCCCAGTGAGTATGTCAGCAGACTGGGGCCTGAGCCAGTGAATTTGGTGAAACTAACCAAGGACATAGAGGTGAAAGAAAAATTATCAGCCTCACCTACCTATGTGTGCTCAGAATAACTATCGAATCAACGTATTTAAAAAAGAAAAGGTGTATAGTTCTGGAACAGGTTCCTTCATATATTCTTATGACTTGTAAGATCTTTTCCCTTCTTTCAGCATGAAGTCACATGTACCAGTCAGGATAGACTGCATGATGCTACAGTAACAAGCATCCCCTCAACTCCCATCTTCTTCAACTAGCAAAGGTTAATTTGTATTTACACTACCTCTCTCTCTTGGCAGGCACCATAATATGGTCTGCCGTAATACAGTCTGCAGAGATCCGGGCCATCTAGAAGGTCCACAGAACATCAAAGTAATCCACTACACTGCTGAGAGCATCCTAGTCAAACTGGATGAGCAAGAAATGGTGAAACACATATATTCCAGAGGATGAGACATACATCCCAGGAAGATTCAGCATTTGCCACATCAGTGAAATTTTTAGGGGTCCAGTGATGAGAGGCATGCAGGACAGCTCACCCAAAGTAAAGGACAAATTATTGCACCTTGCATCTCTCACTGTGAAGGAGGAAGCACTGCATCTTGTATGCTTCTTTAGGTTTCAGAGGCAATATATTACATATCTGGGAACACTGCTCTGACCCGTATACAAGGAGAAACAAAAAGCTTCCTACTTTGGGTGGGGCCCAGAGTAGGAGAAGGCCCTGCAGGAGGCCCAGGCTGTGGTGCAGGGATCCCTCCCGTTTGGACCATCTCACCTTTAAGATGTATCACTGGAGGGAAAGGAGCTGCACAGCATGTATAGCAAACCACAACAGAATCCCAGCACATACCCTCTGGCCCTGGGGAACAAGTCTCTGCCATTTCCAGCAAAAGAATTATTTAACTTTTAAAAAACACTCCTGGTAGGCTACTGGGCATAGACAGAAATCCCAGAGACTAGTTCTGGGTCCTCACACCAGTTAAGCCATTGAGACCGGCAGAGGTGCTAGCTGGGCGAGGGGAGTCTAGCATGGGTGGAGCAGAGAGAGAATGATGATCAGCTGTGGCCTTGAGACTGGCAACGGGGGTAGGGGCTGCAGGTCACCCCACTGACCTTTTAGGTTTCCCTAGTAAAAGAGACCCATTGGAATCTTGAAGGAGCTTCTTCCAGAACAAAGAGAAGAAGTGTGTCCAAGAGGCACAAGGGGTGGGCTCTAGTGACCAGGGAAGTGCCACCCGGACCCCTTCCAGTGAATGTTCTGGTGGCCGAGAACGCCGTCAGCACACAGCCCCCAGCTTCCTGCCCCTTCTGGGATTGGTCAGCGGCGGAGTTCCCAGGCAGCTCGCATCCCACAGCTGACCAGTACGGGAGCGTGAAGCCGGGGCCTCTGCCCACTCAGGACATCTCTGAGGGATCGCTCTGGTCCGGAGCTCCCCATGGGCCCGGCCGGGGCTGTTGTTGGTGTTCACTGTGGCTGGACTTCTCTCTTTCCCGCCCTTTCTTCCCTTCCCTTTTACAGGTGTTGATTCTAAGAGCATTCCTTAATGAGCATTCTGCCTGCCAAACCCCATGTCAGAGCCCGTTTGCCCAAAACCCACCCTGCAGCCTCATTCAAATCAGATGAAGATACAGGCTGCAGAATGTGATGATGACAAAAGCCTGTATCTGGCTGGAAAATGCCAGGCGACCAAATCAGAGGTGTAGGGCTGTTCGCAGCTGGGGATGCACCAAGGGCCCAATTCCTCTGAACCCTGAGAGCCAGTGGGGCCATGCGGGAAAGCCTTGCCTCGGTCCCCATGCTCCTCCTTACCTGGAGCCGAGGAGCTCATTGCCTGGCCGGGTGCCCACAGGCTGACCGGCTGAGTGTGGAGGCCCATGTGGTAGACAGAACGACCCCCATAAAACGGCCATATCCTCAGCCCAGGACCGGTGAATATGTTACTTTACATGGCAAAAGGGACTTTGGAGATCTTGAGATGAGATTATCCTGAATCATCTGAGTGGGCCCAGCGTAATCATAAGGGTCCTTACAAGGGAAAAGGAGGCAGGAAAGTCCGAGAAGGAGATGGGGCACTGAAAGCCGATGGAAGAGGTCAGAGTAATGCAGTTTCTGGCTTTGAAAATGGGGGACTCAGGAGCCTCTATAAGCTGGGAAAATCAAGGAAACAGTTCTCCCCTAGGTCTTCCAGAAGGAACGCAGCCCTGATGACACCTTGACTATTAGCCCAGGGAGACCTGTGTAAGGACTGGAGGTAATCTGTAGTCATTTGTGACAGCAGCAATAAGAAAGAACACCAAAAAATTTACAGTCCCCAACAGTCCGGTGGCCTTCACCTGTGAGCTGACTCTCTAAGGGTCCTGCTTTTTTGGGGGTTATAGATTGTTGATATAAAATGTTTGCGCTAATTGGCTAATTGCTTGGCTCTGCTTCTCAGGTTTTACTGGAAAATGACCTTTTCTCATAAACACATTTCTAGCTGACAACATAGACACCAGACTTGCAAGAACCAGCAGCCCCATGGGTCTGCCAAGGACCAGACCTATTTATTGGCCCAGATCTGGGTAATGGTACATCGGGGGTGTCCCCAAACCCATGTTTGAGGCTGCACATGTATCACTTGCCCCAGAGCCTGCTCTACCCAGTGGATTGTCCAAGCAGCGTCCCTTTGCCACCTTGGAATCTTCTTAAATCTGAGGGATGGGAAGTGCTGGGGCTGACCTGAGGCAATGGTCCCCATCCTCCAGCACAGCTTGTGGAAGGGAGGGAGGGAAGGGGGACAGAGGGAGGGACTAAGGACCGGACTCTGGGAGGAACCTTCTCTAATTCTGGGATTCTCAAAGTGTGGTCCTGGGCCGGCAGCTTCTGCGCACTTTGGAAACTTGTCAGAAACACAGACCGGGGGCTCCACCCCAGACCTACTGAGTCGGGTGCTGTGCTGGTAGGCGAGGTAAGGCAGGGCCATTTGTGCTTAGCAGCCACCATCCCGTCCCCTCCCAGACCCCTGCACCAGCCCAGGTATCCTGATGCCCAGAACCACTGGACAGACAGATCAGAGGACTGACCAACTTCCCCTGTGCCTCCCAACACCAGAAAACAGGAAAACACATGGAAGGTCTCCCCTTCGGAGCAGGTCAGAGCCGCCTCCACCACTGGCCGCACAGCACCCTGGAACTTTATAAAGAGCAGGGTGAGCCTGGCAGGCGGCTGCCCTTCCCCCTGGGCTTGCCCACCTGCGTTTCCAGGCCGTAGGCACCAGGCAAGATGGGCATTCAGTAAACGGTGCCGAGTGAGAGAACTCTCCCATTCGGACCTTAGTTGCAAACCCCTAGGAGCAGACTTCTGTCTAATTTGGTAGATGACTGTGAAAAGCTATCAGGTAACCCCAGGAGGGGCCGGCGCCAGACCCAGAAGTCCCTCAGGCGGGAGCCCTGCCCCAACCCCCCATATCGCGCAGGACGGCTACCGCTCCGGGCCTTCAGGGGCTGCTCGGACACACACCAGAAGCTCTGGAGGGCTCCCCACGAAGGATCTTAAACTTCTTCCGCTGGGTTTGCCAAACCTGGTTTCTGTGGGGTCCCCATTCCTGCCCTGCTCACCTCCCCACCGAGGTTTCAGCCGAGGAACTGCGAGGTCACGGCCCACACCCAGCTGTCCGACAGCTGCAACATCCAGCTTCCGGCGTGAAAGTCCAGGGATCACAGGTACCCCTGGGGTCTGACACAATCCCGTTTACTCCGGGAGAGCCGGGGCATGCGGCTCAGGGAGCCGAGCGGGGGATGGAAGCGTCTTCTGGAAGGTGCGGGCTCCGGCTGCAGGATCCGAGGAGGGTCCGTCTGTCCGGGCAGCAGCTGCTGGGCGGCCGGAGAGCGCGGGCTAAGGGTCGGGCGCGCGCGGAGGCAGGCTTGGCCCTGCACTGGGGGGTCCCGAGGAGAGATGGCAGTAGCCAACGGGTCGCGGCGTCAGTGGTGAGAAGGCCGTGGGCACTCCACGACGTGGTCGCTAGGCTTTTTCCTACTGCAGCCGGACCTTGGGAGAAGTGACATTTCCTGTGCACTTCGCAGCTCGCTTTACCAGAGGCTGTCCTGGCCTGATGAACTGCAAGGCGGCTTTTTTCTCTTTTTGGTCCGAGCTCATTTGTACTCTTTCACTGGAGGTGTTCAAAAAGAGACTGAACAAATATGCACCCTGACCATAATTCCCGTTTTTTACCCCTCCAAACAAGGCCCCATGGCTGTCACACAACGAAAGCCTATAGAATGAATATTCTATATTCATTAAAAGAATGAATAAGTTACATTCATGAAAGAATCAATGAGGTACAAGTTTTAACGAACACGTTGAGGGGTTCTGTGTGCTAAGTGCTTGAGATGTATTAACACATTTACACCAACTTTATGAAAACTTCCTGGGGTTTCCTATTGTCATTCCCATTGTACAGATGCGGAAACCGAGACTTTGGGAGATTAAGGCACTTGCACAAGGTCGCACTAAGTGTGGAACTGGGACCTGCCGACCAACAAGACAGGTCTGTCTAACTCTAAAACCCAGAGGCTGAGATGGCAGAGCTCAAGTATGACACTGACTCTGTAACCTCCGTCAGCCTCCTGTATTTTAACTGTCTGTTAATTTTCCCTTATTATACTCTGAGCTCCTTAAAGACAGGGACCCTGTCTCGATTCATTTCCCCAATATCTTGCACAGAACTCAACTTTAGGCTTTCATAGATATTTGATGAATCAATAAATAAAAGAAGAAAAGGGGGGGACAGAGGAAAGAGAGGGAGTGAAGGACAGAAGGGAGGACCGGGAGGAAGTGAGGGAGGGGGCAGCCAGTTCCGTGAAGTTCCCTTCTAAGCACAAGAGATCTTTTGCACCATCTTCTGGACATTTTGCAGTACTGCAAAGGACTGAGGGACAGGGCTGTGTGAGCTGTGGGCCAGGATTCCCATCAGGCCCTCAACCCATGCCTGATGGTTTTCCAAAGAACTTCTCCAAAATAATAGAAGTCTTAGCTGAGATCCCATGACAAATGGCTATCAGAGAACAACACACAATTGCCATTGCACAGGCACTTGACTGTGGAGCACAGTGCTTGCTTCCAGCTCGACATTTCTCCACATTATCAGAAATCCTAGGGAGAGTTGAACCTCCCTTACAGAAGAGTTGAGTTGGAAAATTCGGGTTACAAATGCAATTCTATTTTCCCACTGATCTATATAGTGATGTATCATAATCTTCTGTTGATCCTCAGCTGACCGCACGCCACACAATCTAGTTTTACGTTTCTCTGTCCATGGGTGATTTTGCCAACTAGTTAATACTCAAGAATATTTTATTCTTAAAAATACTGGAGACCTCCAGGTAAAGGAACTCTGAAGGGAGCTCTGTTAGGAAGCCAGGAAACTTTTTTTACAAAGCAAATGTCTTATTTGTTTTATACATTTAAGTGATGTATTAAAATCCCGGACCCAACTGTCTTGCCAATGGGTTTCAGCCCCGGGCATGTTCGCTATGGATTCAATGTGACCAAAGAAACTGACAGCAAAACGTTCTTTGGGGTGAAAGGGTTTATTACCCGGCTTGTTCTCCAGGCGGTAGGTCGAGCACTAGCATCTCTGCCTCCACGCAGAGCACTGGGCCGAGCTCTCTATATAGCGCAATAATAGCTTATTGCCTCAAAGTTTGGAAGTGGTAGCCTAGCAACAGTCCTGTTACATCATCAGGTGGTTTAAGTTCAGTCAGGATCCTGGCCATAGGAACCCCAACTTCCCCACACCAACTGTACATGTAGTAAAAGATGACAGACTGAGGGGATGTGAAACCAGAATAGCCCAGAGTCACATGGAAGGTTTTGCTCAGATTATAACATCAGCTGCAGGGCAGGACAAGGATGAAGAGTGAAGCACACCTGCACAGCCTTGCTTACATAGATGCAGACTCTGTGCTATTTAATGCTCTGCTCTTTCCACAGAGGCTGCTGCAGCAGCTTCTTCCTCAAAAATAAGGTTTTAGTGTTGTTTCTCACCCTTTACAATTAGGAATCAATTACATCAACTCCAAGGAGGCAGCTGCCAAAGCTAGCCCTTAGGGCAAAATACCTGGCTGACACCTGTGGTTCTTCCCCTTCGGCTGGTGGTGTAATGTGAAGAACATGGGATTTGAAGTCAGATCTAGTTCAGATTTTGTCTGCATCACTCATTAGCTGTACTGCAGGTGACAACCTCGCTGAGCTACATTTTCCTCACCTGTGAAATGGGACTAAGAAACTCTGGCAGGGTTATTACAAAGATAAGTAAGACAGTGCATGTAAACATAGTAGACACAGCAGAAATAACAGCTATTATCATCACCACTAGTTACAGATGGGGCTTCTAGTTATCTACATTTTCATTCTCCCCTTCTCTCTTAGGAATGTGCCCAGCTTAAAAACTATAGTTCCAAGGCTCCTTTACAGGTAGGGATGGCCAATAAGAGATAAGGGAAGTTATTGGAAAATAGGAAAAGCTATTTAAAAGGAAGCTTATACCTCTGACAAATGAGTTTTTTTTTTTTACAATTTATTTTATTTTAGTATCATTAACCTACAATTACATGAGCAATATTGTGATGATTAAACTACCCCCTTCATCAGGTCCCCCCCACCAACCC